>CM072982.1:2502500-3752500 GCA_037013635.1 Plagiodera versicolora | reverse complement strand
TGGGATTATGATACTCTTACTTTCTTGCCGTTACCCCTGATAGACTTTTTCCGAAACTGTATGATTGAATAGCAATAGAGTTCACGTATGAATAAAATAAATGAAACGAAATAGTTCGTAAACATTGAATTATAAAATATGTTATGATTAATTTTAATTTTTGTAACATGTATTTCATTTCCTGAATATTTTGATTGATAGTCAAGCAATGAATAAGAGGTTAGTTCATATATTTGTACAATTTTTGCAATAGATTTCTAATATTCTAAAACGTCCACTACGTCCTTCATAAAGTTTTACGAACGTCTCTGATCTCAAAAATGTTCAAAAAGTTTTGCTTTCATTCTCTTTCTGAATATTCACTCGACTATTAAAACTGAAGTGAATTGATCGAAATATTTCAACAGTGAAGAAATCTAATTTCGACTGAAGGTTGAATGGTGTTACGATAATCTTGAGAAGGTCAATCTTCATAGATGAAAATCTTTGCTCTTTTATTGAGATCTCCAATGCAGTTTCCAGTAGAAACTTTCGAATGGTTTCAGCTTATTCCGCTTTCCTTAACCTTGATATGGAACAACAATAATAGGTATGTACAGGGTGTCCGGTAAAGACCACGTCAAACCGAGGGAGAATACATACTATGAAAAATTTCCCATTATGGAAGTAATACCGTTTTCGAGATATTTTTTTCCTGAAAATAATGAATTGTTGCCTCTTTCAATATTCTTGTCTTTACAATTTCAAACCTTTTTGGTTATTTTTTTCATTGAAATTTTGCTGAAAATAATTTTAAAGTTTACATAAAAAATATTTCCCGAACATTTTAAAGGGGACCTTTTTGAAATAACTATAAAATAGACAATCACTTGGTGTAATCTGCAGCAGTAGCTCAGTATATTTTTGGTTCCACTACGATGGGCTAAAGTTCATGAACGAAAGAATCCACTACCAAAATTTTCAATAAAAATATTTCTCATAGCCCCCTTCCAAAATGTATGGAGAATGTTTTCAATGTAAACGTTAAAATTATTCTTCAGCAATATTTTACTGAAAAAATTTATCAAAAATGTTTAAAATTGTACCAACCGTAAAGCCGAAGCTATTGAAAGGGGCAAAAATTGATTATTAAAAAAATATATCTAGACTTTTATTATGAAAATTTTGTCATAGTAGGTGGATTATCCTTTGATCTACATTCTCCCTCAATTTGACGTGGTCTTTACGGGACACCCTGTATAAACATTGCTAACACAATTGATGCCAAGAGTCCCTAGAATCTCAGTGATCAGCTTTATTCTCTTTATATTTTACCAATGGTTCAGAAAGACAACCAAATTTGTAATATTTTTTCCTCTTGATGAATAAACATACTCCAGTTAGTACTTGATCTTTTCTCTCTCCAACTACGTTAAAAAAAACGAGTGTATCAGGTCACTACAACTTTATTATTGTATAACACATGTACCACCATAACATCACACATAATATATTCGTATAAAATCAAAAACCCCACCCATAAAAGCGAAAAAACTTTCAAGTACCAACGCCCCTTATTCGACCATTTTCCTGATCATGTAGTTCAAGATGCCGCCATGTCTGTAAAACAACAAATCGACCTCCGTGTCGAACCTCAAAAGTACCTCGAACTGCTTGCCGCTGTCAGTTCTGACGTTGACGTGTTGGCCAGGTTTGAGATCCGCCGGCAAATCGATGTCATAAACCTCCCTGCCAGTGAGTCCCAGCGCATCTGCGCCTTGTCCCGGCAAAAACTGCAGCGGGACAATACCCATCCCGACGAGATTGGACCGGTGGATACGTTCGTATGATTCTGCGATTACTGCTTTGATGCCCTGCAATAAAAAATAATCATTATTGTCTTAATATTCTTTATTGCAAGTTGAATTCGTTTATAAGTTCTGGTAGAAAAGTTATCAACGTTACATCATCTATTCATCCACGTAATTGAGTGTGTTTACAAATTGTGTTTTCGAATGGCAAATGGATTGATGATAGTTTTGAGATAACCTTCAAGTATCAAAAGCTAGATTGAAATAAACTGAAATCCAACTAAAGCAATAAAAAAGACGATTAGTCATTCTGTTCACTGATTAAAGTTCAGTTTTGCTTTAAATGTTTGCTACATTAATCTAGCAAGAAATTTGATCTGTGGAGAAATATTCCATTTCTCGCTGATGAATCATCAATCAATGTTTTACTGTTGAGCAACATGATGCTCATTCCTCGAAAGGTTTTTGTTGTTTTCTCGAATACTAGTCTTCTTCTTAGGTTCATAATATCAGTCATTTTCAAAATATCTTCGAAATTTTCATCATGTTTGTACCAAGTGATGAATTCAAAAAGATAGTATCAAACAAGTTGATCAAAATGTTATGTAATTCATATTTTATAGGTAACAACTGCGCAATTATCTCTGTGAATTATCGAATAATTGAGATAAATGAGTTCGATAATGATTGTTATCCTTGATTGAACAACCGATCCTACACAGAAAAAAAGATGAATTTTTTACATTTGTATTTTATATATATTTTTCCCATGTTGAATTTTTTTTTTGTTTCATTGAAACGTATCTTTTCTTACTAAGAATAAAAAATATAATCATTACTCACTAGTAGATATGGTCCCTTTGCAGCCCAATCTCGACTTGAACCTGAACCATAATCATTACCAGCAATAATTATTAGCGAAGTTTCACTCTTGGCATAGCGTTGAGCACAATCGAATATGTCCATCTGAAAATGTATAAATATGATTAGTATAAAACATCCTTTCCTATGACTTTGAACGTTTCACCTCCTCGTTCGTGGGTAGATAGACCGTTTTAGGACCTGGTTTGCCCATGAATTTATTCACCAAACGAATGTTGGCGAACGTTCCTCTAACCATTACGTCATCATTGCCTCTTCTCGAGCCATATGAATTGAACTCCTTAGGTGTTAGATTTCTCTGCGCCAAATATCTGGAAAATACAGATTTTAGTGAGGAAAATATAAATTACACCGGAGTAACCTTCAGATTATCCCCTGGGGATACGGGGAAAAATAGAATAGATCCCAGGTATGGTCTGCCTGTCGTAAAAGGCGACTAAAAGACCCAACCCAAGCCAAGGTGGAAGAGATCGTGCCAAGGGCTGAATGGCACTGGGTTGCAAAATATGGGTGTCGCAAACGATTCCTTTGGGGCACCAGGGGGCACCCCATAGTATGAGACCCCTTACTGCGGTACGCGGGGCTCTGCCGCAGCGGACTACCTTTCCCTTGCTGCTCGTGGGAACACTATGGATCCAAAAACCAAAAACCAAAAAAACAAACCGCTCACCCGTCAAGGGAAGCAATCCGGGGCTTCGGCCCCAATTACATCGCCCACCCGTCAAGGGAGGCAATCCGGGGCTTCGGCCCCAACTACAGCGCCAACCCGCGAAGGGAGGCGTCCCCCGGCTTCGGCCACCCAAAGCACCGGCTCGGAGAACCCGCCCACCCCGACCGCAGGGTCGAGTGGAATCGGTAAGCCCAAGCAAGTGAGCTCTTCCTTACAGGCGTACAGGGACCGGAGAGCGGCCTATCGTCTGCTAGAGAAGCTAAAAGGCATACCCGAAAAGGAGATGTCGGAAAAGCAACTGGCCTCGAGAGATTGGGCTCGAGAAGTTGCTGCAAAAGCCGCCGCGCGACCCCAAAAAACCGACGCTGAAACTGCAGCTAAACCAGCAGTTAAGCGACGGCGATCGGGAGAGCAGAGCGAGCAAAAAGCGAAGAAGCCCAACATGGGGCCCTCGCCCAAACGCCCCTACAGTGCGGTCGTAAAAAACCACCTCGTCAGGGCAGTCATCGATAAAAGCCACCAGGACGGCAACATCACTCCGTCAAAATGGATGATGGTCGAGATGGCGCTTTTAAAACAATTCAAGGAGCTCCTGAGAGAAAATCCGGGAGCTCCCCCTCAGTGCACGGACGCAGGCTGGTTCCAGGGCCGAGTCAAGCTGGTATCGTGCGCTGATCAGAGATCAGCAGATCTATACGAGAAAGCGATCTCAAAAGTTGGCGAAGTCTGGCCAGGCGCAAGACTAGAGGCTGTGACGAGTGAGAACATCCCGCGCAGACCAAGGTCAAGAACCTGGCTTCCGGCAGAGCCATCAGATCCTGCAGAAATAATTGAATTTCTGCAGCTCAGCAACCCTAGCCTCCCAACCCACGATTGGAGGGTGGCAAAGGTAGGCGAAGAAAGAGAAGGAAGGCGAGAGGCTGTTGTCATCTTGAACAACGAGTCGGTGGCCCCCATCTTGGAAAACAAGGGGGTGGTCTACTATGGGCTCGGGTCGGTGAAGCTCCTCATCTACAACACAGACGCCAAAACCACCACACCCCAAGAGGAGAAGGTGGCGACGACGACGTCTGACGATGGCGCATCCGATGGCGGCAAAAGCGGCGTCTCAGAAGCTGCGGCAAGGCTGAGTCGGCTCAATAATGTGGATGAGGATGAGCTGCTGGACTCATCCGGCGGAGAAACTGCGGGTGTCGCGGATGAAGCTCCTGCAGATAAATCTCCACCACAGTAAAGCAGCATCAGCTGCACTTCTCCTCCGCTTAGCTAAAACCGGCGAGGAGATCATTTTAGTCCAAGAACCCTGGGTGCATAAACAGCGGGTTTGCGGACTGCAACTGAAAGACTACAATGTCATATACATACAAGGTAAAGAGCCGCCTAGAGCATGTGTTCTTGTTAACAGGAAATACAGCTCTTTTACCTTACCAAATTTTTGTGACAGGGACAACGTGTGCATTGCGGTGCAACTAGGCCCAGTTTGTACATGGTTCATGTCATCATACATGGCGCATGATGCAGAACCTCCCCTGCCGAGACCGCTACAAGCAGCCCTATTGGAGGCAGCAAGGACGCGGACACCGGTCGTTATCGGCGCCGATGCGAATGCACACCATACTATATGGGGCAGCACCGGCACAAATGAAAGAGGTGAGTTGCTTTTAGAATATATTCTAGGTAACAACCTTCAAATATGTAACAAAGGCAGTGAACCTACCTTTATCACAGCCGTAAGGCAGGAAGTTCTGGACATAACATTGACCAACGAACATGCCGCCAACCTGATACGGTCCTGGAGAGTATCCCGAGACCACTCCATGTCAGACCACCGATACTTGGAATTTGACATGGACGTACATGGGCCAACAGCCAAACAGTTCCGTAATAAGCGTAATGCGGACTGGGGTATGTACAAGGAACGCTTCTCTCAGGCCCTACCGGCAGAGATACCAGACATTCCCACTTCTAGGGCCGATCTGGATCAGCTGGTAGACAGTCTCACAGAAACTTTCAACGATGCGATGAATGTTGCATGCCCGGTGAAAACGGTCAGGGGAAAACCCAAACCGGCCTGGTGGTCTTCTGAAATCAGTGACCTCAGGAAACAATGTAGAAAGATGTTCAACCAAGCTAAGAAAACCAATGAATGGAGTGCTTATAAAGCCGGTCTGAATAACTTCAAAAAGAGTGTTCGACTCGCAAAATTCAAATCATGGTCTGAATTCTGTTCTAGCATCGACTGCGCTACAGAAGGCAACAGGCTGCGAAAAATAATCTCGTCCAACCCAGTGGCGCCAAGCTATCTCAGTAAACCTGATGGCACATGGACGACCACGGACGTAGAGACCGTCGAGCTACTGGTAGACACACACTTTCCTGGCCAAAAGCTAGGTGGGCAATGCGAACCAGCAGCTCCTAGCGTCGAAAAAATTATTAACCCATCAATCATCACCTCGAGCAGGATTGAATGGGCTATCGCACAGTTTCAACCCTACAAATCGCCTGGTAAGGATGATATCATACCAGCGGAAATGCAGGCAGTCTCCAACCTGGCGATTCCATGGTTAGAGGTCATATACAAGGCCTGCCTAAGCCTAACTTATGTACCTAAGAAGTGGAAGGAGGTGAGAGTTGTGTTTATACCTAAAGGAGGTAAACAATCGCACAACACCCCCAAGGATTATAGGCCTATTAGCTTATCATCATTTCTACTAAAAACACTAGAAAGATTAGTAGATTCATATATAAGAGATTCACTGTTAGGGGAGGGAACTCTTTCCCAATCCCAACATGCCTACTGCAAGGGGAGGTCAGTAGAAACAGCCCTCCACACGCTAGTACTAGAAGTTGAAAAGTCTTTAAACTGCAACGAATACTCACTAATAGCCTTCTCAGACATTGAGGGGGCGTTCAACAATATTATTCCCAGTGCTGTTACAGGGGAAATGAAAAATCTGAGAATCGACAAGTCAATCGTCGAGTTTGTCAACCACATGCTCTGCAACAGAGAGATTCACGCAGAGATCTCTGGCTGTCAGATACAAAGAGTGGTCAATAGGGGGACTCCGCAGGGGGGAGTGCTTTCACCCCTACTGTGGATCCTTACCCTCAACGGCTTTCTCCAGAGAATGGAAAGGCTAGGAATTAAAATTGTGGCCTACGCCGATGACATTGCGATTATGGTTTCAGGGAAATTTCCAGAGACTCTGTCGGATGTCATACAGGGGGCACTAAATGAACTCGTGCACTGGTGCAACAAAGCCTAGGGATAAACCCGGGCAAAACGGAGCTAGTTCTCTTCACGAGGAAGCACAAAATACCCTCCTTTCGCCTTCCCAATATAGGGGGCCAAGAAATAAAACTCTCCGAACGAGCTAGGTACCTAGGAATTGTCCTTGACCGAAAGCTGTTATGGAGAGAAAATATAGAGGAAAGGGTGAAAAAGGCGACAATTGCGCTATACACCTGCAGAAGAACCATTGGCAAACAATGGGGGCTGAGACCCAGCATTGTCCATTGGTTATACACGGCGGTCGTAAGACCCACACTTATGTATGGATCATTAGTATGGTGGCCAGCCCTATGTAAGGAGGTCAACCGGAAAAGGGTGGGAAAGGTACAGCGACTAGCTGCCGTTCTCATGACGGGGTGTCTTAGGACAACCCCGACTAAAGCCCTAGAAATGATCTTACATCTGACTCCATTAGACCTATATGGGAAGGAGTGCGCGGCTTGTGCCGCTGTCAGACTCAATGCAGTCTCACCATGGCCCAAGGTAAACTACGGCCACTCCAAAATTCTGAAGGAATTCAACCTCACCTTGAATAACACAGACTACACTAAACCCACCCCGATGTTCGACCGCAAGTTCTCGGTGGACATCCCGTCCAGAGAAAAGTGGACGGCGAACCTAGTTAAGCCAAATGGGACGCTCTTTTATGCAGATGGCTCAAAACTAGAGGGGAGAGTAGGAAGTGGAGTCTTCTCAGAGTCCCCACCCCTCAACTTATCATTTCGCTTGCCGGACTACTGCAGTGTTTTCCAGGCAGAAATGGTAGCTATAAATGAAACAGCCAAATGGGTACTTCAAACAGGACTTGAGTCCAATGAAATATCTATTCTAAGTGACAGCCAAGCTGCCATCAAATCTCTAAACTCAGTCTACCTGACTTCAAAGGCGGCTATACAATGCCGTAGAGCCTTAAATGAGCTGGCGACTAAAGTAAGAGTCAATGTTGTCTGGGTACCCGGCCACAGGGACATAGCAGGAAATTGTAGGGCGGACGAGTTAGCAAGAGCAGGTACAACGCTCACGGCTATATCCGCTAATACTAAACCAGGGGCACCTATCGCTGAACGGAGGTTGCTCCTCCGGAAGGAAAACCGCCTAACCAACCTTAGGTGGCGGGAGGAGCTTTCTTGCACTTCGTCAAGACAGATATGGCCGGAGCTTAACCTGCGACGCACCAAAGATATTTTATCACTTTCCAGGAACTCTATTGGAAACGCGATTGCGGCCATCACTGGACACTGGCTTGGAGGATGCCATGCTGCACGTATGGGAATCCTTCAACGCAACGACTTCTGTAGAAGCTGTCGGAACGAGGAGGAGGAAGAGACGATGGTCCACTTACTCTGCCACTGTCCTGCCCTATCCAGGAAAAGATACTTGGCTCTGGGACAAGCCTATTTTGACAACCTATCCGATCTTCAGTCGGTTGGTATCAAAAACCTTATGCTGTTCATTAACAGCAGCTACTGGTTCTCACAGTAGTGGTGGGGGTGGTAACCACCCTATACGGCATCACAACGGGCCTCTGGCCTATGTGGGTTCCATCCCGAACCACCGTGTTAACCTAACCTAACCTAACCTTCAGATTCACATTTCCCGACAGAGTTCCAAAAAATCTACTGAAACAAGTTTGCATCAAGAATTTCGATAACAAGTTTTTCATCTTCATAGAAATTCAACTTTCCCACTAAATTTCCAAAAAATTTCGAACAGGACAATGCCAAGAAATCGCGAATTCTTTTTCCTCCTGTACAATTCAACTAGCGCCATCTCTCAGTAAAGTACTGATTTCTTTTATTCATTGATTTCCTCTGTTGAGTGTAATCGTAGAGTAGGTTCTATTTCAACCCCATAGATGGCATACAAACAACACCCGAGTCGTCAAATATAGAAATTATTAATGACTAAGAAGTAAGTTTTTGGACATTTCGAAAATATGAAACTCAACTATACTTTTATTTGAAGAGTCACGAATGAGACTCAACTTCAAATACAATACATGTAATCCTTGAGAGATTTTCGATTGTCCCCTCAAAAAAAAAATCAATGATGTTTCTTTACCTTGCAGCTGGACTTGTCCTTCCGATAGACCCAGCAGGACTGATGTGATCCGTAGTGACGGAATCGCCTAAGAAGAGCAACGCCCTAGCGTTGGATAGCGGCTTAGATGGCACTAGATCCCTAGTCATGCCATCGAAAAAGGGTGGTTTCTTGATATAGGTGGAGGCATCTGACCAAGGGTAGAGTTGGCCGCTTGGGGCAACAAGATTTTGCCAATTGGTGGAACCTAATTAAAGGAGAAACTTCCTTAGATGGTCAAAATTCCTAATTTGAAACACTTCAACACCAATTCATCGGAGAAAATATATTCAGCCAATGAGAACATCTGATCGGATCATTTAATTTTTTTGGATTGTGATGCCGAAAATTAATATTTCCTATAGATTTCGATACGCTGAATACGTTTATAGGGCATATTTTATGACAAATGATTAACTCAGAATGAAAACTCCTTTCGAACTCACCAGTCTCGATTTTTGCGTACACCTCCTTGAACATAGCAGGTATCACGTGTCGCCTCTCCACTTCCTGGATATGCCTCCTCGTCGGCCAGATATCGCGCAAGAAAACATCGCTGCCGTCGGGACGCTTTCCTAGCGGCTCCGTCTCGAAGTCAAAATCGACGCGACCCGCGATGGCGTACGCGATGACCAAAAGCGGGCTGGCGAGGTAATTGGCGCGCGTGTTCGGATGGATGCGCCCCTCGAAGTTGCGGTTGCCCGAGAGGACGCCGCAGCAGACGAGGTCGTTCTCCTCCACGGCGTTGACGATGTTCTCGTCGATGCCGCCGCTGTTGCCGATGCATGTCATGCAGCCGTATCCTAAAAAATTTGAGATGATGGTCAAACACTTCGAGATATTGAGCAGAAATTTCGAAATATTGGTGTTGTTCAAAGATATCAAAAAAACAATCTCGATAATAAATAATCAGACATAAGGAAATTGGTGGATGTTTTCAGCTAACAAACTGGGATTTCAAGACCATTTGAACAAATTGTATATTTCGCGAAAATTTCAAGATATTGAACAATTTTAAATGATACATAAATGATTTTTTTTTATATATTGATGCTACAAGACATAACATCATCATGTAACGTTCATGGCAAAAAGTAAACAGGTGTTCCCAACTATCTTTGAATCAATTGAATGAGTCGTCGTATTTAAATTGCTTTTCCCTGGAATTTCTTCTCTTTCACTGCCCCCAACCGACTGACTTGTCCCTGTGCCAGATACAATCGTATGGGAAGGATAAAAAATGCAGTGGTAGCGACAACATTGGGAAATTTAATTAACGGATGGAACATGCCGACTACGTAATTGTAGGAAAAGTACCATAAATAAATGTTGTTTGGGCCACATTGATAATTTGTTCGAACATGTCATGAAATAATTTCCCAGGAATAATACTTTTGTTTCATTATCTTCCACAAAAATGGTTTTTGCTAAAGTTGATGTTAGGGTTTGATAATATTTGATAATTATCAAACTATTTCAGATTGAATTTGTTCAAATACCTCTCATAAAATTTTGATTATTCACCAAACAGGTCATCCCAATAACTTCCCGCCCAGTAAGTGCTATGCCCATGTATAACATCCGTCCCCTTTTCGAACTATTCGACTAATGCTATCTCAAAGTCATACAGGCTGTTCTTTTCGCATTCATCAAATTCCTACATAGAAGCTGAATTATTTCCGAATCAGATAAAAAGTGATCCGAAGAAATTCCACGGCTTTAGATAATATGCTGTTTGTAAATTATTGCGCTAATTTAAGTAAATTTCAGCAACGTTCGTCATAATTTTCAGACGATATAAACATTAAATTATATATTTTCTTCAACATTCGGAGCATCCCTCAAACTCTGTATCTATAGTTTTGAAATGATAACATTACAAGAAAATAACTCCACGTCATCATGTTACCTTCAACTGGTATTGCTACAATCATCGAAATGATGTAAAAATCCCGAAATACCAACCTACAATATCGAACCCGAGCTGCTCTAGAGGCGATATTACCCCCGATTCTCTCAGGTAGTACGTGACGACGCCAGAACCAGGCGACAGACTAGTCTTGATATACGGCGCGACGCTTAGACCGGCGGCTACGGCGTTCTTGGCCAGCAGACCGGCGCCCAACATTACGCTCGGGTTGCTCGTGTTCGTGCACGAAGTAATGGCGGCTATGATGATGCTGCCGTGTCTCAGCTCATATTGCTTGCTGTTAAACATGAACTTGGCCGTTTTGGAAACGCTAGACTGAGGCAGGCCGAAGCCCTTGAAACCGACCTGGAAGAAGACGGAAGTTTGAGCCAGCTCAAATTATTATACATAATTCGACATACATCAATTCTTGAAGTGAATTCGTCATATGCTCTCTTGTTAGTAATTCACGTTCCATGGAAATACGAATGACAATATTGGAAATTCATTACCTTTGATGCACTTTGAATAATTCAAGACAAAATGCAACAATAGCAAAACAGTAAAAAAACATTCATGAAAGGAATGGAAAGGAATAGAAAGGAATAGAAATAATACATTCGCCATTTATTAGCAAAAGCAGGTGTCGCAATTCTAGATCTCACACCCTTATATCATTTTCCAAAATGGTATTAAAATTGTGTGAGAATCAATAATGAAACTTAGAACTATTTTTTGTGAGTTATCCAATCCAAGACAGCTGTTTCGACCCGTCAGGTCTCGTCAGTTGCACTACAGTCCTAGACATGTCGTTATTGATTTTTATAGTATTACACCGAAAAAAAAAAAAAAACAGTGGAATGATGAGCTGCTCGAGATATATTTTCAATATCACTATGATAAACAGTTTAGTTATCTGATGGAAAAATTAATCATCAAAAAGGAATTCAATAATCATCTCTGATTGTCTAACTAGAACAAACGTGACTCCAAAAATTACCATAATGATCTATGATGTGTAAGAGTGATAGCATAAGTATATGACATTAATGAAGAAAGATTGCAATTTAATGATAGATAACGACAACTAATGTTTTCAAAAAAATTTCATGAAAATCGATAATATTAAATTGGGTACTATACTGCAGAAGAAGTACCATTGACGTTGCCATAATAAGAAACAGAGTAAAAATTGCATATAAAGAAGAAGATCCCTGGCCTCTAGTTACTTTGGTAATCTGAATGAATTTTGAATGATAGTTTTTTTTTTATATTTGAGTTACAACATTCAATTAAATGAACATAGATCGAAGAATAAAATCTACTTTTTATTATTGCTATTATTTTTATTTTTCATCGTATGACCATTTGATCACAATAAATTTCAAAAACAAATTATCTAACCAGATTAATAATCGATTGATAAGAATCCGATTTCATTTGTTTGAAAGAAAAACATATACTTTCGGATAAGAAGTTCGTATCTCAATATTGATAATTAGTTGTGTATCAACAGACAATAAAGGGAGAAATTCTCATGATAAGATAATCGAAATGAACAACTGGGGGTTTATTACTGAGGTCTCGCCAAAGTCATCACCTAACGACATAATAATGTGCAGTACCCATTAGGAAACTCCGATAACTGATCAGTAGCGTTCTTTCGCATTTCTAAGACAAATCATACCATGTCAAAAATGTCATAAAATATACAAGGTCGTACAAAAAAGCGGAACGTAGGATTAGTGGATTAATCGATATTTTCATAGTATTTTGTACCTTTTGTCGTTTTTAGGTTCATCTAGATATGACATCTTATATATATTTATAATAGTTCAGGTTACTGTTCTGAAGAAAAAAAAATTCCAACTGAATACTCGGGTTTACTCTGGAGTAATCATCACACTATACTGAAAGCTGAGTATCTATTTTGATAATGATGTAAAATCATAATTCCTAATTTCTGTCATCATAAACTAGTGAGTCCCAAACCAAAAGTCATGGGTTAAACTTGGTTGAATTGCAGAAAAATGTACTGTAAAAATAAACAAAGTGTTATAATGACAAGAACCTACAATAGATTCCCCTCATGAAGTTGGAAGTTGCTATCTTTGTTTTGTATTCAGTTCATCATTTCAGTTTATTCATGAATTTTTTCCTTACTTTACTTGATTGTGGATATAAACTCTTTTCAGAAGATGCCATCAAAGTTCGAGAAATAAGATGATGGATTAACGTTAACTATTAAAAAATAGGATACCAATCTTAATTCGACAAAAAAAAAAGAGAAAATCAACAATATTATGACAAGATTCAAAAAATTGCAGACAAATCAAATCTAGACTTGAACAATAGAAATTTTCCAGAAGTAATTTAGTAACGGGGTAAACGACAGATTCGACATGACCAGCCCACCTGAACTTGACCAATAAGGGATTGACAGAGAGATAATTTGCACCCCTCTCAATTTACATAAAGTACCGAATAGATAGGAGGAAAGTCATTATAAGTACTCCGACTCGACAATATCATTCAGTGAATCATCTTCGTTCAATATCAGAACTTCTTTGTTTCCCTAGTTTCGATGGTATTATTGAACACATAAAGCTAGATTAAACAAAGAAATTCTTTTGCTGATTTCTTCAACGAAGAGTGGTGATAGTGACACGAACTTAGTAATATTCATTATTGTGACTCAAAACCATTCAACGACACAAAAGTAAGACAATATTCGAATATAGTGTTCTGCCTGTATGTTTTTTTTTTCATTATGTCTCAGGAAAACATTACTCAGTTTTCAAGTCATCACTGGGTAGATGTTCTCCCATAAACAAATGCACATTTATCTTCATAGAACTTTTTAGTTAGGTAGGTAGCTCTGATTAATTTTTTGAATAATCAGAAAGATAATAATAAAATAAATCCACAAAAATTCGATTACTATTGATTGCTGATGTTCTGTTTGTTCATCAGATGGCCTAAAACATAACGCGAAATAATGCTTTATTAGAGATTTGAGAATGAATTGTTATTTCTCAATGTATCGATAAAAAATCTTATGTTATGTACTATCTAATAGAACATTCACGAATACTGAAGAGTTTTATTTTAGTATATTTTCTTGGGATAACACTACTCAGTGGATGTTTTTTTAAAACACAGGGTGACTGATGAGAAACTATTTGAAAATTCTTTGATCATCTAGCTTTCACGATTTTCTTAAATTCGTTAAGCTTGATAGAACAGAGAATTTTCAATTGGTAATATCTTGGACATTAGATAGTTCGTTTTATTTTCTCTTAGGAAACACTATTCTATTCCTCTAAAAATATTCTTTGTTGGTGCATGTTTCACTAGATGATATGTTATTATTCAATATCACCGGTAATTAATCGTTTATGTTATGTTTTCTATGGTAAGACGACGCACAAGATTACAGGAGACTTTAATTTAGCTTTTTTTTCTTGGGAAAACGCTTTTCGGTTGATGTTTTTTTTTTCATCACCGGATAGACGTTCTTCCATGAAAGATAAAGCATATCAAGTGATAAACACTACACTAACACGGAAAATTCTTTGATCACCTAGCTTTCATGACTTTTCTGAATTCATAAAGCGAGATGAACAAAGATTTTTTATTTAGTACCTTCTCCGGTGTTGGATAGGTCGAGTAAAGATAATGAGAAACAAGAATTGTGACATTTGTAATTCACAAAAATCGAGAAACTAGCGGTGATGTGCTGACATTTTGTTCACATTAGGTGGGACAACGATGACAATTAAAAAGAAATTGTTCTGGCTTGTTTTCTTGGGAAAACACTGCTCAGTAGGTGTATTTCAATCATCACTGGGTGGATGTTCTTCCATGAAAGATAGCACTTTCAGCGACCCGACTGTTAGAAAATTATTTTAAAGAATTTCAGTAGTAATTTCTCCGAAGAATGAAAATGATGATTGGGTCTTGGGAAAACTCTGTTCAGTTGGTGCATTTCTCAAGTCATCACTGGATAGATGTTTTCGCATGAACAAATGCACATTCATCTCAATATAACTGTTCAGTAGGTAACGATATATTTCGAATATAATTATAACCCCATGTCTTTATGAAATGATGAAGTACTGGTATATATCATCTTATCATATATGTTAGGTACATCCTATATAATCACAGATGTTTCATTTTGGCTTTTTTTCTTGGGAAAACGCTGTTCGGTTGATGTAATTTTTTTAATCATCACTGGATAGATGGTTTCCATAAAAAAATGCACCTTCGACGATATCTTTTTATTGAAGTTGGACAGGATATTTGTAATCGTGACTCAAACAGTGAAAACTATAAGAGAATTCTTTGGTCATGTAGCTTTCATGACTTGTTTGAATTCATAAAGCTATACTGAACGAAGAATTTTCTGTTAGTAATTTCTCCAAAGTTAGATAGCCAAGTGAAAATAATGATTGGTACATTGCTCAGTTGGTACATTTCTAAAGTCATACTTGGATAAATGTTCTTTTATAAGAAATGACGATGACATCGACAGCGATATAACACTATTAGAGAATTCTTTGGTCATATAGCTTTCATGACTTTTTTGAATTCATAAAGCTATACTGAACAAAGAATTTTTAATTGGTAGTTTCTTCAATTCATAAACAATATATTATTTTTCAATTCATCAAAATCATATGCAAACCTTATGTTTCCAATGAAACTTTTGTTTCGCTAGGAAAGGTGAATATTTCTCGTTTCATAAGACCATAGTTATCACTGGGTGAACATTTTCTCGTGAATTATTGCATTTTCTAGCTTTGAAAACTTTTTCGAGAATATCAACTAGAATTTAGTCTTATCTTATATTAACAAGAATTTGCTATGGAAATGTTTAAAAATAAAAGATTCGATGAGAATTATTTCAAATATTTCTGAAATTTCAGATATTTCTTCCACTCCCACAGAATAACAAATGAAATACAAAAATTGATCGTGCTGTATGGTACTTCTTTCAATCAAACAAACATTGAAATATACAAATTTCAATCGTCTGATATTTAAGTTTTGAAAATTATAAACAATACAAAATGCTTGCACTCAAGAAGTAGGTAAGTGTATCACTAGTTTAGTAAACAACATGAAAAGTGCTGGATCTTGATTTTTAATTTTGTTGTTTTCTTTCAAGGGTGTTACGATAGTCTATCACGAGATTTCAGAACATCGCGAAGTATTTGTAGATAGTGTTTTTACAATAGACAATATGTGAGTAAGAATACGTGTCCTATTATTGATTAAAAATATTGCTAAGGTCATTTACAGTTCTGCGTTATTCTTATGAAAGTTGAATTCCTGTCTTATTCCTTGACAGTCATGTTTCGATGAAAGGATCGTGTAGGACATTATTATCGATAGCATTATCTTTATAAAACCAATATAGTTTAATCAATTGCTTCAATTTCTCGGACGAAATTACAATTACCTATCGTTATCTGGCTTTGGACAATAGAAATAACATTCCGTTAGGTGAATTATTACGAAAGAATTGCTATTTATTCCGGGAAGACCGGTAATTTATATCTGGTCACCTGAATTTGACCAATAAGGTTCTGAGAGTGAGATAATCGTAACCTCTTTCAATTTGCATAAATATCAAGCAGAGAGTGGCAAATAAATTTCTCATAAATTCATACAAGTTCATTGCGACACCATCAGAACTTCTTTGATTATCTAGCTTAGATGGTGTATTTGAATCCATAAAGCTAGATTTAGCAAAGAAATTTTATTTGGTTCATCCACCTATACTGGCGAAAACAATGGTAAATATTGTATCGATTTGTAGTGTTCTTTCATGTTACTAATATCATTATTCTCAAATAATCATTTTGCGTTTTCAGAGATTTACAGAATTATTGCTTTGAAATTTTTGTCTTGGGTAAACTCCATTCAGTTGATGTTTTTTCGAATCATCACTGGGTAGATGTTTACCCAAGAAGGAATTCTATTAATCGTCGTGCATGCTTTATAAGTTTTCTTTGTCTGGCAAACTTTACTTAGTTTGATGCATTGTCTTCACATCACTGGGTATTTGTTTGTCCGAAAAGGAAATCACAATCATCGATATTATATTTTTTTGGTTGGTGAAGATAGATGACAATTCTTAACATCCGGTGATTTTTACTGGGTTTGGTGTTATTTATAATCATCACCGGGTAAAAATCATCCTGTGTTGGGTAACAACAACGACAGCGACAGGCAGTTTCCTAGTACATTTACATATGCCCGAATACTAATTTAAATCTTAATATATCAATTGTTTAAAAATGTTAAACTCGTAGAACATACTTTTTATACAAAACAGTCCAGCCTACAAAAAACTAAAATCGACAGATCAAGCGGCCAAATTATATTTTTTTACCAGATTATCTAGGTTTGTATATTTGTCACTACAAATATTCCAGGATGTTATAAATGTATTATTGCTTTCTATTGCTTCAAATGAATTATTTTCAATGGCTGTACTAGCCAAATTATATTTGTGATGATCAAAAAGGCAGAAGGACGTATAATAAATGAGGAATCGGTACCAAATTGACCTCGTCAAAAATCATTTTCGAGACTTTACCTTATTGGTGAGGCAGCTCAAGAAATCTGCTTTCATATCGCTAACCGATACCCTGTCGTTCGGTCTCTTCGGCCCACTCACTGAAGACACCACCGTGGCTAAATCGAGGCCCACGCTTTGGCTGAAAATCGGATCAGGCAGCTCAGAAGAATAGTCTCTAAGCTGTTTTGTTGCCTTCAAGTAGGCCTCGATAACTCTGATTTGTTCGTCAGATCGATCTGCAAAACAAAAATAAATCAAATCAAATATGTTCATCCGAAAACTTGTCGATATAGCGAAGACAATGATTTCACAATACAGTTCAGATTCAAAATTAGTACTACAAGGTTATATGTATTTTTTTCGACATTCGTAGAATGTTGTATGAATGGTGGAAAATACAGTAGATTGAAAATATGATAAACGAGAGCATACACTATGTTGGTCTAAAATTTACATGTTTTCGAATATGTTTCTCGAATGGTATATTTTATTCGTATCATTACTTTTCTCAGTTTCTGATATTTTTCATGTGCTTTGTTTTTTGATTGTATAATTGTATCGTATTTGCGTTCATAGGTCTGTCAATATCCATAGTTGACATTCACAGGCACATTTCTTTGTTACATTGAAAAGTTTTGATTAATAAGTCTGAAAATATATATTTCCAATGTCATTTGAATCTCATAGTACCTACTTGTTTGTCTCAAATAATCCAATGAATTGTGGTCGACTGGAAAGAATCCAACGGTAGCCCCGTATTCTGGGCACATGTTCGCAATGGTAGCTCTATCTGCTATAGAAAGCGCAGAAACACCGGGTCCGTAAAATTCCACGAATTTTCCTACGACTCCCAGCTGACGCAAGTTCTACAATTTCAAGAATTATCTCAAGACAAAACGAAAAGCAATATATTCTCAATCATCTTTGGGTAGTTTTCTGAATAGAAAACCCCATTCTTGTACAGCCATCATCAACATCTACATTTTTCGAAAATACGACTGTTTTGGAAATGGAATGAAAAAATTCAAGAATCTGGTCACAATTGAAAAATCTTAAAAAATTCAATATTCATTGACATCTTTGTGAACTGTTGCCATGAATCAAATTTGAATTTTTTATCTCCACAAAACCACTCCTAGCTGAATATTTTGACAATACATTAATTGTTATTGAAAAATTATCGAAAACTAAAACCGATCTGATCTATAAACACTCGGTATTTCCTAAATAATTCACTTTTTGAGAGAAGAGCATGATAAAGCTGATAGCTTTGTGTTGCTCTTGATTATCCGATATTATAATTTTTATTGTGTTTTCTGTAATTGTTGTAGATTTCTCTTTATACCGAGGATATATTATTTCCGAGTTCAAGTTTGAAATAAAAAAAAAGTTACCTTAGTTACAGTAAGAACTAAATCAGTTGAAGTTACATATTGATTCAATTCTCCATATAGTTTGTATCCCACCACTTCTGGCAACAACATACTAATAGTATGTCCCAACATGACAGCCTCGGCTTCTATGCCACCCACGCCCCAACCCAATACACCAAGGCCATTGATCATGGTTGTGTGTGAATCTGTACCAACCTAGATGAGAGAAGGCCAACTTGAGTGTATCAGAAAAATATTAAATGGCATTTTTATAGGAAACATACACTCATACCTCACTTTGCGTCACGTGGGGGTTACATTCCAAATAAACACGGCGCAAACAAGAAACAAAATAGAAACTCGAATCCAAAACGAAGCGACCTTTAAAACCTAACGACGCACAGTGAAAATTAGTAATAATTAAGCTTCGAAAAAACGCAAAACGAAACGATGAAAAGCGAAATATTGGTATACATAAATGATAAATATTTTCTAAATCTATTAAAATCGTAATGAAAGAAAAAGGAACTTTTCTTAAAATTTCACAACAGTCATAGAGTAAATCAAAATATTTTCAAAATGAAATATGTGGATGTAGAAAATGAATCATCGTTATTTTATACTGTACACTATTTTGAATTGTTTGGTGAATTAAAATGCGAAAGTGTTTAAAGTTCCCTATACTTGTAAATAATGTTAAGATACCAATAGCTATCAATCTATTTGTATGAATTTCGATCCAGAACTCCTATGAAATTAAATTGAAAACAGTGGTATTCCATGCTACATAATGAGTTATTTGATCAATTTCTGATATAACCCATATACGAAATTATTGAAAAACAACAAAACCAAATAAACAACGATAAATATAAATGAGTAACAATAACTTTATCTACTAATTTCAATAATATTTGTATAACTTCTAATGTCATATCTTCATACAATAATAAGAGGTCAATAAACCCAATGAACATGGACAAATTAGGAAATTGGAATCGGGAATTGCTTTATATTGTGATTCGAACCATTTATATTTTCGAGTTTCAACATAACTCTGATTTATGATGATTCGGATTGAAGGAACCAAAACCCGATTGAAACAATAATATTTCACATACCACTGTATCAGGATAAAGAACAGAGGTTTTTTTGTCAGTGAAAACAACCCTTGCCAAATATTCCAAATTAACTTGATGCACAATTCCGCTGCCTGGAGGTACTATCAACATATTGTCAAAAGCTTTGGCACCCCACTAAAAATTAAAAATTATATTGAAATTCTATCTAAAATTCAAATTAATACTTTGAGGAATACAAATCTTTCCTTGTTCCTTTCAAATTCCATATCCTGATTTTTTTGCAGAGCATCAGGACTGCAAAGAATCAACAAGAAATAAAATGAAATTTCTTTGACCTATCCATGAAACTCACGATCTTACAAAATCCACTTGAATAGAATGATCAATAACTAAATCTGCTGGACAAATAGGGTTTATTTTTTCTGGATTTCCTCCCAAACTTTTCACTGCATCTCTCATAGCAGCAAAATCCACAACAGCAGGTACACCTGTGAAGTCCTAAAATTTTTTTTGATCAAAAAAACTGTTTTTTTCTATATAAGTAAGAAAGATGTGAACAGCTGATAATAAATGAATTACTTTGATCCTTAAAATTGGTTAATATCATAGGAATTCATAGTTTTTGAAATGTTACCAGCAGTTCATTCCTCAAATGGAATGTTTAAGAAATATATTATTTACTTGCAAAATTACTCTGGCTGGTTTGAAGGGAATCTCGATACCTCCTTCCAGGTTTTGATTGACTTCCCAATTGAGTATATTCTTCACATCTTGTTCAGATATATGAAAATTGTCACAGTTTCTAACTGCTGATTCTAATAACACCCTAATGGAATAGGGTAGGCGATCTAAAATATTTCAGAATAGGTTTTTCTTCCTTGTAAGAATTTACACATATCTACCAAAGTTACAGCCCAACTGAGATATGTCATAATATTTGTATTCCTTTCCTGCTATATTTAAAGACTTCAGATATTTATCATAGGGGTTATTTCCTGAAAAGAAGATAAACCTATAAGTTTATGGTCATGTTAGTTTTCATAATTGTTTCAGTCAAGAAATAGGATTGACTGGCTGAAGTTACTTCATGACTAAGAACTGTGCATAGTGTAATATCCAATGACTTGCTTCTTTTTCATAGTAAAGTTAATAATCAACTATACAGGATTTACAGAAATAACAAAATACAAATCATGAACCTACCAGCCATTGTTTATCCTCGAAAAGTCACGTATACCTTCTGAAAGCTATCAACAAAATAATTGGAGTGAATTTCACCCAAGTCTATATTGTCACGATTCGATCATCAATCGAACTAGAATAATTAAATAGTTATATTTCTATTCATTAGATCGCCCTTTCACTTCCTGTTTATATTTTTATTCCACATTGCTGTATTGGCTATTAGTGTCACACATTACATTTGATCTGATTTGATTGGATAAGTCATAGAATGAAAATTTTATATTTATTTTGTATACACGTTCGTAGCTAAGTTTATTGAATTTTGAATGGATTTGATCATCAATTATAGTATGATTCGATGAAAAATGTTTAATGTCTTTTTATTTCAGTTGTTTTTGATATTTTAATGAGCTCCTTGACATTTGTGACAACACATGACAGTAAAGTGCCCACATGACAGTTAATAGAATACGTCAGACCATGGTCACAAGTTGTTTTGTGGTTTCATACAATTTTAGCGGTAACATAACCAAATTTTTGAATATTTGAATTTTTGATCCGCGTATCAGTTTTCTGTCACCGATTTAGGTTTGTTGCAGATATTGCGAATTGTAAAATCATAGATTATTATAAGAAATTCTACAGCAGATGAAGCAAGCACAATTTGTGATGAATTAAATAAACTTAACAACTGAACAATACTTTGATGTCAGTCAAAACCACGATGAAACTACTATGAAAAGTCAGAAATAATAAATTTTCATCACCGGCCACCAAATGGTTTTGTGAAATCAAAATTATTCGTGATGGATCCATTCTTGAATTCTCATTTTAATATACTGGCAGAACCGACTTTTGGAAGGACGAAAAAAATTAGAGTATGGATAAACGGCGATTCATCAAACAGATGTTTTGAAGTTACTTTGAATCCAAATGGTCTAAGAACCTGGAATACTGTTCTACAATATCTCACCCATACCATAAGTCCTCCGTTTGGTGCTATTAGAAAATTGATATGTTTGAGGTCCAAAAAGACTGTAACTTGTTTTGAGGAACTAAATAGTAGTGAAAAATATATTGCTCTAGGAATAAACAGTAAATTAATAATCATGAAACATGGATACAAGAGCTCATCTGAACAGGAACTCTTGAATGCGAAGAAACCTAAGAGGAAGCTTTATTCGGGTGATATGAATTCCGAAAATTTCCAGTTCTTGCAAGACACCAAAAAGAGGAATCTTACCGTAATTTACATGGTTGCTAACGGTCAAGTCTGCCAATCGCCTACCAAAGTTGTGCTGAATGAGAATGATGTGTGCCACTGGAATGTCAGTCTTCAGTTCATAGCAAAAGTTTTAGATATACCAGAAGGAATCCAGCAGTACGTGAGTAGATTACAGGGTGTCATTTGTTACTCTGATCCATACTTCATACGCAAATGACTTACCCTGTACAAATAAATAGAGACTATATATATTTACATTTTCAGTATATGTACAATATTTGGTGATATAGTTACTGATCCCTTCGAGTTACAGCATGGATTTTTGTATGTAGCTGTGCCATTCAGTGAAAAATTTGAGAAAATTGACTATACAAGTACCTTCGGCAAAAACAATAATAAGTAAATATAATTTCAGTAGTAATAACTCACAAACTGAAAACATTTTATATTCATTATAAAGTACAATCAATGCATATATCAATAGTGTGCGCCATGTGATCTATGGATTGAAATATTTTCAATAATGCAGCATTGCCATTTCCAGCAAATAGTTGCGCATTTTTATTTTTTAACAGCTGCTTATTACAGTTTTTTTTTATTTGTGATGGGCCACCCTGTATATACATATAAGCCACTGAAACATATTTATTTACATATTTATTATAAGAATGAGTAAATTGTTTCACCAAACTGACGGATTTAGAGTAGAAATAATGATTATGACTATAGTTGATAATCGATATACTGGGTGAATCTCTGAAGTGACTCACCTCTATATCAAATATATATCAAATATATATGAGGGTTGTGTATTTTAGTTCAATTTACATTTCTTAACATATATTTCCTTGCTTTGTCGTACTTCCGGTTTAACAGGAAATCACCCTTACTTTAGATTTTTGAATAGGACATATTTTTATACTTTCGATCGTAAATATCGCTTCATGAAAACATGGGAAAAATACGACTTTGATGCATACGACTTCATAGTCGTTATAATAATTATTTAGAAGCCACAAATATGAATTTGTCCAGTTAACTAGATTTTTTAAATGGAAAGAAGGTGGCTCGTCGACTTTTTGTGAAAGACCATTTTCTTACGAATATTTCAATACTGCACACTTCCACTTTATTTTCACTATTTCTCTAAATAATAAAAATGGAAATTGAAATAAAATTGATTTTATATGTCAAATATTCACAAGTGAGGTGTTGTTAGATTTAGAATGGCGCATTCTCGATCGAAATAAGTGAAAATATATATAAGACGTCCCATTCAAAAATCGAAACTTGGGATCATTTCCGGTCAAACCAGAAGTACGGCAAAGCAAATGAATATGTCGAAAAAAGTGAATCGAACTATTATACTTACTCCCCAAATTTCGTTTTTCTATCTCCACTAATCTCGAATAATTTATAGGGGTGAGCCACCTTGGAAAATCACCCGGTATGAAATCGAAATACACAAACTATTTTTTTATGAAAAAAAATCATCAAAGCTATAAACTTCATTTTATATATTATATCTGGCTTACTCAGAATCTACGAACAGTTTTGATATATCAAGAGCTGTGATAATATTTTTATAAAGTGACTGAATCAATCATGAATATAAATGTGATTATAAAATCCTTTAAATATTCTCTCCAGGAGCAGCTATGTTCTGAAAATGCGTCAAAACAAACCTAGCAAAGTATGTTGTTCAATCAGAGGTAAGTTTTTAAATAAAAGCTTTTCTCCACTATTCAAAATGATATGATTATTATAAAACAGAATGTATAGAAATGATGTTCATTCAATAGGGAATTTGAAAGATTTCGTAAAGATAAATTGCAATAAATCTAAAAAATGCAATGATGAAAAGGAATGTCGACAATTACTTCCTGAAGAAATACCAGAATCTTGTACTAGAATTGATAGTGACAAGAAAGGACAAGGTTTTTCACTAACACGAAGTATTTCATGTCACCTCTTAATCGTTGTCATTTTAGATATCATGAAAATAATAGACTGCTGTTTAGCAAATGACAAGAATAATGTCTGGTGTAGATCGAGGAAGTATAAACCTGAATGTTGTGGTATGTTGAGAAAGTACTTTAATTTATTCGGCTACTTAACCATGCTACCATATAAACGTATACAGTGTGTGAGTCAACAATATCATCTCTGTCGATTGCACTATTATGAGAGATTATTACGATTTCTTATAGATTTTTACCATACCGACCCTTCATGACTATCCACTGAAATTATTTACATGAATTTTCAATTGATAGTACCTACAGGACGAACATTGAATTTTATTTTCCAACTATTCGGAAATGTAGAATAGCAGAAACATTTTTCGTTTGTTATAAAATATACGGAATCCAATATGACTTTCTTCAAAAGGAAAGAGGAAAATGAGAAATTGAACAAGGCAGTGATGATGTGGATCAATGTGGAGATGTTTTTAATCAGAAATCAGAAATCAATTGAATTATAGGGAATTTTGAACAAACTCACATTGAAAAAATTCATCAAAGAATTCTAAAAATAATCAATCTGATAAGTATCCCATATAAGGATAAGGAAGTATATCCGAAAATATCTCCATGCAGAATTTTCAAAAAATATATTTTTACCGTTCTTGAGTAGCTTATTGTTGGAGACATTCGAAAAAATCACTCTGTATACATCAACATTGATTGATGTATTCGGACTTCAATGTTGAAAGTGTTCTCCGGAGATTTCGAAATTTCGAGATCTGAAATAATTTCATATATTTTTTCAAGAAACCCAAAAAGTATTAGGAAAGTTTGACCACAAACTAGATATGTCTGAAGAAAATGGTGAAAAAAATAGTGATACTAGTACTGAAAGAACTTCAAGCGCAGAAAATACGAATCCAACTGGAAAAGATTCAATGCAAGAAAAAAAAGTTGAGACAGACAAAAATCCTGCACCCGAAGAAAATTGTGATTGTGATATTTGTGAATGTGATGATTTATCAAATGATTCCATTGAAGATGTGACTACTTCGAACGATAAAATTGTAACATATTTTTCAAGGGAAGATAAAGGTTAATATGTTCTTCATATCATCTAGTATTGTTCTTGATCTACTTTTACTTTCCTATGCTTGAATTCATAATCACTAACATATAATTTTGTAGCTTCTAGAAAGAACGAAAATCGCACAATATCTACGAATATATTGAGGGGTACCCAAACTGTTGCAGATTTTCCTCAAATTAACTCGCATCACGTCACAATAAGTACATTACATTTACCAGATGATGTTCATCAAAAAATTGAAACCATAGAAAAAAATATTAGTACCACTGAAAATCCAAATTCTGCGATGTATGAAATTGAGGGTATCTAACGAATAACATGAATGAAAATCTTGATGAAATAACAAAAATATTGCAGATAAACCAGTGAAAGTTGACAGATCGTCCAATACAGAGAAATTTCAGCTACAGGAAGAAAAAGGGGATCCTTCGGATATTTCGAAATTTTCTCAATATACTATAACCAATAAATATGATCCCCGATTTGATAACAGGGCAAGCTATATTTTGATGTAGTTTAAGGGTGTTTCAAACTCGATCCTAAATGTAGATCGTCGAGTTATTGCCAAGTTGCGCATTTATATTGCTAAATAATTAAAAATTACAACCACATCGAACTATATTCAAGTTTTTAGATGAATTTAATCACAGACCATAACCAAAACTTCAAGAATGACAACAATAAATAGTTATTACAGTAAATGTTCACATTGATGTCAAGTACCTTTGAGGTACTCAAAATCACCGTTTACCCTTCTCCTTTCGAATTGCTGACTAAATTTCTTTTCCCAATTTTCTCTAACTGTTGAGGTGATATTCGTCAATTGATATAGCTTCCAGTCATAATTTCTTTCATATCCCTATTGGAAACCATTTCAAAGGATATCATTTCATTTTCAGAAAGTTCATAATAGGATTCGTGTCTTGTAGTCTATCCAAAATCAGGGGAAAACAGGTAATGTAGAAGTATGATTCATTGTGAAATTATTTCTGAAATCAACAAAAATAACTGTCATAACGACACATTTTCAGTCACATGAATGTGCAAATTTGCCCTAATTCAGCCGTCTCTCCTAATTTGTGAGATTCAAACAGCAAGAACTTGAAACACCCTGTATACTGTATTCATCAAACTGTAAAATATCCCTGAGTGCTTTTTGATTCATTATTACCATTCCATCACAATTAGAAGACTTTAAATATTGAGTTTCCAAAACAAAGGAAAGATATAGTCCCATTTTTCCTAGGTGTCTAGAGGTATAAGTGCAATCATCTCCGATGTAAATGCCTATCCATATCAAGAACCAAAGAAAAATCCTTCCATTTTAATCAAAAACAAAACAGACATAAATGTAGTGGGATACTCAAATCGTGATAAACGGCATAGACGAGACATGGATAAAAAATGTTATGAATCTTCAAGCATATCGGACTCTTCTTCGTCAGTATCTGCTAGCGGACATGTAGAAAGATTTGGTAGGTTCACATTAGTGTTTTAATAGTTGATGAGTTGAAGTTGACGTGCAATTTGCAGACAATCTTTGCTGTTTCTGCAGGGAAGCAAGGAAAATAAACGGATCTAGTAAGTCTGAATAACGATTGATTGCTTTTTCTCACAGAAAATATTCATTAGTAGTTGTACAAATTTCAAGTTTCTAGATATTGTCCAGGAAAACATGTACTTGTATCAAAAAGAAACAGAAGATGTGAGAAACAAAAAAAACCCGAACAAGTCTTACACTCCAATGTTGAAAGAACCTATGAAGAAAATGACAACATACCAACTAAAATGAGTAAATTGGGTTATTCACATTTTTCGACATTCATGAATCGTTCATTCTTTTAGTACCAAGAAAAATGTCTGATTGCCTTGAAGAAGAAACATCTCCATATAGTACAATTTCTGAAGAAAAGATGGAAAATACTGTTGATAATATCGAAAATACTCATAAAGACAACATATCTTCTACTTTAGGTATTTCAAATCCTTTGTTATTTCAATTGATAATTCAACAGATCCGTTTCAGCTGACATACCTAGGAATTATTCTGGTGGACTTGAGAAACAAAAATCACGCAGTAAACAGATTTTAGAAAGTACCATTCATGGAAGTAAGAAAAGTTCAGAAGATAAACTGTCAGGAAGAAAAGGCAAACTTTAATCATAATATCCTGCGAAGTTTTTCTTTTGAGGAACTTTTATTTAATCTTAAAAATTCGTATTTTAGCTGAAATACCTAGAAATTATTCTGGTAATGTTGAAAGAGAAAAGTCATATAACAACAAAATTTCAAAAAGCGATTCTGAAAATAGCATTCGTGAAATTAAGAAAACATCTGAAGATCAACTGATACAAACAACAGGCAAGTTTCGGTGAATGCAATATGTGTAATAAAAATCCTGCTTTAATTTTTGGCACAATTCCAAAATGAATTACAAAATGCTGTTTCCAATAATATTTAGAAAAATGCTCTTCTCGTATTAGACTTTATAAATGCAATTTCCTATTTTCCTACTCCATATTTTAATCTAACTGTAATTATATATTTCAGCTGATATATCTAGAAATTATTCTGGTGGTCTCAAAAAAGAAAAATCATACAACAATAACATTTCAAGTAGAGATTTGGACAGTACTATCGATGAAACAAAACAAATTTCAAAAAGTAAACTGCCAATAAGAACAGGTGTGGAAAGTTTGCGTATATTCATTAACTTGACGTCGTTTTTAAAGATAATTTTATCTGTTTATATCTATTTGTCAACCAAAATAATTCATCAAATTCCTACTCTCTTTGAAATATTTTTCAGATGACATACCTAGGAATTATTCTGGCAGTCTGAAAAAAGAAAAATCACAAAACAACAACATTTCAGAAAAAAATTTAGAAAATGCAATACATGCGGCTAACCAAAATTCGAAAGGTAAACTTTAGGAAAGAACAAAAAATGAAGTTTGAAGAAATTCACGTATTTTTATAGAATAGGCGACTCTCTATTGAAGTCCACGATTCCATCAAAATTGTTTGTGTAATTTGTTTCAGCTGACATGCCTAGAAATTATTCTGGTAACCTTAAAAAAGAAAAGTCACTCAATATTTCAGAAAGAGATTTAGAAAATATCAATGATGAAGCTAAGCAAAGTTCAAAAAGTAAACTCCCACGAAGAACAGGTGAAACTGAAACAATATATCGTATTCCTTGGGAATGATGACTGGTTCGTTCATTGTAGACTCAGGACGATCTCATAGTTCAAGAAAAAATCCCGAGGATAATATCCCATCACTAGAATCCGACGATGCCAAAGTAGAAATACCAAGAAGAAAAAGTAGTCTAAGAAATAGTAGTGCGGCAAGCGTGGTGCAGAAAGTGATGAAAATCATCGAGGATAACATGCCCTTCTCAGATTCAGAACAAGATGAAACAACGGAGGAAGTTTCATCAACTAGGCAGGATCGAGAACAGTCTCCTAAGAGAAGGAGTATCCATCGAGGTAAAAGTCTATTTGATAGATCTAGAGGTTTAAAGTGCAACATTTTACGATTAATAATTTCAATTTTAATTCTAACTATTTTGCTCAATGTCTTTGGTTATTTTTCTCCAAAATTAAATGAGATGCGCGTTGCAAGAAATATGAGACTTTCTGCTCCTCATTTATAAACTATTGTTAACAAATTATCAGTTTACGTTCTCATTAAGTTTCCGGTACTGTATCAAATCAAATAAAATATGCTTTATTGTCAAAAATCAACATCTTATTGACAAAGCGTGTATATACAGGGTGATTCATTGGGAAATGGGCATATTAAAAGGGTAGGTAGAGTGTCTAATGTACTTCTTCTATTTCTTCATAACTCACGATCCATATTGTATTTATTATTGATTTTCACAACATAAACTTATTATACTGTGTGCTACCGAATTCAGAATGAATGAAACTAATAATCCATGTACGAACTTGAAAAAATCAAAGGAACTCCATCAGTTCAATAAAACACCTCGCGTATGACAAAATTTCGAGAATTTGTTTGTAGATATGAAAAGAGCAGGGAAAAATAACATATGAGTTTGGCACTTCCGCATGCTATTCTTGTACCTATTAATTTGAGTCAAAATTAATTTTTCGATGAAAAGGTGGAACAAAATTCTAAAAAATACCCTCTGAATGCTTTTCTTTCACTTTCGATCAAATTACTAACCATTTCATGATTTCCTGATTTTTTTATCATTACCTTCAAGTAAAATAAGTGCCATGAGCCGTTAAAGAAATAGGGGATATATATAAAACACTCAGTTCTGAATGACTATGACTAAAACTTAATGGGTGTTCACATGTAGAGTCTTCTCGACTATCTCAGAATTTGGAGAGGATTCCCGAGGTCAGTTCTTCTTTAAACTCTGAAGAGGCTCTACAAAATTTAATCAGAAGAAAAAGTAGTCAACATGCCAGTGCAATAAATGCCGTTCAAAAAATAAAGAAAACCATTGAAGAAAACCTACCTCTCGTACAAGTAGATAATGATCAAGAATGTCCTCTAGAAACGATTGAAAATCGTAAGAACTCATTATTTTATACAGTGGGCTCCTATTAATTATTCTTATTATTTGATTATGATTAATACAGCGTTAATTTTTGTGGAATGAAGAAATATTTCCTGTCCCAATGGAATCGTGAAAGATTCGCTCTGAAATTCCAATTCATAAATCTAAAATACAATGAATAACACCTCAATTTTTCTTCTCGAACTAAAGATCATCGATTTTATTTCTCAATTGCAAATGAAGATGGTAATTTTCAGTATCGGGAACTCAAGATCCTGAGGAATGTCAAGAAATCTCTTCCAGAAAAAGACGTTCAAGAAATAGTTGTGGGTGTTGCCGAAGGGAAAAATGCATAGCTCCGGAATCAGAAAATAAAAATGAACCGGAGAGTTACAGTGACACCATCTTGAATGTGAAGAAAATTCTTGAAAAAAATACGGCGGAAATAACTGAAGTACTGTCTAAAGTAAAAGCAAATCAAGGTAAAATAATAAGTAAATTATTTCAACGATAGATGTACAGCGTTTTTGCAGAAAAGAACAAGACAAAGAATGTGCTCTCCTCTTCTGTAATGAAAGCTGAACAAGATGTTTCGCATTCATCAGACTCAAACGGTGAAAATACTATGGCGCATCTTTCATAACAAGATAAATTATCTACAGAGGAATAGGCAAAAATAAACATCAATCCTTTATTCAAAATATATTTATTGAGGAAATAAGTACATTATCATGTAAAACAACAGTCGAGTATACGGTTTGTTTAAGGATTTTCTTTCGGGCAACATACCCCAGCGAATCTGCAATAAAAATATATTGTACTCACAAAAATATTTCCTTCATAGTATAACTCACCCTTTCAAATCACAGAAATATTGCTCGTAGACTTGCACGTTCGTAAGACTGGTGAAAATTTGAGGACAATCATTGATGAGGGTGCATTCTCCCGGCTGATTCAAAGGAGATTTAGGGCAAACAGGGTGTTCAGAAATGGTCTCGTTCAAGCCCAACTTGAACTTTCCTGAAAAATAAATTCAGAGTGAAGGTTCTTCCAATACTCTTCTATATCTTTATGTCTTCCACCGTTCTCGAATTGGATACATATTTAAAGGGTGATTAAACTTTTGGAATGGGTAGATAATGTAGAGATCAGAATATTCCAGTCGTATCGAGAATAGTTCATATGGCCTTGACTATCCACGAAAATTTAATATTCTATTCACTGAGAATCGGTTCAAAAAAAATTTTTTTTTTCAAAGTAAAGGACCGTAATTGATAATAATATTCACATAATATCAGGTTCAAAGTTGTTTCTTTGAATACCGTTTATTTGAGTAGTCGAAACAACTTAACGGATAAAATGAAACTTGAAAGTATCTGTAGCTAATAATAAAAATAAACCTGGGAAACGAAAACCAACAATCGTAATTGTAATCAATGTACCTGATGGGAGACTGAGTGATTCATCTTCATTTATGATATCAGCAATCCATGGCAAATCTTTCTTCAGCTGGTCAACCTTCGATAACTTGAAAGTAACTGCAGTTGGCACATGGGGAGGGATAGTTGAACTTATAATGGAAGATGAAATGTATCCTGCTCCTCCAACAATTCGATCGGTTTCGAAACTGTCTTCCTCATAAAGAGTATCTTGAAATAAAAATATAAATTGAAATTGGTCATGATCGAAAACTCGTTGTTGTTGAATAGATTTGCATATTTCAAGTCGCTTCATCGATAATCTTTCTCTGTCTTTTTAGTCAAGAAAGAAAGTTGTGACAGTGTGGTTTTTCTATACTGCAAGTGCAAAATGAAAGTATCTAATTTAGGCACCAATTGGGTTGGTAACACTTTACAACAACGTCTAATTAAAATTATATTTCATGTGATTTCGGAATTGAAAACACTTCAAAGTAATTTGAACTCCACTCAAACTTCAAGAATTATCACATTTGAATTATGAACAACCACAACAGTGCATTTTCTGATGAGCTTTTTCCTTTTTGAATGAAAATACTATATTACATAAATATATGTAGTCACAAAATGAACTTTTATGATTTTATTCGACTTTTTGTGTGCATATTTAATTCCATTTTTATATTCGCAAGTCATCTGATGAAGGTGTATCGAAATGGACAGAAAAGATTTCAGAATGATGTTTGTGGCAAACAGCGCTAACGGAGCTTGCTAAAAACTATTCCATTTCTTTTGAATGTATAATTTCAATAAATTTTAAACATTGACGTCCACAGCATGGTTTTCAAATTCCGAAAATGAACTGTTTTTGAAAATTTATGCCAGGTCTCAATAAACGATCTCTTCCAATATGGCGACATTTCAGGCTATAAATGCTGCCAATTTTTTTTTTTTTATGGGATTATACAGTTGAAAGAAATACAATTCGGTTTAGAATTTGTATTTAAATATTCAAGTGTTCATCGTTCGAATCAATTACATTTTCGGAACTTGAATTTTCTACAAGAAAGAACGAATCGTTTATGTTCAAAAATTGAAATTTTTAATGTTCGAAAAATAAATTAAAGCTACCTGGACCACGATCACTGAAGCCAAAGCCAGCACTATCATGACTCACTAAAACAGTAAAAGATGAGGTGAATATTCATTGGTAAATATATGTTAGAAATCTTCAATGCTGATAGAGGTTTTTTACTGAAACTACAATAAAAAAATTACCTGTATCACCAAAACTTGAGCTCAGGGGGGCAACATTTGCGTAATGTCCTAAAAAACAAAAGAGTTTATCAACGGCAGATAGTATAAACGGAGTAGGTCATTTTTGATTAAAATGTCGTGAAGAGACTTTCTGATCATAAGTATTCAAAACTTACCGCTTTGTAAACTTGCAGGGGCATAAGACAGTCCAGCCATCGATGGAAAGCCTAAAATGATTTGTGAATAGTTCAAATATATCAATCAGATGATTGATGATCAGCTACAAACATTAGAGACTGTAGTAAAGACAAAGTAATTACTGAATTTTCTGTAGTAATAAATTTTCGAATTGTAGGTTTATTTGTGAGAGTTAAGTTCAACCAGATAAAAATCAAGAAGAAATGATTTACCATCAACTTTGAATCATCAAAAATTAATCTCAACAAATTTTGAAAAACATGAATATGGAAGGCAAAACACGTTCTCTATATTATTTCATGTTCTGATAAGAAATATCCAGTAAGCATTTCTTGGAACTGCAATGAAAATGTCGTTGAGAGTAATTTTTTCTGAAACGACTATTTCCATGGTTTCATATAATCAATTACATAGATAGCTTGAAAAATCGGAGTCACCTTGTATCGAAATATTTTATTTCAATTACGACTTCATGATTTATTATTGGGCGTGAAGGTACCTGCAGTTGAACTCTAGTTCAACAGAAAATACTATATGCTTTCGACGAAACGAATTATCGTATTCCACTTACGACCATCAGTCGACGCGTCTTCGGTCTCCACGGCGTGACTGGCGTTTGGTTTGACCACCACCAGAGAGCTGACATCGCTGACGAACGAGTACTTGAGAGCTATTCTCAGCGCCTCCTGCGTGGGTCCCGTCTTGTCGTCAGCGGCTTCCCGCTGCTGCAAGATCTGCTTGAGGGTGAGGTAAGCCCAGAGTCGCTCCAAGTTACCAACGGAATTGTGCAAAACAGGGATCAGAACGAGGGGACCTTCCATGCCCCAGCCTTCCACCGTGGGCACTTTGAAGCCAGGGTCTGAGGAAAAAAACGTAAGGCGTTTTTATTTCTGTGATATCGAAGAAGGATGAAAAATGTTAACCATGGACAACATGCAATAGAGAGGCTGGTCAAACCAAAAAATATTGGACAACGGTTGGACAAAATATATCTTTATTTTTTTTATTTTATTCTTCAAAAATTTGTTTGATAATTGTAGCTGCCTGAAAAGTTTGATATCTATGAAGAGTAAATACATAGGTAACTTGGTCGAGTACATTGATATTCTGTGATATTATTTGTTAATATAACTGTATACAGAGGTGTGCACAAAAAACGGCCAGAGCTGTAACTTCTGAATCATTGGAGATCGAAATTTGAAATTTGGTGGGTAGCAACACTATATGATATTGTTCATTTTAGATACCCCAGTAATTTTTTCGGATCATTTTGTGTGAAACAGAAAGAACAAAAAAATGAACTCCACATCAATCTTTATTATTTTCAGTAGCATAGAAAGAGGGGCGATAAAAATTAATTACAACAAATACTCAAATTGACCCCCATTTTGTGCAATGCATTGCTGACACCTTCTAGCTACACTAAAAGTTGCGTTGTGTAAAAATGCTTGGGGTATATTGCGGCAAGCCTCTAATATTCGATACCTAAGGATTTCTATATTCTCTGGTTGAAATAGGTGAACTTGATCCTTTAAGTAACCCCAAAGGAAGAAATCCATGACAGTCAAAGTTCTGATGGCTAGGATGATTTCTATTCGAATATCTGTTTCTATAAACACGAGCAGCATCGTGCGAATTTTTCAAACATTCAAAATAAACTTGTAACATATCGGTTAACTCGTTATTATTCATGTTTATAAAATAGAAAATGTCGTCACCTGTATTGAAACTTTGGATGTTACAATTTTTCTCCTCAAAAAATGAACAATATCATATAGTTGCTACCCATCAAATTTCAAATTTCGATCTCGAATGATTCAGAAGTTACAGCTCTAGCCAATTTTTGTGCACACCTCTGTATTTATTGATTTTTGACAGTTTTGTTTCTTGCTGTTCAAAAATGCTTCATTTGATGAATGCTCTAGTGTTTTCATTTTCAGAATCATGTATTACGGAAGTATGTTGAATCCGCCAATTATTTGAATTTTGGATAAAACAGAAAACCTACAGATTGCAGAACAAATTATTTTGATTGCCACGGAACGAAGCACTCCAGTTTCCAAAAAATTCATATTGAATGACCAGTACCTTTCTTGTAAAGTGTCTCTTATGGAACCCTTATTGTTACAGACGAGGATTTTGACATCTCGCGAAATATTCTCTTAGACATTCTGATGAAACTCACCGATTTGTCCAGCAACCACCAGCTCAGCCCCGTGGAAGAGAATAGGAAACTCATGCTTGGTCACCTCGGACACATTCGAGACATACTTGAACGTGACATTCGACAAGAGCGGCGAAGAAATCTCCTTGTAGAACTGTTCAAGTTGAAGCGAAGCATCAGCAGCCTCGTAGATGTGTCTGGCGAATCCCTGATTCTTCAATGAAATTTTCTGCAGGAAATTCCTATCAGCGCCATCGCCGAAGGACAGAGAGAAAATCGGGTTCTTGCCCACGTTCAACTTCGTGATCGACTTGATAATTTCTTTGGGAGCGGTTTCTCCTACGGTGGCTTCACCGTCGGTGAGGAAGACGATCAAAGGTTGGTGTTTTTTGTCTTCAACGCGGTTCTTCTCGATAAGGACGAGTGCCGTTTTCAGAGCTTCATGGATATCGGTGCCCCCGAAAGATGACAGTTTCTTTACTACTTGTTCGGCTTTCTTTATGTTATCTTCTGTCGCAGGATATGCTGGAGGGAGTGGTTGTTCCTGGAAATAAATGAAATACCTCGTACGGTGGACATTCATGAAATACATAACAAATAGAAAAAATCTGAATTTGTAATTTTTTTTAGAAAATAAAAATTGTCAACAACTAAGGCTCTTCTTGAAATCAACTCAGCCCCTATCAAATATACTGGGTGATTTTCAGTTTTTTTTTTTTTAATCGCCTTCTCAAAAAAAAAATCAATGAGATTTGAAGAATTTTCTATAGCTGTCAAATAATGATTACCTATTCGTAATCAATCATATTCCACCGTTTCCACCTTTGGTAAACTTCTTGAAAATTTTTAAAAAACTTCGTCAGGTGTTTTCCGTGTTAAAATTTTGACAGTTTGCAATAGTTTATTTCCGTGAATGAAAATCGCCCACGGGGGCTCATGGTATGATTTTTCCACAGAGAGCTCGGATATTTCCGGTGAACTGAATACCAATAATTTGTGACTTATCTCTGCCACTATTCAAATTTTAATATAGGCCAGGTGCGAATAGAAAAATAAGTATAACCTGGTGGCAGTCTAACAATAAAATACATCCTGGCGGTTGTAGAATCACTGGATCATCAATTAATCAAAAACATAAAAACACAGACACCATGGATTTTTACACTTGATGACAGTTACATTATTTATTGAATTCTCGTCCCGTAGAACATTTTGAAACATTTCATCAGGAATGGTATCTTACTGTTCTATTTTTGAATACTTGTTCTTCCTTTTCTTCTTCCTCTGGGTAACCCCAATAAGATTTGCTTGATTCATACTGCACAGCAACTTTGTCCACATTCCACACTTTCACGATAGATCCAAATTCTACGATATTAAATATATCTTCTGGCTTCAGTTCAGACAAAATACTGCGCATGGCCTCTTTAAGTTGCGTTATTCTTATTCCTGGAACGATAAATTGGTAACGACTATTGATATGATAGTAGAATGATTTTTTTTTGCATATATTGTTCATGATACTGACCTTCCATACTTCCACTGGTGTCAAGAACGAATACGACTTGTTTAGGAAGTGGAGGTAAATCACTTGGGGCAAAGAAATGGACAAAGTAGCCTCCATCAACAAGAACCTGAGAGAACATTTTCATTTGATAATTCGATCTTGTTGGACATTAAAGTATTTATTATTCTTCATCAAGTATTTATTTGTTACATAATGGTATGTAGTTTCATTCGTACCCAAATCATTATAAGTATATTCATCCACATCAGCATAATTTAGCAAACTTTGTTAATAACATGAAAAATTTATTCCATACTCAGCAGTGCTGATAAAATCGGTACTCACGTATTTTATTCCAAAAAACATTAAAATTGATACTTTTAGAGAAATTTCACTTCAAAGTTGAAATTTTACTTTCTTTTCCATGTCACTTTTTGAATACGATTGTACTACTTCGTGACAAGTTTCTTCCCTACGAAAATATTAACAAAATCGTGACTGGACCAAAATGAGTAAGTACCAACAAAAATTTCGATTTTAGATGGGTGATAAGAAAAATACTCAAAAAAATGTTGTTCAAACCTCTCCTCCTTGTGGGTCTCTCTCAACATCATATTCAACAATGAATTGTCCAGCCAAACCATTCTCCTTGTCAGTTCCTAGTCCACTAGCATATTCTTTCTGCTTCTCAATGTCTGGGCTGAACTTGACTATCGCTGAAGTTTTATTGAACAAAGTGATATCTGCGTTAGGATTCAATTTCTCATCGCTCTTGACGATTTCGTTTCCAGACCTCAAAGGTGGAGCATTCACAAACTTCAGTGGGCGAGTTTCATTAATGTTGACCTGAAAATAAAGGAAAAACTTTACCGTACAATAAAGATTTATTCCAGCAAAAATTCCTTAATTCAAACTAACAAATGCCAGCTAATTAGTTTCCAACCAAGCACCATATATTGCATTAATTTGACAGCTCTTTGCATAATATTGAACTTGAATATTTTACCAAAACGTCCAGTTTCTTGACAGGTTGCCTAGGATGAATATTGACAACAAGTTGGTATTTTTCGTTTTGTCTAGCCAATAGTTCCTCGTATCGTAAATAAAAAATAGCCTTTTGTTGTGGTTCTATATTGACAGACACAGTAAATCTATTGGAATCTCTGGCGTTGACTTCCACATGTCCAGCAGCTTGACCACTAGCAACAGCCTGAAAACAATGAATTATTGAGTGCATTACAAATTATATATGATTAACGAATACTCACTTTTTCGTAAGTAGTTTTAGCTTCTTCTTTCTCCTGGATGTAGGCTTCATACTTTTTTCCATCAATTTCCATTGTGAATCCGGATATGTAAGCCTGGTCTGGTATAACAACTGAAAAAGTTGCTTCTTGTGCATGTTGATCGGCATTTCTCACTTTACTGGTGATCTGGCTTTTGGCGAATCTATTTGAAACGTTTGTGTCTACCCTCATCTCGTATATTTTTGGTAAAATTTCTTTCTGTAATTTCAAAAAAGGTTCATGAATATCAAGTCTAAGAATAAATGTTACCATTTCAAAACATTGAGGATTACACTAAATCCGAACCCTATTCATGCTCTGCTTCTTTCATACCTCTATACGAATGAACGTATTTTCACATTTTTGGTAATACATATCTCTATGAATATCTATTTTAGCAATATGTTATGCTCATACGAATTGGAAGGAAATGAAATGTTGCGTCGAATATCGTAAAAATTGCAAGATTTTAAATTTCCAAAAATATCGAATAGTTGAATATTTTGGAAGACTGTTGAAGATTGAACTTTTCATCAGACATTCCAGTTTGTGAGTCCATATATAAATTGATATTTCGAAAAATTTTAATATCTTTTGAAAACAAATCATGAAAGAGAAGCTATCAAAATTGCAACAGGTCCAAAATTCTACGAATAAACAGGGCGATTCATTTGAAAAAACAATTCAAATGGGAGTAACAGCGTATTGAAAATAGTTTAGGAAAAAGATCACATTGAGCTGTAGCTGCCACCAAAATCTCAAGTTGATATCTATTAGTTGTCCATGAACCCTTAATGAATCAGTTAGGTGAATCACCATGTATATAGTATGAGGAAACAAACATTTAATTCACTACTAGGTTTTCATCTTTATTCTCTGATCTGAAAGATCAGATTTCGATCAAAGGAAATCTATCACGTGAAAATATATTACAGTGAGTTTGGGTGAATAAAGATAAAATCTATGATCATATATGTGATCCATATCGGAATTCAAATATGAAAATACCGTCTGGTATAGAATTCATTTGCTGAAGATCTAACAAAAATATAAGATAAAATCTGTTTTGATACTATTCCATGCATAAACGCAACTCAAGTTGTACATTGGTATTTGGTGCTCGCACTCACGTGTTTACTGTTTTCATCTTGTTTATTTGTAGGTGGCCTTGTTGTTGCGGAAGTGACGAAACTCTGCTCAGTACTCAAAGCTTTCATCAACGGAAGCAAGGAGATGCCCAAAAGGGCAATCATCAGTTGCTGTCTCATTCCTTCTGTTGTCAGTCCTGCAAAAGAACATGCAATGTTATTAACTAATAAAACTGTTTCAAAAGTTTTTCAATCAATAAATCATGATGATGGTTCGATGTATAGACAATATATGATGTATCAAAATCTAATTGACAAATGTTTGGTGCTAGAAAACAGTTGATGGAGAAATATATTCGCGACATAGACAAAAACACATAAGACGTAAGGGTGAGAAAGAAAACAAATGTATTACAATATACATATAATCAAGAGAGACACAACGCTGTTGTTATCCTACCAACTCAAAATTATACGCTCTATACGAATGAGTGATTAAATACATAGGGTGCTTAACGCTATAATATACCTGAGGTAGTTCATATTGCGAAAACCGCAAACGCGTCAATTCAAATATGTGCAAGAATATACAGGGTGTGATCTAAAATTGAACATGTTGAAGTTTGCTTCGCAAAAATAGTGCACCTTGTATACACAACGGAACAATTTTAGAAACTTTGACCTCCCGTTTGCAGTGCCGTTCGGTTTATTACGATATCATTACCGGTGTAGATGCAATAGAGCTTTCCCATATCAATGAATCACCCTGTATATACATATTACCTAATGATTTTAACTCAACATGCCATGTTGTTTAATGATGATATTTGATATTATGGATGTGTCTATCCACTGTATGTTTTTATCACATCACAGTAATCTTATAATTATTATTTGTTTAGGAAAAAACATATCTCAGACAGAGTTGTTATATCATTTGACAGATTTAGGTGTGTAAGGTCTATCGCGTCATACTTCATAATATCAACGAGAATAATCATTACAAATGGCACTTAAAGTTAACTGTATGTTTAAAATTGAAATTATCTACTCATTAAATAATCGCGCTATGAATAAATTACGAAATTATTTTTCAATTAGTTGAATTATTTTACAGAGATACTCATGATGAGATACTTATGTAAATTTCATTCATGTTTTATGATTTCCAGTAGTATTGTTATTGCAACAATGAGTAGTGCATGTGAAATAATGATAATATCATTAGACTGGATTTTCCAGTGATGAAACCTGATCTCAATATTTTACAGTTAGTATACCTGGAATTGTGGATAACAAAAATACAAGAATGCTTCATATATCATCCAGATATAGCTAGAGACGTGGATATTATTTCAATAAAATACACAATTCAAATATGAGAGTTATTATTATTGATGTTATAGGATCATCAGATAGAAATAAACTTCATCCGACACTATCAAGTTTTATAATCTCAGAATGTCACTGAGACTAGTCAAGTTATTTCTAAACAGTTATTTGATTTTTTTTTTTTTTAATTAGAAGTCAGCGATAATTCAAATTCAGGGTCCCGCAGCTAGTATTCAGTTATTAGTATAAGGATGTGGTTATTTTGCATTTTTCAATCAGTCTGAATATTTATGATTCATCACAAGGTGTACAAAACTTTATGAATTTCAAAGTATCGTATGTGTTTTTCAAATTGAAGCCCTTATTTATTTTCATGTCTTTCTCGATATATGCTCAAACGAAAAAACAAATTCCGAAGAATAAAATATGGATGTTGCTGGGTACCCCAAAATCGGTTTGAAATTTTTCTTACCCAAAAAATTTTATGTTAAAAACCGTGTAAAATTATTTACTATACAAAAAAATTAGGAACAAAAAAGTTGAGAATTCCAAAATATTCAGATATCACATCTACAGTTCAAAAGTTATCAATGTTATAGGCTGTTATTTATGAAAACAGGATGATATCGCCGGTTCGACTCCAGTTGAATTGATAATAATTTGCAATGTTCAATTGCTTTCAAATACTTTTTTTACGTGAAACTCTTCATTCTCTGTTATCCGAGAGAAATCATCTATAGTTGATATGTCTTTTAATAACAATTGAATTTCGAATCACCATTTCTGTTCAGTCAAATTTATCATCAGGTTATAATCATAGCATTTACTTACCACACCATAAAAGTATCAATAATTAATCTTTAATTCAGTATGGAATATGAAAAAACAGAATATATCTCACCTTAAAATTAAAAAAATATTATAGAATAAAACAAATGCAACACACAGCGCCAGCAGCCAACTATAAATAAATTTGTCGAGATTAACATTTATTTACCGGCTATCGAAGTAGCCTACGTATCCCCCTTCCTCCTCCCACCACAGAATAACAACAAATAAACCAGAATAAATACTTCATGTGATGACCCTGGCCTTGGGTTATTCCATGCCTCAAGAAATATAAGATATTTCAAGTTGAGACTAAAGATATACCGAGGATTCCAATTTTAATCCTCAGTATTAGAATTTCCATGGTAGTTTTGAATATACAATATGTTATTGAGGAATTTTTCGAAATTATCACTGTGAAATAATTGTCTCTAACATTTTTTCCGAACAAATATCACTGCTACATACTGGTATCTTTTTTGTAGGGGGGAATTTTCTTGGGGTTTGGATTCATTCAGATCAACTCTCTATACTGTAATATTTCTTTTATGAGACGTTTCGCTCATTGTTTTTAGCTTTATCAATCTTGTCAAATTACAAATAAAGATAAAACATAAATGAGTAAATTACATCCACATTGTGCTATTATAGCACTTTAGTCTGAAACAATCGAAACAATATTACCATTACAAAAGGAATGAGACTAATGAGTCAGTACGTAACCCCAAGAAAATTCCCCCTCTACAAAAAAGTTTTATAAAAAAAGCACGGATTCAAGAGATTATAAGAAAAATACTTTGTTTGTAGAGGTACCTGAATCGTGAACATGAAACGACAGTAACGAATACATTTGCTTCAAAACATAGTTTCTTGAGGAGGAGGCAGAAGAGCTCCTTCAGTAATTTGAAATTATCAAGTTATATAAATGAGGGAGTGACTTTACTTTTCTTATTGCACTGTGGAGTTTTTATCAGCTCTGAATCTGAAATATATTCTTGAAGGTTTTTTCAAGTTTGAAAATCAATTTGTACAATATATACAATACATGAAATATTATAAACGTATGTCTAATAGTTATAGAAGGGATCTAGTAGTGTTATTCGAATTTATTCATTTATTTCGTTTGTTTATTTGGCATTGCTATTTTCCATATTTTCGTCATATTATATTATTATTATTATTATTATTATTGTACATCCGGTATGTACGTCCACAAGATGTTAAATCCAGTGAGGGTCGGACATATTATTCTTATTGACATATTAGTAGAGAGTTGAAGTGGTTCCACGAACGGTAACGTTAGGATTCATTCTGACATCTGGGCATGCGCATTGCACAAGTTTTCACGTTTTCGTATTTTGTGGGTCTACGGGTGTACGTAGTCTCACGCTATCTAACGGGTGCTAAAAGAGGGAACGTACGCTAACCGAAATCTCACGAAACGACGACGATAACTTGCGAACGGCACAGGACATACAGTTAAACAACATAAAACAGCGTGGAAGTTAACATTATTAAAATTATTCAACATTCCCTGCTTAGGCTAGTTCTGTGCTAACGTGATGAGATACTTCAACACCATTTTAGATGTATATCAGGAACGTCATATTTCTTACGTTACCGTGTCTAGGACTGCTCACGTACTGTGATTACTTCAACTCTCTAATGTACGTAACTGTACGTACAATGGACGTCTTTGATGTCCGTTTTGTACGTCCAATGTACATTCAATGGATGTACATGTGCTGTATGGATTGTACTGTAGTTCAATTTACAATTTTGTCAATTTTATTTGCTTTACCGTAATTTTTATATGGACATCCTATGGATTTTTATTCATACCAATCAGGAATGGAATTCTATAACTAAGAACTATTCACCGTAGAGCACGGTCCGTAGAGATTTGTGGTAAAACCTAAAAACTATTACGACCAAAGAAAACAATGTCAAGCGACGAATGCTTTTTATTCTAAAGAGACCATCAAGTTTGTTAAAATTCGCTCAACCATTCAATATATATGCTAAAAAGTGTCAGACGAAAATTGAAGAATGAAATCAAAATATTCATTTATTGGGTAATTTAAGTAATGATTTTAAAAGTTTTAGATGGCGGTTACCCCCCCTCGCGATCATCTTTAGTAACCTGAAAATAATGAACATGATTTTCCTTTGACCTCTTCCGTCATAACATTTAATCTCTGTCTATGGTCAAGTTTTATCAACACTGCGGAGCTGTAAAAATTCGTATTATATTCAACGGCATTTATGAAAAGCGCATCCTGAATTTGCTTTCCAGGAGTGGGGAACTTCTTCTATGAGCATTGAATTATAGTTATTTTATGATGATGGAAAAATTTCAAAAGATCAATGGACAAATTCGTATTATATTCAACGGCATTTATGAAAAGCGCATCCTAAATTTGCTTTCCAGGAGTGGGGAACTTCTTCTATGAGCATTGAATTATAGTTATTTTATGATGATGGAAAAATTTCAAAAGATCAATGGACACGAAACAGCGGCATAAGTCAACAGAACGAGATTACATGAGGAATCGGTCGTACAATTCAGATATTAGAGTGAGAAATCATTCGCAATGTAACTCACGAAAATACATTTTGGCGCTCATCATCTGGGTTGAATTCTTCTCCTGAATATTGAAAATTTGGATCCAATCGATTCGTGATTGAGATGTGCAAAGTTGATTCGAATCAATAAATATAAACTGAAAGAGTGAAACGAATTATCTAACTATTAAATCTCGCCATACCTCAATATCCCTAATCCAAAAAATCTTTCACCAACATATATATTGTTTTTATCATAGCCCAAGTCCAATTTGTGCAACGTTTCATTCATGATTCATCTATATATGAGTTATATTAACACAAAATGAAGAATGAACTGAATGGCAGGACCAATTTTTTGAATCTAACGACTCAACAACATGAAAAACATACCGTATATGGGTCCTTCATGGGTCCTTCCGATTGTCATTGAACAGCTGGCCAGACTATTACATAAAAATTAATATTTTCATTCTGGTGCCCTGTATTCTTGGTTGCATATGTATTAGGAATGATTAGTTGAACAATGTCGTTCGAAAATGTTCATCTACTTCCTCCCTTCCTTATCGACTGAGAAACAGAGTAGGATATATTTTTTGGAAAGATCGTCTGTCAATGACAGCTGATATTATATTTATGTTTTTATTTCTTTAACCAAGATCAATAAACATACAATATTTTCAATTATCAGAGTGGAATAGTAAAAAAGAGTGGGTAGTTGTAATAATGTTATCTGTGTATTGGTAGTTGCTTGCAAAACCGCATGACTTCTAGTCACGTGAATGTGAGAAGTTGCCAAACTGAATCATACAGTGTGTGCATTACAACTATAAATAGGAATTTGTTGGTACTTGGGAGTGGCTTTTGCGCCGTTTGATCGTTTACGCTACTATTTATTGGACATCCTGTACATTTCTCTACACTCTACAGATAGTGAGCGAACATCTGAGCATCTCACCAGCACTGTGCTATTTTTATTGCTACAGTAATTGACTTGTGGTTGGCCTACAATATTTGTGTTTACTCTGCACAGTTTAGTTCGCGATCAGTTGCCGAAAACCACCGTCCTGTAACTATCGATTGCGCGAAAATCTTCAATGTTTCACAAGGAAGTTGAATTTTCCGGTCACCATTAGTGCCCCAGATAAATGTAAGTATTTAGCAGGGTGTGTTGTGTTACGAGATGGGAATTCGTTAAAGCTTTGCACAACCATCTAGTTAAATAGCTGATTATCTTATTAAAATCAATTTCAAAGAGATTATTGTTATTAACCCGTCGGTAGTAGAGGTCAGATTTATTGTAGTGGTGCGATTTTCTCCTGGTCTGCCTAAGGCTCTATCGCAGGAAACAATTAATAACCCAATATTAATCCTGTCACAAGAATTTCAATTTGGTAAGTGTAAGAAACCCTTAAAGTTGAAACATTATGAGTGATTCGCCTATTTGAATCACCTGTATATTTTGGTCATACCCAAGAAAATCAGTATAATTTTTTGAAGTGGGTGATGATTAAGCATATTGAGTATGAATTCCTGAAAGTGATGAAGGTATTTTATTATGGAAATATAACATAACATGAAATACCTTGATTCCTTTAAATACAAATTACAAGGAAAAATATACACATATATTTATGGCCCCAAGTCCCATCAATCAATTTTTAATGTGAATTTAGGCAAATCTCATACCTTGGATTCATTAGTTTCAACTTGAAAGTAGGTCCAGAATCTTACTGTTGAAATGATTCATGAATTAATATACACATATTTGGAAGGAAATCATTTCAGGAGTTGTCACAAGTATTATTGAGCTGTTTTGCAAATTTCAATTGCTGGACTGTTGAATTTGTTCAGTTTTACCCTGTATATATAGGCGCATTGTGAAGGGTTCTTGGTAAAATTTTAATCATTCTAGAAAATTCGAGTTTATGTTTAACAGATGTGATCATCTTTTCAAAGTGTTAGAATATCAAACCTTTTCTTTTTGTTTTCAATTGTTTATGTCGCATCTTTACCTAAGAAGAAGTCGATGGTTAGGGATGATACTTTATTAAGAAAGCAGTTCAACTTGTAACTCACTGGAGTTGGTCGAGTCTGGTCCAGTTTCTAACACTGGCATTTTGTAGTCTGAATAATCAGACATATTACAACCGAACAACAAATAAATACAGTCCACTCAAATTATAATCGAAGTGTTTTACTTCTAATCAAACCAAGTCTCGCACGGTGATCCAGGTTCCGGCAAATAAATTTACGGGTTATGATCACGTCTGAAAATATACCTGAGGGCATCACAATCGCACATGACACCCAGTCAGAATTATTTGAAAAAGAAATTACAATAAGAGTCAGTTCACAATATTTTTGTTCGTTTCCAGATTTGTCCAATTAGAGCTCTTTTTGAATGACCATTTTTTGTTACAGGTGCCACAACAATGCTGCAGGACCTTACATAGTGCCCCTGTGACGGGGGCCCCCTGCCTCGTCGTGATCCATGTTAATAATGCCTTCCGTGTTAGAGGAGATCGACGACTCCTCTGCCGTCTTCTCACCGCTCGTCGATATTAGCGGCATCGCGGTAGCCCCTTCCAGCCCCACCAACAAGCCCCTGAAGACGGTGTCCGATATACGTGTCCTTCTGCAGCAAGGTCGCAAGCAGGATGTCAAGCAATCCTTGCGAAATAACCCTTGGCCTGTGAATAGCCCTGTTCGTAAGGAGCTATGGCCTATGCTGTGTACGCAGCATCAAACAGGCAAGTCAAACTTCATGGATGGCTTTTATTGGGATATGGTGAACCAGGTGTTTGGGACAACTGAACTACCAGACAAGAATATTAGTCTGCCTCCATTCGTGGAGCCCTTATACTGCCAGTCCTATTATATGACTCACAAGGGGCGCATCATCACTGATCGCGTCGTTTCAGTGCTGGGATATGCTTGCCCTGACATAGTTTTTAGTCCTACGATCTACCCCATCTGCGCGCTCCTGTTGCATTTCATGACTGGTAAGTCTTTTTTTTTATCTATGTTACTTGATATTGGATTCATTTGCCTATTGAGGCACCTTTTTTATTTTCCAAACTACAACTAAGGAAATGCTCAAGAGATTTAAAATATATTGTTAAACAGATATGTGAAAGAAACAGTGGATTATGTATTCATTATTAATGAATATTCAATAGTCTTCTTTATATTTGAAATAAGTCACAACAAGATATATTTTTACAAACTGTTCCAACTCTTTTTATTATTATGCCTAAAATTTCTGTTATATTCAGCCAGGTTTATATTTTAGTCTGTTTTGAGAGATGAACATGGTATCTGCATGCTCCATAAAAGTGCTAGTAAATGATCTCATCTCAATATAGCAATTTTTCCTTGCAGCTTTGCATATTGCACTACTGAATTGGTCATATCTGAAAATATAATGATTTTTATAGCCTTCATATGATGTATTTCACATGATTGTCTCAATATTCACTTTGAAATGTTTCCTTAGTCTTGTATCACCTGTTCCAAGATGTTTGTTTTCCTAATTTGCAATAGTTGTATAATTCTGAATTGATAACTACGTCACGTTTTAGCACATTCTCGGGACATTATTATATTTTTCTCAAAATAAAATTCTAATATTGGAATATCTAATATTACTGAGGCTGAGTTCATGATATAAATTGTGGAGAAGTGTCTGAATTTCAACAATACATCTTATCAGTCAACAAATTCATCACTTATATATTTGATGATTTTGATTCATTGATGAAGAACAAAAAAAACTGCTTACGGCAGAGATTTTCTCATATTAGATGTGAATAGTGAAAATATGTAGATATCGTTTTTGGACGATTTTTCAATTGAATTCTCAAATAATCTCAATATTATTTTGGAAAAATCCGATGTATCAACTTTTTGAGGTTAAACTGTTTTTCCTCAATTTCAACACATGAACGGATTATCAACTTGCAATTCTGGTTTACACTTTTACACAGCTACTGAGAGCTTAACCTTAGTTTTTCCGCGCTGTTTTTCTGGGATAATAAATACCAACATAAATAATCAACATTTACTTTGTGATAATAATCAAACTTTCTGGTCATGTGACATCAGATGGCGTACCGGTAAGCTTTAAATATCAATAGCGTATTCATTTGAGGATAAAAATACTGTCTGCTTGTCAGAATATGCGGTACAGTCAGCTTTATGGAATTTTCATAGATACATTGTTTTATTGTTGATTATCAATTATTTATTCCTTCGACTGTTCTGATACCATCTTATTCATTATTATATGGAGATTTGGCTGATATCCACAGCCGATGTCATTCTCGAAGAACAGATTTTCAACGCTCTTAAGAATTTCGACCAATATAAACAAATTAGAGATCAGCTGATCGAAGATAAATATATATTTCACAAACATGTTAAATAGATGTGGAATCGGTGTGAAGTGTTGCCAACGCATGGTGCCGGAGAATTAGAATTTGAATCGTAAACTTAAATAAATAGACTGTATAATAAATTAACGACGTGGTTAGGTAGGTTTAACATTATAAAATTATAGAAGCAACTAGTGAATTCTTGTAGCTTCCCATGAGTTAAGAAACATATGTTAATAATCCATAATAACGAGCAACTTTCAGCCTACCAAACGACATGAAACAATAAAAAATAATAAGAAACAAATCAGTAAGTATTTGATCTATAGCTGAGACAATGAGATCCGTTATCACGAGTATTTACAAAACAAACAATATATTCATCGATATTGTTTTTAGTTTTCATGTCATTACCCTCATCCTCTAATACTATTTTGAATGAATTGATCAGCAGTGTTGGTCGTTTGACTTTTTACGGAAATTGTCCATCATTTAGTCGACGAAAGAAATTCGAAAACATAATGTGAGTTCTTGAGCTCGGCCCAAGCCAAACATCCAAACTTGCCAAAAAATCCGCCAAATACGTGTCCTCCTCTATTTATAGATAGGAATTACACGCTATCAAGAAAATAAATTTCGTATATCTGTGACGATCCCAAAATGAAATAACATGAAAACAACCCTTTTGGATTTAAGCAGTCTATTAATAACATCAGTTATATGTTTCAAAAACTTCCACCGAATCACAAAAAAAAATTCGAAAAGTTCAAAATGTGGAAAGGTAATTTGCAGAATACTTCAACAAAATTGAATTATTTTTTTATTTTCAATTCAAAAATAATATAAAATTGAATATTTATTAGGCATCGGTGTGAACTGTTGGCAAAACAATTGATCCCAAAAATTAAGATGGTGAATCAGTCACTTTCAATTCGCACATATGGTATGATTTTTTTTCGATGTATGTCATGGTCTGTCACTAATTCAAAAATGTCCTAATAGATGGTACTACCTAGTCTTCCTCATTCTGAATATCATTGAGTTTAGTAACCCAACAAGTAGACCTCTTGGGAATGAATCATAAGAAAAAGAAATGCTAACTGAACCTTGAGAGAACTCTAAAACTGAACAATTTGAAAACATTTTCCATAACGGTCTGTAGGTGTAATTCTTATCTTATCTTGTGAGATGCTACTTGTAATGATGTAAACGAATTTTATGTATCTCTTTAAATTGAACAAGTTGATCTTATTTGAACTCATGAAGTTATCTACCTGTATACAATATCACCCTCATTTGAAATCTTCATGACACGACAGACAATACCCATCATGGAAGTATTTTTCTCGTTAACTTATTGAAAAAAATATTTTAATCCTGAGAGATTCACAATATGGCTTCTGAAAATAATGAATCATACAAAAACATAAATGAGTATCGAATTTGGAATAGTTCCACGATTTCTCCCGTAACATCATTATCGATCCGATTTATATTTATACTTGCTGGAAAAATAATTGTCATTGAATTTTAGAGATATTTGAGATATAGGTGAACTGCCAAAAATAGCTGTACCGGTGACAAATTTGGCACACTTTTGCATATGGCTTTTGTCTTGCTACTTTTAGGAGAGCCCGTATTTTGCTTCTCCGTATTGTTGACAAGCTGGTAACTTTTGGATTTCGAGCTCGTAAATCAGCTCATTCAAAAATTTACATTTCATTTATCTTGCAGAATTGTTGCACGGCGTGAGACAACAATATTTTCTTCTTCTGTTGTTCAGTCATGAGTGATAACGATTTCTTATATATATATTAGGTATAATATTATGACCATAAAGATATATTTTATTCAATAATGACTAATGGAGCAATCTCTTTCATGATCGCCAGCATGTCTACTCGAATTTCATCAAAAGCAGTAAACATTCTTGATTTCATATTATCTCCAGTTGTTATCGGAGATTGATAGAATCCACTTGATGGGTCGGTATAAAATAAAAAGCAGTTACTGTTCGCATAGTAGAAATTTGTTCCATCAGCTATTATTTTTGTTTCAAATTTCAATGTCATATTTTATTCACATATGAATTTCATTCTAAATATCATTTCAAATAGACGGATTACAGTAATCTTTGACATATAATTTGTTTGCTGTTCCCATGTTTAGAATAAGAGTATTTTTAACGAATAATTCTAGAATTAATTCAATGAAGAGCTAATTCTAATTCATGACAGCTATAAAAATGAACAAGATGTCTATTCTTTTTTGATGGCTAAATAAAAACCAATCCTCACTGTCGCTAACAAACAACCTAATGCAATACAAAGCAACATAATATTACGATACAGTAATTTCAATATTGATTTCTTTGAATCTCCTAGGACTGAATTATCGAACAATTGTATAGTCAGAAACATTATCAGTTGTGTTTGAACAAGGTTGAATTCGGTTTCTGTTGCTTCTTTTCTATAAAACTTAACTTCAAAGTACGTTGGCCAAAGTCGTTCCGAAGTTATTGCTCGCTTTTATTATTATTATCCTGTAAACCATATTTATTTATATTAAAGCAATCTCACAGAGCGTCGGAACATTTGCCAGGAATGCCTATTTCAACAGAAGCATAAATCATTTTTTAAGTGCTCAGATATCGACTAGATTTATTTATAATTTTCACCGATTTGCGTTAGATTTTGATATTATTATTGATTTTTTCCAGGAGAAGTTCTTACATTTTGCAATGAAAATAAATCAGCTAAGCGGTAAACACCTTTTTAATTCGCAGATATATTTGGTGCTGGCAAAGATAGTCTATTTCGGTGATTTCTAAAGCGCATTTGAAAGGATGAGCATAGAAGAACGACAAGCTTTCGTTACGATTGTAATAAATAAAAGGATTATATTTATTGAATTAGGTCATAGCAAATATCAGATCATGGTAAGCTCATTTCGATTGACATTATCAAAAAAAACTTTTTATCAGTCTGCCTAACTCTGTCAAGTACTTTTTATTTATTACTTTCTAGGACTTTTTCATAAGCTGAATACCTCAACTTTACTCTTATCTCTTTTGACATTTGATATCATCATAACCTAAATAATTCGTTCGAATTTTAATTGAAGAAAACATGAAAAAATATTCTTATTCTATTTGATACGCCTCGAAAATTATATGAAAAACAGATTGTGATTTTAAAACTGAATTAATAATTATTTAGAGAATTGCGGAATAATGTTATCCATTGATATATGGATGGAAGTTATTTATTCACCAATAGTGATTGAAAATAGATAAAAGAATATATCTCTGATATTAATAGCAACACGAACAGGTAGGAGTCCTTATCCCTGTTATGAGTGCTTATTGGCAAGTGTTTTTACAAACTTGTCACTTGATTTATTCAAGTTATATCTGAATCCTAGATATTTTCACATTTTTCGTATATGTGCTATAAAATAATCAAACAAACCGTATTCGTGATAAATACAGCGTTGGGTACTGTTATCATATGGTTAATTAATTATATCTCTGCTGCTATCGGAAGATAACAAACTTGTTGATGAGTGAAAGATATTTTAGATACGTGACTTAAATACTTCGCCAAACTATAATGAAATAACAAAAGCACATTTATGCTTTTATTCCCAATCATACTTCATATCATAATCATTGTTTTAGTTTCAATTCATTAATACAATCATGAGACTCCGAATAGATTTTGTGCCAGTCTTACATATTCTCATATGACAAGTGCATGTCGATACTTTTTGTTCATGAAATTTTCAAAATTATAATATCAATGAAATGATCAATATTCAATCAGAATTATAAGCATGCATTATATCCTCAATCGCGATCTTAGTTGAAAATTTTTAAAATTCATTATATTAATCAGTCTCGAAATAGAATCCTGAAAGATATCAAATCGCAACTTCATAATTATAATCAATATCACGTAGGAAATGATCGTGCATATAGTTTTGTTATTATTTTTCTAATGAATATGAATAGAATAATGAGAACAATTCGTGGGGCAATTTTCTTGGATGTATGTATCAGCTTTTAAAAAAGGTTACTTGAGTTACGACAGAATGTAATTTTTTTTAAACTCATCAGTGCAGCTTATTTGAAGCATTTTCAGAATTCTCGTATAGGAAACAGGTAATATACAGACTGACTACACAAGAAGAGATATTAAAAAAATCGCTGATTCAAGTCTTGAGAGAAAAAACTTTTATATTTATCTTCTTATATTATCAACATTTCCAATTTTATGACAAAGAAAAGTGTGTTCGTGATGTTTATTTATTTATTTAAACATTATACATCCAACAGGCTAACAGCCCAATGACAGGAGTATTTTACAAGAATGAGCTTAACGCTAATTTATCATTTATAAACTCGATAATCAATTTGTAATAACCCTAGAAATTTCTTTTTTAAATGCATGCAAGGACAAGAAAAATATATCAGCATTGACAGATTGCAAATTATTGTAACATCTACACATATTCGAGAAAGGGCAGTAATAGTGGTGTCGCGAACACCTGATCACTGTGTATCCAGAATAGTTCCATTAACCTATTAAAAAAATAACCCCAGACTAATATTTTTCTTTCCCAACCTTGACTGAACTTCCATATGTGGACCTGAATGCATAAAAAGGTTTCTTTGGAACTAATACTATGAACGTAATTTGAGACTACAATTGTCATACATGCATTTGCCTTAAGTGGAAATTCTGATTAGGATTAGAGATTATGATGCAAAACTGTATCATAGTTCAAGGTATCGTATCGCAAAAAATATACCAAAACACCAGTAATTCTGTTTTCTTTTAGAAATTCGAACGAATAGATAAAATGTGATGGTCTAATACTTTTTCAGGTTTATATAAACTTACTGCTTTGTCTAGAAAGCTAGATTATATCGAATGCTGATGACACGGTTGTAATCTTCAATGAAAATTCATTGCCATAATCTAAAAATTCAGTGTAGTTGATTATAGAAAGAATTAATGCATAGATTAATGTAGAGTATGTATCATGAAAGCTAGGAAGATTCACTATCTTGCCTTCTCTATAACGACAACAAACACATTAGACTTTCAAAGATGAAATTGAAGAGAGGTGAGGTATTTAGGTATAATCACTGATAGAACACTCGGATAGAGGGATGACGTTGATTACCTGACGAAAAAAGTGAGACATTACTAACCTCTTCGAAATTCAACAAAAATGATTGTCATCATATTTTAACTTGCATAATTTTTAATAACATATCCTTGGAGTTAAAAGATACGTTTGTAATATTATATTAAATTATATGTATCATACTATTGAAACAACAATAGTAACACTGAGATAACATAATTCCACTATTTTATTCCGGCAATTTCTGTAAATAACAGTAATTTTGAATAAACCACTCAGTTGCTATTCAATTCAAGTTGTGATTACCGGCTTTTTCATATTTTTATTTCTGACAGTGACATTATAAGCTTATATCGTCATAGTTACGATATCTATAATGAGGGTCATAACTCCCTTGGAATATTAAGGTTCAAAAACTCCCTCTTACCTTTTATATATGCCAGAAAGACAGTTTCGTTGGCATCTTTTGACATAACATTTCTCTGTGTCAGCCACTTCAGATATATAAATATGGACATATTGTTATGAAAATCGGTCAAAAATAAAATTATCTATGTACCACGGGAATTATAGAACCTTAATAACCTCTGGCAATTGCTGTCCCTCGGGCCAGAGGCCTTCGGGACGCAAACTTTGCCATCGGTAAGTAAGGCCCTCATAATTCCCTTAATACATAAATAACTATTTTATTCAATATGTTGCATGTATTAATCAATTCTTGGAAATATTTGATAATCGAGGTATCTATGAGAATCATCTCAAATCATCGTCATTTGCTGCACCCCGATTGTTGAACTCACAGCACAAATATAAAGTTTTCATTGGTGGTCAGACTAATAATAACTGGCGACTTGTGATAAATAGATGGATTTTGTATTCATGAAATTTTCGAATTTTTGCACCGTCGATGTCAAAGCAAACCATCCAAAATAAACGGACAGTTTATTTTTAGAAAATGTGTTGCACAGCAGTATTTATTGGTTCTCTGGATTTTTGTTGAAATAAGAAAACAGGAAATTGTTAGCTAGTTTGTTGATATGATTTGATGGGTTAATGTAGCTCTAATTTATGCATAATATAATGATTTATGAAATATCAATTGTTATTCTTATGTTTATGTCAAAATGGCAATAACCAATCTAATCTTATCGAATAATGAAAACAAGTCTCATGCAGGGGTTTTTCAGGATTTCAATTATTTCGTATCCATAATTTCGACAATGAAATTAATTCTGTAAAAGATGAATCAAGTAATAGAACAACAATAGAGATCCTGCTTCAAACCATAAGACTATCAGGTGATGAATCCACTATTAGCATGAAAATGTACGTCGCGCATTCTAACAATCAAAAATTATCACTGACGAATCCATGCATGATTGTTTTTTGAAAACATCCCTACTATCTGCGTACTATAAAGTCTTCAATATTTTCAATTTTGTTGCAAAGTCTATCTTTAGTCTATCTTTAGCACCCTGCTAAAGTGCTAAATCACTTATTGCTCTCTTGTATGTAATTTTTGGAGTGATTTCTTGAGGTTATAGATTGAATATTCTCAATACATTATTCCTAATTTAAAAAAATAGCGAATGAAACTGTTTTTCTCTATGGTGAAGGTCACAATTACAAATAGCCATTCAGTGATCGAGACATTATTGAACCGTTACGCAACTTCGTCTAGTATTCAAATGTTTATTGTCGAGTCTGATCGAATAACCCCTATATACAGACAGAATTTATAGATACCATCTCGCACTTTCGTAGTTATTTTCGGTTATTTTGATCGGAAATTTCCTGTCGCCCTTTTTTTCGCATCGTGGAACTGTGCCAAACTCATTCTGTTCCGAGTTCTGTTCGGTTGATTGAAGAGATCTTTCGACGAGATGGAATTCGCTGCTGATTTCGTACTGGTTTGTTTGGACAACGAAATGGAGGACGTATTCTACATACGAGGAGGAACAGCTAAACATTGCATGAAAATTTGGAGGCCTATGTATGAAAACTATTCGATTCCGCGATACAGCTGCTGTTGAAGGTTTTCTAAACTCTCTCCGTTCAAAAAAAAACAAATAAAAACCTATGACTGTCACTGATGACTGTCACTGAACTCAGAAAAATACTACTTTCTTTTTCTGACCCATAACGATTTCAAACTTATTAATAAAACGCCCAGTAAAATATTCATAAATCATCTCGAAACGCGATTACGTCCTATATTGAAAAGATTTCCTTCTTACATTGAATATTGATAACAGCAGAAAACCTATCATTGAAAAAATTATCAGTTTAGACGATCAAATCGACGTTTGATAGTTATGGTGAACTTTATTCATCAAAACCCACAAGGTTTTGAGCGAGTTGAAGCGAATATTGGCAAAAGATGATCTGATTTTTTATGATTTTCAAAATTCAAAATCATACACAGTGAATTAGGAATATTCTAGATTTCATTAGGGATTGCAAATTTCACTTGAATGGTGATCGATACATGATGTACAGTCACCGGAATACTTAATTATTCCTATCAGCTTATTACACACTGTATAATGGAAGATAAGTCCAGGGCACAAAGTAATCTACCGATCATGTACCGGGTGGAAATAAAATTCGGTTCAGTTCTCTTTGAGCTTACCTACAATATGTTGGTTTTTCGTTTTAATTATGATATTTAATGCTTTAAGCTGAATGCAATCTTCAGCAGTACCAATTTCTTATAATACAGCACTAGTAATGTAAAAATATTGAAAACGGCATGTTTTATATTTTGAAGAATCAAATTATGCATTGTATATTCGTTATCTAACCCAGTTTATTCAGTTTATGACATATAATAATGCCACCATAGCTGAATAATTTCTTATAATAGTACCTTAATTCGTAGTCATAGGAAATGTTTGATCAGGTGCGGTTGTTTTCTCACTACGAAATGGCGTCGTTCAATATGTTGCAATATATTTTGCATTTATTCCATGACGTAGTCAAGTTTTTATATAATTCGAAATGAGAAACATATTGTATCCACTTTTCTTTTTGTGATAAAATGAAATCTGGGCATTCCAAAGTCGAATTATATTGATAAAATTGAACTCTTTGGCTAGAAACAAACTTGAATTGGATGTAGAAACTTCGATCTTTGTAATCATTGCCAAATTAATATGTCTTGCTAATAGATGATTGAAATTTGAATAAATCTTGCAGATTTATATTTTTTGTTAATTTTTTACGTTTTATATAATTTTCATTTGAATTTTCTTTTTCTTTTTTCAAGGTTAGCTTGGAATAATTTCCATTATTTCATTTCTTCAGGGGATTGTGGAAAAACTGGTCATTAGACCTATCTCTTCACCCTTTGTTTGCCTCTCTATACATTTCAGGTAAAATGTAGATATATAGAATTGTATTATTTTAGTTAGGCGAGTAGAAAATATCATCATATTATTATTGTATAAATAAGAAGTGTTGAACCAATTCAATAAGGCCAGTAACATTCAAGAAAACAAAATACTTTTCTGAATAATCACAACCAAAAATAAAACTTAATAATGAAATAATAACAACATGGTGATTGACAGATCAACCCTCTACTATTTGTCTTCAGATATCGATGAAAAATAAGGCTGCCAATCAAGATATTTAACTTAGGTTTGGTGAATTCATCATTAGTTGGATATTTATTTCCTGATATTGATCACTAGAATATCAGTTATCGATTAATAAATCTGTTACTCAAAATACCAGTCAGGTTTCGTCTCTAAGAAATTAATGCAGAGAAAAATATGTATGGTCTATTCATTTTGAGTTGTTAGTTACGTCACATCTGGTGAATAAGTGAAATGCAGTGAATTATAGTGAACATTCACTTGACCGTGTAGTTTTGTTGAATTGTATAGTGGTTCCATGAGTTTTTATAATAAATGTCATAAAGAACATGAAATAAAAACCTCCGTTTCATTTCAGGGATATTCTCATATATCATCGTATTATTGTTTGTCTACAAATGGGAACATTATATGAAATGAATATTGCAATATAACATAGATGATGATTCAAAACAGAATAGGTAATTTTTCTATATCAAAATTATTTCTTTCAGTTCAATGACTAATTCATATTCAACATTCGTCAACATAGCACCTGTTGTTTATATAATATAACTATCAACCTGGAATAGAGAGACTATATCTTGATGGAGATCTGGTTGAAAGTAACCAATTAAAAATTCCATGTTGAATTCAAAGATATTCTCTCTCAAAATGTGAAAATACCATGCACCAAGCAATTTTCATGAAGTAAAATTACGCCTATCATTCGCTCTATGAGAAAATATGTCTTAAACGAATTATTGACATATTCCGTTTGACCTTGCTCTGCTACATCTAAAAGGCGTTCGTCGTGGACACCTATACAACGTGTGCAATTGAGAAGTAAAATAGGTACAGGAAAAAAATCGAAAATGACAACTTCCTGCAATAAACTCTACCATTATTTTTCATATCAACAAACACGTTGAAGTAGAAATATCTTTGTATGTGCATTAAAGACCCATCGATTGTGATATAAGGTAATACTCTTTCACATTCAATCGATTGTATCCTCATGAAGATGCTAATTGTTGCTCTTTATATTTTATTTTTAGAACGGCGTCAGATATCATTTGAGAAAACGAATGAATATGCAAGAGTTCATGTAATTTGAAACTTGAAAATAGAGACTGTAATTAAAAAATCATGGTTAAGATGATAAGTCATAAATTGGCTCCAAGAAAACATCGAATAATGACGAATTGATGTTATATTCTTGGAATGTTTGTCCATTATAGTCTTGACATGAGTTACCTCATTTTGTGTTTACATTATATTTAGGAACACCCTGTAGATACTTTTTAATAGCAATCTGAAATATGATAGCCCTACCGATAAGAATCTACACACTTTCAAAATAAACACACTGTATAGATTGCTAACAAGATGGCATTAAGCAATTTATAAGGCAATAAAAATATCTTATTTACTGTAACATAATACTATATAATCGTGACGATATGGTAAACAGTCAAGACACTTTGTTCCTCTCTTCCAGAATCGCATCCAGAGATACGTATTATAATTTTCTTAATTATGATCACCAATAATGTGAATTTGATAATCAATGAAAGAAACTCTTGTTTTTAATCAGACTGGTTGAATCGAAATATAGATATATAAAAAGTGAAAACTTCATTTTGTTTTTGAATAAGACGAAAAATTATTTTTTCTTGCATTTCATCAAAAAATGATGTGAGTATCTGGATGACACTAAAATATATCGTGAAAGTATTGAACATTTTGGACATAGAAATTTCAGGTTTCGGTCCTGTAATCACGCCTACTCTACACGATAGTGTGCTAATAAAGTCAATTAAGACAATTAAAAAAGATTAGATAATTAGGAGATAAATATACTCAGGCCTATCAGGTATTTTCTTATTTGAATTGAAAAACAAATAGCAGAAGAGATATTTTTGCAATGTTCATCAAAAAGATCATAGATACATTCAATAATTACCACCATTATTCAATTTTTGAATGATGGTGTTTCCTGATATTTTTGCAACACCACATACATACAGGAAATACATTTTCTTCAATGAGTCTGCAGCTTCCTTTAGAGCTATTTTTCGATCCATGTTGATTTAAACTTTTGTTGAAAAGGAACACAGATTGATCCATGATATATTTTTGTTTACCAACAAATTGTTGGAAAGTTCTCGTGGATCAGATATCTATTATCAATTATTGATGTAATCATTCACTTTGAAAAATTACTCGAGAAATACATCTCGATCATTTTAAATTTATATGCGTAGAATAAAATGTAAATTTTTGGGAAATAGATATCTCGAAAGTCGGTATACGTGAGAAAATGCGAATATAAAATAGCAGTTTCAGATTTTAAACCAAACTTCGTTAGCATCCATATCCAAATTGTTTTCAGCTCCATTTTGCATGATTGTATTCAACCTTGTTGTTGTAAATGTTATTTTTGTAATGCAAATAAATATTATTGTTATTATTATTATTATATAGGAATTTAATAGAAAAGAAACCAAACTATTATTTTTTTATATCATTGTCAAAATTTTCTCGTCTTGTAGTGTATCTTTCTTAACTTGAGTATGGTAATTGGAAAATCGTATGACCACTATTACCTACAAAGATTGTTTTATTGAGCCTGCTTAGGTTTATGTTGTATTTTAGTACCCCAACACCTCATAATTAATGTTGTGTGGCTGGCTCCTAGCCATTCTTCCAATGCATGATTATAAATAAACAAATATACAAAATATTACGATAACACGAGCACATTATGATGAATAATAATGGTGATAATAATTAATTATGCAAAGAAACAATTCATTGTGATGATACGATGTAATTGTCCATAACTTGTGAGAAAACAATGGACTTGTTGGGAAAGATTCACCAGCTGATCTTCATGGAGACCCGTATCGTTATTCAATTTTATCCTTGCCCTGTATATAAATCCTTAGTGTTACATTATTCTCATATTTTGGGATATTACAGGATTTCACCCATTTCTATTTCTTTCAGAAGAGGAATGTTATCATTGCATGGCAAGTTTAGTAGCTTCTAAAGAAAAGACTTTCATCACCCAAACGAAACTACTCTACGAAGTCACGTGGAAGACCGTCATGCAGATTTGCAAAAAACATGTGGTGAGTATCTCACCTATTGAAAAATCATATTATATGAATCAAGTATTTCGGAATTTGACCAAAACCATAACAAAGATAATTGTTCTGATGATTTGGATGGATATTGAAGTAGAAAGAAATAGTAAATGAAGTATCTCCAAATAACTCCTGAATAACTATTATATCAAAACTCTTCGCAACTGCAATCCAATTCCATTATGGTTTCATATGCTTTCAAGGTCAATTCAGATATCATCTGAAAAGTTATTCATGTTACAAAAATACTCCGGTTTCGAAAGGGATATGTCGGTGAAAGTTTTGTAATTATCCTTTGATATCATCGCAGGCAGTCTTTAATCTCCTTCATCACTTCATCTACATCAGTTTATCAACCGAGAACACGTGTCCAGCTAATTAAATCTACTCTCAAGATCCTGAATTATGCGTTCACTTCACTTTACATTCATCAGATTCCATTAAGAATGCATCGAAATAAAAGTATTAATGTCATCATCTCAAGCGTCTATTCTTATCATATAAGGAAATAAAATAATTTATAACACCTCGATTCTAAAAGAATGATTTATTCGAATTGGTGAATAGAGTGATACTTTTTCATGTATAGGAAAAGAGAATTCGTTGAATTTTTTGCATAAGTTATACGAGCATTTTGTAATTTTTCTTGTTGAGATTCAAGTTTACCCGTATATTAATTCTTTAAATTAAAATGAGACTACAACTTCAACTAGAAAATAATGATTCAATCTAAACATATACAGGGTGATTCACCTAACTGGTTCATTAGAGGTTTATGGAGAACTGGAAAAGATATCAACTTGAAATTTTGGTGGATGGTACTACTCAATATGCTGTCACTTCCGGTTGAACCGGAAGTGATATCAACTTTGTTTTTTCGAATGGAACACCCTGTTTATTTTTACATTTTCGAATTCTACGTAAAATTCTAGATATGTTGCCTTTTGAATTTTCTTCCTATCGTAATTTGTTTTCAAGATATTCCATTTTTTCGAAAAATTTTGACAGATGCACTGATCAACTAAAATGTCCATATCATCTTCAATTTTCAAGATTTGAGGTTCAATCTCCGTATACACATAAATGAAAGAGTGTTCTATCAGGTATCCTTAGGAGTGTTCCAAAATATTCAACAGGGTGTTTGATATTACAGTTTACTTTTTGTAAATTTCAAATCGCAATAACTTTCTTATTTCAAATAGAATGACCATGAAATTTTCACACTATCCGACGCAAAATTTGATTTCCTATCGATTTGCATGAGCATACCATATTGCTTAAATGGATATTTACAGAGATATCAACAAAAATGTGAAAATACGCTCATTCGTCTCTTGTGTATTTTCACAAGTGTGCTTTGGATGGTTCTAAATTCGGCGTCATATTTGAATGTGAACATTATTCCATTGAGAAGTGACTATCTCTACTTCGTGGAGATTGTTTTATCAAAAAAGTACAACGAAAGTAATCTGATTTGTGAAATTGGTTTAAAAATTACATAACTTTGTTTATAGATATCATTGGAAATGACGAATATTACCAAGAAAAACACTAGATTTGAGGCAAGACACCTACACATTATACGCAACCTATTGAAGTATTTTTGGATAGAATATTTTTCAAGCAAATAATATAGTTTCATGACAGTCTCTTTAAAATCACGCCCAAATTAAAGTTCATAATTCTAAAAGATCAGTAGAAATGAAATGGAAGTTTTTTAATGTTCACGATCAGCTGAGCTGCAACTTGAATTCGAGCCTGGAATTGGTAACAACCTGTACATAATTATTCCTCATTCAAAGAACGATCGTGGCAAATTGAATGACAAACGACTTCCTATGCTCTGGGTCCATTTCTCGCCATCCTACGACATCCTTGATTGTTAATTGAGAGTGAGCGCCAGATACGACACCTCCAGAATCGTCTGCCAAGTGCGAAATGTAAATTCACACCCAAAGACGGTCTCTTTTCGAGCATGAGCGCATTGAATTCAATCTCCGAATTATTAAATGAAATTCAAATACTAATTCTTACTCTTATGGTTTCATTTAATTGAACATTGAAAATCAAGCTCATTTTGTATCAGGTTGTCTATGGAAAAAATGTTGGGGAGCCATCGTTTTTCTTATTGCACATGGCTTCACATTTTTTATTGATAACCACATAGTTTTTACCTACACCCCGTATTGAGTAAATTTGAGTAAATCAACTATCATGAGATATTCAGAACAATAATTAATGCCTATTCTTATAGACGAGAAATCAATCAATTTCTGATTCCTGCAAACGTTATTTTTGACAATCTTCATATTCATAATAGTTGAATTCAAGTTACAATTCTACTTAGAAATGATTCAATACTGACTTAAGATCGACTCTGGCGATATTTTTCATCTATAGTACGTTTTTACTTGAAAGTTATACTTAAAAGATGTTCGAAATTTTTTAGGTATCTTTCATGTCAAAACTTTTAACGAACGTGTTACGTGAAAAATCCTGATCGCTAAATTTATTTCATTCCACTCGTAAAAATTGTACCGTAACCGTAGAAAAACAAATTCCTTTTGTTCGTTGTTATTGAGGAGAATGGAAAACCTTTTAACTTCCCGAATTATGTCGAAAGAATGTTGTTCTTACTTGGCAGATCATCAAACAAGAGGAGTTTTATAGATAGATAAATCTTTGAAATTTCGCAGGAATATACAAACTCGGATTATTTAAAGTCATAGTAACATTTAATAAAACAAAAGTACTTTCAAAATATAAAGGCAGTCCTAGTCAAATCAAAAAGGGTTTTATCACCAAAAATATCTAATGCTTTTCGTAGCTTGAAAAATTTCAGATCTATCATTCGTTTCTTTTGGTGTCATATTTTTTATTCCAACTCCGTATAAATTGATTTTTTTTCTACATTATTGGGTCTGCAGTATTATCAGAGGATTTCGTTTACTTGATTTTATCGGGGATATAAACAAAAAGATCAATATGAGTGGGGACTTATCTTTGTTTTTCAATCAAACTGACAAGTTATAATGCAACACTTGAAAATGATTCATTTTGTACGAGGAGATCCTGAAGAGCAAAGTTTTATATCATTTGGTTGTATAACCTCTTCATTTCAAATGATAGTGACTAGTGACAGTATGTCAAAATATGCACTACTACCAAGTATTTCGGTGATTCTCTGAAGAACAAGTTATGAAGTTCATAATTTAGGTCGAAATGAAAATGTATGATGTGTACAATACATTACAATAGATTGAAATATGTACACAAAATCTGTTCAGATCATGTAAAAAATATGAAATTGATTAAACGTAAGTTTTGTATGCACAATGTATGTCCATTTCAAATATTTACTCTGTTTCACAACCAATTCATTGTTTCGTGTATTAAATGTGTATTTGCCCCTGATATCAGTTACTATTTTGTTTATTATTTGAACATTAAACAATGTTGAGAAACGAAATGTCTGTAGTATCTGAAATTTTATAGTAACCAAATAGATGAAAAAAGGGGATATTTTTGTATTAAATCTAGAACTGAAATGATCTAAAGTTATATATTCTTACACACACAGTTCCAGTATTCATATTGATAGGAACTTTTTCATTTTAAATTGATTCTACCTAGGTATTGTCTATTTATTTAAGGTTGACAATTACGTCACATATGTAACAGGTGCGATGTTGCCAAATCATAAATTGACAATTTAAATTAAATAAATAATTTTGAAATCATTATATATTCGAAATAACTAATTCGTGTTGATAAACTGGCCGTAAGGCAATCGTTTGAAGAATGAAAAATACGTAACAATCAACCTTAAATAGATCATAATAATTATTACTTTTGGCGAATATCGACATGCAATTTGGTGGGATCGATGCTCGTCGAAAGAGAACGTTTGCCGAATTATTTTTAACACCTAACTTTAAGCCCTTGCTTCAGAAATCGGCGGCAGTTCACCTTCAGAGGCATCATCCGAGCAACAGGTCGGAACGGCTCTACATGAATTGGATCTGGTGGATTTTCCAAGATCTTCCCTTTCCCCACCTCGTCAGAGTCATGGACTGTTTTCTTCATGAAGGGGTTAAGGTGAGAATTCGGAAATACTTTCAGTTATGTACGACAGAAACGAATAAAAAAGAAATGAGTTGAGGGAAATGTTTCTTCTCTGAGCTATTGCCTTAAAAAAATTGTTCGAATAGTAGGTACTACGTTTTAATTTAATGATGCAATTATTTTTATTATAGCAAGAAGAAAACCAAAATTATAATACAGGAATTGTTTGCAGTTTGATTTACATGATTAATTTTACCGTTAATCAAAAAACTTTCGTATCAATTCGTAATCAAATGCATGAGTTTTTCTTTCCAAAGTTCAAATGTTTTATAAATAAACGTACTTGAATTTTGCACTCTGCAAGTTTTTTCATCTATATTGAAAAATTATCTTCTATTATGTTCGATTACTATTTGAATTGCCGCCGAAATATAGATGTCTGAGGTAAACAGTTTTTTTATCCTACGAAGTTACGACAATCGAATGAATATTCAGTGTAAAATGCCTTGATTCTGCATGTTTTTGGCGAATATTTTCTTCGATAATTAGCAATGATATTGAATTATTCATGATTTGAAAATGAACAAAAAGTCGATATATTTCTTACCTTTTCCAGGAAGGAAGGAAGGATTTCTTAATTGTTGTTCAAATGCATTTTGTTAAACCTGCGGAATCCAAATCTTCCGTTTCTGGTTTTTCATGTTATTTTCGTTGTAATAATTTTTGAAGGGAAAATAATTTTTATTACCCGAAAAAAGACCATGACATGATACAAATTCTCATGAAGTGCTGTTCTCTTATCGATCTATACTGTTATCTTTTGTTCCAGGTATTATATAGAACAGCGATGGCTATATTGATCCTCTTTCATAAGAGCTCTTCCTCGTCGTCTTCAGAATGGCTAGCCGAAATCCAGAAGAACGGAGTGGAGGGCGCGTTAGCGAAATTTTGCAAAGAAATACCAGTCTCTCCCCAAAAGGTATTGATACTATTATTATCCACATTCGACAAATCATATGAAACGATTATTGCAATATTACCCAAATATCAATTCAAAACATAGTATTCCTCTCATCTATTTAAAAATAATAAAAATCCGGTAACTTCGCAGCTGTTACTTATGTGACATCACGGTCAATCTAAAATAATTACACTATATATCCTTCTATTTGTGAATTTCTTCATTGAAATGATCCTTCATAAGAAGTATCTTTACCAAAAACAAAAAAAAACTTTTATTGAAAGGTGCTCAAGGTGGCGTTCGGCATCAGAGGCCTAAGCTCGTCGTACATATCGAGGGTGTTTCTGAAGACGGAGATGATCCTCAGAAGTAAAAACGTGGTAAACGGGTCCAGACAACTGGTCAGGTCCAGGTCTAACGAAAACCTACCCAACAGCCAAAGTCAGAACAACATACAGATGGTGTCGCATACCCTAACCATCAGGGAGGTGAGTGTCGATTTTTGAGTTTCGACTTTAGTCGGCGGGTTCTGAATTTGATACAACAAAAGTGATGACTTTCGATAAACAACAAATATTTTCTTTCGACGTGCAACTTTCGTTTGCTGGAGTCATGACAATAACCATTTTATTTGAAATTTCATTTTTTATTGGTGAGTTTTCAACAGATAGTGAACTCTAGAGGATAACAATAACAACCTTAAATATTATCATGTATTTGCGTTTTGATTTTTCCAAACCGAAAAATTTCAGATAGAAATGGCAGCACCGAATTATCAAGTTTATTTGGTGCCTTACACATCTTTACCAAAAATTTTGTCCGACGCAATCCCCAACTCTACAGACCTCGCCTTTATATTGTTCCTCTAAGTGGTTTCAGCACCACTCGGTATTGAATTGTGTAAAACTAGAACATCAATAATGATATTTCTAGGAGTACTTTGTCTATGAATTACCAACCCATGCAAGAAAGCTCTTAATACCCACTAAACTTAAAATTACTCAAATCAGTTACAATAGAATTCTTAGTTTCATTAGTTTGTCATTCGGTCGAAAAAAGTGATCTCTTGCAATACCAGTGTATGAATTGTCGAGTTATAATTAAATATAAACTACTGCTGGAATTACCAGCGTTTTATCTCTCTCATATGCCACAGAGATATATTTTGATCTGATTGTAGGTACAGGGGATAATGGTGTTTTACTGACATGTTTTTGTTTGGCAAAGGCTTGACGCCACTTATGATATTCAATAATTGTTCTCTAATTAGTAGTCGTAATAAAAACTAGTCAGTCATAATAATACTCCCGCCATACAGGGTGATTCATTGTGAACGGCCTACCACGAGTATTTTCTTGCGGTAATGTGATATCCTAAGAGAAACCAAAAATCATTTTGTAAAACTTTGTTCATTAGTGTTCAATCCGTAGACCTAGAAGGTCATTCAGCAACTCCAATTTTACCAATTCATCTGCTTTCATGCATTCTCCATTTCTATATTTATTTCTTTTGGACTTTTTCAGATAATTCCTTCTGTTTTCCCAGAACTGTTTTTAAGATTTGAATTAAATTTCGAAATTCAAAACCGCATAATTTGAAAAAATGTTTTTGGTATTTGCACGCTTGATAATACTCAAAATATGTTAAACTTAATTACATGAAGTTGCAGATGTAGTTATTTCAAATTATATATAATTTCAGTGTAGCAGATTATCAAAATGTAATAATGTCTTTATTCAGAAGTAATGTAGCCCCAGAAAGTGAAATGATCTGATGAGAGTAGGGACCGACAAAAATCATCTCAAATAACTTCCGAACTTGAAAAATGGCTATTGGATAGATGATTATATCTATGCAAAAATAACACCATTCAATATTGTGTTATGTTCATGAATCGCCTCCAATGTGAGCAAACGGAAAAGTTGACGTTGTTTTACCTCTAGAGTGATGTCACATTCATCAAACCAATTTATTGATTGAAAATGATGACGTCATAGTTTGTCTACTAAGACTAATTTTGTACCGTTAATAGTTGGTGTAAACAAATTCGTTATTGGCGAAATATTATACTTCAGCTGGAAAGTTGCATATTTTTGTTTAGTTTGAAAATGCCTTCATACTGCCAACTTTTATATCTTATCACACTTTTGTTGTTCATTTATCTGTAATCCATAAACTGAGACCATTTTTATTTGAACAAGATATCAGAAATTCAACCACCCGTATTATTGCATTATTATCAGTTTTTTTAATCTCTGGTATAATCCCTATACAATTCAGCCAAACATATTCCTTTATCGACAATTAGTTTCAATCTTTGTAAGTACTGGAATATAAATGAGATTTGCCATAAAATAGGGAATTAATACTCATTTGATCAATAAAACATTTTCTGTTTCTGGGATTGGTTTCAACTGATTTCAACAGTTCTCAACCCCTATCGATTTTTTTTTCATCACCACTGAGGCATCAAAACCCTGTCTGAATAAACTGTAACAAATGATCGGATATATTTCTATTATTAGAGTATTTGTTGTGATTTTACTTATCGGTTGTTTTGAATTAATATGATTATACATTTGTTCTCTGAAGACAAATTCAAAGTTTGTTGTCTTGGTTTTAAACTAATTAACTTTTTATGCATTTTGACAACTTTTTCTCATAGGATATTCACTCGTATTTTTTGTGTAGTATTTACTAAATTTGTGTGCTTAATTTTTCGGTGAATGGTTCTGCCTGTACATGTTTTTGTTGTTGCCATTCTCTAAGATAAAATGAAAAAAATATAACATGTTTGATGCCCATTTCCAAATAACATTGAGAAAATATGATGACGTTTCACAGTGAAAGCATTCAAAAATTCCTGTAATTCAATGTTCAATTGTTTTGGTTTCATTTTTGAATGCTTCCTGAATTAGAGTTAATTTAGTTCGCTGTATTTTCGAGAGTTTTGTGTAGAGACATTCGTTTCGATTTTCAGAGAATGTCCGAAGAGATGTACAATGAAATGGTATTGTATTCGAATTTTATAGATTGAGAATGTGACATTTTTGTGTATTGTTTCGATATTATCATAAATCATTTTGCTGCCGTTACCGCTTATAACGCTCACAAATGATCTTAGCTCGACAAAATTAGGTAGATAGATCATCGTGAACATTGAAATTCTTCCTGGAATTCTTAAGAAACAATTTATATATTGGGCATACTCTGAGAACGATTCCTGGCAGATTAAACGAACTTCCCACTGTGGAATTGATTTGGAAATTGTTCAGCAATCCGAATTATTCTGAGGAAAACAGAAACCTCATATTTATAAATAATTCAGTGCAATATACACTTGATCTATATTTAGGCCGAGATCCAATTAACATACCTTATATTATCAGTTCGGATCCGGTTTTTGAAAGGTTGCTAATAATATTTTTTAATGCGTTCAGCCTGCGATTGGTACGTTTTTTGTGAATTGAAGATTTTTATGTTTTGCCATTGACTATTCATCACGGTCAATTCGGAGTGAACCAACTCGGCATGTGGAAGTAATAACGATATCATATGAGATCGAACAAAATATGTTCATATTTTCAAGTTTATGCTTATTCAAAAATAATAAAATAATCGTTGATTTTCAAATTATAACAATTTATAACGAAGAGTGGTATAACTTATGATGTAATTATGTAGTGTATTCCACAATTGTTGCAAGATAATCGTATGGCTTTTCTCGTGAATAAATTTCAAACTTTTTTCAATATGAGTTGTATACATTATTACAAAATTCTCTCGAATAAACCGTCGAAATGATCTACTGAACTAGAACCATTGAAAGAGGCGGGGCTTGTTTGACGTCAGTGTGCGAGTATTGTGATTTGTTGTACTCGTGATGTCCATCAGTCACATCGACATTTACATTTTCAGAGAATTAGTAGATTTTTTGCCCAATCTACTCGATTGTAAACTAATTGATATTTCCTTATCTTCGAATAATACTATGATTGAATATTCACAATCTATTTCACATGACAGACTCGGAGATTTTGGAAAAACTTGGCAAATGCGGCTTCGTCAATAATGAACCAAAAATGTTACAAGATAATGACGTCACATCTGAGAATGTACTGGTATCGAAGTGAATCATAAATGTTCCATCACGTCGAAGGAAAAACGCTTATTTTTTCATGCTACTTATCGAATATCAGTATTTTTCTGTATAGGTGAACATGGCAACATTAAACGCCCTATGGATGTAAACAAGATTGTTTATCTATTACGTCATCAACATGGCGAAACAGTCAAAACCAGCGGAAAAAATGAGTCTATAATCAAATTCGATATAACATTAATAGATATAAATGGTAAAAATGAAACTCTTGGTATTGGAAATATCGTTGTTTATTAAAAGAGGAGTCGCGTTTTGTTGACCGTCTGGCCCAAATGACTTGCGATTCCTCGCAAAACCAGGGTCCAACCTATTTTCGGCGTTCGTACGAAAATAAGCAGGCACTCGAGAATTATCATAAAGTACATTATATCGCGGTATTGCCCAGATTTACTAATTTATTGAACATAACTTTTTTCCGCTGGGCGATGATAAGCTGTTTCAACTCGCTATGCCTTCGATTTTATGTTTCGTGTATCGAGAGCTGTAAATTTAGATGGTCTTATGGTATAAATCACTACAGAGAAATTTGGCTCATATACCAGTATCAACTTTATGATTTGTTTGACAACAAAAACAACTATTTTTAGATGTAGCATCGCGACTTGCTGCCTCCAATAATCAAAATTTAGAATATGCTGTTTCCAAAAATTGAGTACTCAAAAGTTCATTGAACTTTCCTATTGTATTTCATTTGTTTTATCGCACAAATCTTTTTTATAGAGCAGAAGACTGTAATCAGAACATTATACTTGTTCTTTGGATAATGTATATTTATTTGGAGGAACGAGTTGTAACAACGTGGGTGTTTTTTCAATACCAAGTCCAAAATACTTCATTGAAATTATAATGCGCTAGGACCATGCGTTCCAATTGAGTGGGCAATATTTTACAAAAATAATAATGCCTTATTAACCATAAGAAGAAGCAGTTAAATCAGTTAATTCAATGAAACGATTCAACAATTTGTGTATATTGTATAAAGCGATTATAAAACAATACTTGCTTTTGGTGAATATTGCTGAGAAAAGAAAGCAGGCGATAATAATGCATATTCTGACATGTCATCTAAATCAATATCATTTATCAAGTTGCGGTTGTCGAAGTGTAATTAATCACAGTACACACCTTCAATTGATTGAATTTATCGAATAGACTTTGTATTCTTGATGAAGAGCTAAGATCATTTTGTACATATGAATGTTAACTCATTTCATATTCCATTGGCACTACTAAAATCATTCATTTTACTAATAATTTTTTTATAACCTTCCTCAATCGATATCATCTCCATATCATTGTCAGCTCTATGGTGTATTCGTAAAGTAATACCCCTCATTTTCACTGTCGTGTGACTTAATATTCGTTTCAATTTTTTTTATGGATTGCAGTAGCAAATCTGTAGCAATTGGATCAATTGTATTGTTTTACTGTTACATTAACGAAAGTTTTGAACATTACGTAAATGAGAATTTCATCAGGATTTTTTTTTTAATAATCAATTCAGCTTTCGGTAAGCCATTTGAATGCTTTTAATACACTATTCAATGTTTCAAGGTTTTACTCAGAAGAAACTGATGAACCATTTTTCTATCGAGAGTTTCAGATCTAAGAGTAGGCTTAGTAGGCGTACAATAAGGCATTGAAATCAAAAAGAAATGATTATCGAGCCATTTTAAAAGAGTACAGAGGAGTTCACTTTATGGACATACTATATAAAATATTACATTTTTTCTTCGGTTGTTACTTTTTCTTTTTTACGAATTCATTAGGCACAAGGAATTCTCAGCCTATAGTTGTACACCTTAATTTAATCTTTGATTAGTTAAGGTGTTGAATTGACGTATAGGATTACCGATAAGGCTTCCTTTTGTTGGCTGTTTGTGTATTCAAACGTTCCTATTCCAAACACGAATTATAAATTATTATTATGAAAGAAAATAGTATAATGGATACCTATCAGCGAAAAAGGTGCATCCTATCAAACTTTATCACATCATTTCATCGATACTGTGTCTTCACATTTTTGGCTGATAGTGTCTTCTAAAATAAATGTTTATTCGTGTAAATTTATTCAAAGAAAGCTGTGAAAATCCACAGTAGGTACATATTTTCGTGAAAATCTGAGCTTTGAATGATGTAGCTTTGTTTTTCTCTGGTCGATTTCCCGTGTGTGTTATTTGTGTGTGGTATTTTTTCCTGCTGCTAACAAAAAAGGGGGCCCATTCTCCAGGTCCTCGCACCCTATCGATGGGTGTCTACCCCATTCAGAGCATAAATTCGTGTATCCTCGCCCATCAGGATGTAAGTTTCTATGTATTGAATATGCGTACAGTGTTGTTCTATAATGTGATCACTCTTTTCCATTATTATTATTATTACTATAGAGTAGGTTCAAATAATTTTGGAACATTTTTCTTCTGTTGCACTTGTTCGTTAGATTATATAGATTTCACGAACAGCACTGTATCGATATTAATGTTTTTTTCGAAACATTTTTCATGTGTACATTGAATGTCGTATAATCCTGTTGTTATTTATAAACGAATACATCTGAAATACGCAGATTCTTTATTTTCATTTTCAATACTTATAAACAACACATATTCTCACATAATCATAGTGATGAAAACAACAATTTCAAAAAGTAATGACTGTAACATGATTTTTGAAAATTTGAATCTGCAGATTTTAGTTCTCACTTTTAATTTTTTAGACCCCATCATTCCTGTACCTTGCCAAGTGGTTCCCTTTCCCTAATCCAGTATTCGGCGACAAAGATCTCCATGCTAGGACAAGAAAAATGGTAGACAATACTTGAATTCAATAGTAATCCGATCTTTGGAAGTTAAAGTTCCTCAAAATACTAATGAGACAAACGTCCTAATTATGTGTCTATTAAATTCTCTTGGAACAACATTTGTCACGGTAATGTACTCGATAAAAGAAAATAAGTCATTTCGTATTCAAATTTCTTTCGTCGATTCAAATTAATATATGCGTTTTGTACACACATTGTTTTTCATCCATTTGTCATTTTATTATCATAGGAAGTGCTTGTTTTGCTTCCATTATCACAGGCACGCTACGAAATTAACAACTTTTTAGCTTGTCCTATCGTCTTTTTTATTTGTGTTATGGGTTGAGTAGATATTATTTAGCACGCATGCACATTTTTTTGAAATACATGGAATGTTTCACTGAATGAACTCGTTCAATTCTTCCCAATATAAAACTGAATGAATATTTCATTCGATATATATTATAAACGTATAGGAATGAAAAATTGAACGATTATATTCTCTTCGTCTGTAGATATTCTATAAATAACAAATTTTTGTTTTTTTAATGAAATGTTGGCATGCCACTTTTGGTCTTCCTATTGAAGGGGTTTAGTCAAAAAGGGGCACCGAATCATTTGCTTCTTTTATTTTTTTTGCCAAAATTCGAGGCAAGAGTGACAAAAATGATTCGAAAATCACCAAGTTTCAAATTATACTTGTAAGTTCAGTGTGTGGTAAATTGAAGTTCAGTCTCTATCAATTTGTGTAATTTTTTGTAACAAAGTGTACAATAAGTGCATTACATATCAGTATAAGAATTATAATTATCCAGAATCAATTCCAAAGTTTAGTCAAGAGAGATAATGAATGATCAATCTAGGCCAAGTAAATAATTAAAACAGGTAACATTGAATCATTTGTTAACTTGATAATTAAACGCACAGTTGAATGTAGTTTGAACCGTTAATTTGATTAAAAATGACTGTTTTCGAACAATTCTTGTTCTTGTCACTTTTGTTTCGAATTATTCCAACGTTCTCGAAAAGAAATAACTTGATTTCGACTTATTCAGCTTCTCACTCTGTGGTCATGGCTGCCTGTGAGGATTACAATGTATCAACCGATCTTGCTATACACGACAGAAGAACATGGCTGCTCGCTGACAACATTCTACGTTAGGGTAGAACAGCACGAACCTACTCTACTTATGATCAAAACGTGTAACAACGAGGTAAGATACAGCAATAAACAACCCTGTATATTTCAATATACGTTATAGATCGTGTGATCATTTTTTTTATTTTATTTTTACGTTAATCATCATGTTAGTCATATGTGTTTGACGCTATCTGACGTAATATAGTTAATGGTATATTGTTACCATGGCCCATGTGAAGTTTTTTCTGATATTATCGTGGCGATTAACGTGTTGAAACCTGCAATCCCTGTCTATTGTTGAGATCGGAATAAAATTTCCTTTCACCACTGTATATACAAATATTTTTGGCAGTTGTGACTATGCTAACACATCAAACCTTGTGAAATTCAGCATACTCATTATTTTAAACAAAAAATCTGGTCTTCGTTATTCTTTTTTACAACTTTTTTGTAAGAAAGTCGCAATTCAAAGTTTCATTTCGATATCTCAACAATAGGACCTTCAAACATCCACGTTAATTTTTGAACCAACCTTTCATAACACATTTGTAATGTTGTTAATACTGAGAGTTCAATCTGTTTACGTTAAGTAATATTTACATTTTGTTATCGCTTGGCACGAACTATTTACACTTTTAATTATGTGTCTCGCGATATTAACACTTTATTCAATTGTTTCCTATTCAAACAACTCTATCCAATCTAATACGATAACATTTAAAATTATGTTGAGTGTCTTCACCAATTGAAAGATATGGCAATTACCAACACTATTGACATATTGAAAATGTTAGGAAAAACTCCTTTCACTGTAATGATCGGTTTAAGAAGACAAATGCACATTTTATATGTGATTTATCGACCCCTTCAGTAATCGACGAAGTCCCCCTATTTATGTCCACTCTGTATATTTGATCCGTATCCATAAATCAGGTGTTCGGGGCATATTGCTCTTCACGCTGGGGTGAAAGGAACGTCAAGGACGATAGGGGAAATAGGCAGGCCTATTTCGGCACCGGAGAGACTTTCCTGTTTTCCTTGTATCCAGAAAGGGCCAAATATCCTTGGGTGGGAATGGAAGGTGATAAAGTCCAACACGGCGCGGAGCTGTTCATGGCTGCCGATTCGAAGATGATCACGATAGGTGGCGGGTGAGTGGCGAACTGGTCGATCGAGGAGATTCTTGATTGATTTTGGTGTTTGATTCGACAGGGAAGGTCAAGCGATATGGATGGACGAGAACATTAGATATGGCAAAACTGACACCTGTTCCACCTTCAACAATCCACCGCTAGTACCGGGACGTGATTTCGAAATACGAGTACTAGAAGTGTACGGCTTTGCCACTGATCAATTGAGCTAAACGATACTTTCATCGAACAAAGTTTTCTAATTTATATAAAAATATATATTTGATGTGTATGTTTTCGAGTTGAAATGTATGTGTAGCTTACATTTTTTGTATATCTTCGTTGAAGGTATACGGATCATATGCATTCCACCAGTGCTTAAAGCCATTTTCGTGCTTTGGATGTTGCATACGGTTGACTTTCAGAAGTTTAGTTGATGCTTCTGAAACTCTGCCAGTAGAATCCGAACAAATTTAACCTCAAAGGAAAGTTTTTCTGAGACGCCTCAGTGGTCTCCGGATGACATGTACTAGATCTAGTCGTTGCAATTGCACTTTTTAGAGTTTATGTTTCAAATTAAACATAGTATAAGCCGTTTATTGTATATTTTAAATTATCTATTATGTAGTTATTTTGTAAATATTAATTACATGACTTAGTTGTATATTTTATTAGTTTTTTGTAGGGCAATCAGGAAACTTTGTTGTAGTTTTTCGAGTTATCCTGACAAAACTTTGACGTTGCTTGTGCATAATGTTGTGCCAAAATTAGTTTGGACATCAGGAGTATTATCTAGATAGATTTTTTATGAAACAAAAGTATTCACAGTCTCGTTTTTTTTTAGCCAAATTGTGAAAAGTGTATTTTATCGACTGATTTTTTTTAACCAATCACCGTGTGAAAAAATTTCTTATGGTAAAATGTGTTCTGAAATCTATACTTTCCAAATTAGTATCGAATTTTCTAATTGCTCATTTCCGCATATCATTTAAAAACATTACAGTATATTCGTGAACCAAAATGAAGATACATCACAAATTTGAAAAAAAAAAAGTCTTGTAGGCGAAATCGAGTGATCTCAGTGTTCTGTATTAAACCGATTATCAAAAGATTAATATATATACTATATAGTTGAACTATATCACACTAAAAGTTGAAGAAAAGGAGTATTTGTTTTAGAGATGACTATTATGTTGTTAAGTTTGTTGAATTGTGTGATCCTAAAATTTTTTGTTGATTTTACTTATTAGCAGATCAAAGATTTTATTCTATTTAAAACGTTATCTAAACATGAGTACAAAAACATACATATTTGAATGTTTTCGTCAATATTACAGTGTTATTCACAAAACCAACATACGAATTGTATTTAGAGTTGATTTTCTTATTTCATGATTGGTTCAAGTTTTGAATTACAGGAGAGATATCATTCTCATTTTTCACTCAATTATCTAACTATCTTTGAATCGAACTCAGTTATTCTTTTCTTTGTACAGTAATGGACTAAATTGTGGAACCAAGTGATTATCACATTTCTTGAGAATGAGCGAATTTCTAATAAAAAATTTGATTTTGAAATAAAAAACTTTCGATTTCGCCGTATTTTAAAATCTAATAACGGTCACCGAGATATCCACATTTTACTCGTTACTGTATGAACATCAAAATAAATCATGAATTTCATGCATTTTCAAAGCGATTACGTCAAGGCGAGTTGAATTATTTCTTGACAAATATAATTAATGTTGAATTGTTGAAACCTGTCCTGAAATAAGCGAATTTTAAATATAAGTTCCTTGATGTCGTTTAACAGTGTTTAGAATGTGATGTTTATATTATTGTCATTATTATGAGTATTCCAGAGATCATTGATAAGCTATCATTGTTTTATATCCAGAGCATTATTGTACATTTTTTTCAAATAAGCTTCTTATGTATGTATTATACACGAGTATGTAATAGCTACGTATAAATATTTAATTCTGAAAGCAAACTCTTTATATTTATTCTACAGGCTCAGAGCTCAGGCACTACTTGAAATCTTCTACACATACAGAGAGATTATAGATATTCATAGTATACATACATATAAGGCAGCTAATTTATAAATCAAAGTTTCATTATTGACTATATTTTAAAAATATACCAGCTTCGATATTTTCTTGAGAATTCGTCGCAAAACAAAATATAATCAATAGCAAAATCATTCATGTCAGCTTACTTTCATTATCTATCAGAAGAACGCAACTTAAAAATTTTTCGCACCAAAATAAATGGGAGTTGGCCACTAGCAATATCCGTTGAATGTAAAACTTTTATTTTTCCATTCATATAATATGTTAGTGACTAGATTGAATGATATATTTATGAATTTATCAATACGTTATTTCCAAATTGTATTTCAATTAATAGTACCCAACGACCATAAAAGTTTTTTCTCTTGAACATAAATGCGATTATGACATTTGTTTTATCTCAAGGTAAGTATGCCAAGCTTTAACGTTTCAAGCTTCAATAGTAATAAACTTAATATATAAAACGTTTCTATATATCATTTGTCATCCAAAAGCCATGTGCATTTATAATTTCATAAAAAAGAACGCTTTGTTAAGGTCGTTATTTTCGAAATTATATCTTAAGAGAGGGATAAAATTTTCTTTATTTTGATTTCAAGTGTTGCCCAGCACAGCCATAATCGTTTCAATTTGTTCTTTTTTGTTGTTATTCATGGAATAAGCAATAAACGATGTGATAATCCGGCTGAGGTCTGTGTCAGTATCTGAGAGTTATCCCTCTAGCATGTCTCGATCTCAGCAAAAAAAAGGAAGTACTAAAAACGTAAAATTTTTTTGAGCTTGTTGGAAGTCCTGACTGTTTTACTTGTAGTTACCAACCAGTCTTTGTCCCTTGTACTGATGTATCTAATGTATTATTATTCGTTGTTAGTGTTTATTCAATCTCATAAATGTCTTGATATTATTCTGTGTATTTCACTACTGCCTCTACCGAACCTGGACTCCTTATTTGAGGAATTTTTGTCGGCATACTCACAAAATTCGCGGAATATTATTTCAGTATTATCACAATTCATGCTGAAAAATGTTCCACTGCACAACTAAAAATTGTTTTCCATGCATACGAAGGCGAAGCTATGAATACTATGTCTGATTTTCAGCGTGTCCTGAATGTGTTTTCCATACATACATAAACAGTGTGACCTAACTGTCGATTTAAAACTATATTTTGAAATTTCCATTTTTAAAGTGGAATACCCTTTATTCTGGAATACAAATTCATACATACGAAAATGTTTTTGCATTTCGCAGTACCACAAAAACTTACAAATTTATGCCTTCGAAATAATTACTACGAGAAGTTTGGATCTTCAAATATATATATTTCAATATTTACAAATTATGTGACAAAATATTCACAGTTTAATTTCTAGGAGAAAATAAAAAGCATATATATAGTTTTATTGAATAAATAAATGTGAATGAAAAAATGCCGTCTCTTGTTCATTCCAAGATACAGAACAGATGAATATTGCGCGAATACTAGCAAATCATGTAATAAACAGTTTTTCAAAGACGTATTGTCAGGATCGAGCTAATACTGGATTTCCGAAAAAAACATAACTACTGTGTAATCTAGGTATAATTTCTTTCGAAAATGTAAACAATACATGCCTTGAATCTTGAATCACCCTGTATTGAATTTGCGCACTCGCTGTTATTATAACATAGCTTAGTCTTATCATACTCGAAACTTCACAAATAAAAGAGAGAAAATCATTCGTCGCCAAAACGAACCATGTATGTCCAAGTATGAAATCGTTCAATATTTCATAAACTTCATTCAACTAAATTAAGAAAATTAAGTACTGTATATTCGAATAACTGTATGATATTTCCAAAATCGCACAGTTGGTAACATTACCACTTATTTAAAATGATTGCTTGAAGAAGAATATAAATGAACAAAATAAAGAAAATACTAGTCTGTTTTATACTGAAAAATTATAATTAAAATGCCGATAATAAAAAGTGTATCGTTATAAAACTATGATACGAATATTAATGTATACAACATAATGCAGTAGGTAGCCCATCGAAAACTCGATATTTGTGGATGTGAAGAAACACTGAAAGATGGATTTCAGTTGTATGATATATAGTATTTGTAGATGTTTATTCTAGAATTTATTTGTATGGTTCAAATAAATTTATCTTGCCTCAGCATCGAGTTCCGATAGACAACGCTGTTATTTTTCCTAATTTTTGTTCTGCTTAGAGTTTGAGGATATTACGAATAAGCATTAAAATATCTCCCTCGAAACTAAAATCCATTTTTTTGAGGATCAACATAACCGATATTATTATTCAAATCCCTCTCAAGTTTTCTATGGGCCACCCTTTATATCCAGCATGTATTATATTGATATGAGAATCACAGAATTTGAAATGACACCAAATATAGAAACTATCGAATAATCAAGTTGAATTATATTTGGAAGTACATTTTAGATAATGGAGAATAGTTATCGAGTTTTATCATATCTATAAGTATATCTTACGAAATAAAGTAGTTTTTTGTTATCAATAAGAAATTAAAGCCTGCTGATTTTGTTTAATTGAATTACCGCTGACAACCTTACATAAAGATAAATAAGGATGCCTGCTCACCCGTTTATTGTTTTCATATTCCGAAGCATATCGAAGACCAAACGAATAAAAAAAATAAAAAAACTTCTATATCAATCCTCCCATTCCGAATCGGTAGACTCATTCGATTTGTCATCATCGTCTTCGGAATGTATGACTTCGCTTCGTTTTGCCAGGGCTTTAGCCAGGGCGCTAGCCAAAGTATCGGATCTGGTCACGACGGCCGTGTTATTCGCCGGCTTCATTTCACGTTCATCGACCGGTCGCAGTTTGAATCCCTGTCTGATCTCGCTCAGCAAATCGCCACGAGCGTCTTCTTGGGGAGGTGGGAGTGGTTTCCTGTCCTCTACAGACTGAAACATCCGATAAAAATGTATGGTATTCGATTCGATAAATATTAAAACGCTGAATACAGATTAGTTATCGGAATTCGCCGGAAACAGTAACTATGCAGATAACTTAAAGACTTGTTACCGATTACTCACAATGTTATTCCAAAGCATGTAATTTGAAATTGTAGCTGTTCTTTCCAGAAAATTTCTGGAATATTGAAAAAACACTCCAAACTGTTATTATTCATCCTATTATATCTTGACTACAAGATATGGACTCCAAATCCGTTTACATTCAAAAAAATCTCGAAAAATTGGTAGGGGATAGTTAAAAATCAAACAGTTAAACTCAAAGTACAGATAATTACTATCAGAAAGGCTCAGAGAAATTCGATAGGCACAATCACAATTTTTTTGAAAATATATCAGGACCTCTAGAACATTGAGAAATAATGTAACCACGTTTTTTCAAGTTTTCTTCTCACAATAGTTTCACCAGAAAAAATTCCTAAGGTTGGGTGCGTTCAGAAATCAAGCGGAGAACTTCCAACTTCATCTCAGTACATACGTGCACAATACTTGTATAATGGTTGTAGACGAAACTGAATGAGATATCCGCAGTAGCCTCGAAAGTAATACAACTTTTAACTCTGGCGCCTAATATTAGTACAGCTGAAGAAACGAGCAGCGTTGATTTTGAAGTCTCGTCGAAGATAGGGGTTTAAAGAAGAATTTTTTTCGGATATAACCTTATATTTTACAGAAAAATTTCATGCACACTGTTTTTCATCATTATATTCGATCTTGAAACAGGTTTAAAACAAATTTAGGATTTTGTGATCTCGCCTTTTTGATATTTATAGTTGTTTGTGTTAAAATTCAAAAACTACCATATGAAATTTCCTGATGTAAACTGTAAACTTATAGAATGAATTCGTATGTGAATGTAATTTTATTCACAAACAAAAAATTTCCGGAATTGAAATAAATGGTAACGATTGAATGACAGGAAATATCACATGATGAAACGAATTTAGATGAGTATTGTATTCCTGAACACACAATTAGAGAAGTATCAACCAACCTTCAATGTAGTCCCATCCCTGATGCTCTGCAACAAGGCTGAATTCATATCCACACTATCGCCTCCTCTAGGGCCAGCCTTCGGAGGAGGCGGTGCTGCAGCTGGAGGCGGTGGGGGTGGCGGCACGTTGGCTACGCCTATCGCCGGCATCGGTGGCGGTGGGGGAGGAGCACTCGGGGCCACTCCTGGTATTGGCGCCGGCTTTTTGGGCGGAGCCACCTCCATTCTAGGTTTTCTGGGCGTGACCACACCACCGTTTTTGTTCGGTATTGGTGGCGGTGGGGCGTTACGGAAGTGCGCGGGGCGAGACACTAATGGCCCTCTGGGCGGAACCGCTGGAGGTGGGGTAGTGCTTTGGCTCGTATGGGCGTCTTGAACGACAGCTTCTCGTACATTGTTGCGATTTATGAAGTCGTAGATGTAATCACGGGTGCTTTTGTCTTGGAGTTGTTGTTCGGAAACTCCTGCCTGGATTTCAAGAATATTTGAATCAAATTCAATTCGATCAGTGTTGTTGAACACCTTCAACAATCAATAAAATTATAGATAAATATTGCCTCTTTGATGTCTACGATTTTTTTACTTGAGAAATAATTTAGTGTTGTTTTCATTCTCGTAATTTTTTCTTAGTATGCTTCACTTGTATATAAAACCGTTTTAATTTCGCAGACTTCAAGTTTTTGCTTTTTACATAACAAAGAATTCCATCTCAAGTGCTAACTTTTAGTTTAGGTTAAAATATGAGAATAGCCTCACTATTTTCAATTGATGAATAGTTGAATTTGAATTGTAACTTCATGAAATTAATTGTATAGGATGACTAATTGTTCTAATAATTCCATCTTCATTCTCACATTGTGAGATAAGAATTAATCTGGCGTGGAAAGAGTACATCAAGTTAATAGGAAATTGACTTGTCAATGTTTTGATGATTGACTTTTATCATATACCCATTCTCATATAGAAATTAATCTGAAGGCAATTTATAGATGACAAACAAGATAATTATATGATATAAATCATGATAAATTTCTTGCAGGTATGTAATTGTTACATGATTTCTAATATCTCTGATATGAAAATATCATACTTCTATTAGCTGAAAACCCTGTTCCTGTGTTGAATAAATGTTTGCAAGATTCCGAAATATAAGATTGCTATATGACCTATGAAATATAGGTTAAAACACTTTCTGATAATTTATTCAATTGTCTGCTATGATTTGGGTATCTGTAAATTCCTACCTTTTCAAAGAATGATTTCAAATCCTCATTGTCTGTATTTATATCAAATCCAGAAGAAGAACTCCAACCAACATGGGAAATATGCACAAAATTACTTGGAATACCAATATCAGCCTTGGTGATATTTCTTTTTCTTTTTGCTTGTTTTTCCATGGGATCCAATGTTTTCTTATGCATAGAGAACTGCATATTTGAAGTAGGAGAAGGTAAAGTCCTGCTTTGACTGATTTGTCTTGAACGTTTATCTTCTCTTCTTTTCCTAGCATGAATCTTTTGACGAACCATAATAAGTAAATCTTTTGCCTCATCAATATCAGCAAAATTGAAGGCAACCAGACAGTCTTTTGCTTCAAACATGTGGAAGAATGTGGTACCCTCTAAATATTCCATATTATTATACATTTCTTGCTCCCAAAGCTTCATGTTTCGGTTCAAGCAGAAAAAACGAAAATAAAAATTCTTGCGCATGTTATCTTTCACAAAACAGAGTACACCTGAAACAGATTCATCAATTTATCATGAATAAATCAGTAACTAGCTCGTTATGTGAATATAGGCAGACTTTCTATCACAACATTTATATGGGTAGATCTTACCTGTATATTTTTTAATCCATTGCGAATGGCTAGGTGGCTGTGTTGTATATAATTGTACGACGGTTGTACACAAAGATTGGCACCGATTTCCCAATAATTTGAACACTTGTAGGTTTTCTTCATTGGTTAAAAGACCAGATGTACTATTTTCATTTGCCATTTTCCTTTGGAAATTCACCCGGAGGTGATCAAAAAACCATAGATACCAAGTGTAGAAAGTTTGGATCAAATGAATATATTATGACAAAATTGTTGAATGATTTATCACCACAAAAAGTAGATAACCTAAATTGGACATAGCTGTTAAAATCACATTGACAATTTGAAGTGTTGATGTTTGACATTGATAGTTTGAATCACGGAATCATCCCAATCATAGATTCTCAAACCGAAATGATTTTAAAATAATTTTTCTTTATATAATTCAAAAGTTTTGTGAAGCACGTGTAAAGGGAATGGCCGAATAGATGGTACTAGTAGCATAGGATGACTTATATCATCTCAATTTATATGAGATCTAGAGCTAAATGAATATTCCCATGAGTAATACAATACACTTTATTTTTGACAAAATAATTCAATCGGAACCTAACTTCGGTGATACTGAATAGATCTGTCCAAAATGTTCCTTAATTTTAATGAAAGATATCAAATCACCACAATTGTGTGATTGCTTGTGTCAAAAAATAAAAGACAATAGTATATCGAATTCAATATTAAGCAATAGTAAAAAAGGTCGCACATAAACTTGAACAGTGGTTATTTTTATTCCTGATATCAAACACTAATTGAATTTTACTTCACATTTAATTTTTTTTTTTAATAATTTTGTTTATTGTGATTAAAGTGACAATAAGTATTGTAAGCATCACAGATAAAATCAAATAATTATGAGGAATAAAGGTTTGGTTGTTGTAAATATCTATATTTCATGATTGCATTCCCAAAACAATACTGTAGTCAATATTGTAATCGATAAACAATAATAACCATTGGAAAAATATAAAAATATATCAAAAATCCTTCTCCCCTATGCGTCGTACGTGGAAGCCGACACGTTACCACCTTTGCCGGTCCAGTTGGTGTGCACGAATTTGCCTTCTTGTCCCAACAGCTCGTAAGTGTGAGCCCCAAAGTAGTCTCTTTGGGCTTGCAATAAGTTCGCAGGCAAGCGTTCAGAGCGGTATCCATCATAGAACGCCAATGCTGTTGCTAGGGCTGGTGTGGGGATACCTAAAACCAGAACATCACCGAAATTATCCTTTTTTTTATATATAAAACTTCTCACGAAAGGAGACATCATGTGATGTTCAGAGAACATCGTGACAATGATGATTGAATAATAATAATGATAGTCTAGAGAACACGAATTTGATATTAATATCGTGGGAAAATTAATACTTTTTGAGATATTTCACTTTCTTTTCCGTTTCACTTTTCGAACAAGATTGTACAGCTTTTTGGCTAATTTCTAAGGGTTCATCATGTATTCATCCTGAGGAAACATTGAAAATGCAGTATTTTCAGATTTGACAGCATGTGAACATCACCATTCCGTCAACCATTAGTTAATTGACAACTGTCAAACCACAGTAAATGTCGGATGGATTTGACATGCTAAATAAAATGGATAATATGATATCTCGTTTCAATTTTGTTCATACCTGAACAAAACTATGCTCGACTGTGGCCATTAATGTAAACAGAATTTCATCTATCTACTCACGATATTTATATCACCAGCTTGAGGAAAAGCATGGGAATTAATATTGAAATTTTGATTTTACCGATTCAGAGTTTTACAATCTTTCAAATATTCAAATTCAGTATAAAATCAACAAAACATAATACCAAACACAAGAACTATGTCCGCACGTCTAGTTTTTTTTAGTGCCACTAGGTGGCGTATCCCTTATTATGTTCATTTGCCAATAAGGTTATAGACAATCTCGATCGAAAACGTTATAGAAAAGGTGAAATTTCAGACTTCAAAATGGAATTTGTCGATAAGTATTCCCTATGATAATATTATCAAATTCGTTCTGTTCATCAAAAGTCTGATTTCAAGTGCCATTTTACCTTGAATACCATTAAAGAAAATTTGCTTTGCATTCATAGACGGAATTTGAAAAATATGTTGCTTCAACTGTAGTTTACTTACCAATGTTGACAGCAGTGGAAACGACGTTCCTCCATCCTGATTGTGCATTAGTGATAGCATTCAAGAAGAAAGGATTCAGAAGAAGGGAGCTCAAGTTGGGGTCGCTATCGAAGGCTTTTTTGATTTCACCGAGGAACACCGACCTGATGATGCATCCTCCTCTCCACATAAGAGCAATCGCTCCATAATCAAGTTGCCAGTTGTGGACTTTAGCCGCTTCACGCAAAAGCATGAATCCCTAGGAAATGCAATATACAATTAATCATGCATTGTGTGCTGGGAAATAGAGTGATCTCACCTGGGCATAAGACACAATCTTGGCAGCATACAAGGCTTGTTTAAGGTCATCCAAGAACTTTTTCTTGTCACCGCTGAATTTTGTAGAGGGTCCTTGGAGTTTCTTGCTGGCGGTTTGTCTCTCAGTTTTGAGAGCGGAGAGACAACGACTGAAGACAGCTTCTCCGATTAGAGTGACAGGAACGCCGTAGTTGAGTGCAGAAATGGCGGTCCATTTACCTGTACCCTTCTGGCCGGCAGTGTCGCGGATTTTAGGCAACAGATATTGACCTAAAGACAAAATGCTTTTTGAAATGATAGCAAGAAAAATCGCTCAGAGTTAAAGAAGAGCATTATCATAAAAAATTACTAAGTTCTATGAAGAAAGGAAAAATAAAACTCACCATCATTATCTTTGTATTTCAGGATATCTCTCGTGATTTCAATCAAGAAACTGTCCAATTCTCCCTTGTTCCATTGTTCAAAAGTATCTGCCATCTCATCTTGATTAATCCCTATGGCACTCATCAAGTGGTAAACCTAGAGTTGATATTTTATTATTGTATTTTATTTGAGTTAAACAATCTATTTTCATAAAATTTGTGTTTTTATTGGAATCAGTATCTCTTATAACCAAGAAAATCTTGAAGTGTTGAATACGAAGTATTTACTTTCTTAAATGGCAATTCTCATTTGTGGTACTTCTTGAGGAATATATTGAGTTACATATACGTACCAAATATGGATTTTCATTTCTTGTTCATATTCAATAGATATCAACTAATTTAAAAATTTGATCAATTGCTCTGATATCAACACAAATATTTTGCATAAAATTTCTTCGAGTTACTGAATTTACTCCAAGTAAGAAACTCACACTGTATAATCTGTTTGAATTTAATTAGTAATTCCAGTCTTATCTCAGTATGTACGTATATTATGTGTAAATTAGATATCCCAAAGGTCGGTGGAACTGATGAATATTATAAGTGTATGAATAACCTTGAATTTTATTATGCCTTACAAATGCAGAATAAAAAAAGTTCTTATAATATTCTTAATGTTATGAACCATTTTTGTTTCATTATCAAAAAAAATAAACAATTCTTGTGAACTTCTCTATGAACATCAGTTTTTTTTTAATATTGATTAGTTTTCATATACAAAAAATATCGTGTAGAAGTTTGAATTTGCCAGTATTATTAGGTATTGTATTAGATGCTATTTTATTTCACATTTTACACTTAAAGCAGGCAATGGGATCGTGAGAAATGCTGATGTCAGTGGAAACATTGGGTCAAATTGACCCCTCAAAACTATTCAAATGAAAAAAAAATGTATATCGAATTATTCATGCAAATAAATTTTATTTGTAACATGACTTCTATAAACCTGAAAATAAAATGAGGATAAAATAGTATTTTCAAATATTTTCAGCATGCAAGAGCAATGAGAAGAAGAAAAGACATTGGAAAGATTTATGCTTATCTGAACATTATTGACAAAATATGGTTGACCAATATATTGCATATCCGATTCATCATCATTGATTAAAGTTTCCTTGCTTTCCAAAACTTCGCCTATTATTTCAATCTGTCTCGTGTCTGATAAATAAAAAAAATTAGACGAAACCAGTAGTTTGTTTGATAATCTGTTCAATAAAATTGAGTTTGAAGTTAAACTGGTAAAGAACCAATTTCATCGTTATCTTACAGCCATGTTAATCTTTCTATATCAACAGAAAAAACTGCCTCATGCATGTTTTTTTACCACAAATTGTTAAATTCGGAGACCTACCTCACCAATAAGCTGCATGTCTCCATACTCAATACCATTATGCACCATCTTGACAAAATGTCCAGCTCCGTCGTTGCCTACCCAATCGCAACATGGTTGTCCATCAGCCTTGGCAGCAATGCTTTGGAAGATGTCTTTGATGTAGGGCCAGGCTTCTTTGTTACCACCAGGCATCAGACTGGGTCCAAAACGAGCACCCTCTTCTCCACCTAAAACAAAATGAGCAGAAAAAAAGTTGAATTATTATTGTTAATCAAGGAAATATTATTATTTTATATTTTTCCTCCTCCTCCATTTCCCTCAGTGTAATGAACACCCCCTTAATGATACCTTGTTTGGAAAAATATTCAGTTGTCTTTCCAGCCATTCTCATTTTGGATTTAATGTATGTATCTTGAGAAAATGACAAAGTTGTGTCATTATAAAAATATTCATTTTCTACCAAACTATTTTTGATGTTATAAAAATTGTATGCCCTTCTCATTCCTTAGAAACATGGGGAGCAAACTAAGCAATAAAAAATGCTAGTGAAATTTTCAAATAAAAAATATTCAATAGTCCCATAACACAACCAATCACAGATTTAAAATTACACTATTCTTAGTCAACTTTTGAAACTATTTGGAATCATAAAACTCTTAGATCTGACTTATGATGTTTTCTTTATCTGCCGAAATAATCAGAATTCTTTTAAGAGAGGATATTTCATGAGTGTGGTACTTGATAAAGTTATGAAAAAGTAGGAGATTTCAAAATAATTATCTCAGATTTTGATTGGATAATGTTATCTAACAACATAGATATTGAAATTTTGGGAACTATCCGTGGATACAAAATTCAAGTCATTAATGGGTTTAATAGACAGTAGAGATGCTTTGTAGACTAGATTGATGAAATGTCGAAATGTAATTCAATGGTTTTTAGTGATTGGATAATGACATGACTCAAATAATTGCAAAATATGTCAAGAATAAAAATACATTATGGCAAATGGTACACTATATGCAAGAACATCATCATATTGTATGAAACTAACCTAAATGCATTTCTATTTCTAGAAATATTTCCAATATGATCATTACCTGACACACCAGCACCAACAAAACGGATTTTTTTTGCAGCCAAGTCTTTGGTTCTCCTCTCACTATCTTGGTACTCAGAGTTACCCCCATCAATGATAATATCTCCAGCTTCTAGATGGGGCACCAACTGATTAATAAAGTTGTCGACAGCATCTCCAGCTTTGACAAGCATCATAACACGCCTGGGGCTCTTCAGTTTTGACACCAAATCGGGAATAGATTCAGCCCCAATAATACTTTTTCCTTTGGCTTCATTAGCAAGGAAGTGGTGCACTTTTTCAACTGATCTATTGAAAGCTACAACTGTGAAACCATGATCAGCCATATTGAGGATCAGGTTTTGGCCCATTACGGCCAAACCAATGAGACCAATATCTCCTTTCCTGAAATAAGAAAGAAATTTGATCATTTCAGGATATTTTCAATATTGAAATAGACCCTATATCCCCCACTGTGTTATATAGTATAATGACTCAGCAAATAAGCCAACATATATGAATTACTGTCTTCCTTCTACATGTAACACCAATAAATTTATGAAAAAAATCATACACCCATATTATCCTAATTGATAGTATTTCATATAGATCAAAAACTCACCCAGACATGACAACCTGTTGATACGAATTTTTAGGTTAAATGGGTCAAAAATGTTGATACTGACAACTTTGAACTTTCGCTGGAGGTAGGAGAATGTAGTGAATATATCCGAAATTTCTATTATATCAGCAGATTCAGTTCACCAATCACTACACCGTAACGAAAACCATTGATTATCGCGATCGCGATATCACTTTCCTTTGAAGTATGAATGATAGAAAAACGGTGGGTCACATTGAAAATTTGAAGGTCATCATCAGTTTAAATTGCTAAATCATTCCAGCGATTAGAATCATGATAATCATTCTTTGTGATAGCTTGGATAATATGTTGATATGTATTCTATTCTCGTAGATATATTTAACATTACTGTAATGATTTCAGTGTTCAGATTTCATCATTACTAAACCGTTTATTTCAAAAAGGTTTCATACATTTTCATCACAAAAATATTTAAGTTCACAAACAAACTTAGGCAAATCATTCTCACTTGACTGCCTTTTCATAAAAAGTATTGTAACGATTTTTTTTCTCATTTCGCTGATAAATTTAATTTTCATGACCTTCGATTGAAGATTAGTATTTAATGTGCTCTTCTGTAATTGGGTCAATCGACGTATTGAGTAGCCTGTATTCTATAAATATTGGGAGGAGTCAAGACATGTTTTAAGAAACCAAGTATTGGATACAAATTTGAATTTGGTTCTGTTTCCAGTTTTTATTTCTCGATTTGAGGGAAAAATAAATTTCATCCAATCACACAGGAAACTACATTCACTAGGATTGTTAGATTCTATTCGATCAAGTTTTAATAAAAGTCAATAGATGGAGACACTACAAAATCATAACCTGAATGCAGCAATAGTTCATGACTTTGTATAGATGGCGATGTCAACTATTTTCAAACGATGAAATAGTAACGCGCCATAATAGTAGTGCAAATGGTGAAAATCTAGAACTACTTATATATTTTGATACGTCGAAGAGGTCGAAGATATTCCGTTATTAAATTTTGTTGCTTCTAGATTGAATGTTATGCAGAAGATAATTCAGTATCGTAACAGTATCGAGACAATAATTTGTTTTCAATGAATTTTCCGCTTTTCCCGCTATAGTTTGACGACGTTGTATTTAATGAAAAAATAAAATGTGTGAATGGATGTCGAATTTTATGTTGAATTTGATGGTGAACAAATATACAGGGTGTCACATTGAAAGATAGTGCGAACTCAATGTTGTCTCGCTTAACACCCTATACACGTCAATCTTTCATTTTAGGATTGTATATCCGTGCAAATATAAAAACTTCAATTCGAAACATTCTTCTGTATTTTCACTCCTAGGTTTGTTATTCTACTTTCACACACTGATGGGCCACCCTTTATACCTATGATTTTATTTTCTGAATCCAGATTGACAGATCAGTACCTTTCTATATGTATTACGGGATTAAAAATATTGTGTAACCATCTGAAGAATTATTCCCTTTGCATGCACGTACCTATAAAACTACAGCTTCAAAAGAACAGTCACACTCTTGAAATTTATTCAGCTAGTCATTACGTAGAAATACACTGAGTCCATAAAGTATGGAACAAATTCATTTTTAGCTAAACAGGTCATTTTAAGAAATAATCCTGAAACACGTCGATTTTGATGTTAATTTACCGTATTTTGAAATAATAATCTAATATACAGGGTGATTAACGTTCGAGTTGTGACGTCACCGCAATTTTTTTTAAATGGAACACCCTCAATTTGTCTCAATTTTCGGATTTCCCTAGCTGAGCTGATTCCGAAAATGTATCACATGCTGATTCCAATTGGTACAGGGTGGACAAAAATATAATAGTTGTGTGTGTGCTAATAAAGTAACGCGTAACATTCTTCATTAGGTAAATTATCAAAAATACTTTTACATGTACACTCCGTAGTTTGCTACATGTTTAGAGTCATGAAATGTCACCAGATTTAAATCCGTTGGGTTATTTTCTGTGAGGCCATCTGAAGAATGTTATGTATAAAACGAATCCAGCAAATATTGAAGATGTACAAGTGAAAATTCATTCGTTATTTGTTACATACTTTACGGAGACAGTGTATAATCATTCAGATTTGGAATGTACTTTGCGTTTCTTTGTAATTTGTGACCATCAAGAATAATTTACTATTGTTTCGCTTTATTGCATTTGATTTCAGATGAATGAAATCAATGAATTTATATTGAAAATCGCAATTCTACTACTGAATATACGAGATCTTTGAAAATGTATTTTATGGGAATTTTACGAGCAACACATATACAATGACTTGTTTAGCAAGTTCACAATTTCACCACCAGGTAGTGTCGAGATTGTTCGGATCGCCAAGAGGTATCCAAATTCATCATTCGAATCAATTTGATATCATAATTGTGACAGAGACAGTGCTCAGTTACAATTAGGATGCATAAATTGACCCTAAGAGTTTCCGCAACATCAACAAAACGAGAATGTATGTCCTCATTAAGTTTATTACGGGCTTATAGTAAATAGCGATTATCATTACATTATTAAAAATCGCATATTAATGAGAACAGGCAGAAACTACAATATATACGATAAATGAGTAACAATAACAATTAGTGTAAGTACACAGTATTTGAGGTGATAGGATAATTGGTAGAAAAAGTTAGTTATTGCGCACATCGAGGGCGTTATCAGAAACAACAGAATTACAAGCACAATTATTTTTCGAGTAGACTTATAGTTTATTTATTACATCAATAGGTTAATTCACCTCGCGAATAGTTTGGTGTTGTGTTTCCCATGAATGTTGCGAATTTTCACAACACACGGTAAGATTATTCAACATATTTGCACAAATCCAATTTCTTGACAAACATATACAGGGTGTCTCTTGAAGATCTACACAAAAACTATGAAGCAATAAAATGATTCACAAAATCCTGGAAGCAAAATTCCTTTCTGCTCGTTCTCAAAATACTCAGTGGAAATACAAAATTATACGTAATACTTGTAATATTATGAAGATGATAATGCATAAATAATTCAGCAACAGCTGCTGTCACTTCTGCATATTTGACATTTCTCCAATGAGAAAACAACAAGTTCACTTCAATAATATTTCCGATCTAGAAAATAATATGAATTGAATTATTGAAAATAGTGTTTTATTATTTGTATACCATACCCATCGAATGTCGAAACTGATCTCCTCGAGAGATATACCGGGTGTAACAGGATCATGGTAATTTTTTTTTAATTTCGAATTTGAGGTATCCCATATACATGATAAACAGCAACTTTTGACACCCAAATGATTTTTTTGCCACTTTCAGTTTCACCGAAAGTACTTGTTACTTTCGATTTTTAAATGGGACACCATTTATTCTATCAGATTTTCAGATTCTGTACACTTCAACGATACTAAGCAAGTGACATTTCGAATGTCAATATCGATTTAAATATTTTTTTCAGTGTGCCATGACATGATGATTCCGATTCGTTAGAAATGACAAGTGTAGTGCTAGAAAAATCTGAATATTATCGAAAATACTGGATTATATGATTTATGATTGGACCAAAATTCAGTTTTTCAAACGGAACCATTTTGGTATACAGTGGTACCATTCATAGGTACCCTTAAAAACGTGATCATCAATATACCTCATTACGTTGGGCTAAGTTAAAGCTAAAAGAGAATCAGAGAATAATACAATTTCACTCCAGTTGTATTACTAAAACCGAGAGTGGGAAAAATCATTTGGATGTCAAATGTTGTTGTTTATCATATGTGAAGGATATCTCAAGTTTTGAATTTTTAGTTTGAAAACTCATGGAAAAAAGTGGGGTATATCATGATCCTATTACACACGGTGCAAAAACGAGAAGAAATGAAAAAGAAAAATGGCAAACCTACAAAAAGAATATCAAACTACTTTTTCGTCAATGGATTTTTCGTGAATTTCGTTTCGGAGTATGCATATTTAAAAATTTTAACCCAACAGAATATGAGGATTAAAGAGAAATTACCACAATAGTTCGTCGACTTAACACTAGTAGATCTTTATCTTTAGTGGCAGTCGACAATAGAAAAAGATGATTGGTAGAATTGTCAGACATTTTTTATATGTTGAAATTTATTGAAATACCTCGTCATTCACACAATGAAGAATCTCAAATATAGTTAAACTTTTATGTTTTTATTGTTTGGTCCATACACATCATTATCATTATAGTATCATTTCTGTCAATAAATAACTGTCCAGATATACCTAAATCCTCATTTCGTGGATAATTTTGATTTTGAATTCACTCCTGAACAAATAATATCTTGAAGTACCAAGAAACTTCAGAGGAAATTCACCAAGAATTCGAAAAATATTTCTAAATGGCAAAATCCCAATTGAAATAACGAGATTTTGGTCCAAGTATTTTCATTGAATGGATATCTCTACCTCACCGCTGATGACATAATTTCGGAAAATTGCAATTTTCCGTTTTTGAGATACTTGTGAAGAACATTCAAAAAATCATGGATATCTTCAGATTGAACCTTTCAAACATCCTTCGATTTGTACGAGACCAGATTTTTCGAATGCGTTGAATATGATTGCTAGGTCAGGAAACTGATTTTGGTAATTTTTTTATTATATGAATACACTATGAATTCCAATTGATTCCACAGAACTATTATACAATTTCTGAAGGTTATCTGCTCGAATGAAGTCTTATATATTTTCACAGTTAGATACCTACACTTCTTGATAAGTTGGAATTAATAAGTTTTCTATATGTTTTATCTATAAAACGTAGACGCATATTTATAGAGCGATTAAATAAATAATTAGGTGGTTGTACTAATTATGGTGCGTCATTGATATATAACACTATCATTAGATAGTAATTATTTTTCAGAACAGTTGAATTTATTATAAACGTATAGTCCAATTTCAATAGTTTATCCTTTGTCGTGGTTTACTCGATATCCAAGCTGAAAGCTCATATTCCCACTTACATTTCTGAACCATAGTCTGTAAATTGGTAAGAGATTTTTTTGTGTGTTATTCCAAATTTGTTATCGATCAAATCATTTATCGCATTGACCAATCATCTCTCAATAATGGAATCATTCAGAATCCAACTAGTCTTCAGCCTGCTATATGTCATTATTTTTTGATTAGAGCATATTGCTTCATTTTCGAAAAGATACAAAGGCCACATTTTTTTGGAAAGTCCATAGACTATAGGGGGTAAATTCACCTTGTTATCACAGAGGCTAATTAGAAGATCAGCAAGGAAACTCCAATACTAAAAACAGTTAGGTATTGGACATATTTGAATTTTGTAGATCTGGCTTGGGATGTTTCTTATTGACGAATACAGAACTCTAAAAGTTAAAATAAAAGTAAACTTCATTCATCAGTTGGACTATTTACCACGTGAAATTGCGAGGACTGCCATATATCAATGATACATTTGTTGTTACTGTATTAGTTAGAATTTGGATTTCACCATTCGAATAAGATTCTCAGACTTTGGTACATTTGGTATAAATCAACACGTACAATCGAAAAAAAAAGTCACCACAGTCGTAGCATTTCTGGATAAACTGGAAGTTGACGTCAACTTGCTAATTTTGAATAGCTCATCCTATAAATCATCCCATTTTTAGATTCATCGCAAATTTCTAGACATATAACGTTGGTACCTTTAATGTCTCATACTCGAAATCAAGCACTCTATAGATATTTTTTTGAGAAAAAACGTATGAAGACCTCAACATGAGACTAAGACGAAAAAGTACATCGTTGTGAAGTCAATGTGAAGTGTTGCCATAATTTATTGATTCCTTAATATTTCTAGCTATATGTCTCGACCAATCACAAATTCAGTGGTTCAGAACAATCTTCCTTTAATGAATAGGCTATACCTAAAGTATGAACAGAATTTAATGAAATTTAAGAATGATTTCAACCGAAAATATGTACCATCTCCTGGAAATATTTCCCTTTGATAGTCCTCATTGACTTGAATAATATCAAACATTTTCAAACTGATTACAACTTATATTGAGAAGCAAAATAAGATCAGCTGTCACCATAACAGAACATGAAAGATGGTATTAAAAAGTTATGCAGTATTTTCGAATATTACAACAGAAAACATGAGCTCATAATTTGTCGTTATCAAATGAACCAAATCCGTTTAACTCTTCATATAAATTTAGCATACCGGCTATTTCCATAAGAGGGCGTGACGAGAAACGCGCCATTTTCGTCCGCCGACAGATCTCTGCATTATCCGCATTGGTCGGACTATATGAATGGGCGGGAAAACAAATAAAATATCTGTGTTTACATTCAACTTCGGGCAGTGGTGTGGTAGAGGTTACAGATAAAGGGATTCGAACCCATGAGTATGAGAGAAATTAGCGGAATGAGAAAGTGAACTAATTACACCTCTAAATGTGACCGATTTAGATTATGTTTATCTTCGAAGAAAAACATTGAATGCAAAACTGAAATATTTTGAAAAATATTTATATAAAAATAACGTCAATGTAAGATATGAAATCAGAATTTTTCTACCGAAACAAGAATAGTTAGTTATCATTTACTATATTCCCTTCTTTTTAGCCTTTGTTTGACAATCCTCATTCACTCCATTAATATCATTACGAAAAAAGCACTCACAAAATCACCAAAATTAAAACAACGATACAACCAAAATATCTACAAACCTAGTCTATTTATTTATGAAAGCGATTTGGTTATACATATTTCAATCAGTATCTATAAAATGAAAAGTAGATATTCTGTTCACTATAGAAATTCTCATTGGTTAAAACCATTTATTAGGCACAAATTGTTGTGGCAATGTTTCACAACGATAACGTCAATATTTCGTATGATCTGTCAATAGAAAATATTTGGAATACTTAATGTTATCTACTGTATATGTTACAATATTGAATGAATTGAACTATTCATTTTAAATTTCAATTAGAATTATGAAAATTAATAACTTGTTTTCTCAGAATGGTATCATTGAGATTTATTGATTACTGGTTAACTTGATTTATTGAAAACAAATTATACATATACATCAATTCTAAAGAAGTATTCAACTAATTGTTCGTACTTAATTGAAATGGCTTGTAGGGCGAAAGTTGGAAATTTTTGGTGTATCGAAATAATCCTCTACAAAGTGCTATTTCGGCAAGATCAAAAAAGAGTGAAATACAATTTTATAAAAATATAGTCGCGAAAAACGAAAACTCAGACCACATATCACGAAAATGTATTTATAAAACATATTTATCTCTTCAGACTTTCCAAATTCAATTATTTACATTACAAGAATATTTAGCTAGGCGCGATAAAGCGCCACATTTGCTGCTTCAAGATTTAAAAATTGCGAGCAAATTTCTCAAAACGCTAAGTAATGACTTCGTTAATGACTTTTTGCTGCGACCACAATGATCGTGGTCGCCATGTGGAATGCATGATTGAGTATTTTAGGCATTGTGAACGCTTTTTGGGACGCACCCATTATCAGTTGGAAAGATTTCCCTCAGAATATTCACAGGTACGCCCCTGAAATGTTCGTGACGCCCTGTTATCGTTTTACAACTGTTCGGCTAATCAAGCCGTTTTTGATACTTGATTATAAATGCTGGTGGTAAAACTTTGGGTAACTTAGGGAATTGAGTTGTTTATTGGAATGTACCGGATGTTTCGTGTTGAAACGACTCTCCAACGAACATGTGAACACGGTCTCTATTGGTTTTTATATCTAGAAGTTTTTGGTTCTTTTGTTATGTGTTTTACTGTTCGGGTATAATGGTCTAAGAAAGCAATTGGAATGATTAGTTAATTAGACATATCTATGGGAAATTTTGGGGTGCTTGGCCATAAAAAAGTTTCGAAGAAACTAACGAACCAATTAGGTGGAACTTAACAAAAGCTGAATGCATTTATCTATGAACAATGACATGACAAGCTGTCTGCATAGAAGTTGGATTTTATGTGATAGCCATTGAATCATATTTCTTCTTTTGAAAGTATTCTTTTGGTATTGGAGATCTTAATACTTGGTCACGAATTCAGTCCATACAGTTCGCTCATGAATTTGGGGAACATTATAATTTAATCGACTCCATTCTGGAAATGTCAAGTAGAATTCACGAGTTTGGATACCATCGAAAATAAAAAGACCTGAGAATTTCAATAATTATTATTCCTGTTTACTCATTGACCTTGACCGTATAGTTGTCTCGATAATAATTTTCAAGTGGATACAACGTTAAAGATCAATTTCAGAATTGAAAAGGATGCGTCAGTTTTCAGTTGGAATTTCAACTTAACATTTAAACGCACTGCCAATTATTACATTTTGAATCATGCCTTCAAACGACATGATACTTTCATAATTTGATATACAGGGTGGCCCAACGAAAACGTACCGGAAGGTATAACTACCAGGAGGTTATCGAGAAACAAGCTGGAATTAACAAAAACAGAAAAAAGCGAATTGTTTTCAGGAAAATATTCTCAACATTTACTTTAACAAAACGGTGAGTTTTTAAGCGAAATCGATCTACTCTTTCTATTTTTGGAGCAATGCACTAGCTACATTTAAAAGGTCCATATCTTTGAAACGAGTAGAAGGAATTTCAAGAATAAAAAAAGCAATGTATAGGGAATCAAAAGGGCTTTTCAACGTGGTATCATTAGTCCCCTATTCCCATTTGAAAAAATTTAGGAGATGCTGCTCCCGCTTAGGAGGGTGAAGTTTGTTCTCTACTTTTTGCGTCAAAAGTTGTTCCCCTCATATACGAAGTTGGCGTGTCTCAGGTTTTCCTCGATAAAATCTCTTCCTGGTAGTTCACCTTCCGGTACGTTTTCGTTGGGCCAGCCTGTATGTATGGTGAAGTGAGAGAAAAGAATTGTTGTTCTATGTGTTATACAGGGTGGTACGCCACGGAGGATACTACCTCAATTGAATAAAATGTTTTGATTAACAATTCTTTTCACAATTTTATCTTTCATTAGAAATCAATTATAATTTATTTATTCTAGTGCAATGTGATCGGATCACAAATCAAATATTGAATTTGAAAAATAATTGTGCGCTATCCTTTTGTGTTCTGTTAGAAGTTGTTGATAAGTGGATGAAGCAGCTATAACACCCCGTCTTGCTTTCGAATTCCAGTAATTCCTTGAAATCCGTTCATAATTTCAGTTATAGTGGTCAACTTCTATTTTACTAATGCCGTCAAAAGTTCTTCTTCGAAATCACTACTATCAATATCGTCTACCATATTTACCACATCCAAATTGTTTTGTTTTCCTATTTTCTATATTTCATATTAGAGAGAAATCTTTGATCTAAAATGGTTATCCACAATCACACGTTATCCAATTTTGGTATAAATTTTTTGGATCGAAAACAATTCGAGTGATAAACTTTACCGAAAAAATAAAAGATAAGCAGCAACACCGCACTTTCTGGCGAGCTGTCACAATGGGGAATTCTCCTTCAGACGAAAATGAAGTATTTTTCATGATATATCTTTAAAATAAAAAAAATATTTCAAGTACTTAAAAAACAAAAATAAATATGGGAATTTAAAGTTTGAAGTGCTTTGTTTCTAATTCACCATTTGGCAACATCGACTGCGGATTACAGTGATAAAAAAGGACAACAAATTCGTTACGTTGATTAGGTAAATAAAGATGGCTAGCTTTTAATCAGATTAGAAGCCCATTCTGCTTATTTTTATTCCATGAGTCATGACGTTCCATGCATCGCAAAGGGGGCAACGACCAAGTTAGAGGGAGAACTCAGGTTTTAAGGTTATGTTTAAGTTTGGCGTGGTTTGGCTTCTAAGTAAGGTTGTTGTTTGGGTTAGACTATTATATTGTTGTATAATATTGCATCAAATAACTTAAAAATAATTCAATCAAGTATTCTTTACCAGCCACAAAGTATAAACAAAAAGTTAGGTTATGACAACCGACAAATTTGGACACTAGATTGTAAATGTACAGACAACAAAGAACAAATATATGTTGTTCTTTTTCTAGCTTACTAGGCGCTGTTGCCAATTTGTGAACTAGAAACAAAGCGATTTAAAATTTAAAACCCCATATTTGAAAAATTATGTTAGAAAGTTTCTGCAGACAGTTTGGAATATTCATGAATGAAACTCATAATCATTAACTTTAAACTTGCATTTCCCGTAATAACCCAAATTGAGGAGGATTCCTCATTATCTTGCCTAAATAAATAGACTATAAATTCAACTGATGTCATCAAATGAAATATATTACCACTGTCAAACCCTGTATATCTAGCCCTAATTTCATCGAATAGACCCACCAGACCAAAAAAAAATGCTCATGCGAGTCGTTAGAGGCCCTGAAGGCGATTAACAAACGAAACCCTCACGACGCTCATTGCAGCGCCTACTTTATGGGTCCGCTAACAAGGGCGATAATTAATGAAGCTGGGCGGCGCCCCGCCCCCGGGCGGGAGTCCCGCAAGGTTCGGCCCACCGCGCTCGCCGCTATCGCGTTCAGTACCACCGATGACGGTCTGGTTTGTGCACCTGTCGCGAGCTTAAACGGATAATCGGTGATTTTTTCCGGAAACACGTGGTTCACGCTTGTGTTCTCGTCGAACAGATCTGTATGGGTCAGGTCTGGCGGGTGTGGTGGCTGGATTGATGTTTTTTACGTGACCGTAGTTTTGGTGAGTTGTCGTTACAAATGGCTTTTTTAGATGTTTTGTGTCATTACAATTGCAAATTAGTGTAAATTGAATAAATTTAACAAAAATGGACTAGTTTACTACTGAAAATGTGTTGGTTAACATTGATGACTAGCATCTCATCAATATTTCATACAGAGTTAATGTGAAATGAATTCGAGATACACTTTGGTCATTTTGAGATATTCACTTCAGAAACACCCATTTTCATATTGTTTGACAAAGAGGACACAAAGTTAGTTCTTTTTTACATCATTATCTAGCTATTCTTTGTCAGATAATGAGTAGATATTCCTGTTACTCAAATCGATTAACAATGAAAAAATATGCAACTGACGATATGAACTCATAGGGAGGATTGTATAATTTTTGGAATGAATCCAAGCGCGATTATTGTTTCGATAAAAAAATCGAATTCATTTCGCTAATCAGTTCCTGTATGCAAATTGAATTTTCGCAAAACCTAGCCTATTTGCGTTTTTATCGGTCGATAATTATACTCGAGATTAAATTTAATTAGTCCCATTTCATTACCTTGTTTTCGCTATCAGCTTTTTTTTTTTCAATAAACTCAAGGATATCCATTTTGTACTGCAATGCCCCACTGTGTTTCGAATATAAACAAATCTAAGTAGCTAATAACTAGCGAATAAACGAATACGGGGTGCTCTCATTCACTGATTCACTGATTGTAAATCGATTAAAATATTGGCGAATGCGCCAGTACATTTTGTTCCATTGAAACTGATTAAATACTTTTTCTACACCACTCATGCTATCATTCTCCAAATACTATACAAAAGGAAGCGCAATATTTATCAAACAAAAATTAATTCCACAAGAAGACATTGAAGGATTTACGGTAGAATTTTCGCAAAAAAATTTTCCAACACGTTATCGGAGTTATAAATCAAATATAGAAACGGAAATTTCGAACACATGTTTTGTGGTTATCAGTTAGTTTTGTTAAAATGTAAAGTACAGGAGGTGAACACTAGCATGTATTCAGCATTCGAATAATTTTCTGATTTGAAAAATATTCCAATTTTGAAATTGATATTGAAGACAAACAAAACTCAATTCGTTGGTGATTATGTTGGTGATTAAATTCAATTAGTTCTTTATGGATGTGTATGAAAATATTCTATAATTCATGTGAACAAATTCATCAGAAATGTCGAAATTTTTCTAGAGAAGAATGATTTGATGCTAATTGAATAGCTTACTCATTGTCGAACTTCATAATTGCAACTTTTAAAACACAAAAAAAACTTGATCTTTCGTGTATATTCTGAGAAAGCGAATGAATATACATGTGATTGGTTATCCAATCATAAGTATTAATGTTGAAAGTCGAGAAATTATTGTAGGCATGTCCAACCCAGTATTGTAAATTGATAAAAAGGCAAAATCAGCTCCTAGCTTTTGAATTTCTTTTGGTGTAAAAAATTTGCATATCAATGCCATTATTTGCTGAGTCGAGAATATAGAATTCCTTTGTCAACACTCCATGAATATTTATCTCTATATCATGAGTTTAAGAGAGTGTTGTACAGATTAAGTTGAAACAACGAATACATCATTACATATCTTTTTGTATTCAAATGAACAACGTAGGTATCTTTGAAATCTGAATGAGAAGTATATAAATGAAAAATTAGGCAACGCAATTGAATGACTTCTTTCATAACGTTATTTTGTATTGTCAAAATATGCTTTTACTGAGATTTATTGCTGTGATATCATTCGTGGTACATGGTGAAAAAGTTTTCTCTACAACTCCTTTTCATATCTTTACCTGTCAGTTACCAAAAAAAATAGACTGAAATTGCATTCAAAAAAATCGCAATAAGATAGCAATGCTAATCTCCCGCCGAGTTAATTACTTACCAATGATAATACAAAGTTATTTGCATAATCACACAATAAAAACAAATCTTATCAGTTGGTGCTGAAACATCGTTAATACGTATTTATTCAAATTTCAGAGTACCAGCCCAGTCTACAAAGTGTTAGTGCTCGGATGAGTGATATTTTTGGCTTCGAACACGATTAAGTACGAATTTGGTGTCGATATTGGTACAGTATAATGCGATGATGCGCCATTCTATCGATGTTTGTCTATATCAGGGGTGAGCAACCTTTTCAATCAACGGGCTGATTCGAATTTAAAAATTTTAACTCATCACCAATTCAACTTCATTCATAATAAACATTGAAACAAAAAAATAAATATCAAGAAAGAGTAAATGTTTCATTGACAAATTTTGATGCTGAATAAAAATAAACACATGAAGAACAGAAAAACGAATTTGATCATTTCTATGGTTGAGAATAATTTTTTGTCAAACATACGTACTTCCGAACAGAAACATCTTTCATTTTCCATTTCTCATAGAAAGCGGAAATTTCTCTGGACTCACGTACGACTCATAAAAATGTTCTATGTTCACTGAAAGAAATACATTTTTCAAAACGGAGATATCCTGCATTTCCATTTGAAAGACTTCAAGAAATGTATCCACATCGACATTAAATGACGAGAAAAATATTTTCATGGAAACCGCTGTCTCAGCTTTGTACATATGGAATCGTAATTGAAATTCGTTGATTGAAATGTCTATATACTGTGCGTATTTTTGAGAATTAGTGACGTTTTCTTTTCGAAAATGCGGAAAGTGATACATACTTTTCTACAAAAGATGCTATTTCCACAATAATTCCATATTTTAATTTGTGCCCAGAGTCCTGAATTTTTTCAGAGAATGTGGACCTAATCATGTTTAACGGCTGAAAGTTGCTCATCCCTGGTCTATATAATGGTAACAATTAGAGGTATCAAAAGAGGGGGTTCGAGTTCTTAATTTTTTTTTTCAAGGGCACCGTTTTCAGTTTTGAAATTATGAATAAAATATCGAATTTTTGATTTCGGCAATTGTGAATATTTGTGGTTGGGTGATATTACCAAATGTATCTCCTACATTATCCAGACAAATTTCTGTGTATAATCCAGATATGGCTTTAGGAAAATCATTAGTCACAGTTAGTTATGATTTAGTTTATCGATAAGTACATCAATATGTACTTGCAATCCATTTGGAAATCACCAGAAGTAGTCCGATTGTGAAGTTAGGTCAGCTATTTTTTAAAAATTATCCACAACAGTATGAAAACTCGTATTTGAAAGGGGCTAGGGTCTTAAATCGAAATTGTGTTATTTTTCACGTCACTGGTCAATGTACAAAAAAGAACTTCGAGAGTTTATGCTAACAAAGGATATTTCTGGTCACTTCATTAATGCTGTTCAAATTGTTTCGATACATCAACAAATATTTCGTTGAAAAAATTATCTATAGTCCATTTATTTTGGGTTGATAGTCGTGACAGGTCGCCAGATTGAGCCGTGATGCCACATCTTTTTCACTTTTCAGCTATGCTCCGAATAAAAACTTGGGTTAGGGTGACCATTTGTTGTGTTTCGAAAGTGTTTTTGATTCATTAAATATATCCATCATATTGAGATTACTATTGATTGTGGATAACCGTTGAATGGTTCAAATGATATAAGGGACTGTTCTCAGGAATCGTATCGAATATTCAAAGAAAGTACATAATAACTACCTACATAATGAAATTTAAAAATGCTCATCTTTCATTATCATTTCTGTACTTTCATTTTCATTTGATGGTTCTATATTTTAACACCAATTACTGTCAGTTATAGATTCGTTTATTGGTGGGAAAAATGGTTGTGCATTTGCTCATTAAGTGAACCCTACACATCATTACATTTCAAAAAAATTACAATATAGATTTGTTCAAATGTCTCTTAATTCACTTTGTACCCACGTCTTGATATCCCATATCAACTCAATTGGATTAAAAACAGAAATGTAAGGTGGGAGTCAAATATCTTGATGTCCATATCTTTCTGCTGATATATCTGCCTCATTTATTAGGGCTGGTTTGTTTTTGAAAATCAAAGAATATATTACATGTATCATAAAGTCTATGGTCTACAATTGTACTAAATTAGTTAGTAATTGCAGCTTCAACATTCCATAATCAAAATAAATTACATTGTTAGTACGTCATTCTTGAATTGCTGCCTTGTTAAAAGCTGGAGGTGGAAACTTTGTTAATAACTGTGCTGTGATAAGTAGCATTATTCATACATAACAATTGTATATAAATAAATACAGTTCCTTATTTGATATTGTTAGGGTTTCTTCCGTTCTGTAGTTCTGTAGAAGTCCTAGGACGGTTTAGTTCTTAACTCACCTTCTGTGAAAATATGCAGATATTCCCTACACAGTTCAATACCTACATTTAAAGCAGCAATCACTCTCTGCAATAACCATATTTCATAAAAACTATTGAACCAACGTAAGATCGTGGTGAATAAATATTGATGGAGATTTTTCACTTACCTTACAAACAAATTCCAATGAAAGTTAGGTGGTCCCTTTCTCGTTAAAAAAAAAGTTCAATTAAAGTTTGCAATAATTTTCTGGTCATCTCCACTCAATGCTTCCAGCATTTAAATAATATCGTCAGTGAAGATTGAAAATAGACTCTCAAAAGAACAAATTGCCAGAAATAAACAATTCGCATGTAACCAAACGATTGTAAGGATTCGCAATTTGGCATCGTTGTAAAGTGACAGAGAAGTATTGCCATAATTATTGATGTCTTGAAATTCACAGCTAATGTATAAACCTATTGAGACGTCTGTCACTGCTAGATACGTTTTGTTTTGCACCAATGACATTGAAAAGTAACCAAATCTGTCCCAACCATCAACCCAGAATAAATAGACTATATATTCAAGATTTCAGGAATTTGGGGGGGGGGGATCCCCTGGCCCCCTTCTGGATACGTGTCAGCTGTCACAATACAACATAAAATTTTTCAGGGTGAAGTGAAATTATATGGAATACAAAATAAAACAAAAAGTAATGGAGTGAAAGGAACAAGTAACAATAATTAGTACCAGGACTAAAATTTTATGGAAATTCCGTATTATTTCATCTATTCAACATTCATGACCATTCTTAACAGCTGCAGTTGATTTTCTAGACACCATGAGCATTCTTTATATCCACAATATTCTTTATTGTGGTAATAATTGAATATTTGGTGGGCGAGATTATTGGCAACTATGTTGCCGTTTATTACTCGTATGATTTATCGCCGCAACCTCAATATAAAAGTCGTAAACGTCAATTAACTTTGACGGCTAATGCCGATTGTGTGTTTCTGAAATTTAATTAACTCGCATTTGAGACAAACATAATTAGCCAATTTTCTATACTTTTTCGAATGACGATAAGTAATTAAATTTAATATGCAATTATACGATACAATTAGTTTCCTACATTCAAATAAACATATTGAAATGTGTCGTTTTATTACAGTGTTGAAGTGAGTACTAGTAACAATTTAAAGTTTTTTGTGTTATTACTCAAGAACCTTTACTGTGCCACTCATGGAAATTAGGTATCTACAAGTAGTTTTCTTTGATAATCACAGCATACTGTAGTATGCCTTATATCTATATAATGGATTTACATAAAAATGATATCATCGGTCGCTCGAGTACATTTTTCCAATAATGGAAAACCATAGTTGAATTAGATTGTTTCAATTTATTGATAGCAATAAATTTAAAACTTGATACATTCCGATGGTGACTGATTTTATGAATCTATAATATCGCATTCTAATTCAACTCAAAAACTAAATATATTGAAAGTATTTATTATCATAGAGAATCGAATCGAATCAAATCAGTTCTACCCAGAATCGATAAAATTATTTGTACACCCACTATGTCGTGCAATCAAGGAGTGAGTAATGATCACCTTCTTCGTGTGACAGATAAATCTTGCAAATCTTTCAGAAGCATTGGCGTAATTTACATTGATATATTGCGCATAATCACATTAGACCAATTTGCTTTGATGAAGCAGATTCCCAGACAAATATCGCAATTATGGATTTGTTACGAGACAACATGCAATTTTCCCATCAATATCGTAGCAACGTCAATGGTTTTTTCACATTGTCCTGTAGAACAAAAAATATAAATTGGCAATACAGAGTGTCCAAATTATGTATGAAATCAACATTAGCTCAATAATCGATACCACAAAAATTAATGAAATAATCCTAATCAATTGTATTCCAACATGATAATCTAATTTTGTCCAAATTCTGGATTTTCAAAAATGTTTACATTTTTTCAATAAAATAGCCAAAAATTAATGAAAAAATAACTACTACAATAAAATATTGAATGAACTTTGGCTAACTTCGAAATGTAGTTTTTTTCCTTGAATTATATTTTTCCTTGATTTTATACAGAGACAAGATCAGTTAGATTGTTCTGGGTCTTCGGGAGATATTCTGCATGTGGAAAGTGAGTTTTTCGAATTTCAAAAATCAAGAACAGACCAAACAATCGCATTTGAATAAGAAATCTTTGGAATTCACGCTTCAACTCGAAGACTTTGTCAAATTGTGATTGAGACAAGAAGTTTTGACAGCTTATCAGGATATACACAGTTGCCACTCGTATTTTTTTCCCAGTAATACCTTGTGAAGATGAGTTGTAATTTTTATAGTTCACTTTAGAGTTGATCTTCAGAGAATTGCTGCACACCCCAATATTTATATTTATATAAAAATAATAATATAATATAAAATATAATAGCAATTAGGCATTATTATGAGGTGATTTCAAAAAGGCCCTAGTGAACATATTTTCATCTCATATCGTTACAGTTTCCTAAAGCAATATACCTTATAACTTAATGAGGAAGTTTCCAATATTGAGATTTTATTTTTTTCCATAAAATATATGAAAAATTATTACACCCGTATTTTTTCTTTTTTTTGTGCGATCGAATTTGACTCCAGAATTTCGTTTTGAAAAACTAGTTTTGGCTCCTCCACCATTCTGATGACGTACCAAGTGAAAAACCGGATTCACACAGGAACAAATTGAGATTTTGCGTGCGGAAGTACAGTGTTGCCCTGCTTCTAATTTATTCTAAATATTCGGAAGAACTGATCAGAATATCTTGGTAAAATATGTCGTGGATTTTGCAATACCAAATCATGGATTGTTTACCTTTCGTGATATAATATCATATATGTCTTATGAAATATAACTAGCACATAACATGCGAAAATATATGAATGCGATGATATAATCGAGGGCTATGGGTGAATAAAAAATAAATGAATGAACCGAATTTGTTCTTGAAGTGAATTATTTCAATATAATTTTGTGTTTGAATTTTCGGAACAGCTTTCAATTTATTTTCATGAAAATAGAAAGGTAGATCTGGCAATTGCGCAAATGCATTCGTAGATTTCGTCCGCGATCATCCGGATTACACCATAACATAACTTACGATAGCTATATTCACTCTAAACTCACTAAGTACGTCACAGTTTTCCGCCTAAAAATTTATAAATTGGTTTATTTTGAAAATAGAATGGAGTTGAATGATTTGTATTGTCATTCTAGAAAGTAGAGATATCAAACTAAATAAAATAGTACTTATTTGATGAGAATTCGTCATAAGGAAACTTCCTCATTCTTCATAAAAACTACAAAAAATTATCACTTCTCTGACATTCCATCCTTCACTCTATGTATTTTTCTATGGATAAATATTAAAATATCTTCATCTATATCTGATTAAATTTCAGATAATTACGTTTACTTTTCCTACCGAACCCTACTTATCATAATTTTACAATTCTTTTTCATTTCTGTCGTCAGTGAGCAAAATAAAATGGTATACTTTATTTTTCGCCAATTCACTCTCCGATTTGCATAAACATGCACATACTTTTATTTAAATACACCAAGCATTAATTCCACACTACACCAATTATTTTCTCCAATTCGAAATATTCTTTCCAGTTCCCTAATGAACACGACATCAACAATCAAGTATCAAGACTTAGAGCAACAGATCAGCGAAAACAAGACCGTTACAAGAAAATAACTTGTAATCTAGTGAACTGTCAAGGAGTTGACGTGATACTTCAAGGCCAATAAATTGAAGAATTTTCGTAGCCACTGCAAGACGGTGGAGGGTTTTTTCGTTAAGTATATAGACTTTCAAACGGTGGTTTCATGGATGGGGAGATGGATCTGTCGACGAGGCCAAGAGGTGGGGAGCAGCAAGATCATGCGTGCAAAATGAGAGTGGCGAAGTCGGTTTTTTCAATCAGGAGTTTGGTGGATGTCGAGGAGAAGATTGGGGGAGAGGAGGAGGGAAATGGAGAAATGCTAAGTGGTGAGTAATACTACTCAATTACTGTGTACAGTCAGATCTCAGAAGTTGTTAAAGTTTGCAAAGAATCTGATAATGACTTCGTTATTTATTCATTTTCGGAGTTTATTTTCTTCAACATAGCTTTGTAGAATTCCTGTCCCGGATGCAATTTCACAATTGAGTTGAGATTTTGTAATTGCATTATGCCAATCTTACATTTGAGATTCAATGAGTTATTTGATATAACAATAATAACAAATGAATCAAATGGCCTAGATGACACACGCTCATTAAATTTAAAACACGATCGCAAAAAATTGTTCTTACCACTGGAGATAATTGAAAGGAAACAACTCAATCCATGGCCAACTATAATTAACAATTGAAAAATTATGACTCCAGATCATAACGTAATTTATATATTATGTAAAAGATACTGCATCGTTAAAAATTTTATTTTGAAGTAGTCTTGTGAATTTTATTAAAATTAATCAAAACCGTTCGTACCATTTTTGAATCGCTTTGACTTGAAGGATTGAAAACAAAAAGGAGTTGACTCCTTATCCAGGCAATATTTATGAAATACAAATTTTTATTCACACCTGATTTAGGTCTTGATCGTAACTTTTGATTCATTTTATATACTTTTTGGAGCTACACTTCATTTCCCATGTTTTTGTTAATGATTGATTTTATAGTTATTGTAAAACACATTGATTCATACAGAAATGACAATTTTATGTGATTTGACGTTACTATCTAATATGTAGTTTACAGCATATTTAGATAATTATTCAGGATATTGAGGATAACGTTCTATTTCATTTCTCTGAAAACTGTCTAATAGGTTAATGACTAATTTGGAACATTATTGGCTCAGGGTCGTTGTAACAAACGGATCTATTTTTGGTTATATATAGTTATTAGTTTAAAACTCGGTATACAAATGATCATTGAACAATATAAACAAATTAAAAGGTTAATTAGAGTTTATGAAAAGTTCTGGTCCGCTTTCTCTAGGACGCATTACCAATCAATAATGTTTTTATAATTAATTTGATTGTGCAATTACATATTACATTTTTTGCACAAAATTTCCACTTTTCGTCATGATTACATGACTAATTAAAATCTCATTATATCCACAATTGATTTGAATGCCACAATTTGCATAAAAAACTAGCAAATTATTTTCAATTTTCCTGATGAACATAGTGTTACTAAATATTAATTCATAATTTGCAGTATTCGTACTGGCATCTCGAAAGAAATATCCAATGACATAATAATCATACCAACCATTTCCTATTCCTGACATTTTCGCTAGGAAATCCTTTTAAGATGTCATTATCGTTCTCTCTTTATAGCATTTAATGTCTGTTACGAACATAAATATGCGGAAAACATAATTCAAAACAATTATTGAACAGTGAATGGTTATGAGATAGTATAGTAGATGATGTTAATTATTCCTAAGACTTATTTCTACTTCTTCAGCGATTATACTTCATGAATCACACATTCATTATTCAATCAGAAACGAATTAATTCATCTGGAAATTCAATTTCAGCGTCATTATTTAATAAGGCTCAGTTATTATGAATCAACGATTGGGAATACCATCCGAACAAATCGAAAAGGAATAAAATAGTCTAATTTTTTTTACTTTTCGATGTTTCAATCGATGCATTTATTAAAATGACATTTAAAATTATGGTGAGACCTCCTCAACTGATCCGGTATGATTCAGCTGCATTTTTATTCAATTAATTCTCCCAGTTTCGAATAATACACTGTAAAATTATATTCAATGCACTCACAAAACGGACAATGAATAGGAATGTTTTTGGAAGAATAATATTCCTACATTCTTAAATGTTTCAATTGATCAGTGTTACTGTTTTTCGAAACATCGAATTCCTCATACGCGATCATTTAATTATGATTTGTGATATGTTTGTGAATGAATATTGCGATTAAGATAAGATTTTCTTCCAAATTAATTGACGTGAAGTTTTTTTTTGCTTCCCGAGTGAAGAGTGAATTTTCAATAGAGCACAACTGTAATGCATCAGATTTGTAATTAAAAAGACCTTGGGAATACTTCAAAGACAAAGTTGCCCATTGCCTACCGAATGACTTGTATTCAATCTTCGTCCATGAACATCCTACGAACCATAGAACAATTATCATCCGTTGATTAGTTTTTTTCATGAGAAAACCATTCAATTTGATGTCATCATTCTTGATTGAATCCATGAATGACTGAATGAAATTACCCAATTTACAATCTAGGTAATTCTTTCTATTCATACAATATAGCTTGAATAACAAAATAGTGTTAAATTTGTATAGATCCTTTAAAAAAATTAATCTTGGATGGATCAAGAAAAGCAAGACTACGGTTCAATGATTCTTTTCTTTTGTTTAGTTTTGTTTGAGATTGAGGTTCAGAGACTGAATGTTCGGTGAATGAAAATCAATGCAAGTTTTGGACATTGTAATTTTGTTGATGACATTTGTATTTCCTATTTCGATATTCGACTATCTATAAATTCAGGTCAATGATAACTCGTTTTATTATAAAATGGTGGTCATTTTGATCTTAGTGTGTCATAGGAATATCACAAAAACCCGTTGCAATAATAGATCGAAGAACTGAACAAATATATTCTATTGATATCCTCTTTTCCTCACTGTGAAGAATGTCAACGTTTTGATTTATCAACAGACAGGAGTACCTTGTAATGTCAAATAAAATATCTCGAAAATTAACTGACTTTTAGGACATGCATTTATAGGAAGTTTTTTTCTTGAAATGTATCAAGGAATCCCTCCTTCAAATATTAGCATGTCTTTAAGGAACACCTTGTATAATATGACGAATTTCGAATCGATTCATTTCATTGCTATGACAACCAAAAGTATACTGGTGTCACATTGGGAATTTATCTCATATTATTATTTCTTATTTAAAAAAATAGTGCAAAGTATTCCTGAATAACTAGTCTTTGTTGATTGAGAACGATGGGGCAGACTCAAATCACTTCCAAATATCACATTAGGTTCATAAAAACTCACCTGTTTAGACAATTCCCATTTTGACATTTTGTCCGTGGAGTAGTCATTTGAGAAAACTACTTGAAGATTTTCGGAAAACGAATCGTCACATTGACGACGTTAATTGAAGAAAATAATGACATTTCTCGTTTCCATAGCAACGGTGATTTAATTATTATCCTTTAGATTCAATAACGGAATAATTGAGAAACCATATTGAAAAATCACTTTGTAGAAGATTAATCATGTTATTCAACATATCTTTTCGCTTGGTTGAGAGTCAGAACATTCAGTATATTCATGAAAACGTTACTCCGATGAGACTGCGTTAACAAAACCTCCATTTAATGCAAGTATCGCGTGGGAGGTGTAGTTATTTCTTCCAATCCCTGCAGAGCGAGAGGATTTTTCTTCATTAACAATATTAAATAAATCCACTTCATTATTTCCATTCGGAGCTGTCGTGATTTAATTGTGTGCATGGGTAATTGTTAATGATTTTTAATTGCGAGTATAGTGGAGAAAATTGGCGAGTTACCAACAACTTGCTTTCTTCCAACGAACGTAATGCCCACACAAGGAAGCCCATAGGCGTTCGAAAAAAGTTCAAATAGGTAGTCAAGTCAGGATTGTATTTGTTTCTTATATACATTGTTCTTCAACAAATTATTGTTCGATTCTGTGGTATCTTTTTCAGTATCAAATCGAATCATAAGATTGTAATGGGAAGAAAAAATAATATGATTCTAGTTATCATTTTTTGGTTCATGTTAAACCATTTTTTAGTACATTACTCTACTAAATTATATTCATGTAATCACAATGTTGTCTATTTTTGCTAACTATTTAGTAAAATCACATATATGCACCATCTCAAATTCTATTCACATAAAATATCATTCGTATCATTACATATACATATTTGTTAGTCTCAGAAATGAAAATAATTTGTAAAAATATCAACGTCTCGCGAAAGGCACTTTATTAGACGTAATCCATTTTGGATCTGTTTTTTAAAATATGAGTTTTATCACTTTTATTTCAATAATAATTTTCTCATGAATTAGTGTATCAGCTTTGCTTTCTCACCATCAGTGAGTTATCAGAACAAATCGACATAGGGAGAAAGATGGAGTAAAATATTTCAATATGTTTCGTGTTGATGTTGAAAATGTTTCTTGTGGAAATTTGAATGTTCGAACGGTACCAATGTTTGAATAATTTGTTACAATCTCTAAAAATATGAAGATGTATTCACGGCCTTCGATTGTGTCTATAGAATCGTTCAATCATCCATGGTTGTCAGAGGCAGAAAATTGACAGAAAACTTGGAAAAGCTTCATCCTATTCGATATTTGCTACGACTTGCATTCTTATTTTATTTTATTTCTTATTCGCTGTATAAAATAACCATACTTCAATTCAAATAATCTTTCATTCAATTCGAAGCTATTTAGTGTGAATGCTAGACGACTATTTATTACTCTGAGCGAAAAAAAAAATGAATTAAACCTTACAATAATGTTACCAGAAATTTTCAATATTTCATTGCAGTGTAACTAAAAATATCAACTCCGATAATATATTGAATAATGTTCTTTTGAATATAAGAAAATTTCCAAATTGATTTCTACGCCCTTGAGAAACAATTAACGGTTTCAATAAAACTAAGAATCAAGTTGCGTGTTCGCTTTCAAGATGGCGCAAAAACAGCCTTTATTGTACTAAAATGCCGACCAATCGTAAACTAATTGGCGTCGAGCCTGAAGGCATCAGTTGTTACTCGTTGTTGTTAGTTGTTTCTTCTTGATTAGGATTTATGACTGGCGTTCCATATTTAATGTGACTTATAACCTCATGGTATATTTGTACCCGCCCGCTTCTTTTATTAGTCAGCCAAGGTGGATTTAGGGTTATATTTTATGTGCGCTATCAAGATGACTTTGTTGCTGACCGGATGTTATTCGAATGAGAATTTTCAATTTTCTGACGATTTGAACGTGCATAGGTTATACGAAATATAGAATCTACAGATATGTACAAAATACTTTTCAAAAGAGTATTCGAATACAAAATACAAACACTTTTTCAATTTGCTATTTCAAATGCAAAACAAAAAATACTTCTCCTTTTTGTATTTGAATACTGAATACAAAACAGATATTTTAAAAATACTTTATTCAAATGAGATACTTTCGAATGAATTTGCTATTTTTCTTTCTTCTTTGAAGATTTCAACTCAACAAGCTCCTCAAAAGGGACATAAAACATATAAACCTAGGTAATGAAACAAAACAACTCATAAAATCACCAACATACAAACTGAAGAAATTATTATCTTCAACCTCAAATTTTGTATGAACTTGTTGAGTTGATGTTTTAGCATACTTACATCTTGATTACACATTCAATTCACAACACGATTCATTGTAAGTTGATTGAGTAATTGATATTTATTGTGAATAAACTATCAAAGTCGCAGTACCTCTGGTGGTCATGGGCCGAATTGCTGATGCATTCACTTGAAAAGAGTGGCAAAATACATCCCTTTAAGTATTACAAATATATTATAATATTCTTTTTTGAAAAAGTATTTAATCACAGATTACGTCAAACCATTTTCTTACGATCAGCGATTTGTTTATTTTAATCGATCGACTCGAAAATCGATGAAGGTATATTCTTTCGAGAGCCGATTTTTCTGTGGATTTATCATTTACGCATAAACATTCGATCAATTCAATTTCGAACATGCAATAGTCTAAATTATAATAATGATTTTTTGTGAATATTCCTCATGGATCAAATGAAGGACATTTAATTTAATTTTTCTCCATACGAGTAAAGGCCCCTTATTATTTTTTTTTTCAGTAAATGAATAAATCATTGTAAGAAGAGATTAGATTAGAATATAATGTTTATAGTAAGTCATGATGAATTACTTATCCTGAAAGTAAAAAGTGAACACTGTAGAAATGACAAAAACGAGTCAAATGATTTGATATCTATATTTTGTAATAATGTATGATTGATTATTCCCGTTTCTGTTGATTTAGATAAATTGAAATCCTATTGGACGAACAAGTACAAAGTGCATTCCTGATATCTCTGAATATTACTTGACTGTTACTTGACGGACAATCTGTATAGAATTCATTGCATCTGGCATACTGGTACATTTCCCCATAGTGGTGACCAACTCGTGGGTATAAAAAAATTAATTGATATACTTTCCTGCATTTTCATAATACGGATACTCAATTTGAATGTATTACTTTTTCATAATTCAATTTATAACAGATAACGTATTGCAAAAATTAATTACATCATTACAGGCGGTATTCTGAATTATTTCGATATTCATAAGGATATTCAATGTGCATACCTCTCCCTATCTGCATACACTGGAATATATGATTAACGGTCTTTCTTAATTACAAATTATTTAATAATATTTTCTCCTCTCAGCTGGGTACCCGTATGCTCTGGATAATAAATAATCTTATTAGTAATTGCATTATATTTCATACACAATATATACATAAAGGTATTTAGAAACTAATTGTCTATGACGCAAGTTTTGCGAAAATTGTAACAGTCACCAAATGCCCGTTAATGAGAAAAACTATGTCAGCCTACATCTAGAATATGTTCAAGCGAATGATAGCCAAACAACTAATCTCAACAAATCGAGTTCCTCATCACATAGAAAACAACAACATGTCAACAAGAACGGAAAAACTACATATAGTATCTTATCTATATTTGAACTGGAAATTGCCTGTGAAATAAAAGTGTCAAATAATGTTAATATTCAAATAGTCATTCTTTACAAAAATATCGAATGAAGTGTACACTGAATTTTATGTAGAAACAATATTAAATTGAATTAAAATTAGGGAAAGCCAAAACACAATGATGTTTTGAAAATATTTCCATAATTTTCATACACGTAGACATTTAATTGCACTTTATATAGTATTCATTCCATTGGTATACTTTTGGAAATGATTTTCTTGTCGTTAAAAACACGAATTGAGTCACATAATCACTTAACTGAATATGAGATTTTTTGATGTTTCAGGAAATAGAAAGTGTTTCGTTTTCAATGTGGCAATATCTACCAAGTGTCAAAATAACTTTCGATACGAAACTAAAAAGAAAAGAATCATCATCCGACAGATCGTTTTTGATAATAGTACAAATAACTTCATGAGGAGCGGTGCAAATTTATTTTTCCTTTGTGATGAAATACTAAGCAGGTGCTTGAAAGATATCATGCTTCTAATTCGATTAAGTCGACGCACCTTTCATCGAAATTCCAATTTTCAATGGTCGAATCACTCCGGAAGTGTCACAAATTGACTCTTAATCTCTTCGAATGAGGTCCAATTCATCCATAGAATGGATGGAATTCGAAAACAATACACGAGCGCTTCCCAACGGTCCGTGAATAATCGATTAAATTAAAATCGTGAAACATCTTCCCAAATGACAAGAAAATGATATTGTAGCAATAATATTATAATAGATATGTATAAATCTAGCTCAATATAATTTGAGTATGACTATTTTATTGATGATATTGTCATGAAGAGAAGTTAAAAAAACATATTTTTGAATCTTTGGCCGATTCAACTATTCTGGAATTATTTTAAATTATTGCTGTCTTCATCTTACTTAGTTAATTTTATCCTGAAATCAATATGTTTTCTATGATCTTGAAATTATATTACTGATATCCTTATTTTTTCTTCTCTATACCTTGTTACTTTTCTGATTGTATCTTGTACATGAATTTTCACTTCAATCATTCTTCTGCTACGTGTACCGCTGCATTGATATATCAAAAAGATGATAAACGAATTTTTGTACCTTATTTGCACAAAGTAAGAAGCTATTTAACAACCATTGATGTATGTTCAATAGTATTTTGTCTTGGACTGGATGTGGAACTTCCAATGGATATTGTTAGTTATTTGAATTCTTGACATTACTTCAATTCTGAATTACCTGTATAATGACCACTTATATCCAAACTTATATGAATAATTATAAAAATAAACTTGAATCAATCAACGAATTTCTTAAATTTCCAGGAAATATAACTATGCATGTGGTTCCTTTATTCTCTTGCAGGAATTTTCTCACAAATAACAATGCTTTCACAATATATCTAAATCGATAATGAACACGATGACAAGGAAACACAACGATTCTCGGCAACTTTACAGCTAATTAAATTTCCAAAAACATAACCAATTATACCGTCCGACACAACAACCATCACACCCCTAACAATAAAACCCTAAACCCTTTGTAGGGCCAATATAATTTACAATACTGAGGAGGGCCTTTCATAAAGAGCGGAAAACGACTGACAAACATAGGGATATAATTTTCGATGAAACTCAATTAGCGTTAATCAAACCGTAATTACTTTATATGGCCAATTTGAAACATTCCGTGTGTGAATGGACGAGGATAATTATCGATGGAAGTGGGGTAATAATATCACAAGATTCTCAGTGTGTAATAATGTAACGGGTTTTGTTCTTTCCCACAAAAAATGTTCCACTCTAGTCTGCTATTCGTTCTTAATCGTTTTGCCAAAACATTCCAAGTTATTGATGATAATTAAACTACGTATCACTCAACCCAATAAGAATGTGTTTGCAGAACCATTTAAACATCCGATTAGCAACCGCATTAGTGGTGCATAGTGTTGAAATAAACCGATGTTACATCTTTCAATATTTTTCTGTACGAAGTTTTGTTTATATATATTTGGTGCTGCAAGTTATTTGACGTATGAATCAAATCCATTACGCGAATGATAATGAAATCATGATCGTAACAAAAACTGAGTTTTGTACATGTACCTATATCAGTACTGATAATGTTCAATTGAAACGATAATTTCAATTTCCAAATAGTTTTTGAAGCCACCAGATGAATTTCGGACTATTATGTTTTTATAGATTCCTTCCCATGAAATCATGACGTCACACAAAATCATAAATTTGCTTCAAACCTACTTCAAGGATATAATAATGTAAATTAGTATTTAAGAAATTTCTCTGAAGAATATTGAATATTATCATAAAAAACTTCACTTTGAAACCCCTATAAAACAACGCTCCTGATTTTGTAATCTGTACTAATACTCGCCAGATTTGCCAGTTATATTATTTTAAGGATTTCTGTCCTTATTTTTCGGGTCACCATGTGAAATATGATAACGCTTGGCAACGCTATAAAATATCATTCTGTCGCTAGCGGCTGGTGGCAAATCCAACGCTTAGAGTACTTGTGACGTATCAACGCTGTGCGTTTTCCTAAATGCACCTCCAATTTGGGAATTTATCCTGGCGAAACTATTGCGACAAGAAGAATAAAAAAACTAGGTATATTTCTCAACGTTCTGGATGTCGTGGTACCTATTTAAAAAAGTGATCTCACACATTGGGAGTCAATCATGTATAATTATAGAATCTGAAATTAAGAATAAATATGTCTAGTCGCCCATTGTATGTTCGATGTAGTCTTAGGTCGAGTAATATTTCATTAATGGAACTGATACAATAAAAAATGTCTGTAAAATAAATCTCATCCTGGCTGATTGAGAGATAGAGGTCCATAACTAATTCTGATATATTTTGGTGCTAATCGATATCGCAGAAAATAACATCACATCACGTTTTTACCTGTACAACAACTCAAAAAATCATGGATTGATTTTGCCTCAATCAGTGGACGAGAAAAGTAAAAAAACAACGTTTCGACGAGATTTTCCCAATCTCGTTAGGTAAATTAGGTCTGTGTTTTCTAAAGGAAAAAACCGAAATTACATTATACAATCAATTACGATTCGTTTTGGGTAGTATGAAAACACATGGCTTTTTTTCATTTATAATTTCACGGTCCTTCATCTGTTATTTGTGGGGTGGTCAGGTAGAGCTTTTCTGATAGTTATAGGAAATATAAATGAGTATTTAGAATCATGTCATTATGTTGAATATGTCAGCCGGTAATCATAATCAAACGTATCTATATGTTTCATGCTCATGTTTTTTTTTGAATAATTACCCTAACATGAATTTGATATGGGTTGAAATATTATGACGAAGTTTCAAATTGAATCTTCAAATGAATTTTAATTTTGATTTTCCTGTAACTCCAATATTCTGTGTAGATGATGCACTTGCTACCAATTATCAAACATTTATCCATAATTTAGTATAGACTGCTAATCGAACCACCTAATTGAAAAGTATGTACTTTTTTTTTCTAGAATACTTTCATTTTTCCAACTTTGAGCGGTTAAATTGGATATTGGTCATTATTTTATAGGCCATACACACTTCCATCTATCAACAGTTAATTTATTAATCACATTTTTTGTAGATAAAACAGATATTTCCTTCAAATCTTTCATTATCATTGGAACACCTTGTATATGAATATATTTGACGCTGACAAACTATAACATCCTCAACCGACACATCATTTTCATTCATATTTGTTGTTGAAATTTTCATGTATTTACCCAATAGAAAAAAAAATTACTTTAATAACTGAATATTGTCTTACGGTTTATCGGATGAGTTTTTCACGATATTTCAGATTATTTTCGATGTCATAACAAACTAAAGCTACAATTCTTGAGCGATTGTTGAAAAAAGAAACTTTTTATATTGTGCTAGTTGGTTACCATAATCGATGAACGAATTTCCTTAGCACGTGAAAAGTTCCAACAAACATTCGAAAAGCATCGCGTGCAACATGCCAATAACCGCCCCAAATAATAGGGGGTATTGCTAATTTTATTATATTTCCCTCGTTCACGATTGAGATACTTAAATTTCGAACTCCTCTAAATTTGTTCTGGAGGTTGTTACCCGAATTAGATTTATTTTGCTTTATCAGAATTCGCACGCAATAGTAGGTATTACGGTGCCATATAGTTGTTTTTGTTTTTGGTTATGAGAAAATATACTTACGAAATATACTACGAAACTGGAATATTTTATAGTAATTTAAAAATAAAAAACCTATTGAAGCATATGTATTACCCCATTGTCTATTTCCATCACTATTCGCTACTAATCAACTTTATGACCTTGAAACCAGCATTTTCCAACGTATTCTAATATCAATATCGAAAAAATAAAACGATCAGTAACTGTGAATTCACCAATATTTTCAATGCTATATATGCCTCCATATTTCTTGAAGGAAATAATTTCAAACTTGGTACACTAATCAGGGTTTACCAACGTGATGTATTGAATTTACAATTTTGGTATGTGGCCATACTTCTTTTATTATTTTCTTTACACAAATTGATAGACGAATGAGTATTTGATATTAGCTAGATCCATCAATTCCCAACCTAAAAATCATAACATTCCATATGTCTAAAATACAATAAGTGCAATAAACGCATGATGCCAATTTTTCACTACACACAGGAATAATTATCAGCCTCCTGAACATTCCTCAATGTTGGGAGTATCCAAAACAGGATTGAATCTTTTTTTTTTTCACATACCTTTATAGAAGCTGATAATCAAACTGAAGCTATGAAAGATTACAAAATAATTATTATCTCGAAGACCGAGGAAATTGATTTTAAAAATTCGAGAGATTGTTTATAAATAATTCAAAAGTGCTGTAAGTGCTTATGGAAGTAGCCAGATTTCCAGAAGTATAAGAAGTCAAGGTATACCACCGACTGTCCTCCATCACGTATGGTACTTATTACCCCTTTCAGCTTTCATTGGATGGCACATAACTCTCCATGAGTCACGCATTCTTCGAATACTCTGGTCCATTACCAATATTGTATTCTTTAAAACGTTATCTTTTTTATTAGTTCTGGTGGCCCAGTAGGCTAGACAAGTTGATAAACCCGTAAAAAAGGCACGCGACAAATGGATGTCACTACTTAATCTTATTAGAAGACTTATCATTCTCGTAGACCATACAGTAGCGTACGAGAATATTATTTCACTAGGTATATATTTTCTTAAATTGATTGAAAAATAGCGAGTTATTTCACATTCAACTGGAAAATATTACTATAGTACTTATTATGACAAAGATTTCTGTTTTGTTTATATTTTTGGAATGACTTTTTGAAAGAGGTGTGTTCATTTCTTTGGTATTTATGAATATATACTCATATTTATATTGTTTTAAAAATATTTCAAGCAAAAATACCCTATATTCAGATCATTAATCAATAATGGTTCAGCTATTCCATATAATAGAAAAGATAGTGAGGTGAAGTTTGGGCAACAATGATGTTACAATGAAATTGGCACTAGAAATGTTCACAAAAACCCTATAAATGACGCAGATAATCTATTTTTAAAGTTCGTTTATTGTCTTCTTATACTAGGATATTAATTGAGTAAGCTTTCAATACCAATCAAAAAATAGTGAAAGATTGCTGCTAAAATAACTGAAAAGCAGTGTAAAAAACAGAACAATTTTGCAACATGGGTATAAGGTTAGTATATGCAGCAAAAAAAATAAGAATGCACCAATGAAATTAAACAGATCATGTCAAGTCGTAAAAAATATGGGATTTTTTTGGTTCCATCTTATTCATTCTTGTTCTTATTCGCTGTATAAACTAACCTTTACTTTTACGTAAACATCAATTGATTGTTTTTCTGTCAATGTATCTATCAGCCACGAGCTACCACTGTATTCGTTGTCTCGTTTCAAGGATGTCACCGTGTGCTTTTTCACTTCTGAAAAGAGGCCACACAAATAACCATTTCATCGTGAGAGAAAGAACCATAAAATTATCATCTAATTTCTATCAATAATCCTGTAAATATGAGTTTTCGAGATAAGTCACGGAGCTAATGGACACACATTGGGATACAATAAATAAGAGACTGGCTTCAGTTGAATCACGATTTTTCCTCGAAACCAATATACATATCACGATAATGGATGTCACCACATTCTTCAACTTGATGATGGTAATTTTTTAGTAGATATTTCGGTTTTAGAATCACTTTACACATAGTAGTGACACGTATCATTCTCACAACCTCTATATCTTTAGTATCGAAATTTAAAGAACTGTAAGCATCATTATGGAAATGTATATTGTAATAATGGTGAAATTATATAGCCCGAGTGTACTCAAATTACCGTTGGCAAATACAATTCAGAATGCTTTCATCAAATTATATATCTTGCACCTCGGAATACCCATTGATATCGAATCGAATGCCCGAACACAGGGCCGTACCTGGACTTTTGAATAAATGAGAAATTATTTGTTTCGTCTGTCAAATTATAGCAAACTTATACTTAACAATGTCACAAAATTAGTATAGTATTGATAAAAAAAATTCAATATCTGATTTATTGATTACAAATTGGATATAAAATTCAGTATTCCTTAATTTTACCAGTAATTGATAACGATGTAGCGGTGGTTTATAATACAATTCTCACAAATTTCATTATAAAATCGCACATCTCACGAATCGGCTTACTGCCAAACTTAGATTAAATGGAATCGTTGTATATCTGAATTTTAGCATTTTTTATCTAATCAATCTATATAGGCGAGCCAACGAGAATGTATATGGATAGATATGGTGATTTCGTGAAAAAATTAATTCAGAATATTGATTAAAAAAACAAATCCAATTTTTTTGAACAAAATCTAATGTTCTGGAAGCAGCAAAAACAATATGTATTGTGATTCGTTTGTGACCTGTAGACCTGTAGGAATTTGGAATTGAATTTGATTTCATTCATTTTTGGAAGATGATTTGACTTTTAAATTTTTTTTTCGAAAGATTTAGGCATCAATTATTATAGCAACACTTCACAGTGACTTTACCGGGATGCCGAATTTATTTGAAGATGAATCTTTGATACGCTAATGAAATTTATTTTTGTTTGAATTTTTACAAATATTGACAACATATGCTGCTATTTTGTTATTCTGATCCGATGACAATCTAAATGACGAATTTCTCGAATCTCCAACCTGTATTTATTATGTACTTTCTTAGAATATTGAATGTTTAACAGTTATCAAATATTGGTTAATATTTCATGAATCAAAAGTATTCGAATAATAAACATAACCTAACTTTTTGAATAATTGGACTATATCTGGAGTTTTCTTTTCGCTGTTCATGTAGGGAAACCTTATTTCTGATACGGTTCTGTCCATATTTACCGAGACGCCAATACTATAATACCATACCCTAATCACGATAAACAACTCGAATCTCCCGCAACAAGACGAAGAAAAAAAAAACAAATGAACAATACGTGAGTGGCGAGAGATCGACTTTTGATTGGATAAGTTCCCAGTAATGACAGGTTCTATGTCGCCACACTATACATTAGCCTAATACATCCTAATATACCGTAACGACTGGGTTTAGGCGGACGAAAAAAAAAAATGGCTTCGATCCATCCAAATTGCTCTCAAGCGTATTTCTATGGATGTCCGTGAATGATTAGAGTCTGTGGGATGAGAAACAACGAGCTGCATGGCTTTCATGATGGGTAATAAAAAGAAAGTTATGTTTTTTCTTCACGAGTGATTCAAACTTTATAATGGATAAAAATGATGTGTGTCTATTTGGGATGAAGAGATTATGGTTTATTGAAAGCCAAAAAACCTCAACAAGGTCTGGTTTGTCAGTTTTGGGATGGATGATTGGGTGAATGTTTGAAATAATCTAACCACAATCGAATTGATGTTTTCAATATAATGAATTTTTCAGTCGTTTCATTGGTCAAAATCATATCAAGGTTTTTATGTGTGAAATATGTACGTAATAGGTGAAACGCGCTTCTATAATCGTCTCAATAAAACATACGAAATCAACATTGCTTCTAGCTTTCTTCTTGAAACGTTCAAATGAGTGATAACTCAAATTTGGAATTCAATATGATCAATTGGTTCATGCTCACCAATTGACAACACCCTAAGCTCAATTCAAACTCGTTTTAACCATTTCTGAACATGGTGAAATTTTTCAAAACGTTAAGAAACTTCGGTCCACCTTGGTACCTGGGTGTGAAATCCGAACACCTCGTAAGCCATCTAACAACTTGGCCGCGAGAGCCTCACCATATAAATATATTCTTTATTGAAACTAGTTCTTGAAAGAATTACTCACTTTCAGCAATAATCCTTGCCAAAACATTGACTTTTTCTGGATAATGGTATGGCTCTTCCTCATCCAGATACTGTCTCTCTAATATCTTGTGAACGACAAGAGATACGAATTCAGTCTGTAAGTTGATGTATCCTCCAAAAGTAATAGTGATTTTGGAAAAACGCTTGTGGAAATTTTGTTGAAATTCTGAATCGATAGAGAAGAGATACAGGTGATTATTTTCATTCATTACCTACGCTATCGCCAAAAATATTGACTATGCCAAAAATAGCTCTCGAATATCTTGTCATGAATATTCAAGGTTCAGATATTCGGGATACCATAATTTCGAGGTATATAACAATAATTATATTCATCTAAATGTGTATTTTTAGACGTCGTCGATTAGGATCCATAATATTTATGGTAGTGGCATTATATAAACACTTTGCTGGCATTGAATTATGTTTGCTGAATATTCTATTCCGATAAAACTTCATATTCTTTCGGCGATTCAAATGTTGGATTCCCGCATTTTTGAATAGGACATTTTCAAGTGACTCGTACAGGTTATCACTCCTAGGAGCATATCCTGCATGTTATGACACACTGTACGAACTGTGGTTTAATAAAATCAATTCGAAAGGACATGCAGATGGATCTTAATCATTACCTACATCAATTTTGATTCCATTTACAAATAGTTTTTTCACTAATATTGGTATGAGCTTTGTTCTTTTCGTTTCGAAGCTTTAAATGACCCGACTAAAATTTTTCGTATTGACTCATTTACTTGTGTGAATAATAATAGTTTTTTTTTTTATTTGAAACGAATATCATGGTTGTTAGTAAAGTAAGGAGAAAAAAACTTGTATTTTCTACAACTTTTACCGATCAATCACTAAGAGTTGTACGTTTTCAAATGGGAAATTCGAAAAAAGAGATCAAGGGTGCGACTTGTATTTTTTCGTATCTCGTATAGTTACCGAGTTACCACATAAAAACAACGAAATTTGCTCACCCTGTACATTTATCTGATGCAAAACTTAAACTTTTCTTGAAAAAACCACCCTGATTATGCTCCTAGGACATTTTTGGCAACTCTCTCGGACTAAATGATTGTGTGAAATGCGCAGTAAATTAGTAATTCAAGACCAAAGTTCCTAAGCCCAAAATTCGTAATTTATCATCCATTCCCCGTACCCAGAAACGTTAAAGCGTTACTTTTCAACAAAAACCTTCCCTAATTAAAGGCTTTTTCACGTTCGTTCCGCCCGGCATCCCAAGTTCATTATCAAGACGAGGACGGAGAGACGAAGTCGACGAGAGGGAGAGAGACAGCCCGTTGCAGCATGAAACGGCGTTTTTGTGGTTTATTTACTTTAACTGATACCTGACAATGCCTCGTTATATTCGAAGCAAATCGAATTTGTACCGCTAAGACAATCGATTCTTAACGCGACAGATCACAGATCAACAGAGGAAATCAAAGCATTTTTTTCAATGAGACTCCAGGATTTTGCAGAAAAGGATGCGATGTGATGAAAAAATGGCTGAATCAATTGTACCGAACTGGGAAAGTGTGGGGGGATCTACAGGTTACTATAAATTTATTACTCAAAGGAACTTATGCAGGCAAGCACGTCACTGGAAAACAACTTCAGTTATATTTGATATAATTTATCGAAAATTTGATGAGATCTAACTATTAATAGGGATTATAATCTTCAAAAGATGGTTTATTTTCAAAAGTTACAATTTTGGCAAATTGCTTGGTGCGAGAGACAAAAAGGGAAGTGTTCGTAACGTCACTTTTTTGTTGTTTATGTTTCATTGCTATTCGGTTTTCATGCTAAGGTTGATGTAGATTGTGATTTCACGTGTTTTAAATCTGAGTTCGTTGAGTCTCTGTAAATAAAGTCTGAACAGCCCAAAGAAGAATCTCTAGTGGCAACAGAGAAACTAAAACTATACATATACAATTACATATATTATACATTTGTTGATGCCAATTCAATGAGATATTCAGGTCCGTTACTAACGTAACCATTTGTAGTTTTTGATCATTGGGCAAGGACAACTTAACAAAGTGTCTCGTCGGAACTATTGAGTCAAATTGAAAAAATTATCGTTTCCCGAGAAAAAACAGTGATGCATGAATAAGTATTTTATTAAAGAGGATTATTATTCTGTTATTATTATTTCGACAACAAACTGTAATTCAAATCTCAGCAAAATTTCATTTCGCGTTGTTCAATCCAAAAATTTGAAATAATAAAAAATATAAAACTAATGGTATGGTACGATTCCTGAAATGATTATTTTTTTTGTACTGCATTTTCGGTACATCTCTTTGGTAACCAATTTGTTTATTAACGATTATTTAAATTTAACGTAATCCAGTTAATTATTCAATTTCAATTTAAATTATCATGAAATAATTGCAAACAAATGCATGAGCATTTTCATTTCCTAATTGAAGAACATTTGTATTATTTTTATGATCAATATTTTTGTGACAATGACACCTCTTGGTATGTCTTCGTTGGGTCGCCCTGTGAACTTCTACTGGTATTTCTATTCCAGACTTTTAGACTTGCCATATATATTATAACTCGATATGATTTTCACTCTCTACTTATACAATCAACAAGTTTTCCAAAGTCACTTTGTCAAAAGTGTTGATTTCCGCTAGTATCAATTTTTTTGTTGAAACCCAACAGGAAACGGCATCGACATCGAAAGCTGAGGCTTTGTGATCTGTAGATTTGGAAAATGAAAAAACAATGTGTTCCCACCATCTCTATTAATAACGCATTACAAAAGAAGAGCGATATGTCATTAGCGGAGATTACCAACATTAGACTTTTCTAATGATAATAGCGCAGTCACGATTGGATCATGATACTGTGGAATTATGGAAGGACGTCGTTACTTTTCAGTTTACATGTTTCATAATTCTAAATCATCGATTCCACGTTGCCTTCGTAATGTTATTATTTTATATGCACCAATCACCGTTTCCCGCGATATCATCAATTCATTTTCACATGCGAATGGTTTATTGTTACTTAAAGGCATGGTTAGCCAAGTTCAACACAATTTGGATATTATTCAACTGTCCAATAATCTACAGATTTGGAATTGAACAATTCAAGTAAATACTGTACATATTGACAATTATTATATCAATGATGCTCAAATCGAAATTGATCGTATTCTGCCTGTACTATTGAAAACATAAGAATATTTGGTAGATTGCTTCCATGTCTCCATAATTTATTTTCAATCTTCGAATCTATAGTATTTCTGTAATCATTTTTTATTTCAAATTAGCCATACATTCTTAAAAGAATCTATAAGTTCCTTGAATAAATCGGAGTGCATTATAGTATTTTTCAGAAGAAAACCATCCATGGTGTCCAGAATCTCAAGCTGAATAAATATAGTTTGGTGAAACTATAAGAGACATTCTTTAATGGTGAACCAAAATGACGGAATTCTTATTAATATAGAATTGAATTATTTTAAAAAACCATTGTTAATGTGAAAAAATTGTGGGGCGTTTAAAAAACTGATCTTTGTAGCATCCCACGCTTTTTTACAATAATTATGATTTCATAATAAATTTGATTCTCTATTTATTTTTAATTTCTTATGTACGAGGACTTCGATCAATAGCCTATTGAATTGAATTTGTTTCAGTTCAATAACGTTTCTGTATTATTATTAGATATTTAATTTTTTATTCTTTTGGTGATGGACGGGATTCGCACTCATGCCCGGAGACTCTTACATTTCGTATTGAATAAAACTTGCGTTTTAATTCGACCGGCCAATGATCCAGATTAAAATGACGGGAAATACTAACGTTACTATTAATACTAAAGAAATGCATTTGAACAACGGGCCGTAAGGACACCCCTCTGTGGTAGATCTATTGAACTTTTGTCATGACCCCTTGAAATGTCACTGATAAAATCATATTTGTGCGATACGATTAGGCCAGTGTCAGATAAGTGACGAGTAAACGCCTGATATGACGTTTTCAATGACAGCAATTAGCCACTTAGTCCGTCCAGAGTGATTGAGAGAAACCTGTAACTATCACTATTGTTATTGAAAGACTGTGATGGAAATCTTTTCAATTTGTTCAAAAGATGACGCCACTCGCGACAAGTTTACATACATACATACAACTCAAGCTAATATAAACCATGTTAAGAGAGGCATATTCTGATACTCATTCGCCGCTTATACAAGAATCGATATCTGTATAAAATTACTAGCGAATGAAATAACGAACTTGGGTACAGTTGATGGCAGTGCTACATCAATATTCCGCTGACGATGCGGTTCGCAACGTTCTACAAAAATGGAAACCAAACAAAAAAGTTAATCCACTTCACGTACTGTTCATCAATATCAGAAATCTAATATTTAAACAGGTTATACACACAATTATCTTGAGCGACCGCAGACGTCCAGTGCGGTCGTGGCTATGGGCCCTAGCCAAGCACCTCGAGGCATACGGCAGGACCGATGCGAAAATGACACAGGCCGATAGTTAGCGGTTTTTTCTTTCGAAACCGCTCTGTGCACGCGTACTTCTTTCTCTTATTACGGATATATTGATTGAACACGAGAAAATTACATCGACTGGTGTTTATTTTCATGCTCGTTCTGGCTTTTTTGCGACGCCAGACAATATCCTGCGGAATGGCCGCTTCCCATGATAAAAAGTAATTTTATACGCGATCTTTATTATTCGAAATTGTGATCCCGATTTTATGTTTATTGTTATTGCCTCTCGGAGGTGCTCTACCTCCCACTTGGATTACATAATTGAGGGGATTCTTTGGAAAGTGTCAGCTTGTCGATAGGAAACTGGAGTATGGTGTAAGAATGGCATCTCAGTTTTTATTGGTTCTCGCGTTTTTGTCAAGTCCGAGAAAGGACATGACATTCCAGGGCTCTTTACAAACGAGGGTGTAGACGTTATTAGTGAATCTTACTTGGAAAAGGCTCGTGTAGAGATGGCTTTTTTCGATGGACGAGATCATTGTAGAAATTCCGCAGTAAACATTCTTCGAAGCATTTTACACGATGCAAAAACGCATCGAGATCATACTCGATATCGGCCAGGCAGGCAGACACATTCCATCCAGATTTTGTATCCTTCTCCAACTTTTCACTAAATTGCTGCATTTTTCTCCACATTTAAAATCAACGATCAATTACACTCTTACTAGAGAAGCCAAAAATAATTGATAATCAAGGAAAAATTAATATACAGTGCGGATAGAATATTTTCCCTTTTAATTTCCGTTACTGGATACCAAATTGGAAAACGCTCGGGCCAGTCGATTTTTATTTCAAATATAGTGATTTTTATAACAAAAACTTATCAACCCCACCACCCCTCCTCTCGATAGCTACCCTTTCCCCAATTTTTTTTAATAGCAAGGACGGCCGTGAAAAAGATTCTAAGTTGAATCCAAAAATTATCAATTTCAATTTTCCGAAGTAAAATACTAATAGAAATTAATGAATGAAAAATATTGAATGAAATCAGAAAGCTGTTGGAACTGATTTCATATACAGAGCTTCTTAAGACTTTATGTTAGAACTTCCTTAAGAGGTTTGTTTCTCAATAGACTTCATACTGGAATAGTTATGATTGGGATGCTGATTGAGTGCTTTATATCAGAACTCTACATTTTGTGTCCGATTTAAACACATAATATGTTCCAATATCTTACAAACAATTTTACACACTATTTCTGAGGGTCACTTTGTTTGCTATGCCATGCTTTTCACTATGAGCTCATTGACCTTGAACTGACAAAATCGGGTATTTCCATAATCATAATTAAATCCATGGCTTGTCTATAACAAAATTCAACTGAGACAAAAAGAGAAAACAATCGCATTATCATATTTCCTTCGAATCATTACGTGGAATGATATTCTTAACCATGGCTAGATCTTTGAAAAGAATGCTAATAGTCTCTGCGAAAGAAACAAGCAGATGTAAACATTTTCAAGAACTAGTATGTTATAACATCGAAGAACTGAATCAGATTTTGAAATAATATACCAATTGGAAAATTTCATGAAATGTCGTATGAAATATGGTACTCAATCTAGTTTTTTTCTCAAGTGCCAAGATCTTTGTCTTGCAATGGTGAATAAACCCAGTTGTTTATACACGGTGTTAAAGGAAAACCAAATCTGTAAATCCGACTTTTATATTGCCACAAGTTTATGTGTGACATTTCAATTTGGATTCATATCCAGTCACTTGCTGTTTTATTGGTCCTATTTCACCTATCTTATGTGATATCCCAGCTGTATTTAACGATACCTTCTGGCAGCCACGGCCATCTTTACGTATATGGCCACTCTCTGTTGGATATATTTTATGTCTGCTAGCGGTGCTCACTTTGCGTCAATCCTTCACCCATTATCGATGCGTTATGTTTTCTGTTTCAAACGTTCACTCCGATAGCATTATCTTGAATTTGTTTGCATATCTCGGTTAGGACATTAATACGTATAATGTCGAAGTTTATCTCGGCGAGAGACATTTTTGCATTAGCGACTCTTCAGTCTTTTGATTCGAATGAATTCGCGGTTATTCTCAAAATCTCAAATATCTTGTAGTTGTTCGTTGATCTCAATATAGAAATTCTTACTATTTACTTAAATTTTGCCTTTCAATCATGTAACATTAGAGTAACATTTCATCAGGATACGCCACTTTCTCGTAATTTAAGATCCTACTTTCAACCAAGAACAGCTCAAAAAAGCAGCCATTAAGAGAGCAGAAATCTGAAGCGACAGTATCATTTTTCAAAGTCTCAAAACTTCATTCAAGAGAGTTTTATGGAGTGCAATCGCCTTTTCAGTGGATCCCTAAATGGCGGAAAAATAGCCGTCAACATTTTCAAAGTTCACAGTTTTGTTTGAAATCCTCACTTTTGCAGGAAGTGCCTTGGAAAACCAGAAATCCATTTTATATGATTTCTGAATTGAAAATGTGCAGATTAATCAATGTCCTTATTTCAACTTTTCAATAATATTTCAATTCTTGTGTTCATATTTTAACTCATGGAACACTTTCCAAAATAAAAAGTTATTAACCTGCGTTCGTTCATGGGGCACAAAGAAACTTTATAAAATATTACAGAGAACCTCTTCTATTTGTTAATGCACATTCAGATTCCACAAACAGAGAGAAGCATGCATTTTGTCTTGCATTTTTTGTTATTCAACTGAAACTACTACTCTAAGCTATACTCGACTGGAATCGATTTCTTTTTTTTTTGAGTTAGAGAAAGAGAGAGATAAGACGCGAATCAAAACTAGACAAATTGTTCTTGTTTTACATATATATTCAGGTAAATAACTGTTTTTTACTTCTCCACTGACGTTGTAGTTTTGTAGAACTGATGATGCAATCACAGTAGAGGACCCAAACGGTACCCCAACAGAACAGGATATTGATTTTCGACTGAGTTCCTCTTCTTCGAGTATAACCCACTTGATACATTTGAATTTTGAAAATAGCATTATATGTATCATTAACCGAATCAAAAGTCTCACATAGATTCAGAAAAATTCATATCTCTGTACAGATTCAACTGATTGATCTCTAAAGTGAACACTGTTGTTTTATACATTATTCAACCACAATTTCTCAAAGCTCTGATACGATTCTTGATGATGATGGTTGTATTTATGTATTCTAAACATCAAATGCCTTGCAAACCAGAATGTGAGAATGAGTTGAAATTTCTGTGTGGCATCGATGTGAAGTTCAAAAGACTCACATTGAAATCACCGAAGGCGCATACTGAGACTTGAGTCTAATTATATGAAAATATACCTAACTGTTAATAAAGAAACGGCACAATTCCAAACTGAGATTGATAGTAATCGATCGTTCAATGATGTTAGCGATATAAATCTCTTGGGTGGTATTTCATAGAGTTCGTCGACATCATGCAACATTCAAGATAGTTCTGAGATAATTAGTTATTAACGACAAACTCATTACGACTTTGACTCCTTGAATTGTAGCTTGTTAGGGCAATTTTTCAGCTGTCAGGATCGCCGAAGTATTAACAAACGCAGCCATCCATCATTATTTATCAATCACGGCACAATAGATCCACTCAATTGGCCACTGATCATCTGCTGACTACCTTATTCGGACAAAATAATTAATCAAAATGGAACAGGGGCGTACAAATATTTGTGGTATTTTACTTGAAGTGCCGCCGAAGCCTTCCACCCAGTGCCGTTTTCATTTATTTTCTTGTAACTACTACAATATTCAATTCTCTTACTCAGAGATTTCCTGAATGTGTGCGATGGATAATGTGAAAAAACATGTTTGAAACAAAGCCGTCTACATCGCATCATCAGGTAAATTCATCGATTAAACAAAACGCATGTCCAACGATTGTATCGTAAATATAGAACGAGAATATATTCAGTGCATTGTCATAGGGATGAACAAAAAATTTTCGACCATTAAATAATGGAACAACTGACTTCATGAGGACAAAAACATCTTCCACTACAACAAGGATGATAGATTCTTCGCACCTGCCAAATTTTCCTGAATACCCTTAGAGCCTTTGATGCGATAGTTTCTCATTGTCTTCTATATCATTACGCCACATTTTGTTCAAGTTATGGGGTGATTTTCCTCTCCAAGAATAGAAAAGTATCCTGGACGAAAAGGTCACCCTTTGTTTCTAACAAAAGTATCATAGTCTTGATAAAAAGAAGCATTGCAACATTCAAAACAATAATGACATTGGCAATTCATTGTTCCCCGGTGATAAAGACGGCATGGAGGAAGTGAAACGTTCAGGAAATATCTGTCCCTCAAGCTTGGTGTTTTGATGCCTAATGAAAGCAATTCATCACTCGCAAATCGAAGATTGTTTCGAATCGAAAGAATTAATGAAGACACCTATTTCACATTCTCCTGAATTCTTTGAAGTTGAAAAATCAGATATAGAATAAGGTAAAATAATTCAGAGAATATAAAATGGGTAGACCTGAAATAACTTTTGAGGTTCGAGGATTCGCTTTTTAGAAACTATTTATTTGATTTAATACAATTTGTCACACGAAATGTAGATGTTTTTAGTAAGAGATTTAGATTCTGACTGACTACAAAAGAGCAATCTGAAATGAGTTAAACAATGGGCCTCGTCAGCATCTTTATCTTGGAGGATGATGGGACCGGCTGTGTCAGCATAACTCATCATTTGGTGGTGAGATAATTTCTGAATAATTTTATCACAAAAAAATGAGTTTGCTTCAATGAAACTATGTGTCAATTGTGTGTCAGGTGGATTTCTCGTATGGTCAATTCATTTCAGGTTGATACTTATGTCACATCTGGTGAATATGTGTTTCCACAACTAGATTTGCAAATGATTTTTTGCGACCAGCTGATCTATGCGAATTGTTTATTAAATGATTGAATCGAAAATCATGAGAAATCTGTTATTTTAGGAAAATGATTCTTGAATGCAGCGAATCATTCAATGTTTAAATCAGTCGATATTTGAACATGTAAACTTATCAAATTGTGACTATTCCCGGTGCACAAATTTTGTGGATTTTTCATAATTATGGATAATTTATTCTATTTCATTGAATTTTTCTTAATATGATTTACTCGCCTCTATTTTCTTACTGAATTAATTCATATTTTTATACTTTTGTGTCTATAACTCTGCATATTTGTACAGATGAAGACAGAATAGCCGATTCTTCTATTTCAAAATTATTTCTTCCGATTCAATGATCAATTATCGCACCTGTTGCTCATGTGACGTAGCTTTCCACCTCAAATAAATAAACATTAGTTGCAGGTGATTCGTCAATCGGATCAACCTTATGACCTAGATCCGAAAAGGCCTAAAATCATAGTAGATATAAAAAATGTTGAAAATGAGAGACTGCGTCTTCACAGGTGGTCAACATAATTTTTTGTCCGATCGACTTTCAAGACATCACCGGCAGCAATTCAGCGCCAAATTTACAACGAAGCAGCTTCCGCCTTCCACTGTTGACTGGGGTGGTCGGACATTAGTGTATATCGGGGCGCCGTGGTAGTTTTTGCGGCACTCTTTGTGACAGCTAATTACAGTTTATCGTGACATCCGGTATCCTCCCAATGACATATCCATCAGAGAGCAAGGTCGGCGATTGCCGGCGATAAGTATAGACACCCGAGCTAACAAAAACAATAAATGAAATCGAATTAGAAGTTGGACAAATTTGTTTCGTCTGTATGGGTCTGCGTGAGAATTTTTTTGCGATGGGATGAGAGATAATTGGGACTTGCGGTTTATGTCAATGGATGGCAGGTACTGGTGGCAAGGGTGCTTGGTGTTTATGAATGAAGTTGTACGAGAACACGTATTATTACGACAGCGTAAAACAGACGGGCAATTTTTTATCGGTTCTGAGTTATTATAAATCGAGATTGGTGTCTCGACATCAAGTCTGAAATTATTTTATTCCTTTCTTCCAAATTGCGATATATTGCCAGTTATTTATATTTTGATTGTATCTTTTGATCTTGAACCAGAAAACATACATTCGATAGCATTATGAACAAACCAATACTATCCGAAATTACTTATTTGTGTTGAAGTTCAAAATATCCATCATTATTTGCCAACTTTCATTGAGACTTCATTCATTCTGGGAAAATAATAGAAAATATAGTGTTTTTCAGATTATTACATTCCACAATAAGATATTTGAATCGTTTGAAATTTAATTACCACAAAAATATATATGTATATAGATTCATTGCTGATTTTTTCATTCAATTGAGATTCTTGCATTTCATACAAAAATATCGTGACTTATTTCAAATTCCTGACAAAAATTCTATGAAATAATTAAGAACAATTGCTTTGCCGTACTTTCATATTATTCACGCGAATGCCCTCAATTGTTTGTCAGTTTTTTATACATACATTGAAGAATTGAAATAACTTTGAAAATTAAATCATGATTAACCTCTCATATTACGAAAAAATTAGGTTGATAGGTGTTTCCTCGCCATTTTGAGGATCCCCAAATAGGCATGCCATATTGAATACCTCCATGAAAAACTGTCCGAATAAAGTTTCAGTTGGAAATTTTCAGTACGATTAGTTTATCCTGAAAGAATCAAAAACCAAATTGAAAAGTCAGCACAAAAATGCGCAAATTTTCTCCTGAATTGGAGCAACTTGGAGTATCTCTTAAGATTAGCGAGATCTGGCATTGGAAAAAAGGACAGCCTGTATGTCATGTTTCTCGATATCGAAGAACTGTGCCAGGAATCTAAAGAATCTCGAATTCCCTACAAACAAAAAATGTTCATCAAAATATAGATCGCATGATACCTAATTAAGCAAATTGCAAAGTTCCATACGAAGATAATAATATTTTGGTACCTATCTATTAAAATTTGGAATTGGTGTAATTTTGGAATATGTATAAGTAACCCTAATTGGTGACGTTGGAATGTTAAATAGGTTTTATATGCATATGACACAAAGTTAGGACAAATTTCGACTAATTATTAATTAGCCACCAAAATATTGAACATAGCAAAACTGTTTTTGGTGTAAGCTATCAATGTGAAATATTGCACCACACTGAAGGCACACTGGCTCGGTTTTCTCACGAGCAGATTCTCGAACCACTCAGTATAAAGGATAATTTTTTACAAATGTCTCGAAAAAAGGTCATCGAATTTTGTAAAATCTACCTAAGCAAATCTCCCATTGCTACTGTCTAGCTAAAAACTCATAGTCAAGATTACAATAACGACATTTTTATTAACAATCTGACTTCATCACGAAAACATAATTTACGGTTTCATCTAATCTGAACATCTCCACGTAATTTAACATAATTGTTAAAACAAACGACCAAGCGATTACAATTATTATACGCTGAAACTCACGGTGGAATCGTAGATTCAATTTCTCACTGAGGCTTTGTGAACAGTAATGACTTGATAGTACATATTATTATCATTTGAATTTGAGCAATTAAACAAGAACAAAGAAATATGGATGGCATGGAACGTCGAACCGAATAATTGAAATTACACAAAAATTTAATTTCGGCGTTCTGGAGATTATACCTTCTTTTAATATATGATTTGAGTACAGGAAATTTTTATTCATATTCCATTTCAAATATAGTGAATAACAATTTCGCCAGAATTCATAATTACGTAGAAAATTAATTTATCCGGTACTTGTTATGTATATCCAAATCACATCAATTTCGTTTTTGAGTATTTGAAACCCCGACAATTTTTTTCAAATGAGGTGTGTTCAATATACTGTATCCGTTACTGTCCATTTAGGATATATTGGATTATTCATAAATTTAAATCAGAATCAGAGGATTTCAAAAATGATATGAAATATACGTAGACATATGATAATAGTTGAGTTGTATTTATGCGTCTATATGAATAAAAAGATCATGTTTCTTTTGATTCTTCTAATATAAATCATGTCAATTCATGAAGGTATCTAAAAATAATAAAAATGTGTTCAATCTTTAAACTGAATGGAGCGAAAGCCTCGTGGGTATAAGTGTTTGTCTACAACATCCAATAAAATTATGAAATATAGTATACAGGGCGCCAGGTAGAGAAACTCTTTTGAAATTATGCTAATATATTCCGAAGCCGCCATAAACAATCATTTGTTTTGGAGTCAAAATTATTTTTTGACATTAGTTAGTTTTTTCAATTCATTATCTTTCGGAGGTAATGCATCGAAATGATAAAACCAAATAAAGGAAATTTCTTAAACGACTTTCATGTTTTTCATCTTCTCATCGGAATATTTAACAACCAAATTTATGCGGGTCTCTGATGAAATTAAGCCAATAAAAGTCGAAAAATATGAAGAAAACTCGTGGCGCTGTTTGAATTATAATACTTTCATAACATTAGGTTTATTATTAGGTTTCTAATTATGCTAATGTATTCTCTTTCAGATTTGCCGTATTTACAAGGGGACAAAGGTAAGCATGTTTTAGATAATCCAATCTCAGACTCAACAACCAGTATAGAAACGATATACATGGATAATTAGCTCAGTGAAGTATATGCTAATTTTACAACGTAGTGATAAATTAAAGCTTAATTATCACATGATAGTGAATTCTAAAATATTCTGGTAGATTTTTGGGGGACAATCTCATGGGTGAATTGTTATACATTTTTACCTGAAGGTAGATACTCTATACACTGTGTCCAAGATAAGAATGTCTATCATGGGGATCTCGGAAACCATAGGGCATATGGAGATGGTTGAATGAGAGAAAAGTTGCGCATTTTCAATTCTAAAAATCTGCCGTTCAGAAAGTTTTGAAATTCGGGCGTTATTTGAAGACATATAAGAAAACAAAAGACACTTCCTTATTGCCATTTTTCAGTCCCTACAAAACAGCGTTGAGAGATTTTCCGTACGACGTTCCATTTCGGAGAAACCACCATCAACTTTTTTTTAAGGTTCGTGAATAGAAAATACCCTGTATTGAATATTTTATTACTAATACGACGATGTATGATACAATATGATATTTAAAACGAAAAAAAAATGGTGACCCTGAGTATGGTATGGTAGGTTGTGATACTCATGTTTCGAAATATTGAATTAAAATCACGTTATTGGAGATTTGAGAACTTCATTCATATGAGTAGGGAGGTCACGCAATATGTAATAATTAACCAAATTAGTGAAGAAATTGAGAAGAAATTTAATAATTTCAACGACTCAAAGATCATATGAGAACATTTTTTGCTTCTTTGTGACACCCTGTATAATTATAATCTAGACCAGTGAAATGCTTTCCAACGGTAGAGGGTATACATTTGAAATCTTTAGGTGGGTTAAGGAAGGTACGCCGTCTCTCATGTCGTTTTAGTTCTTCCTCTTTTTTGAATTCGAGATACAGCCCATTGTGAGTTTAAATATTGACACCCTGTATAGCGAAAATCAATCTGTAATGTTGCAAACTGCTACTAATTTCTTATTATCAAGCTAAAAAAGATCAACTGTTCAGTAACGATGAAATCGCTAAAAATTCCCTCAGCATTGTCTTTCTCTTCGTTAAGAGGATGTGGTTTAATTTCTGTCAGACAAAAAACCTTCATCAATGAAGTTATTATTTTGTTAAGTACTGGTGAACTCGTATTGGTTTTGGAAATGCTCTCCATTAATTTTTTGTCATCCATCCAAGCAATCCTTTTGTTTGTCTGCTATTGAATTAAAGAGATTTCTTCGTTTTTTTCTTAAGATCAAGCGGATGTTATCTGGCACGTACTTTACGCTTTATTTCACATTAAAAATCGGTTTTATAAACAGAATTATGTCGGAATTAGTCATGGATTACGGGATGGATGAACATGCAAATTATACTATTAATATGTGCAGGTAACATTGACGTGCGTCAAGGCCGATACGAGTGTAAAATTTCAGGCCGAAAATTCATTAGAAAAATAATGTTCGAAATCCTAATGGATTTGTTCTATCTAGCTGAGTCACTAATGATATCTATTTATAGCATCTTTACTGCAGAAAGTTGATGATTAAATGATATGTAATTGTCAATTTTCGAAGAACCATCTGCATTCTGCTCTAAAACTGATACTATATTGCTCAGTTGCTGAGTAGCATTAACACCAATTCAATTTATTTTCTGCTGAATGTAAGTAGATCTTTGATGATGATAGACCAGATAATCAAAATGTCAACTTCTTGTTATTATGGAATTATATATTGAGAAATTAATGATTTGGCGATAATTTTTTGATACATAACCTTTATTCTTTTCAAAATATCTCGAAAGCTGAAACATTTAGATACTTATTCCTCATCAACAATTTCAAATAAATAATTTTCTCAATTCGACTATATCTTGTTCATCATATTCAGAATAGACATTGTTTTTAGTCCGATGAAAATTCAGAATATGCAACCTCTTCCTATCTCAATAAATACTGATATTGTCGAATTAACTATTCGTTGGTCTCTCTTGTTCCCTTGACTACGTCTATGGATAGAGTCAAAATTTTCACGGGTTACAAGAAATTTCGATCGACAACTGTTTCAAACATTATAATCAAAAAGTTTTTGTGATCCGTACCACCTGAGTATAACCACTAGACAATTATTTTCTTTCGTCACAAATTCGACAGACTCGTTCTAATTCTTTGTTTTAATTTATCTGAAGCGGAAAAATCTCTTTCAGCTCCGATTCATTCATTTCTTTGTTAGTTTCGATCAATATCCGTTAATTGAAATTTCAAGGGATAATGTCTATTTTCGGATGGAGTTGAAATGCCCCCCATGGCGATTTATTTTTAATATGATATATGGTGAGAACGAATATATTGAGATTATAAAGTAGAAATATAAACATAAAAAAAAACAGTCAACGTTGGTGGCACAATATGGCGGTGAAAAAGTGATCATATGTAAACGAACGTATACCTTTTACATGGAATATATATAGGGTGGCCCAACGAAAACGTACCGGATGGTATAACTACCAGGAAGAGATTTCATCGAGAAACTAACTGAAATCAACAAAAACAGAAAAGAAGCGAATTGTTTTTGAGTTTCTAAGCAATATGTATTTACTTCTTGTATTTTTTAAGAAATGCACTAGTGACACTTCGAAGGTCCATATATTTGCAACGAGTATAGGGAATCAAAAGGGCTTTTCAACGAGATATCATTCGACCTCCATTCCTATTTGAAAAAATTTAGGGTATGCTACCCCCCCCCCCGCTTAGGAAGGTAAAGTTTGGGCTATACCATTCGCACCAAAAGTTGTCCCCCTCATTTACAAAGATGACGTGTCTCAGGTTTTTCTCGATTAAATCTCTTCCTGGTAGTTATACCTTCCGGTACGTTTTCGTTGGGCCAGCCTGTATATTCGTCTTTAGATTCTTCATAAAATTGTAGACATATATTGTTTATAATGTCCGATATAAAATGGGATGAGAATAGTTTTTGGTTTTCGGGAATACTAACGAAAATACATTGATACTAAATCATTCGATTCAATCATGGATTAACTGAGAATCAAAATATTTATTGTACTCGGGTAATAGGCCTATTCTGAATAATTTTTTTCTTGATGTATTAATTATTTCCGTTATATTCAGAACTACAATTCAGATCGACTTCTTTTCTAATAAGATTCAGTTACCGCAACTTCATTGTCCAAACGTATTGTGGATAAATAAGGCATTAAATATTGAAATAACAATAAATTTACTCTGTCAAATTGGTTTTCACGTTACGTAATTGAAATTTAATATTCAATCTGATCACCAACAAGACATTAGTTTTTCAGAAACCATCGAATCAGTTTTTTTATGTTTTCCTTTGATGTCTCCATTCAAAGTTCCAACTGAAAATATCTATGAATATTTCGATAAATGAACAAAAACTCAATTTCGAATCAACCACAATGTTCATCGCCTTCTGTAACATGTATCAAATCAGGATGATATTACTTAATACTCCTTTGATAGACATATCAACTAGGTAGCTTGTCAGATCTCAATGGGGTTCCACACAATGAGAAGTTATTAAATCTGTTTAAAGAGGCATTAAACCCAATAATAAGATAAAAAACGTATCCATGAAAGTACCTCGTATACCTACCCAAATTCAATATCTACTAGACAAAGAACAGTCGTTTTTTTCAACTTGATTCAAGAGTGGTAAGAAGTTATAGTCATGCTAATGCTATTAGGTAGATAACCTACCTGATGACTGTTGTTCCCATGTGGAATGAGAAGATGAAGCATTCATTATTATTATTATTATCATCATTACATTCATTACATATGTTACATTCATTGCTTGTATCATATTTATCACATTCATTGCATTTATTATATTTATTACATTCATTAGATTGATACACCAAGTACGTTCATAGGATTAACAATACATTATTCGTCCAGTCATTTCATCACATGTATATTTGGTGAACTGTAGCTGCTTGACATTCCATCTTAGTTTCTTGCAATTCGGTTGATATTGAAAGGAAATAAATTTGCAATGCATATATCATAGAAAATTGTTCTACATTTATCCGATAATCGATGATCATACAGTGTGGAACAGCCAAATGGAATACATTAGATAATAAATGAATGGGAGCGTGTTGGGAAAAACGCTTGGACACGTCGATTTGTATTTTCAGATGCGCAATTTTTCAAAAAAAAATATAATTATATAGGGTGTGTCATGTGACAGTGACCGATACCAACTTTCTCATTTTAAATACAACCACCTGTATATTATTAGATTTTTGGATTCTTCAGAAAATTCCAGACATAATTTATGTATAATGTTCCATACCTATCTTCAACTGTTTCGGAAATATTGAGTATTTCCACCAAGCGTTTTTCCCAACACGCTCTCATTTATTCGTTATCGAATTTATCCCATTTGGCTGTTCCACACTGTATAATAATAATCATATCTATAAAAGAAGTCCTAATTTTTGTTGGCTATCATGTAATGGATTTTTCATAAGTGAATTCATGAGAAGATATTCCTGATAAAACAATCCACTCTGATGATAATTCGATTCAACGCTAGTACAGCTATCCCTTTTTCAATCTCGTATTCAAAAAAATTCGATTACTGCTAACGTAACTCCGATTGACGATAATAAATGTCGGTGTTTTGTCATTTTCATTATTCCATTTGTTGGCTACACAGTAGTAAGCAGTGAGCACGGCCTAAATGAGCGTTTTTCGTGCTGGTTCTCTTCAGATAAGATCAGCGGTACGGTTTCTCGACCATAGACGACGGTTGAGGTGATTTTTGTGGGGATATTATACCTCTATTAGAATTGATTCAATGAGAAAAATGAAAACATATTCACTGATTATTATAAATTACAAAAAAGTATATATAGCTGAAGGAGCATTTGCCGATGTTAATTGCAGAAAATAAGAAATTTGGTAATATAGCCTGAATGCATAGGACATTGGAAACGAAGAATTGACAAATGAATGAATGAAAAAACTCAAGACGTTACAGGAAGAGATCAATCAAATATGGATGATGTTGTTACATTCACAAATCATTGGGAAAGACAAGTGAAACGATTCAAACTCTTGAAAGTTGATTTCAGACTGATTTATAATCAAAATAATATTTCAGTAGAAGGTACGCCCATGATTTTCGAACAAAAAAGATGATTGACCACCGCTTCATAGAATTAGCTAACTCAACATTAATATTAACATCATTAGGGTAGTATTGTTGGAAATGAAATAATATTACCGATAGACATTACATAATGTACAAATAAACTAATCAGAACAATCTCTGATACTGGTTTAACGATATATTCATGATAATAATCGAATTCATCATGAAGAACCTCCCACAGTACATACACTAGGATTATTCAGCAAATTGTTTTTGAATCGAATATTACATGGACTAAGTGTTGAGGCAGATTGTTTATTCTCAAATCAGTGAGAATAAACCAAGTAATTTGACCTTTGACTCGTGTATATAAGAACACCAAGGATCATTACTACTTTTAAAGAACCAGACAGGCAGTGCATAATTTCAAGTTATAGAATGTAATGAAAGTTCGCCATGAATGACCCTGTATACACAGAGACTTCAGAAGTCAAATCTGTCTAAACTATTTTTATTGTACCATTCTTGTTTCTCCAAGAATAATGTCATCATCGATAATTCCGATAGAACATCCTGTATATAGTTATCAAACTGAAAATGTTGAAGGTTGAATTGATAACAATAATTACGTTATTTATTACTATCAATACATAGCGAACGTGACATATTTACGATGACTTATGATAAACCACAAGGTATTCAGGAGAGCTGAAAATTTTTTCATGCTTGATCACAAAATGAATAGACTTTCTACAGTTTATTCATCAACATTGGAGAAATGAGTCTTTCAGACCCATGATTTCAACTGATATACTTTCAGGAGCCGAGCCACCAATTTTTACTTTTTTGCGACCACTTAACTCTCGTTTTCAACTCTTGGTTAAGAAATTAACTGATTTTGAGTACCAGGATATCTGAAATTAGTCGTACCTTTCGACAACAGAGTTTTAAATTACTGTTTGAATTATATCGTTCTTAGGGCAAAAATGAAAATTGCAAAAGCTCGATATATTACGAAAGTAGTAGTCCATGCTCAAAGTGGAAGACCAAGTTCATTGTGTGTCTTTTTTTCAATGAGCTCGATATAAGCTCAACAATAAATTTTGAAATAAAAAATGGGGACCTGAAACCTGAAAAACTAAACGTTCCAATGTTGTAATAGCTTTCATAATTTCAGTGAAATTCTTTCATGGAAGCCGAATGCTTCACATTTTGTAATGAGTTCGTTGCAATGATATTTTTCTTATTTTTCATTTATTCTATTTAGTAGGTCAAAAACATGGAGTAATTATTATGTACACAGCTTGCATTCCTGATCATTTCAACGTTTAATACCCATACGCGTTGTGAATAAATGTAATTCTAATAATATATTAACGTTATTTTTTCACATCCTGGTAATATGAAATTCTTCTGTCCAACACCGACCATCATCTTGTATGTATTGCAAAATAGTGCATCTTTTGTAGAATGAAGATTAATACATCCGATATTCTTGAAAGTCCCTTTTGAAACGAGTAATTGCTTTCTAAAACAGTTTAAATTCAATTTCACGCATAATGAGATTGGAAAATGAATAACCTATCAGCCATTATCTTCTGTAAACAGGCACTAATGGTCATGGTGAGATGAATACAGTATCCATAGACGTGCCAGATGATGTCTATGTATCAGTTGTCACGAATTAAAGATGGTAATGTTTCTCTTCTCAGTTGTCAAAAATGCCCATTGAATTATCACCTCCCTGTGAAAACATGCTCAGATTTCATGAGAAGGAATCACTCAATGGTACGTGAACTATATATCGCAGTTAATATTGTATTGATTTATTTTGAAAATATCGACTTTCGACAACAACAATGTAATGTTTATATATAACACCAAATATTTTTGAAAATGAAATTCCACGGACATAACTACTTTTATGAGAACCTGAGTTGTAGCAAATGTGTTTTGCAGATGATTTGTGAGCGAGATAAATATGAAATCAGATAATTGAATGCTGGATGGACCTAAAGGAACTGATACTTTCCATGAATATTTTACCTTGAGATTGTACTCAAATTCTGGGCTGAAACTGAAGACAATTAGGAAAGGAGGTTATATTTTTTAGTAGTGAGCATGAAGAATTGTTCAACATCTTTTGATAGCATTCCTGTTGGATGATTTATACGATCAGTCCATCCTGTTCCCGGATTCCATATTGTCACTTAGTCCAAAATAATATAGTCTTATAATTGTATCAATCGTTATTGAATTTCTTCGGGTTTGATAGGTTTGTTCTTTCTTCTGCTTTCGTTTTCGTATTTGTATTGCCCCAAGTGAATTCAACAGAACATGGACATGTGCTGAATAACTTTTTCACTGTGATTATTGATATAATTAGATAATTATCGTAATTAATTTCTTATATCCTCATTCTTGTGCTTTATCAACATTGTATAATTGTAATACATTTATCGTGGCCATTCAAGAAAAAAATACGAAATGTTTATTTTTAAAGGTTAATATATAGGGTGTATCCTCAGAGGGGCATCGATTATCTTTTCTCCTCTGATAGTTCAATTAAGCATGGCTAGATAGACAATTTCTTGTAACAATTTCATTCCTCTTTTGGAAAGGATATACTTCCACGTTCTAGGTCTGAATTCTAGATTGGATAACATTTTGTATTAGTGTATCTGCTTTATGTGCGATATCAATAGGGATTCCTTGAGTTCTATTCGAACATGTATTCTTTGGGAATTTTTGAAGCTTGATTTTTTTTTGCTTTTCTCTCAAGTCCTTCGGAAATATACTATCAATGTATCTATTTTCATTGTCAGTTAATTTTTCGATCGGAGAACGTCACTGGAAGTGTGTCTATAATACCACAGTAGCGGTCTTTGCTTCTGGATCTTCTGATAATCTCCCGCTGATCGCTTGGATATGCTCGATCTAATCGCTCAAAATCGAATTTCTGGGCGCCACAGACACAATGAGACCACCATTCCATTACTCAGATTTAATCGAAGTCGCCTCGCTTCAACATGTCTACCGTGAAATTGCTTTGCTACATTGCTATGGATGACGGTATAAGTGCGATTCATTTCGACTAATGATGTACAATGTAAAAACTTATCGATGTTTTTGATTTTGTTCAAGACATACATCAATTAGAGGCCGTCGAACATTCCTCTAGTACACCATACAAAATATTGAAAAATGCTATATCATTGAATGACGTATAGATTATGTAGTATCAAAATTTTCTTGCGCTCTACCTATGCAATCGTTAAAACATTCATCGAAAGTATCGTGAATGATTTTTGGGTCTAATGTCATTTTTTTCATCTTAATGAAGGGGTCCAGAGGATGCACTGCAGCCTTATGGCAGGCTCATTGTGTTTTTCCTATCAAACAGATACCTTTAAAGACATTAGTCCCTTTGAGTGGTCCAGAAAGATCAAGGTTCTCTAGGTTTAAATCAGATTCCTCTACGTTACGTTACTCTCCTGTAGTGATACACGATTGTGTTCAGAAGAATGTTCTAAAGTTCCAATCCACACAATCCAAAAGTTTCTTCACCTTGGTAGAGCCCCTTCTGTGAATTTATTCTCATAGGCGTACGGCCTGTTAGGAGACCTGTCAAGTCAAGTCAAAACAACAGAGAAATATGATTACCATAAACCATATAAAAAGTCATCTACAGACTATATATATGATATATCATCTACAGAATTTACACTCCTGATTCTTTGCTGAATCTTTTTCCATCGATTATAAATGTTGAATATGAAAAATGAAAGACATGGGAATTCTTTAAAATTAACACCGAATAAGGAAATTGAAAAGGGCGATGTTTGGAGAATATTGATGATATACTAGGAGATTCAGTATATAGAACTTTCGATATTTCAGTAGATGTACCAACCAATAAATCCCTAGGAATTCGTCAATTTAACAGAAAGGCAGGTTGATTCAGAAGTCGAATGGTTGTGTATTCAATTTTGAAATGTATCATAGTCACTGTATTTTCATTTTTTTTTCAATTTGTTACCCTATTTTCACAATTTGTTGAATTCGTCAATTCAACAGAAAGGCAGGTGGATTCAGAAGTCAAATGGTTGTGTATTCAATTTTGAAATGTATCATAGTCACTTTCTTTAATTTTTTTTTTCAATATGTTACCCTATTTTCACAATTTTTGGAATTCGTCAATTCAACAGAAAGACAGGTTGATTCAGAAGTCGATTGGCTGTGTATTCAATGTTGAAATGTATCAAAATGCAGGGGCATGCAATTTTCCAGAAGATATCAGTCATCATTATATTCACGATTTTGAGTAGTTATCTTTCATCAACTCATCTTACTGTGATCATAACTCGAAGGGGTTCATTCTAAAACATAAGTATATTCGTATTAAAAAAAGTTACAGTTCAATCCGAATATAGATAAATTCCTGAAATATCTGCACTGAATCTCTACCTTATAAAATTAGCTACACTTTCCTTTCATGTAGTCATTACATAAAATGTACATTGCTTAGTATCAGTCTGTCAATACGTATAAAAAAAATAAAAAAATATGACAACAGTAATTGTAAATGACAATGAAGTAATTAAAATAGTTAGCTAATAATATTTTCTGTAACTGGATCCAATCACAACCCATAAACATAACCTCTATTTTATCACCAACATTCAGCAACATATTATCCCTTGTCAATGTAGCAGTCACAAATGTAAAAATGAAAATAAATTAATGAATTTACCTGAGGCGACCAACGGCTTGAAAATTCCTGGCGCTCAATAATATCCGAGCAATTACTGGATATTTACAAATAATTAGCTACCATGATAGCCGGTTGATAATCAACAGTTTCCATTATTTTAATCAGATCGACTAACTCCGCCCCGCCAACGGATTGGAGTCGAGCCTTGCGGCAGACCATCCCACCGATCTCCATTGGTTGGAGTCGGTGGAAGTGCTCGTGGAGACTATCGAACGAAAGAGATAGACCAGTCGATTGCTGGTAGTGAGTTAAGACGTTGTTGGTTGAAACAGTGTGCGTTTGGGTATTTTGATAGGTAATTTTTTTTCGGATTGGTTTTCCATTGAGATTGCTGCCCTGGGTGAGTGGACGTTTCAGAATACATTGGTGGTGGTGGTGGTGGTGACACTTATCTATGGCAAGTGGCAATAGTTTCTTTATTTTATGAAGGATATTTTCGGTATTTACCAAGGTCTTGAAATCCGATATTCCCTATCGCATAGAACTTCAATATACTCACAGTTGGATACAAATATATTTATATACAGGGTGTTCCTGATTCAAATGTGGAAAATAATGTAGGTGACTCTTTGGCATCAAATACTTCGTTACTAATATACAGGAGGTTGGAATTTCAAGATTTTCCGAGTCTTCTTGATAGTTCGTTCAATATTCAAGTACCTAGTTCTTGTTTGAATGTCCTACAGGTGGTGTCAGATGGTTTGTTGAAGCTATTAAAAAAAATCTAGAGCCTACCAGATCATTTCATGAACGTTAATTTCGTCCAGTCCAGAAAAAAAAGGGTTCGTTATATATTTATATTCTCGAAAAATGCCGCAATTTTAAAATATTCTAAATGAAGAGAGGGACAGAATTTGTATTTGGGAATCTACAGTGGAGCACCAAACTAATGTTCAGAATAGTGAAAGAACATTGAATATATATCTCCCTGTAGATAATCACAACTATTTGGATTACCTAATAACGATAGCTCTGCAACGTGTCCTTTACTCCGAATTCAAGGAGTATACCTCAGAAACTCCAAAAACTGTGAAAAACAAAATGGAAATTATTGAAATTTTCCTTTACATGGGTTACAAAGTATTTGTGAACCTACATCATTATTATTCTTTTATCAATATGAAGATTTAATCTTTTAATGAATCGAAGAAAAAATTTCCTCCATTTTTATATTATATTCAGGAACACCGTGTATAACATATAATCTATATTATAGGGTTATTCAACCTATTTTGAGTGCATTTCTATTCAAGAAAAATATTCCTAATTGCCTTTTTAACTCTTCATATTAATATTACATGAAATAAACTCTCCGACGGAATATCATCTGCTATAAATATGGATCCAATCTACTCGATACTGATTATAATAATCAAATCTGTACTAATTTCACCTACCAATTACGATATGTATGTATACTTGAAAGTAGTCTACGAATAATTTTCTTTCGATTGATTTCCAACAATTGTGTATGAATTCTCATCATCTTATTGATATTTCCAATTAGTTAAATAATAACTTCTAGGATTACTGTTGACACATAGGTATCTTTTCTGAGTCGTGATGAAGTCTAACGAATTTAAAATAACAGGATTTCCTTAGACCACTTAGATGACTAATCCTCGTTCGTTTTTATCTCTTAAACCGATTACTGGTAAGCCACAAGGACACGTTTTTGGTCTCTCTTAGGAAAGCTGTCATTTGATTTCGAAGAATTTCGTCTAATAGACATAATGTTGTGGAAATTCATGAGAAGAATTTTTAAATAGATGATACCACCAATATTTGTTGATTGACCACCATGTTGTTATAATGATTCTCTTGAGGATCTCATTATTTTGTCACAAATTCACTCAACCTGAAAAAAAAATCAATCGATTCGAAATTTGGAATTTTCAGTTTCATCAATTACCTCCAAGAATTTGATACCAGTGTGAAAATAATATGAATTTGTTTCTTTATTTCTTGTCCAATAAAACACACTTCTTCCAACGATTTTTCCAGTCCTTGAAACATTGGCCTTTTGAGTTTACTGAATAGCCAAAAGTCGCACAGAGCCAAATCAGGAGAATACGGTGGTAGCGGATTGATTTGAGTTGATTTTTTGGCAACAAAATCGCGAAGAATCAATGCAGTATGACATGGTGCATCATCATGATGAAGGAACAAAGAATTGTTGATGCGTTTGATACACAAAACATTCTGCTTTGGCCAAATGATATCCCAGTATTATCAGCAAGATTTCTAATTGTCAATCGACGATTTTTGAGAACCGACTCTTTGTTTTTTTTGGACATGACCCTCGTAGGTAGACGTTGATGGTCATCCAGAGCGCGGTACGTCTTCAAAACGTTCCTGGTCTCTTTGAACTCGTTGTACCTCTTACATTTTTGTGCCATAGTTTGATCACCCGAAGCCTTTCGCAACATTTTCAACGTGTCACAAGAATATTCGTTACGCAAACAAAATTTGATGCAAGTCCTTTGCTCAACAAAATCACCCATTGTAGAGATCGGAAAATTCACTTTTGGTTGACTACAAAAACATGTGGAGCAAATGTTATAGACAGTCCTGCCAACCTAAGAAAATATATACCTTCCTATTGCTCCAGAGTTTTAAATGACAATTTCACCTCACTTTCTGATCACAGCAATATGGGTCCTTCAATTTGGATTTCACCTATACAATTCTTTTCAAAGAGCGTCAATAAGAATAATTTTCAAAATGTAAAATATATCACATAAGTTTATTGAGTGCAGATATTATTGAAACCGTTTTATTATTCAATGCACCTCATTTTTTTAAATTTGAGAACCAACTGTTCAAATCCAAAATGAGTGTTGCTGAATAGTCAATTGAATACTCGCCAAAATGCTCAAACCTCATATATCTCAAAAATTGTATTCGATCTGGGGAGATTGAAGGAGGAGGAATTTCATAGCAAGTTATCTCTTCAAAAATATAAATGGCTAATAACGTAAAAGGCAAATTACCAGTTGCGTATTGTGCTCACTATAAAAGGTAGGTATATTTTTTCCAATTTGAAGCCTCCGTGAATTAATTGATGATCATTATCACTTGATTTGACTTGCACTCGATATGAAACATCTCGAAGGCGGTCAAAGTTGAGACCACCATTTGGAATGTTTGATATATCGCTGTAGATGCCGCGACAAATAAGAATGTGAAATGTGAAAAAGCCATAACGTATTCCTCGAACCAAACAGATAACCAGTCTAGCTTCGGAAGACAAAAGTTCGGGTGCATTTTCGAGTCCGTATGGCGATTATGGTGCAGTAAAACTAAAAGCTGACGAGACGACGGTCCCTGCTCAGATATACGCGCACTTAGCCTATCTCGGTTGGCTCTGACTAATGGAGTCTTTATCGGGACCACGGCCCTCTTCGACCTGACCGTCTTTGTTGTTAACACGGGTTGTTTCGTGTTCTCCTTAATTACTGCAGGAATGCTCGGCATCCGTCGCGGATCTATCGAAATTCTGGGAAATTATTTTTTTATTTCGCCGCGGCGTTATGAGGACCTACGATGCTAATGTTGGCGCCTGCAGGTCAATTTAGTAAACATCGAAACAGGTGGTTCTCACCCCGAAAAACATTGTGCAATGAAAATTGAGAAAACCAAAACATAATTAGTTTTTAAATCAATATAGCAGTTAGGCACCGAAAAGCATGTTTCTGAACTTTCAAACCATCAAACTGGGAATTGGGTTTGTATTAGAAGAACAATTGACTTTTTCTGTATCATAAACATCGAAAAAACCTCTGATTATCCAGTCTATATTTATATTCAATCTGATAAAACCAAATCATTGACCTTTGTAGTCGAAAATGGAAATACAAAAAAAAAACATCTTGCTGAATCTCACAATGAACTCAAACCTGTTTCTAATTCTTAGATAATATTTCGTGTGTGAATTACTTAGTGATGCATCAAAGACCTGTCAGTTATTATCAATTATTACACTTACTTTACTCAAATCAATGATTTGAATGCTTTCCTTGGGACTTATACAAAAGTGATAATAACCTAATTTTTCGTTTTCTGAATGCACATTCATCCGAAAAAATAAAATCGTACCATGAGAGTTCAAGAAGTTACTTCAGATGTAATTCTCGATAAGTGTAGCTTTTTTTGTATTGGGCGTAAACAATCCAAGTATATTATTATTTTAATAAGATTCCAAGCAGATGATTTCAGTGGCAGTGTACAAGTGAAACTGCTGGTTGTATATTAAATTACATTGTTAATTGGTGATTTGAAAATGGAAAAACCAGAAATAATTAGTATAATCATATAATTTCAACTGAATGGATGACACAAATAATGCTGTAAATGTATCCTCAAATTGTTTTTTGCACGCTTCAGATAGGTGAAGGAACCTGTTCGTTTGAGTTAGGTATACATGTTAACTGAAATTGGTTCATGAATAATTCCAAAACTCATCCCAAAAATCAATAGAAAACCAGTGTGAAGTTTATATTGCCACAAATCATCATCGGTTATTATCAACTATCTAAAAACAAATGAAAGCGAAGGTGTCTCCAGAAAAACATTAAAAAACACCTGTCGTACCCCATGTTGAGTTATTTCGCAAAAATAAAAATTCAAAGAGATATATTTTCATAACATTTGGATTATTCATTAGTTCGTATATTGAAATGTAGGCATATTTCATCGATAATTTCAAAACTACCTTCTTTTGGTTGGGGCAGAACTTGAGAAAATGCTGCCGCGCTAACTTAGGTATACAGTGCGAGTCAAAAATAAGTACCGAGCTTTCTGTGTCTGAGTATGAGTAGTTTGATAAATATCCTTCCAAGCAGAAAAACCACAAGAATAAATTAACTGCAACCATGTTGTTGACATGAACGTCAAATTTTGTGATGTATGCATACGAAAACATCCTGTATATAATTTTTTATATTCGCTATCTCATTATTTAATAATATTAGACTAGCATCCCGTTTGGCCAATTCCAACAACCTTCTTTGTGGTCATCCTCGAGAGTATAGTGTTCTTGATATTTCCTCCTTCAACTTATTGATTTTTTATTTTTATTTTTTTGACAGGCGACGCGTCAGTAAGACGTGAGGTCGACCTAGCGTGTCCGACCGCATTTTCTTACATCAAATAAAAAGCAATTCAATTTAATTCGAGCGATTCGAGAGAGTGTTCATTGTTATAAAATATGAAAATCTCGTTTACAGCCCGCGGCCGTGAGACGTGTACCAGAGAATCAGTGACTGCCTGCCTGCCTTTCTCATTTGCATTATCGCCGTCAAATTAATTTAACTCAGACATTAGAGATGCAAATTAACTTAAAGTTAATTTAAACAAGAGATAAACATGTCTCCAATTAATAATGGAATTAACGGTTGCTTCGAGCTGATCTAATACACCCGATGTTTATGAGTGATGACGCTTTATTCGCTTTATTGCCGCGAATAATGAATATTTAGATGCAGACAGGATCAGCTGATAGTGGACGAACGTCCGTCAACCGGCCTATTTACATTCTTTAATTGATAATCGCACAGACTGCACTTATCGTCCCACATCAGCGTCATTAATTTACCTGGGGACTAGTAAGAGTAAAGTTATTTTTATACAAACTGACATTCACATACTAGGTATGGATACAACACTGAGGATGTACTATAAACCAGACATATGGCTGGATCCAGAATCCTACAGTTATGAGCTCATCAACTGTCCTTCCATTATACCAACAACTTATATGGAGTAGCTCTTCATATTGAACCAAGCCTCTGGCTCTGGTCATGCCAAAAACAGATCATTACACACCATGACAATCGAAATTGAAATCGAATGAGCTTATTCCAGAGTATTTTTGGTGAGCACCTCCTCATTACATTTTTGCATATTGAAGAACTACACAAATTTCTGCCTGGAACAAAATGGACAATTTCTACACCACACCTTGCTCAGTCTTTGATCCGTCTGTATACCAGATCAGTCTACCTTGCTCTTATTTAGTGAAGTCTCCATGCCACTTTGTGATACCTCGAAGGATATTTTCTGGGGTCATGCTTCGCATTGTTATGGAAAATGATTTGATACTCTCCTGAATGTTTTCAGGATTTATTAAGAATTAAGGTTACTTCGACGAATCTATTTCACTTGAAATGTTCTATATCGGGCGACTTAACTGAGAGGAGAATAATTCGTTTGGTTGTGAGATCAAATTATAAAGATATTAACAAGTTATTGTTTGAACTGTAGATGATTTCTTTCAAATCCTCGTATAATTTTTTCGGAATGATAATCTTGTTGACACTTGAAAATATGATTTCATGAGATAAAAACTATGTTTTCTATCCAAATTGCTACCTACCACAAAGGAAGTTAATCATAAAAACATTAACGAAAATGTGTGTGAATTGTGTTTGACTGTATGGCGTTAATAATTATTATTACAGAACATTTTATCGCGCTGATCTCTTGAAAGAGTCCGTTATAAATGAAACTATATCACTCTGCATGTTAAAGCTCTTGGTGTCAGTTCAAATGCGGGTAGGCACACTGGATTGTAGCCTTTAATTAGCGTAATTATATATTTATCTACGTTCCACTCACTGCGCCGCTAATGAGGCACTATAGGAAAACGACAAACAAATACTGAATTTCCACCATGGAAATCCATCAAATCGAAACTATAAAAGACTATATTGTATGTATTGTTACGTTTTTACGTGATTTATTCCATCTGGGATTGGAAAATATTTCCTCAATCACAAAATATTCTACCAAAAAGGAATATGAGGCGATCGCATTTTAAATATATTATTGTTTTTATTTTGGTCAAAAAACATCATCTTGTGCCAATTTGTTGGGAGAGATACAATAATTGCGACGTGCTTGGTTGCTCAGAGTGAAGATATAGGCCAGTTTTCGGTGCTGGATCGTAAGTTTACTTGTAAGAGTATCTAAATGAAACCAGTCGAACCATTGGTAATTAATCGAATTGACTGAAACAAGCCTTACACATTAACAACTTGTTACTCGAGATAAAATTTCACTGTTCTTTCGAATGAGAGCCTATAAAGTAAGGACGTCTGACAACTCCGCAAGTTGCTTAATCTCAGAGAAACCAATTGACACTCGACGCCTTGGATTGGTTTTTATGTATAACACTGCGATCTCTTTCGTCCAGCTCATGTTCACTCCAGATTATTATCGATTGTGTACTTCTATGGTCTTAAGTAGAGAGAGTTATCTGGTAAAAATGAAATCTTTTTTTATCGAGTAACTGTTACCGGAAAAAAATCTTGCGGCATTCCGGTAGACAAATGCAATAAATGTCAAATCATTCGGAATAAATGAATCCAGGCTAATGAAAAAGTCGATGGAATATTTTATACTCAGCAGAGCATCAAGAATCACAATAATTAATTTGCTTTCTAATGGCATGATTTCCTATCTCTCCGTACAACGGATGTAACTTTAATTGAATTAGATTTTTCCTGCTAATAACTCTTCTCCATCAATCTTGTTCATCAACTACAAATGAGTTTCACTTGCGAGGTGAGAAATCCAAACGTGAGCCAAAGTAGAACCAAGCTGTCCAGATCAATTGATTTTTCAACGAATGCAAACTGTCACAATCCTTATATTCCTACTGTTAACAAAAGAATCATCTAGTAGGAGGTCTACAATAACCTACAGTTTAGTCATTTTTAGAAAATCATCATCGAAGTTACTTTCTTCGTATAAAGTCAAAAGTACTTCTGGATCCATCAATCTACAAGATCGTGTGTTCCATTTCAATTCCATATTCTTCTCTTTCACTACTAAACGGCAGAAAAGTTTTCCATAATTTTAAAACGTTGACTGAAACTTTCTTGATCATCTTCAATTTCAAAGCCAATGTATGGTGCATTGATCCAATATCGTGTACGTCTCTTTGAGGATTTGATAAAAAAACGAACAAAAGTAACTTCATTTCATTTTTGAAAAGTCTTGAGTTGCTGTTATACGTTTTGATGTCCTGTCTCAGATAAACCGTCTTGTGTTAATTCAACACAAAATATATGGAGAGAAGTGGTCACCTGAAGATCACACTGTATTAAGTGCATCTGGCATAGATGTACAAATTTCTCGAAGTAATTTCAGCTAATTGCCAGAAAAAGTCGCCGACCAATCATTGTGTCTTCATTTACAAAGGCATCCGACAATTAGGTTATTTACTACTGGATTCGAAGCGCGATCATGTCGAAAAGATCGCAAAAACTTTATGAACCTTTAATCAGGTTTAATGTTGGACAAAGATATTTTTATTTGATCGTACCGTTGGAATGGTAACGAAAAACTTTTCCGATGGCCTTCTACTCCTCAGACTCGGCGTAAATGTCGCCGTTTGATAGGGAGTGCCGTTCTGTTTATGTTTGTCATGATCTGAAGCGGCGCCATTGCTGATCCCTGAGGTATACGCGAGTGTAGGTGACCCAATTTGGATTTGTTAAAAAAAGTAAGTTGATTGATCATTGATTTTTCCATGGTATTCAACAGAAATCGGAATGGCTGTTATGATCATCGGAACCTAAGTGAGGGTATAACCGCCGTTTTCCGAGTTGTAATTTTGATATCGAATTAGCCAGCTAGGCTTGCGGTCAACCGAACTCGTTTATCAGACACCTGCCCGAACCAAATCTGCAGTGGCGCAGAAATACTATAAAAGTTCACTCATTAGAAAAAAGATTCATCCTACGAAGCCAGTGAACTAAATATAACACCATCTTACTTCAAGGAGGATACTGGTATTGGGTTGTCTGTCAAATTTCAACGGACAACTTTCTGTCACGATTCTCTTCCTCGAATAAATAGGCTTCAAGTTCTTATCTCTCAATTTGTTTTCACCTTTCGTTTACATACATATTCAAGTGTATGAGAATGCCTACCCAGCAAGAATTTCAATATATATTGGAATGAAGTATACTTTAGAGCATTATTTGTTCAGTCTATGGGTTGCAATCCATTGGGGGTCGTGAAACTTGCCACAGGGGGTTGCCGATGAAAAAGGCAATGTCAGTACGATGAATAAATATATAATTTAGTGAGAATGATGGGCCTGCTAATTTTCCAAGAATTGTTTTCTGATTGAAGTATATTTCCAAGTCTGAGTCTAGTTTAACATTAAGGAAATTTTCAGTTCATATAAGTATGGAGAGGCAAATGGCACAATGATTTCGAAGCTTATATTATAAGCTCTGTGTAATCTTTTCTTTTCATAAAAAACGAGTCGACATTGAGAAAATTGAATGACATTTTATGCCTGCCTGCCTAACTTCTAAAGGGAAGCTTTGAAAGTATGTTAATATATATATCACAAAAAAATTCTGATTTAGTTTTTGTCTAACAGTAGAACAACGATATCGCAGAATTCTTCTTCTTCCAAAAGGGTCGCGAAATCACTGCTTTAGAGAACTGCAGACAACAGGGTCATCATAAACACCAGATCAACAGAATAAATTATGGACCTATTCAGAATAATTCTATTGGTACTATATTCGCAGTCAATTTTCCGTGATACGCCTCTGAAGATCTCCGCACTGGAAAAATAACGTTAGCCGTAGAGTCAGCGGGTACCTTGTTTTCCTGTCAATTTAGGGTGCTATAAAACTGCATAACGTGAATAAAATAAAAGTGCGAGACGTTAATGTAATTATACTGAATGCCGCTTCACCCGGACGCTGTAATCGCGTTAGAAGATTCACAATAATTTATAATTTACATACCGACCGCAATTATCTTGTACCGTTAGCGAAAGTTTCGATTTTTTTTTGTTTCGTCTCTGAATGATCGAAGGCTAGTTGAGTTGGTCTTCTTGGAACTGGGATCAAATATTGGAATTTTAGAAAAGTCATGTTCAATGCCAACTCAACAGTTGAAAGAAACACTGATTTCATACAGTTTCATCCATAAAAATTATACAATTGTGCACGTACGTACTAAAATGAAAACCCCATACGGTTCTAGTGGAAATTTCACGTGGGGCTATGAATTGTCCTTATTTTTCCGGTCTGCTGACGATGTGAAGAATATGGTGAATAACGCTTGTCAACGCTGTAGAATAGTCTGTGCGTTCGCCAAGATTTTATATGAGAATAAAAAAAATTGGGTACATTTCTCAACGTTCTGGATGCCGTGATATATTTTCAAAAAAAATAGGCCATTGCTCAAACCACCAGTAGAAGGGGATGTGACTACACAAACTCTTGTTGAATAGGATACTTTTCTTCATTCTCGAAAACTTTTTGGAGCGTTTATTCAGCTGTGTTGATGATATATAGCTTGGAAATTCATCGATATTCAAGAAACATGTCAGCATGTACTAAACCTTAGTCATTTCCGGTTGAAAGTCTTGTTGCATTTGAAATATAGTTATTAATTCCATAAAGAGCCTTTTAATTATATTCATAAAATCGATTAAGAACCTATGTGGTTGAGTGGAGTCGGAAGTCAAACAGCTCGGAAATTTTAACTTCCGCTGATGTAATTAACGCAAAGTTAGTTACACAATTGAATATGTGTTTCTCATTTTGATACGAAGAGGCAGTTTAGTTGAATAGCAATCATCTCCAAAGGGTATTCTTTACAGTTACACAAATATTTCAACACGGAATTATTATTGTGACAGGAAAGTGATCCAGACTCATGGTTTTGAGCATATAAATTTTCAATTTTTATATGGAAACAACGTATGAAATACTCGTGTCATAGTTTTACAAGAGAATCAGTGATGAAAATATATAATTTTGATTGAGATTTTGAAAATATGACGATAGTTCGATACCTTCGATTTCTTGATAATTGTTGAAGTGAAAGAAAAATATAGACCAGGTGCCTCCCTGATTTGTAAAAATTTATTTTGTGTTCGATAATTGATGATTACTATTTGAAAACATCTTCATAGCTGGTATCTATGACGAGTAAAATCACTTGACTCGATTTAATGACCAGTAAGTAGATAAAAACAACAATTATTGCAAAGGTTGAAGTAACAATTACAATGTTTCCATGACAACTTGAATCACAAAATAGACTTTGTCGATAATAATATTATATCGTTAAATTGTTTAATTGATTGTGACGTTCGGTTTCGCATCACCCTGTACTTACGCTAATTAGTTTGATGTTAATTGGCCTAAAAATATACAAAGTACGCAATGGCATTCAATACATGATGTTTTGATTAACATGAATGTGACTTTGATACTTGTAGTGTTTAGCATAATGACAAATTTTATTCCTGATTACGAACTGACCATTGTTCTAACATTATTTCAATTAAAATATCAAATTGCTTTTAATTAAAGCTCGACAGATATTTTTTTTCTTTTACGTAAGCAAATTAAAACAATTAACGGGATTACAATGAATTGTAAGTTTTCATTAACTAAATAAATGAAGTAAATGATTTTAAGTTCGAAAAACAATTAAAATGATTTGATTTGAAGGTCTCACAGAGGTAAATATAGAAGTCATTTTATGAGAAACATTGTACAAAGATTTTGTTCATTTGATGTACCGTTAGGACAAGTTCTAAAATAGAAATAAGTGATTTTATATTATTCAGGATTTTTTTCAAGTAATTTTCACCTTCACTTGAACGACCGTTATTACAACAAATATTGATTTGAGATTCGTTGTTTTCATCCTTTGTTATATATCACATACAAAACATTTATTGTTTTTAATTATTAATCACAATAACGGTTACGGACATGTTTCAAGAACAATAATAGAGAAGTTATTTTACCATATAATATATCCACCTTGTGAGCATGGACATCCTATATAGCACGAATATCCTGCTGACCCCATTGGGATCGTCCAACAACACCAATAAATTACAGGTTATGTTCCCTGCTCTTAACGACATTGTCGGTCGAAAGAAGAAGAATGTGACGTGTGCGAATTATTTCATCAACGTAGGCTTATGGTTATTTTATGTTTTAATTAAATTGAAAAAGATAATAGACGGTGCACGTTTTTGCCAGGAATCCATTTTTTGTGTCCAACGAATACGACGAATGAAATTGTCATTTTCATTCCGGACATTTCAGCTTATTTGGTTTTTTCAGCTCTCAGGCGTATTGTTCATGTTCCACTTAAGATCGTTTCACGGCGTTTCGACAGGGTCGGACCAAAAAGAAAACGTGAAATGAACGTCGAATCATAAGATGAAAATCAATCAAATTATATTTTAATGGGTGTGCCTATGAATGGGAAAATTTTATATTGGAAACAAGAAACAAAATCGATGAGCACTTTTTTCGAATACTTGACAGAAAAAAACTCTCGCAGTTGCTTCGTGGGATATACTAGATATTGATGGTTTTGATTTCGGTATGCCAATTAAAGTGACAGGAGTGTATCAATAATTTACGATCCAATGATAGGAAATGATCTTGTTTTCGATCAATATTTAATTCGCTCTTGCAAAACCCGTCGGCTCATATATAGCAATTTAACTGATGCATTTAAACAATTCCTCGAAAATAATTAAACGTGTTCTACACGAGAAAGTCAGCAGATAATTGTACGCATTACTCTCAATGTAATTGAGACGCTCGCAAGTATTTCGATTTTTTTAGAATGTCACTCGGAGTGATAATTTTCTTTTTCGGAATAAGTACCGATACCAGGTTTAATATTATCTAGAATAATATATTATACATTGGTGGTCGTGAAAATTAATTACAGAAGAAGCTGAAAATGAAGATATGTTTCCCAATACTCATGAGGTGCAAATTTTTATTAAAAGCAGGATTTTTTTCAACAGAAAGAAGAATGGGATACAATTTTCATCACAATCAAGTCACCTAAGATTCGAATCCAATATAAGTCTCTCCGAATCATATTGAAATATGAACCTTAATGGGCCCAATCCTTCTCTGGAAAGGCTATGCTAGGATGCATAATTATCAAAGAGAAGATAAACAATATTTTCCTCATTTATAGAATTCATTATTATAGGATGTGTCTTTCACTGTAGTTTGTCAAAAAAAAAACGAATCATGATGATATTTATTAGACTTATTGATTTTGTGGTTATGCTCCGAGTGTTTTTCGTAAATCACGATTATAAATCTTCATTTTCGATTACTGCATATTCAACACTATTGCAAGTCGTATCCGTACCTATAAATTAGGTTTTTAGTTCGCCGAACTAAGCCAGATCATAATCAGAACCCTATAGAAATCTTCAATTCAAGTAATAATAATAATGGAATATGCAAATATTCTTCTGGTTTTATTGGGACATGAATTCTCTCATCTTCAAGCCAACAGTACACCTCTTTCACTGTTATTTTTTTGAGTTATAATGGAAAATAATTCTTTGAATGAGCAAGTACGCCGTTGCGTTGTGAGTTGAAATCAGGAGAATATGATCTATTTTACTGAAGGAGTCCAAAAAATGCACTACAGCCAAAGGTTTATTGTACCTCCTCTATAACATTGACACCTTGAAAGACATTAGTCCCTTTGAGTAGTTTACAAAGGTCACCGTTTCAAGATTCCTACGTTATCTAGGTTTCAATCAGATTCCCCTAATTTCTAATAATTTTGTAGTTTAGTGCCTCACAATTGCACAAAATGTGTTCAATAGTCTCATGGCCTGTAACTAGATCTAACCTAACCTAAGTATCTCGTTAGTTTTTTTTTTTCACATGTTACCCGAATAACAAGTTTACCAAACTCTTGTCCTGGTATGTTATCTCCAGGATACTTCTTTTGCAGTACTTTGATTCCTAATTGTGTTTTTGGACACATCAAGATCTAGTTCCAGACCAAGGTAGGGTGAAGCCAAGCCTACATAGCTAGGTCAACAGCTTTTTCGTTGTATTCTATCCTACTGTGTCCAAAAACTATGATCTTCAAAACGCTCTTATTGAATTGTACAGCTCCAAGTCGACGTTATGATTGTGACAGTGAATTATGATGCATGAATTTGCCCTTGACGTTAATTGCCTTTAAAAAAACCGCTTGAATGGGCTAATTTACATTCCAAGTGTGAATAAGTTTAAAACTGACTAAAATTTATAGTCTCTAGTTGATATTAATATCCAGGATACAGTAAATTCGTGTAATAGCTTTCGATATAGCAGGCAACGCCACGCCGCCAGTAGGGTAGACGTGGCCCGTTAAGTCCTAACGATTCACAAGCTATGTGTTGTCGATAAGACAATGGGGAATTAGGCAAATTGAGCTCGGTTTTCGGCCAGGCACGAAAACCTGCATTCGCTTAATGATTTAATCGTTGGCGTTACATTATTTGGCGTACTGATGTCGTGCGACGTTTAGACCGTGAAATTAACTTTTAATTATTCGAATGAATTACATTTGTGTGTGTTTCGTCTTCTGTGTGATCAAGGCGCTGATTTTTATCTCATTAATTTATCGGCTGGGTTAATATTCTACTGATTTATGTACATCTCATTAATCTTTCTGTGAGTATGAGATATGAGTATGTATGAAAGTGCTAAGCAATACATACATACAAATTTGAATGGCATCTGAAAAAAAAAATCAGTAGGTATAGGTAAAATGGGATATCCATATTCAATTGAGGTAAAATATGAAACCATCCCGTTTTAACGATATTTCAATGATTTTCAAACATACCGCGTAAAAAACTGATGACCTCCAAGGCAATTCTGCAGACAACAGCCGCTTACTGATACCTTCTAATGACATCATACGTAATAACAACTTAAAATCTTGAGTTGTCTTGATACAGGAGCTTATAACGTGCACTACAAACATTACATTTGTGGAGCCAAAAACAATAAAACCCTCTCTTCAATTTAATTAGACACGGATCGCGACTTCTGTCACATAGTATGGAAACCACTCATACACAAATATCAGGTGGATATACTCGACATTGCCCACTCTAGAGCGAGAAGCCATGATGTCCCATTTTACCTACACATCCCGTTTTGGGTCACTTTCCTCTAGTATGGAATTCAAATTATGAAGTCATATATAACGGTTAGGGATGTGTAAGGTTTCTTTATTTCAAAAAAACTTAAATGTATTTGATGGTGGACTTCAGCGGAATTTTGGTTCTTTTTCTGTAATCAAAATGTAAGGAGACATTTTTCTTTGCCAAAACTCTGTGTGTGAAATGGTTCAATTATCTCCGAGTAATATTTTTGTTGAAAACTTTTTTTTTGAGCAAAGAACTTGTATCAAATTTTGATTGCGAAACGAATATTCTTGTGACACATTGAAAATGTCGCGAACGGCCTTGGAGGATTTGAAAAAGCGTTGGAAAGGTTTTTATCAGACGGATATAAAGATTTGGAGGTATAAATGAACAATTTCCGTTTTTTAAGAATGTTTGCCTTACATATTGATCACAGTGGTATAATATACAACTTTTAGAAATCATAATGATTATTTTTACAAATTGTACGACCCTCCAAAGTCAATGCCCATGATTCTCGTGTTCCTCGAAGATTCTCTAAAAATAAATAGTTACATACCTAGTTAAAATAATTAAAATACGAAACCACACAAGAATAATCTTATAGAATGTGGTATCATTTCAATAAACATTACAATAAATTCGATATATTCTCCATGAATTTTATTCTTTCGAAAAAACTGTAAGACACGTCTTCAATTATTATTGATTCCATGTATAAACAACCAAATCAATTCAGTTTATCGGTTTACCTTCTTAGATTGCCAACGTATCTGTTGTAATATCATTAGTAGATCTGTTCATATCTTGAACGATAATCGAATGAATAAAAACTCAATTTCCAACCTCACTGGAAATTTTCCTTCCAGAATCTGTCTCTTCCGAGACCACTGCCGACCTGATGGGCGTATCCGAAGAGCTGACGCCGAGCGCAGGTGTCGAGCCGAGACAGCCGCCCCCGGGGACGGCAGTGCCTCCTGGCGGCGGCGGCGGCATTGGCGGTGGGCATCCCCACCCCCACCACGAGCACAGTGACGGCGGCAGCGATCCCGAACCGGACGAGTTCGCGCCCAAGAGGAAACAGAGGAGGTATCGGACGACTTTTACTAGCTATCAGCTGGAAGAGTTGGAGAAAGCTTTCTCCAGGACTCACTATCCGGATGTTTTCACCAGGTGAGCATGTTTTCATAATTGTACAGGGTCGGTGTTGAAGAGGGATGGATTCGATACGAAAATAGTTGATTTATTGTTGGTTAATCGAGTCTATTTATTTACCAATAGTATACAGAATGAAAATTATCCACTGAACTTCTAATTGGTCAAAACATAGCTGGGTTCATTTATAGCTATCAATAATTATGTCAACACTTCACAGTGATTTCACAACGATGTCAAATTGATTCGGAGAAAAATCTTCACGATACAATTGAATTATTTATTAAAATAATACAGAAATAATTTATGACTCGCAGTGGGGAAAAATAGTGGCACCTTTTCTAGTATTGAGAAAAAATACATGAAAACGATGGTTCTTATTTCATGTTCTCAATGTGATCCTTTAGGAAAACCTACAAGAACTCATGAAACCACAATACACCGATAAAATTCATCAATATTACATAACAATAATAATTCAGAATAAATTTCAAAAAATCATCAAGACGGAAAAATAAAATGTTAATTCATCTAACAAAAAATCCTTCCTATAACTCTATAAATAATAAGAAGATGATAACCCAAATGAATGTTCTTTCCGTCAGGTAGGGTAATGTTTGGCTTAGAGTTAAAAGAAATGGTGTGCCTACTACCCAAGGATATCATTCTGGTTTATTGAATTGATAAGCATGGCCTTTCTTAGTAAAGTAGTAGTACAAACCCATAATGTCGTGAGTCGTTGATAAAAAAGAATACGAAATACCGAGAACAATACCGTGCATTTCATACCATTAACGGAAACAGAAAAAAATATGTTATGAATTGGTAGGTGGAACAGTTACCAAATCTGAGTACCTACATCGTGGCAACCGCACTGGCATCTCGTTTGGGCGAACTCTCTTCTGGGAAGCGGTTCTCTCTTAATTTGACCGTCATCGGAATAAAAACGGACTTCTTGGTTCATAAAAAATATATGTTCACCAATAACAAAGCTTCCTTATATAGTCATGTACGCACATCGCGAAATTTACGAAAACTGAATAATTCATTTATATATTATAATGGTATGTTTCTCAGAATAATTGGATATCTCTACACCTGATGCTTGCAGCACAAAATCGAACGTGGCCTGCAGAAATGATGCTGATGTCGGAATAATTCCACTCATCTCATTTATAGTTGGCAGCTTCTGTTTGATTACTGTCGCGAGATATTCAGATGATTGCGATAGCACATAATTACCTGTACAAGAAAGTTCACTTCAACTATAACTAAGTCACTACATCAATGACATTGCTTTCAATTAAGTTCTTCTTGCTCTTCATCACCATTACTTGATAAATGACTTATGAAAGACTTATCAAAATTTATGTTTCGGTTAGATATTCGACAAAGATTTATTCAAACTACGTACGTTGGGTCAGATCTTGGTGTACTGAGCAGAATCAAAATCAACACTTATATAGTCCTATTCATTCAGTCGAACAATTCGTTCTATTCCAAAAACACATAAATAGTGATCCAAAACAGCTACCTTTGCAATATTGTCGCAATATCAACTTACTTGGAACAAATCAAAAATATGAATGAAAATATCAGCATGTACTCTTATTGAGTGACTTCAATGTTACTCCAAACAAATCAAATGTTTATAGTTTAGATAATCACACTCATGATGAATATACCACTTTCTCTGTACATAATCTAGAAATCAGTCGCTTATGTGATGCTTTAATACAAAAATGAGCACTCCAGCATTTTCACATTCAAGAATGCTTCTTCTGATAGGTTGACATTACTTCATTCTGAAGAATAATTCTAAAGAATAGTTTTCCTAATTGATTTGTCAACTGAACAAAATCTTCTGTTATTGCTCTTTAAAATTAAAAAAACTTAGATCATAATTGAGGAATAATATTGAATATCCATGAGATTCGTACTGCAAAATTCCAAATCAAACCATCAAATCGGTGAATATCAATTATTGTTCAGTTCAAAATCGTACACCAACCGAATGCAACAACAGATAATCCCGTTAATTAGGAAATTAATCTATTTTAATTCTTCGGAAAACAGTTTTTTTGGTACAGATTTTATATCGGATATTGAGTAGTGGTTACTATTTTTTCAAGCCTAACCTGGTTACATTATTTGATTCCGTTAAAATTTTACATTAGTGGAAAAGCTCATCATTGGTTGAACAAATGACTTCATGGCGAATTATAAACGCCAACATGTCCATCATAATGCTACGCGTGTGAAAAAGTTTATTTATTGAAAACTGTCAAGGACACTCACGAAAATCGTTATCGTCTATTCCATCCGCCCAAAATGCGGAAAGCGTGTTCTCAGTTCCATAACAATAGATAAACACGGTGGCCGGCGGTGACAGAAATTCCGAGATGTCTGCAATTTGTCGGGGGACATTGTTGTTTTGGCCCCTCTATTCGGCTTTCAGGCAATTAGTAACTCACCTACACCTACCTAATGAAGGTTAACGGCGGCGACAGTCATCTAGGTGCTACCTAAATTTTATGTCTCTGTATCGCTGCCGACGTTAATTGGTTCTCTGACACCTGATTTTATTATCGATAAAATGTATATTGGTTGGCTGCCCAATCTTTGGGAACCGGAATTTGGATACAGGGTTATTCGAAATTATTAAGCTCGAAATTTAATATTTCTTGTTTTAAATAGACACGTGTCTTTAAATACCTACTCTCAGATCTACAGCCAGGAAGAAATGTCGTATGATATCTTATTTTGAAGGTCATTTTACCAAAATTATTACCTCAAAATTTCAAATTGCCACTGTTTTTTTAGCTATTTATTTATGAATGCTTTCCAGTCAAGTGAATATTGGAAACACTGACCCTAGATCTTCATGCAATGATAAAGTTTCTGTTCCAAACCTTCTCAAACATTTTGAAATTTATGGAGTAACTTAATGTGATACATCAACTGTCTGTCATCACAGATTTCCGAATGATGTTAGCTGTGTGGCATAAATTTCAGATCCATTATTAAATCTAACGAGAGAAGATCTGGAGATATGGTTGGCCAGTCAATATTTCCTATTCTTACGATACATTGACCTTGAAATATTCGATCCAAAACCTGATGAACAGTCAATGCAAAACGACACGTTAATAATAGTGCCAATAGTTTATGTTTCGTTGAGGCACATTTTGAGATATGGTAGCTCACAGATTCATGCAATTTGTTTGTTTCAGGGAGGAGCTAGCAATGAAAATAGGACTAACTGAAGCAAGGATACAGGTAAGATAGATTCTCAACCTACAAACATCAACTTGTAGGATTATACATTGAATCTAGCCACATCGCGTGTATGAATCTATATACGAAAAAAACCCATGGATAACCGTTTCGCTCGATGTCCGATATAAAATAAGATAGATTTATCGGATTCCTATGTAAAAGGAGTCTGAAATAATTACAGGCTAATTAATATGAATGCAACAGCATCGGGTAATTTGCCATAATTGAGAGGCATGTGCACAGTTAAGGCTATAAAGTGGTCAAAGCTTAATTTGATTACTCATACTTAATTAAATAACAGTACAAATCCCAGCAATAAACAAAATGATTAGCTGGTTTTTACAATGCAGGATGCATTGAAACTTGACCAATTCATTCAAAAAGTGAATGTAATTAATTAATTTTCAGGCGTTGTTAAAATTGTCCGTATTAGTATTTCAGAAATTAAAATTTATCTGTTTTCTCTTCACTCACACAATAAGACAATCAAATCTGATATTCGAAAACTTAGAAAATCTTACCTTAACCTTGAAACAACAAAGTGAAGAAACAATACAGATTAAATAGTAACAAGAGAGGGAAATATAATTTTCATTTTAAAAATAGTGAATGAAAACTGAAATCTTCAAAATTGTTACTGTTCATAAAGACCTCATAAAATGTTGTCAACATTTCACTCCCAAACCTAATCTTCTTCATCTCGTTTTGTGAACATCCTAGAATATTTTTGACAACTGACAGATCAACCGACTCTCGAGGAATGTCGTCCAGCGGATCCACTTGTAGCTGGCCTGTTGAATGCCGCATCTAAGTTAGTTTCTTTCCATTAAAAAACAGCGTCGACTGGGAAGATTAAACACCAAATAACTCAATAAAATCCAAATGGAACTACAGAAAAGTAATTACATTCTCTAACTACCGGTTAACGCCGTGGACAACCGTGAGTGGGCACATTTCTTTAATCACGTCACAACTCATCTTAATCGAATACGGTCACCGATACCAGCGATTGTATCAGCGAGAACAAGAGGATAAATATGCTGACGACTACGCGGTCGATATTGAGGCCTTATCGCAACCAGCATCGGCTTATTTAGACCGTGATTCTCGCTTTTTGTCTCTGTTTCTTCGGCCGCTAATCACGCGTGATGGGTAATTAATTGGAAACAATCGTATTTAGATCGTGCCAGAGTCTAAATGGATGAAATGGATACAGTAGTAGATACCAAAGAGGCTCAAATGAATTCATTCGTATGGTGTTTTTCAATGTATTGATATCTAAGAAGGTTATTCTGCGCTTTATTTGGAGAAAATGGGTGAATTGAAACTCCATTGAAAATAAATTATACAATATGGGATTCAAAAGATTTTTTGAAACTTCCATGAATTCTTCTTTTTTCGAGTCACAAGGTACGGCTTTGAGACCGTTGAGATTTCTATTGTTCGTTAATGATTTGTTCAGTTTGATTCATAACGATAAATCAATTCGATAGGCAGACACTGAGTTTTTGAAAATATACTACGACATCCAGAACTTTGAGTTATGTACCTAGTTTTTTTCTGGCCATAATTTCACCAGGATGAATTCCTAAAGTTGGAGCGCGTTTGGAAATCACATAGAGATAGATACGTCACAAGTACTCTCGTACATAAGCGTTGGACTTGTTGACAGCTGCCAACGACAGATATTTTAGAGCGTTTCCAAGCGATATTCATCACATTCCTTCACATAGTTAGAAGACCGGAAAAATAAGGACAATTCATAGCCCCAAGTATATTTTTCACAATACTGGTATGGTTTTCACAGAAGCCCCAAAAGTAGTACAACTGGCAACTCTGGCAGGTGCCGGGTATTATTGAAGCTTACGAAATGATCATTGAAGAGCTTTGAAGTCTTGCCGAATACAGGAGTTTTAAATTGATTTTTTTCCGGATATTACATAATATTTTCCAGACAGATTTCATATGCATTAATTTTTATCATCATGTTTGATCTTTAGGCAGGTTTAAAGCAAATTCGCGATACATCAATTGTAGTGACAGAGACTCTCGAAAATTTCTTTTGATCTACAAATTAAGTTATCAAACGTTTCAATGGTTGATGTAAACAAAATAACCTAATTTAAAAAAACTCATAAACTTTTCTATTACATTCAAATATAATTCAACGGATCACCATGAAATGTTCACCATAAAAATTGGACAAATCAAAATTAGTAATATGAAAAATGAAACCATGCTCTTCAGAACGAAATGTAACCAAAGCTCAGACATTTACTTCGAAAACTCATTTAGCAGCTTCGAGAATCAGAATATCTTCTCAAGGTGTTCCGTATAACGTTTGAATAGAAAGTATTATGAAGAGGCATTTTGAAATATTATTAGCCTTTTGGTATACCAAGGCAGGTGTTCTCGTGAGCATTTCTCTGTCGGGTTGATTTTCTAATCAATTAGACGATTGAATGGTCGAATAATTGAGAATGTAAATTGGATTTCATCCTATCGTCGTTTGGTCAAGATATAATAAGAGATTAATAGCGGAGGATCGTTATTAGCTTTGCCTAGTTTCTTTAGAAAAATGTGATCACGAAAGAGTATATCACGATTACGATCTCGAGGTTATGAACAATTGCTAATGATGAGGATGAATTTATTGTATCATAGTGAATACTTTGACACAGTTGCGAAAGCTACTAATTGCTTAGAATCCTTTATGACCAATAGTTGCAGTATACTTTTCATAATTGAATTCATTGAAGTATGTTGAATGTTCTAGTATGAATTCCGCACTTAAGTGATGACTTACAAATGAATACAATACTCGATCGAAAGTGAAGATGTAGAGCTTTCAACTCAAGGTGCATTTATTATTTATTTAAAGTTTCATTTACCGATACTGTATTTTCCAAAGAGATTAATTTTGAAATACGGTTTTGAATCAATTTCCAGTGAAACTTGAAACCTTCAACAATATTTTGTCTTGTAATTGAAAATAGTTCGGTAAACCGAGATACTACTTCATTTTGTTAAATTTATAAGATATACGTGTTATACGCAATGAGAATATGGTCTTAAACATCTAGTCCTCACGAAATTCATTCAAGGAGAGATATTTCGATATATTTTTCGTAAATATTCAATAAAGCAAGTAGAATTATTTCGGCATAAACGTGCATCAAGTCATCACTACCAAATCATGATGATATCTTATCCAAGATCCAGAAGATGTTTTTGTATTTTATTAATTATAAGTATGTGCTCGAGAAGGAGCACAAGGAGATTTAATTGGTCCAGAAACTTTCTGTGGCTTAACGAAAAACATCCAAAAGGGCGCCGATAATGAGACAGGCCGAAGAGTTCATCGCCAACATTCTCAGAGTACCTACAAGACCTCAATAGTCGAACAATAAGAATGGGTTCCTGATAGGGTATTGTAGACTTAACATACACATACACACTGTTGTGAACTTCTAATAAGATAATTATGATTTAATCAATTTGGTTATCTATTTCCTAGATAAGATCTCATAGAAACTCATTCGAATGGGGAAATGACCATTAGCAGCGGATATTAGCAGTTTGCGCTTTGCACAATATAATTATAACTTTCTCAAAGATCTAATTTAAATACATAATGGAACAGCAGCTATATCCTCAGTGGAAAATAGCTATTTTCTCAGTTATTAATGGACATTTTGGAATTAGTTATTGTGTAACAAAAAGATAAACGTCAGCAAGATGAAATTAAAATGGGTGTGTTGAAAATCAATTCGAATATTGTCGAAGATCATATCCAATAACAATTCACAAATCGCCATTACTTCTTGGATATAATTTGTGAGATAGTCATAATAAAGTATTATTTTGAAATATTTGTTGAAGTTATTAGGTTTTATAATTCAGAGTCACAGTAGCAAGCAGCAAGTAATATTGAGCAAGTCATTCAATTTACAATAATCTAAATAGAGTGTCTATCAACAAATCATTTTTCTTTCAAATTGAATAAACTGCTAACAAAATCATCAAAGATATAATTGCTAGGTTTTACCTGATTTATCTGATTTTCAATCAATACAAAGTTTCCAAAAAATACAAACAACGGGAGAAGTGTTATGAGAATGCGAAGATGTACCTTTTGAAAAAATAGATATGCCATACACAGGATGTTCAATATTACCCAAGTTTTTTTTGTATCAATGCAGAGAAAATTTGTTCTATTTTTTGTTAGAATTTGCAAAATATAGCAATAGTGGAAAAGTTGTGAATCTGAAAAATAAAAAATAGTTGCGAAGATTTTAATATATGGGATGTTGAGATGTATATCTTTGAAATAAAACATTTTTCGTAAATACCAGCATTGATTGATGAATTGGAAACATGTTAAGATACTCGGTATATAATCTTCAATATGCGTATTTTTATAAAAGCTTCGTGTTACACAATAATCAAAGACACGAATTGAACCTTTCATGTTTGCAGTCTTAGTGAAGAATCGTTTTCGAACTTGAAGAATCGTTGACATTTATATACTGGGCGTTAATGATTTCCATTTTAATTGAGTTTAGCATGCACCCAATAAACGTAGTTTTTATTGGAGATCGTAAAATTAAGTACTTGATGTAATTAAAACTTGTGCAGCTTTGCATTTTTCGCATAAACTGCCCGTATTTAATAGAATTAATAAAATTCCAATAATGCTTACTTAAGATCGTGGTACGACCACGTATAGAACAGAATAAAAGGTATGCATCCTTAATTACGGATAATAATTGCGGTAATTATTATTGAGGATATAATTAATATGAAGATAAAAACTGGAAGGTATTTTACAAAAGACGCTCCCTCTGCTTCTCTTTTTTCTTTGTCGTTTTACGCCAGAATCAATTCATCAGATCGACATTATTTCTAGTCGTCTCAAATGAAATGAAAAATATAAAAAATATAATCTTATACATTGTGATACATTTTTCTCAAACTTGTTTCAGAAATGTCGATTTTATAGTTGAATGTTTCATAAATATGATATTTCGCTAATAAAATCCTTGGGTATGAATATTCAAAATTTCGAAACTTATAGTTATAAAGCTCAAGGCCACACGTTATGGGATTTTCAGCACCTGCAATTCAATTTTCATTATGTATTCAACAGTCGTTTCGTTCAGATAATATTCAATGAAAATTTACACAATATGTTCTCCTTCGAGTGATTCGATGTTTTGTTTTTTATGCTTCATAACTTATAACCAGTTAATAATAAGTCGAGATTATATGTTTCTCGTATTCAATATTTTCAATTTCAACGAGTTGTAATAACCACATACTTATATATAAAAACAATGTTCCATTCTATTCATCTTCATTCTCACTATAATTGACTGATGCTACTACTCAAAAGGATGTAGGCAATTGAATTATACGATTCGCATACTTCTATACAACTATAGTAATAATTAATATTAGCACTACCAAGAAGCAGTATTTCGCTTGTTGTTATCTCTAGTGTAATCCCGAGTTTCATTCCCTGCAATTATAATTAAAACGAGCCAACTGAATCGGTAGGTAATGTTTGATATCTTCTTCGTCGATAATGTTGTATTTCCAATTACTTAAATATCGGTTTGCGCTGGAAATGGAAATATTAAATCACCGACACCAATCGTTTTTATAATGAGTACCTCTGCTTATTAGCTGATAAAAAGTGGTACTGGATAATAGGAAACTTGAAATGAACCAATAAGTATTGCAAATTCCTGATAAATTGTTTTCGTGAGGACAAGTTCACAATCTTTGATTTTTTTCAATCAACTTAATTCCTCGTACATAAATATTATATTATCCTTGAAGGCTCTATTTCTTTGTTCTCTTTGTGAAACGTACTTGAAATGATCAACAGTTTTGTAGTACATAGTTTCGAAGTCATATCTGTTTTTCATTGAGACCGTTTTCTATTATTTTGGATTGATTTTCAGAGTTTGAGTTATGGCTCAAATTCTAGGAAGATATTTTGCTGATGGTCTGCTTTCTAGAATATAGTCTGAGTTGTTTGACATGGTAGTAAAACAGTTTCTTGATGGATGTACATGAAATGATTAATTAAAATTTTGTTGTTTTTTATGTCAATGACATACGAAGTATAATTCTTTCGTCAGACGCAACCTAAACAAACATTAAGTATATTTTGTGTTTTTGCATTTAAATAAAATATTACTTCAATTCAAGCCGTAATTGACAAAAGTACCGGGTGGGGTTTCGATTTTATTTGCCTTTCCAATTTCCAAGAAAAATGAGTTTCATTGAATTTTGACATCAATTTCATTTTTTCAAAGTCATTACTGCAATACTTTTTGCCCCCTCCCCCCATAAATCCACCACTGATCGAAATTCGAAAGATTAGACCGAAAACAAAAATTGACTAGTTTCATTCCCATCAAATTAATATCTGATGAAAGAACTCGCGATTTCAATTTGGTGCCATAAAGTGTCGTTCGGTTTGTTGTATACAGTTCAGTGGCTGTTCCACTAACAAAATCAAGTTCATTTTCATCTGCAATGGCTACGAGTACGACTAATCGATGAACCGTGTAGTATCTGCTGCAGTGAATTAACAATATGAAATCGTGATAAGTTGAACAACAACTCATTTTCGAACCATCGTCAGATTTCACGCTCTTATTTTCCATTTATAAAACTGACAAAGGTCCTGCCGTAGCGATAAATTGGAAAAAAAACAACAATGGCTATCTGTACTAATGATATCGTCTTCAAATAATTGCATTGCCTTTTTTCTCTTGTCGATGTGTTTCGGAATTTTTGCTTGTCATTCGGAGTTAGGCACGATATGTTGAACTGTTGATCAATAATTTACTCAAAACCATAACCTATATCAATTATTGAACAGGTTTTTCAAGTGTAACCTGTTCCCTCAGTTTTTGTTGAAAAAAATAGAATGACTCTCACCTCTCAAAACTTTACCTACTTCGGAATATAAATGAATTGCTTAGATGTATCAGAGAATTTTCTATTTAAATGTAATTCTATAAACTATGATCGATTCCTTACATTGCATTTGTTATTATTTATATAAAACCTCTATCAAGGACATTAGTGGTGTGATCTGATGTAAGCATTTTTATTCAATTAAAAGTTAATAGTTTTCTCACGCAGTAATTTCCGTGTCCATATTAATTATCATGAGAATCGAAGGTATATTTATTGGCATTAATTGAGTTGAAAATCATGAACGGAACGCTTTGAGACGTAGAAATATTTCTGGTAGAATTTCAATACGATTTCGAAAATCCCGCTACTGGTGCAATCCAAAAACAACATGTCATCGAGGATGAAAGTGATTCATTTTGTACTAAACATTCTTTTTTGCCGTCCTTAAAACCACCAATGTACCAATTTTTGAACCGATATCATAAAAACTGTCGAAGCTATTAAGAAATTTGCAAATAAAATTTTAACTCTGAACGCACTGTATCTTTCTAATCATTAACATTTGTATGAGCGATGGCATATTTTGGTCTCTACTCTCGGTTTAATTTTTTAACCATATAAATAAAACACCCTGTATAACAAATTTGATTCTGAAAACTGCAGAACCTGTTAAGAATAAACTGAAAATATTTCAACATATGTTTAAAAAATATTTTTTCCATATTAAATGGTCTGATCACTATTAATGTGCAAGATTATTGAATTATTTTGTCGAATATGTACCAGTAACAACTGGAGGTCCAAGCTCTAGGTAATACAGAGAAAATCCTATTAAAGATAAGTGAAAAAGTTTGGGAATTGAAAAAGCAGATGAGAGTTAACTTGAATGATGATTGAAACTTGAGCAAAAACAACAAGAAAATCATGAATAAATGTCGGAAACTTCACCTAAACCTAGTTGAATGATTTTATATTTTGGTTTCCTGAATATTTTTCGTCTTAAAAGTCACCTCTTGCTTGGGAATCTGGATCAACAAGAGATTTTTATTTCGATTTTTTTTTTTTCTAATAATCTAGACAATATTTCTATTCGAATTCCCAAGTGCTGGAAAACATACGATTATTGTAATTTCGAGAAAATTTCCATCCAACAACGACGGTAATTTGAACATTCATCAAATTGGGTGTGTGCTGTAATAGACACCACATGAAGTTACTTTTCTCTCGTGAAAGGCAGCATATGCGTATTATTAACGCAAAGTCGTTCATGAATGAACATTTCGAGCAGGGTATAATTTAATAATTAATAATAACACGTTTCTCAACCCGCATAAACACTTTGTTGGGCTGCTTCCACCTGGATACTCTTTAATTTGTTTCCTTCTCAAAGGAAATATGCATACAGCGAACAATTAATTGGGAGCCTTCTTGCGAATTATTGAAATATCGTCTATTAGTATCAAATTGTTGTTTAATAACTTTATGGTCGGTTGGAAGGCTGTCGAAGATGAATTAGGGAGCAGCTATAAAATATAGACGCGACCCTGTTAAGGTATAGTTATTCCAATATCAATTGCAGAATATAAAAACTTATTCCGAACCCTTGCCGACAATTTTGTTTGATCTGCCATAGGCGGGGATACCTTATTTTATGAATTTATTATTTTTATAAATACGTTTAAAATCATATGCGAGAAAGTTTCCCTTAAAAGGCAATCGAATCATTATTACGCCGTTGTTTAGCTCTCAATTATTTTCATTCGCCCATGGTCTCCAGAATGCCATGTTTCGATTTATTTAATAAACTTTCTTAATTCAACACACCACACTACACCACTGATATCCAGACTGAACTTCGCGAGGGCTGTCTGTTAAGTAAAAAAGATGATTTATAGCTTCCGAGTGTCCATAACCCTTCGACCAATCAAGTGCCAATGCCTGCCTGATTCACTGTTTTCATTGGTCGAAAGGGATGTTGACACATACACAGTCCACGTTGACCCTGGCGGCTTCTTTGACTTCGTACGAGTACTAATCGTTTATATAGGGCGTATATTGAATATTGATTACTCCTCACATAACTGTGTTCTGCAATTGATATTGGAAAGACTATACATCCTATTCAGAAACAGGTGTGGCTAAGTGTAGTGTAAAGAAAGAACGATATCATTTCATACGAAAAATACGAACTTACTATGTCAACACATTTTGTTTTCTGCTAGATAGAGTGAACTATTAAAATAATATCAATTTTTATTTGAGTGTATGAAATCCTGCATTGCACTGCATTACTCCACATAGTATCCGAACATTTAAATTCCACATTTACTATACAATATCGAAACATTTATATCTTGGGTATAGACAGAAATAGCAACAGAAACATGTATATGGGGTTGAAATTTTTTGGATGAATCCAGAAATGCCTAATATATTGTGCAATATCATAATAATAACATTAATTTATTGAAGTATAGAACTGAATGTTTCAGTTAGCACCTGAATCAGATGTAAATCTTCAGTAGACCTATGGGATGCATATAAATTGAAGAAATTTCTTATAAATACATGAATTTCAATATGTAGCAAAGATAGTTCCATCCAAAACTGTGACATGCGATACTCATTGACATGACAGCAAATTCGACAAGCCACAAAACGTGAATGAAAAATGAATTTCGAGAAAATTAGACAACAATTTCGGTTAATTTTCAATCCGGCGAGAACGATTAGGGGTAATGTGGAGTTAGGCCCCGTAATTCGTATTATAAACAAATTATAAAGGAACACAATTGCGTACCTAAATGACCACGTAATTGATATCCATTTATTTTTTTTCGTCTCTCCAATTACACGTCATTATCTTTGCGTATGGAGGCAACGGAATGTTCTCTCTCTTTCTGACGTCTTTTTCAGAACATATTATACTCATTCGTAGCTCCACAGTGGCGTATCATCACTTCATTCAATTCACACTTTTCGAAATTTTGCCCAATGAGATTAGAAATAATATTCTCAACGAGTTGCATGATCTTCAATAAAGGAGCACATTTCTGTCACAGAACTGACACGTCAAAACTCGTCGATGAAAATAGAGTACTATAATTTATAATTCAAACAAGATTCACGAGAACATAAGAGCCAAGAGATTGGATGGAGCCGATGTAAAATGGAAATGGATGATTGGGTCATTTTGAATTCATTTGACGATCTTTCCCAAAAGGATAAATAATAATGACATGTTGCTCAATGCGATCACATAATGTCGATAGTATGTCAAATAATCGGTCAAAACTATCAGGTGTATCAATGATATCCAGGAAAATTATTATTCGTTAATTTTTCAGCACATTACTGAAATCATAGGCAGTCTATGAAATGAAGGATATGCAAAATACTGTAACATTCTCATGTCAGATCAATCCTTGGATATGGATCAGACACAAGAATGTTATGAGTCAAATCGAAAAGGTTCCCTTTTTTATTTCAAAGTATCACCTAAAGAGGACGTTATATTGAACTTACACTCCTTTATTATTATAATTTCTTAATTTCCAGATATTATTTGTTTCATCCAATGCAAACATTTTATCACCCCTCGCTCAATGGAATTGAAATTTGTTTGAACAGACGTTCTCAAATCTTGAATTTGTCTTGTTGTCTCTCAGTGTTTAGTACAAGTGTTAGTATTATTCTACAAACTATCTTCATAGGAACATTTTCGTCAAATGGATATTAAAATTTGTGAGATATTATTTTTTTGTTATAATAGTAAGGTACCTACGTCTATGGTCAAGAAGCGGGTGTAGGTAAATCCCACGTAAACTATACGTTACCTTCCTTTCGTTTGATATTAGTTTCCATGTCTAACTTCGTAATTCATATCCCTCAGACGAAAATTAGTCAGTGGGTAAAAAAAAGAGAGAATAATAACCATTCGGACACCTGTTGCTTTGTGTTCCATAAAAATGACACGATGCTAGAGAGGAAGAGAGTCATTTCTGTGTGTTTTTTTTTTCAGAACACCCCGTGAGTGTTGTGGCAAGAGTCACGGACTGCTGCGATTAGGTCTAATTAGAGAAATCGCCCATCGAGAATTGTTGTGTCAGTCGTGGCGAAATGTTAGGGATACATCTTTTTTGGGATACGGAAGATGATGACAGATGATTGCCTATTTATTTTACTATCCGTCATCGTTTAATCGTTTGTTATAGAGGGCAATTCAGGGTTCGGATTGAAATAATGAGTATACGAAGTGTTTTGGCTCACGTGAAGTTATATATACAAGGTTGTTCACGTAATCCCAAGTTGATATAAAATTTTCGAGATATTAAGTTTTTGGCAAATATGACGTTTGTAGACCTCAATTCAACTACATAATGATTTATTTTCTATAAATAGGTTCATCATTCATTTATTATTTGGTTTGCGCATAATACAGAAGGTACTTTATGGAACTATGTTGAAATTAGGTCCACTAATTACTACAGGGTGACAAACTAACGTTTGAAATCGAATAGACAGAATGGTATTTTTTAATAGCAACCTTCTATTCTTTGTAAAAAACTCGTTAGTTTCTGACTAATGTATTGGTAATTTATTATTTTCGAAAATTGCATACAGCTTCAAGTTTCGACGATTTCCTGTTAACAATAAACTAGGTACTCTACAGATTGGAAACTTAAAAAATACTCAAACTAGGATCAAACAAATTTTACACATGAGGCTAAACAGAATGATTATTCACATAAAAAAAAAATTTAGTCCAAAAATTCTTGATTTCGTGATTGATTCATCACATGTTTAGTTGAAGGAAAAAATTTCCTCTGACGTAATAACAAACTGAAATATTTTACTCACTGTTATCTATACAACAAAGATAATTAACATGGAAATGAAACTCGAGAAATGAAAATATAGTTTGCAGTTGTAGGAATTACAATTATTTCAAAGGTAGGAACTCCACAAAATTAATGTTTCGCTGAAGATATCCTCGGAACTCACTTCCAATATTTTTTCATGTCAATTAATCATCGTTCGGTTTTAAAAATTTAATTTCCATCCATCTAGATAAAAATGTTTGATGTTGGTTGAAATGGTTTTCTTCTACCATGGATGCATTAGAATATCAACAATTAGTTGATGCCAAATCATATTTCCAGCAATTATTTGAAATTATTTAAATGTAGGACCTTGTTAAAAGTTATTAGATCAATTCAAACATCTTACTCAACGACGTGTACAATCAGATAAGTCGTTCCGTTGAACAACTCTACCGGTACGATTGTCACCAAATCTAATTTTAATTATTCTCTACGTAAGGAAGTGTTCTTTTCAAGGTTCAAGATAATTTCATGACTCGCCACTTTTCGTTATTGTTTTTTTTTGTCGTTTTCCGTAAACATTTCACGAAGAACGACAACGAAGAATAATGTTGGCGTAATGTTGCATGCGAATGAAGATATTTTCATTTCTTGGAATCATACATTCGTCCTGAGATGGTAAAAAATGATATTCCCAGCGAGATAGATAACGGTAACATTTTTCTCCGCAACATGAAATATTTATACATTAAATAGCCCAGACCGGAGTAATTGAATCCTCATCGAGATATGGATGGGACAAATAGACTAGTACGTTCATTCTCGAGATTGCTCTTTCGAAGAAAATCTATTCATTAGAAATAATAATTCTCGCTTATTAACGCATTATCGTCATTAAGGGCAATAAACCATAGCATCGTTGTCTGCAATAACAGTATATAAGCAAAGAAGACAAAACATCTTCTTTGTGATTTCACTTATTGTGATCAATCATTGCCACATGAACTTCCTATTGGTACATTGTTCGAAATTATCTACTCTAAACTTGATGAAACAGGTGGATTATATTCTTTAAATTGAGTGTGGTCTGTTGCATATTACTTGAATAGAAATGCCTTTCGAAAAAACGAATATATGTATACAAATATTTACCTCAATCTGAACCAGGAAGACTGATAAAATGTAGAATGAAATCAATATTGTTGTCCCACTAGAATTGGTCATAATATAGTACGGATAGTAACAGTTTCAAAGAAAATACAGTATCGAAAATAATGTATCTTGAGTACTGTAATTTAATGAAAACATGAAGGATAACTAAATATTGAGACAGCATTGATTTATGATTGTTACGCTGCTGTCTAATATCCATATACAGGGTGGGCCACGGTGGATGATAACTTAAACATACGTTTTTGAGACTCTCATCTAGTTTTTTGTGTCTCGTTAGAAATTTTGCTATTAATTTCAAATTGTTCCTTATCTTATACCTACGCTAATGCACTGAAGAAAATTACTCAACTTGGTGGCAAATCTACTATCTAATTAACACTACTTCGCGAAATCCTCTTTATGCTTCTTTTTCTCGAAATCGTTAAAGGAAGAAACAGCATTTTTCAAATTAAAAGCTTCTTTTGTTTTCATCGTAACTGTGAAAACAATGCGATGTTTCACAACTCCACTGTGTGATTATTCATTATGGAAGAATAGAAATAGGTATTTTCTGTATTCAAGAATTGTAAGGAAGAAGAGTATGGATACGACGATTATGATGAAGAAATTATCCATTATAATTTGATGATGGAAATTCTGAGGAAATTTTAATAATTACCATACAATTTTTCTGTGAAATTATCAAATTTTAATCATTCTATTTTCATTGTTTCCATTGTCCTGCGCATAAAATATGCATTTTAACTTTCAAAAACTATATTCAAGTTATCATATGCCAACGTCAACAAACTGAGAGCCTGAAGTCTGACAGGATGACTTATCAAATAAAATGTTATAGAGCTCATGTATAGTTCTGACACAAGTTTCCTGTTTATTTTTTCTTCCCTGTCGTAGAAACGTATTGACAGACCTTCGGTGTTTTCTTCTTGGCAGAACATGCAATTGTTGCGTTCGCCAGTTCGATATTATTTACGTGTAAACGTTTGCTGGTTCTTCAGTTTCATGAGTTACCTCCAATTACCTGATAACATCTTTGTTTTCCGAGACTCTTTGTCAAAATACACATGGAATAACGATTAATAAAGAAACCAAGTATAAACACAACTAAATCATACTACCTAAAATCGCCAAAACTACGAAATGGAAAAAATGTACAAAGTATGGCGAGATTACTAGTTTTTTTCAACTACTAAATATCTCCTAGTATTTTGCTATACCAAGTTCTTCTTCCTCTCGAAATAGACAATCAAATAGTTACCTTATATTGACACTTCGAGTGTGAAAAAAGGAAACCATGTTTTTGAAGATTTAAAAATTCAAGGAAGTCTACAATTGTCTGGACTTCGATAGAGAATGCCAATGTTCAGCAACGCCGTCGAAGAGATTGTAAATGCTGATTAAACTTTTCAATCTCGTATCGATCTATCGCGGACCGAACACAAAACTAATGACCCGGGGCGCGTATCCTAATTAGGACCCTTTTTCCCGACTTCGAATCGAAACGTTTTCGTTCAGTGTAAACATGACGGATGTACGATCAGGCTGACCTCACTCGTCTTAACAACAGGGGCGGGCCTCGAGAAAGGTCCCCCGTCGTGCCCGAAATTAGCTGAATGCCGACCTGCTGTTCGTTCGCCCTCCCGCCGTCTCTATTACCACAAACTAACGTTTTGTTTCGGGCCTAGGCGGCGAGCTCTTTGTTTCTATGGATTCTCTAATTCAATTAAGAAAGTTATTTGAATAATATTTTCTGAGGTTATGAGGTTATTTTACCATAAAAAAATATATCACGAATTAACTAGAACCGAGGAATCATAGCTGATAAAGCAACACTTGATAGTACACCATGTATCATAGAAATATGTAAAAAAAATAAGTGAAATCAATATACGGAGTGAGTGAAAAATGTGTTCCGAGCTTTCTGAGTGATGGTTCATTGAAAAAAGTATAGTTTGATGAACGTTTGCCTCAAAATGCATACTATATCCTTCCAAAGTTGATAGAATCAAAATAATTACTCCACGTAATTTCTCAACAGTTGAAGCCACCAGATTGAAATTTCGTCTACATTTCTGATATTGTTATAAAAGGTAATTTCATCATATGAGAAAATGAAAGATAGAGAAGTTTTTCATATTTCCAATGAACATTTTATATACCAGACCTATTTCAAGAATTCATTCGTTGTGATTAATTGGAGGAAATATATTTAGGGTATAGGTTGAAATCTATGAGAGTAACAAGGAAAACAAGTGTATTAACAACTAATCAAGAGCAATTCTTACCCCATCCACTCGTCAAGTGACGACGTCACAGCCAGTCACCCATAGATAACCTGTCTTCAAGCTATTAGAGGAGATACTTATCTCATTAAATCATAATACTGTAGATGAATTATTTCCGAAACTGTATGAGTTCAATTGAGAATACGTTTTACGCGAGCACTAATTATCATTATCAACCACAAACAAAAAACAAACAATTAGAGAACATATTAGAGTATCTAACATGATCGTAATTCGTCGATTCTAGTCATTTATGATAAGTTCAATAAATTTTACACGATTCATCTTGAACGAATTCAAGAAATCTAGAATTTCTCCAACTGTCAATTCTTTTTAGATAACAGTAGTAGTAGTTTTTCCCGATGCACTCCTCGCAAAGAAATATATTTTTGATGAAACCATGATATTGAACCATCAGGTGAAATAATCATTGTAGAAAGAATTGAAAACGTTTTCTGAAAATGTTGAGATTCAGGGGAACATTCATGAGAAAAAAAACAAGTTTACAGGTGTTTCTCCGTCATTTTCAGATCCACTGAATGCGATATCACATTCAAGAATTCCATAAGAAACTGCCTGAATTAAGTTTCAGTTGAAAATTAATAGTAGATACGATTAGTTTGTCTTAAAAAAATTAAGAACGAATATCGCGATTTTCTGCAAAATCGTCAGATTTATCGAATATATTGTCATTTTGTTTTTCAGATTATTATCATAGCCAAAAATGTGTGATTCTGCCTAAAATTAACCAACTTCCTATCTCTTGAGATAAACCCGATGCCCACAGAATAATTTTCATCCGCATGCGGAAAAAATATTATGTGAAATAGTGATAATGACACCCATGTTCGATTCCAATCGAATCTTTCGAAAATGCCCCATTGGAAGTCAACCCATAGTTCACACCTCAATATCCAAATTCTCCCCCTGTATAATTGCCATTGTCTGTTGACATTATCATTCAATCACGTTACAGAGAAATCCTCAATAACAACCCACTCTTGTTGCAGGTATGGTTCCAAAACCGTCGTGCCAAATGGCGGAAACAGGAAAAAGTGGGCCCCGCAGGCCACCCCTACAACCCCTACCTGAACCCGGGCGGGGCATCGGGCCACTCTCCTCCCGTGGTGGCGCCCACTCTGCCCAACCCCTTCAACTTGCCCTTCGGCCTCCGCAAACCCTTCGACACGCTCTCCTTCCGCTACCCCCCACACGTGCTGCCCGGCTACCTCCCCTCTCCCGCCTCGTACCACCGGGGGGGGGCGCCCCTGTTGCCGCCCTCGATGGGTATGTACCCTTCGGCCAGCTCGTTCCAAACCCTGCTGGCCAACATATCTGCCGCCCAGAGGCCCAAGCAGGAGTTCACTGCCTCGCCGCCCCTGTCACCTGGGGGCTCTCCGGGATCGGCGGGCGTCAGTCCCCCCGAAGTTGACAGACGGAGTTCGAGCATAGCCTCGTTGAGGTTGAAGGCTAGGGAGCATGAGATGAGGCTGGAGATGCTCAGGCAGAATGGAGATCTGATCAGTTGAGAAGGAGGTCGTCGTAGTTTTCGGGGTGCAAGGCTGGGGTGTAAATAAAATGGGGATGGAGGGTGTATCAAAAGAGGAAAAAACTTGATCTGGAATGGAATGTGACATTTTCGAAGTCTGGAGGCATTTGAATTATCCCATCGAATTATGGAAATTGCTTTAAACAAATTCAAACAGTCTGTCGAAAGTTCCAGGGCAATTTCATATTTCAGAAATAACTCTTGGAGAATAGAGAAATTTCTGTAAGGAAAACGATGACTTGACTAAAAAAAATACTGCCAACAGTCTATCAAAACATCATCTCGTGTTGTTTGAAAAATATGTTATTGTACCTGGACCACCGTCAACAAATATACCAATTCAATTATTATCTTTTTCGATCTTCGTTACGAAATTTTGAATATAAATTGGCTATAGTGACACATGGCAAGCCTCCAGATACCATGCAGAAGATGAATACGTGATTTAGGAAAATGACATGTTCTTCTTGTATCGTCTCATCCTCCTTTATCTTTTGCTTTGTCCATCCCTATGATCATCATTTTGTGCCTTTTATCAGGAGCAGATAATGTTTATATAGAGATATCAGGATTTCCTTGTACATTTTTTCAGAATAAAAATAGTCTAATCTATAATAATCCTAACAAAATTATCATGAATAAAATGTTTGGTCTGTTATTGATAAACCTAGATCTGAATTTCTCTAGCAGGTTTTTGCGGAAGCTGATGAGATTCAAATGAAGCAGCTTGATGAGTAAAGATATATATTTTTAATCTTTTGGAATCATCAGAATACCATTACGAGTATACAGATTTCGTGAATTCTACCGAGAATTACCCATTTGATTATATTTCCATCTTCTCAAATTTTTATATCTGTTGATTCAGTTTTACCTTATTATTAATTATTATTGTACATTATATTTTTTGTATTATGTGTTGACTTATCAAGTGTCTACTCGAGTATTACAATGTACTTATTGAACGTACTTATTGTAAATATTGAATAGAATTTTATTTATGAATAGTTTTGATGTTAGCAATTATGTTTAAACATATTTTTAGAAATTATTCCTATCACTCGAAATAAATGTAATAAATGTATAGTCATATACAGGAATATAACGAATCCGTCCAAATGTCCTTGTAAAATTATTCAATAAATACGTTTATTTTAATTGTTGGTGTTATTACTTTGACTATATTTCAACCACAAACTATGCTAATAAAGAGCACCCCAACGAGGGAAGTTAAATTTTTGATTTTATGACACAATGTTCGAATACTAGGTCAAGTTTGAAAAGTCTAGTCTAATTATCCTGATCCCAATAGAGTCATAGAATCAATAATAATAATAATAATAATAATAATAATAATGTTTATTGACATACATTAGTCAAAATCGACTGATTACCTTGATATTTCAAAGTTAGTATGGCTACATCAACAAGCTGAGAATAGACGTTAGAGTTTATATGTCACCCCATTTTTTGACAATTATAGATTCATCATTTCTTCCATATTGCCAATGCAGCTGTTTCTGCTGGATTGTATCACTACCAATGTGGGGTTTATCGTGATGATAAAATGATGAAACAGTGAGTTTCAGTACCTACTGCGTTTGTGATTCCATATTTTAACAAGCTAGTATATAGTATGATTCTAACCAGAAGCTCAAAGCCTATTGGAATTATCTGTGAACGTTAATTTCCTGCTTGGTCAGATCATCTAGAATTTATAGTATCGACAAGCCCAAACAATAAATCAAATCGGCCGCGACTCGAACTCACCTATCCCTGGTAATATTTCACCATCACCATGTACAACATTTTCTTATTATATTAATACGAGATAAGGATAATTAAAATCATAAATGCTTGTAATTACGTTCGGTCGGCCGTACGTTCGTTATGTTGGTACGCCTGATTTCCATTTGATAACAGGATATTAATTGGGAACATTATTTCATGGAAGCCGAGCACCGCCCACGAACAACCTATGGCCCCGCTCTCTTAGGTACTACTTTGTCGTGGTCTGAAAAGAAATGATGAAACGGTGGGTCGTAGTCAAATTTCAATTACGCATGCCTAACGAACATTACCTAATGTCCCAAGGATGAATTGCTAGTTCTTCTGATCCCAATCTTATATGAGGGTCACTATATTTATATTCCGAGAATAGAAAAAAAAAACATATAGTCAAGCTGCGAATACATTTTTATTGTTTTCCAAAGTACTCGCCACTCGCACGGATGGGAACAAAAAGATGTCATTGGGTACCAAATCAGGACTGTACGGCGGATGACCCATGAATTCGAAGTGTTGAGTGCTCAAAAAGTCTCTTGTTTGAGCGAGCCGATCTGTGAGAGCTGGAATTGTCGTAATGAACAACAATCCGGTATCTCTTGTTTATTGTCCCTTGGTCTAGGTCGTGTCTGGCATTGCCTAGCAAATTGTTCGCCTATACGGTGTACCAACCAAATTACGCCAATGATTCACGAGTTACATGTTGTGGTTGACATGTCTCCTCTGATACATGCCCCCATGGTCTTCCGTCCTATTTCTTCCACATATGAACGACTTTCTGAAGATAACCATGGACTCCATCTACCATTTTGCAGTTTCATCGACATTCACATTGATTACATTCCACCAATAAAATAAATGGATCCAGGCTCAAGCCTTCAAAAGGGATCATCGTTGAATGGGAAAGTAGTGATGTTATTCAGTTCAACATCCAGTATAATGCAAATTGCCATCTTTTTATAGAAGACTAACTGACTCTACCTTGGAGTCGTAAAAATCTGTTTTGGCATATTGCCAACATCGAAAAATCAGCAAGCGAGAGGTTAAGTACTTTGTGAAGAGTTTCAAGATACCATACAACTTCCAGGTTCCATACAAAGGTGAACCATTTAATAGATAAACCTTTATCTTCGCAGATATTCTGCACACACCTTAGAAATAAATATTCGCACAACAGATAGTCCAGAAAAATAAGAGCTTTCATTCCAATAATGGCCAGGTTGATACTGTAACAACTTCCTATCATCAATCCTTGTGCTGCATAGCTGCCACGGACTGAAACAAGCTCTCTTACCCTGTTAATCTACTTTTCGAACGATAGGCTTCTTTTTGTCACAACAAAAACAGGTAAAAAACGCAATGATTTGGCTCAAAGAAATGGAAAAGTTCGAGTGTGAAGCGGAGCTGTGACTTGTACTCAAATTCTCAATGTATTATTCTTTGCCTTTAAAAAATGTTCATATTTGGGAATAATCCACTTCGAAGAATAGTAAAGACTCTGGTATGGGTAAGGATGAGTCTGCTTCTGCCAGAATATTCCTCTCGCATTTTTCTTTCCTACATACAACACCTCCAAAATTATTTTGACTTTTCGCATACAACAATGTCACTTTTGCAACACCCTGTATTACCTACAATGTCCGAGATTCTAATTATGATTCTGCTCAAATTGATATAATTTAATAGTTATCGATAGATATCTTCTGATCATCAATAACAATTTTTCTAAACACACCGCTCCACCTAATTGCTAACTTAATAAACGTCCTGAAATGAACTGAAATCTAGTGATGTTAAGCTAAACTGTATCAAGATTGAATTGATTGAAGAAAGTGTTGAAGAAGATAACTAACATCAGCACGTCCAACGTATAAATAACGTATACATTTAACGTCGAATGAAAATTCACTAAAGAAAGACGGTTTAATAACTACCTGTTTAATTACTAGCGGGAACATAACAAACAAGAAATACACGAGATAACGGGCGCATCGATACATGAGAAAATTAATAATTATAATTACTATTATCAAGTGACCCGCATACTGATATACCCCAAAACAATAAAGTAGATGCACACGGTAAACATGTAGATAGACGCGAGTATATGTCGTGAAAGTATATTTTATTTGATTAAGATATGGTGTGCTCCCTAATATAGGTAATTACATGTATAGAAATTGAACAACACCTACTGAAATAATAAATCACCAGTTATTATCAATGATGATTCAAACGCACCTGTCAAGCCAGACCAACATGGCGGCTTACTGGCTTCCATTGTTTTTTATCACACCTCATCATTGATATTCAACATTTGTATCTATTTGTTCAAGCTAGTGTTTGGAATCACAAATTACTGACTATGAAGAATTTTTCCTATCAGTGATAATATATAATCCTATCGATTCAAAATCACGTTATCTATTAACTAATGGAAAATATGCAATCTGTTGCTAGCTTTATGGAAACGACTTATGACCAAATTATCTGTAAGGATTTTGGGACATTTTGATCAGTGAAGTGCGCATGTCTGTTCGTATAGTAGTATGCGCAGTTGACAAACGAGACAGGACAGACTTTAATAAAAGAATGTGTAAAGTCGTCCGCAGATGAGTTTTCTTCTACTTATCGATTGATATTGATTCCTTCAAATTTGTCGAAAAAACAGTGTAGATTAATTTTCTTTCGAATTTATATATCGGATGGTGAATAGGAGAGTTAATATTTCTTCAAGCAAGACCTGGTCGCATTTAGTTTGATAACGAATTATGATTATTTTAAATTGATGGGAGAGCTCATCATTGGTCATATAATGAATATACCAGGGATGTTAATTGAAGTTTGCCGGTTTTATTAGTAGATGTCGTTAGCAATATGTATAAATTTCTATGATTTGGCATGTATGTCATTTTTTTCTATTGACATTTACCTACAAAAATACTCAAGTCACATTCCGCCAAAATAATAGCGTCATATATGAATATGTCGAGTTTCGTTCCAAGTAAATCACATTTGCGGCATTCGTTGCTTTCCTTATTTCATCAAAAGAAAAAAGCTGAAGCTTACAGATTGCTGTAGAAACTTATGGTGAACATGCTCTAGGGATTAGAATATGTGAGACATGGTTTCGTCAATTCAAAAGTGGAGATTTCGATTTGACAGACAATGAACATTTTGGTGCAGCAAAAAAGTTCGAATACGAGGAATTGCAGGCGTTATTGGATGTTGATCCAACCCAATCGCAACAAAAATTGGCAGAAACATTAAATGTGACTCGAGGAGCAATTTGCTAACATTTAAAAGCTATGGAAAAGATCCAGAAGTATGGAAAATGGGTACCATAACAGCTGAACGATAGACAAATGGAAAATCGAAAAACATGACAACGTGCCGTCTCATACCGCTAAACTGGTGAAATACACATTGAAAATACTTAATTGGGAAATATTATCGCACTCGCCGTACTCTCCAGACCTCGCCCCATCCGATTATCACCTTTTCGCATCGATAGGACACTTACTTGCAGAGCAGTGATTCCATAATTTTGAAGAAGTCGAAAAATGGCTCGTTTAACGGTTTGTCTCGAAAGAAAAAAAGTTTGTTTGAGAGATAGGCGAAACGTGTAGAAACCAATGGTCAATACTTTGGATGAAAAACTTTCGAGATTCCTCTGAAAATTAAGTGTTGTCTTCATCGAAAAAAACGGCAAATTTCAACAAACACCCCTAAATAGTTTGTGAAAACTAAGAAATATATGTTTCATGGTGAACTGAGAAGGCGAAAATATTAGTCAATATAGGATTAACTGAATGAAGAAAAACAATTATTGTAAGCACATCACGTTTTTTCACAATAACAATGATTTTCTTAATTAATTCACCATTAGTTCACCATTAAAGCATGTTCATCACTTTTTACAATGATCAATGGTCCAGCATGACGGAGTATACGAACATTATTATCAACACTAAAAAACAATTCGCATATAAACAACATATCAAACGGACACTGCTCTGTGATAGATTTCTTGAACTTTTGAAACGTCACTGATAAGATCATATTTGTGCGTTACGATCAGACCAGTCACAGATAAGTGACAAGTAAACGCATGTTATTACGATTGAGAGAAACCTGTAACTATTACCATTGTCATTGAAGACACCTGTGATGGAAAACTTTTCAATTCGTTCAAAAGATAACGCCACTCGCTGTCAGTCCAAAGAAAATTTACATACATACAAACAACTCAAGCTGATATAAGGCATATAAAAATCAAACTTTTTTACACCAACATCAAATAGACCAACAACAAGTGAAACTTCTATGTCCTTATGGTTTATACTAGGATTTCAATTCACATCACATCACATCACAGTGCCGATTTTGCAAATCCTCAGTAGCCATTCTCTGTGATGTAAAATGATTATATGGAGATTCTTCCACCAAATTATTCATCAGAAATATAGTAAATATATATCACAATAATTCGCTAAGATAACTGATACTAACCGAATTTCATTGATCTGAGGATAATACCAAATGTATTTCTTAGTTTTTCAAAAGTCGAGATAAAGCTTAGGAGATGCCTTATCATGATAACCTCAGCAAAATTTGCATATTTCCAACAACATCTCGTAAGTTCCTCACGTTCAAAAACATTTTTCTGACATTGTACGATACCCAATATATCGCCCAAACCTCTAATCACGCTGTCACTGGGCCCCTCCCAGCCCGACCCTGACGAAATTAAATTACGAACAGACTACTCCATCACGCGTCACATTTTCCAACTCTGTCTTCACCGTAGGTTTGTAGGTGTTATAAAAAGAGAGAAGAACACGGTGTCGCTATGAAAACTTCACATCGAAAATTCATTAAAACACAATCTGGTGATCTGGCAGAGTAGTTACAGTGCCGCTACCGTCTGAAACTCTCTGATTACTAACCCATTACTTTGTGATCACGGATCATAATTAGATTAGGTATTAAAATTGTAGTTCGATCGCATCGTTGATGTGAGCGGAACACTGACACGCCTGTATCTTGGGTCTTCTATTCTTACAAGAAAAAAAGGATGCTTACAACGAACATATTTTTTTTTTATTGGTGCCCCTTTTTACCCATTTAAAGCTCGCCCCAGCGTGTTTAAATCGAACTTTAAAAAACGCGCGTTTTTTAAAGTTACCATGGCAACATCAACAAAGAAACGAGAAACGTGACGTCTAAGTGACAAATTATTGATTATTGATTTGACGGAGTACTTTGTACATAATAGTCGACGCCTTGTACTGCTCCTAAATTTTCTGAAGGTAAGCCAGCACAACTAGTTCATTTATTTCTGATACCTCTTGCTTCATTTGATGAACTTGTCATATTCTTTTTTATATATATCACTGAATATTTCCGGTATTAACCTCGATTTTGCCTCACTATTCAATTAATTGATATTGGAATAATTCATTTTTGAACTCTGCGATAACAATAAACATAAAATTGTGAATGAATATCTGTTTTTCTAATTTCCATGACAACGAAAGGTGTCTTAATGTCACATCACGAAGTCAACCATTTTGCATTATAGTTTTCATTTCTATTCTTTGTAGTTATAATACCATTATATATTATTTCATGGTGCACCAATAAAAAAAATAGCGTAAAGTATTCGTGGATAACTGGTCTTAAAAACACTTGCTCTATTTCGAGCACTTCGGCTGCGCCGTCGTGCTCGAAAACTCGCGCGTGTTTTAAAGACCTTTTTATCCACTTATACTTTAATATACTATATAGATATCGATAAACAAACAAAGACGTAGTGGGATTCAACGATGCAGTGCAACATGTAGAATCATTCAAAATGGTACAAATTCAAGCGGAAATTCAGACCAAAACCGAGGAGATGCATATTAAATGTTACAATCGAATCTGTACAATGTTTACACCTTCGGAAAGTATAACTATTTCATTGAAAGTGAAATCTATAAGAGTAACGAGAAGAGCAAGTGTATTATAATACAACATAAACACATCGTTCTTCTACTGAAAAACTTACCTTCTACAGTCCCCATCCAACCCACTCATTCCTATGCCAGACTCAATACGACGGGAAATATTAAAGAGGCGGTCTTTGATGTATGTACAGTAGTGATGACAACATTGGGAAATTTAAATAACGGATGAAACATACCAATTATTTATACAACTGCTATTTCCATGTGTAACGTCGTCCGATATGCCTTCTTCAATTTCAAGGAGGCCATTCTTTTTCCTCTCATTAAATTATTTTGCAGAAGATACATTCTTTCTGAAGGTGTATACTTAAAAGTGTGATCACTCATCAGAAATCACCAGAGTATTTTTTTATCATTACAGGGGTCCAAAGGATATATACAGCCGGAGGCTTATTGTATTTCCCCTATCATTCCAATACCCTAAATCACCAGAGTAATTTCAAAGCAATTATAAATAATTTACTGAGATGCGAATAATACTGAGTTTGTGTATAATGCAAACGTATATTGCTTCAAAGATTCAAGAATTCCTGTTCTCAGTGATTGATTGATTTCGAAAAAAAAGGCAATTGGACGAATAGTGCATACAGTATTGAAAATAATTTATTTTCAGTATGAGAATGTCAAAAATGGCTTGCTATATTATTGGGAAATTGAAGAATGCCTCTCTATTGACTAGTGATTTTATAATAAAATCGCATTCCTCTTTACTCTCATAGAATTCTGCTATATCACAGATATATTTTTCCGATACTGTATCTGCATATTCTTTCAATTAATGTAACTTTCTTAATTTTGTTAGCCTTTGGTGATACAGTTGAAATACTCACATAATGAATGTTGCTGTGTAATGGTGAATAATGTTCATACTGTTTCACAATAATTTACCCATTGTTTCCATAAGGAATATGAGTGAGCAATTTGGACAGGGATGCCAGATTGTGATGAAAAACAGGATCTGAAATATTTTTTCATCGAAACATCGTGAATAGAAACAAAACTTATTTTGAAACATATCTTCACTCAGTATATAATCGTAATACGCGTGAATTTCAATTTTCTTTCCTTTCCAATATGGTAAAAAATCAAAATTTGATTGCAGGATTCAGAGTTGACACTCCACTGAAATAAGTTGAAGTTATTAAACTGATATGATATAATGTTTTTTTGTCTATTATATATAAATTATTGAATGTGTACTTCCACATATCATTGCCAAATGGGATCACTTAACCAATTAAAATAATTCGAGATTATGGCCTGCTTCTAAACAGTCATATTGAGCTCGTCAGCACAAAAAACGGAGAAGTCTACGGAGAAGGAGAAAAAGAAGACTGTCTGTGGTCCGAAATGGCCCTGGGCCAGAATTAATCAAGAAACAATCGAGGGTCGGACTGCCGCGGCGGGGGAAACCGGGGTTCGTGATGGATTTTTTTAATTTAATAAATAATGAGAAATGCGTTGTGGGCTAGTTAGCAGGTGTATAAAAAAGGTTGGTCTGCTATGGGTCTGTTTCTGATGTATTTCTGGAATGGTTCGTTACCGAATGATTAATTGAATTTAAGGCAATTAGGAAGTTCGTGAGACAAAATCGAGACTATTTTTCATCGTGTGATCATGAAACATTAAGTTTTAGTAGGTGGTTATGTGGAAAGAAGAAAATCATAAGAGGTCTAGAACTAAGATCAAAAGTAGTGGGTATACGTAAATAAATTGTTTTTGTGTGTTCCTTCTTGCCTTGTTACCTGCAATAAAAAGCTCAAAATTTATTCTTTATATCACAGGAGAAAACTTGACCACTGAATTAAAAATTCATATCGATGAAAATAGAAAAAGGTAATTCAATATTTCACATTGACATTAGTGAATTTGGCATCGGTGTTACCAAGTCAAGGTCAGTAAAATTAAGACTCGTAAAACATCATCAAGTTTTTGAAATCATTTTATAATCAGATGCTCGAATCTCATTTCCAACAATGCTTCAAGATATGTTTGTCTTTCGGTATGTTGAATAGGGACGTACCGCGAGATGGCACTGCGAATGAGACAGGTTTGTTTTGGAAATTTGTAATGCGTGTTTTCGTACCGAAATACGTACCAACAAACATTTTAATTGAAGTTGGTCGCATGATGAATGTCATTTTATCGATTTAGCGAAGCCCTAGGCATCTTTCAATCAGTCAGAGGAGTCCGAGTTCTGACAATCTCCTATATAGCCAACAGAATTTAATTTGAAAATATTTCAATCATGCTGTACACACATTTCGGTATCGCAGAGATGACTAAGTTTCGATTATTTAACTCTATTAATCACACATTCGGACGTGTGTGACCAAAAGACTTTTCGTGCGGTGGAAAGTTTTCGCGAGTGTGTTTCCAGTGTATGTGACTGATACAATTCCAGTGGGTGTGCTTCAAGGACTGTTGAGAAAAATTGATGGGTGAGTTTGTTTTGAAAACATGCAGGAAAGGGAACCAACTCCGATTTTTAAAAATTCTGAAAAAATTTTCAGACGCTTTGGAACAGTAATAGAAACACCCAGTGATAAAAAATTTTCCGCAGAAAAACATACTTTTTTAAGAATGTTTTTGAAAATCGATCACGATAAGACCAAAGAATTTGGTTGATATTGCACTTACGTAATTAGTAGGACAGATTTTGAACAGACTAAAACATCATTCATGTGCCCTAAAATCATTTTCCACAAGAAATATCATGATGGAAAGCTATGAAAATGCTAATTCTGAAAATTTAATATTGAATATTTTCAACTAAATATGGCGTGCAATAATTGAAATGTCAAATGACCAGTTTATTGTCACCATAACAAGCAACGTTGCTAAGTGAATAAAAAGTCGTATATTCAATTTGTTTCAAAGTTCGGGATACAGTTATTCAACGAATCCAAATAGTTCGAAGGACACTGTTCCTGCGATGGCGTTATAATAATGATAATAATAATAATAATAATAATAATAATAATAATAATAATAATAATAATAATAATAATAATAATAATAATAATAATAATAATAATAATAATAATAATAATAATAATAATAATAATAATATTTATTTGCATTACAAAAATAACATTTACAACAACAAGGTTGAATACAATCATGCAAAATGGAGCTGAAAACAATTTGGAAAAGTTCTAGTTCAGCCCCAAAATAAGAAAACTTATATTCTAAATTGTTCGTTAACTTATGAACGGAATAACTAACAAAATAATTACTGCTGAGCGTGAAAAGAGTCACACATATGTAGCCAAAATATTTTCTCTGATTTTCTTTTTAAATTCCATTGTCTTCATTTGCTTGAGTGGAGTTTGGACTTCATTAAACATTTTGTAAATATTGTACGAGAAGCTTCTTTGAAATATGGTGGTTCTATAAGGTGGAGGAGTGATGCGACCCCTATGCCGTAAATTCAGATTATGAACATCAGTCCTATATGTTATTTTATTGTAAAGGTATGGAGGACTCTCGCGAAAAATTATCATCACTGGGTGTTTATATGAGTGTTTCGAAGTTTCTGTCAAAATTTACTGATTTACTGATTTCTTGGTGAAATTATACTTTCAGAGCGGCGCGGCGTTTTCAATGTTTTCTCATTATGAATACATGATAAATGAACCATTTCTTAACATTTAAGGAAATATGCAATAAAATGAAATGGAATTTTATAGATTCATTTTTAAATTTGTTATAGATGGCATGTGACGTAAACGGATGATGCACGGTGACGTCTGGAAAACAAAGAACTATAGGGTGGGAGGCGAAACTACTACCAATCGGTGAGTGATTTTTTGATTCCTGTAACTTTTACAACCCCACATTGAGCTTTTCGCACAGTTGAACAATTTTAAAATTGTCCATTATGATTTTTCCGTTGTTACAGATGGTACGTAGTTACTTCTAGAAAAAGGCAAGTGATTTTTTGATTATGCATGACTTTTTGCACGAATTACAGCGGGTGCACCCACAATATTTCGACGAACTATGGAATTTGTAGGATTCCAGAGAATCCTTATAAACAGGAAATACGTTCAGTATGTCCGAATTGTAATTCCTCGATTTTAACCTCACTTTTCAAAATTACACAGGTCTAATCTTCTTTCTTGAAAAAGTGTTGTCGAGAAACAGGTCGTTTAACATACAGTACATCAGGTTACCGAATAGGTTGTTTATTTCCGAACTCAAATCTTTGACATCGTAGTAGCAAAAGTAACAGTCCTCTACAGTGCGTTGGTACAAATCAAATCTACAATCAAAGATGCGCTTGAAGAAATCGAATATGCCATCAAAAGTGACTTACAGACGGAAGGTCTATTCAAATTCAGAGGCGTTTTAATTTATTTTCAGTGGTTTTTCGACCAGTCGAGAACGATAGTTGACAAACCTTACCTTAAAGCACGCCCGGTACCCTTACGAGGGGAGAGTATTGACTTTGGTGTCTGTAATTGTCCTTCCTGAAAAGGAGGTTGTCACCTTAAAGAGTCGGTATGAACAGTGTTTTTTGTGTTTGAGGGAGTTTCGATAGTTGTTCTTGATATAGAAATTTGCTCTGTAACCTCGAACTCCTGCCTTTGAATTTCGATGGATGTTTTGTCTGTTAATCACTTGACGGCGTACTTGATTTCTTCAAGCGCGTTTTCGACTGTAGATTTGATTTGTACTAAATCGCACTGGAGACGAATGTTACTTTTGCTACTGCGATGTTGAGGATTTCAATTCGAAAATGAACCCTCTTTTCAGTATTCTGATGTACCGATTGTTAAACGACTTGTTGTGAAACACTTTTTCATGTAAAAGAAAGTAGGCCTGACGATTACGATGATAAGTTTCCAAATGAAGTACATTTTGCAATTTTGTAAAAATGCCAATGAACGAATTTCGGGAATTTATTTATTTCAGGAATCATTTATTTCAGGAATTATTTTATTTCAGAAATTATTTTTCTTTAGGAATTATTCTGTTTCAGGAATTATTCTTTTTCAGGAATCATTTTATTTCAGGAATTATTTATTCACAGAAATTATTTTATTCCAGGAATTATTTTATTTCAGGAATGGTTCTTTTTCAGGAATGATTTTTTTTTCAAGAATCATTTCATTTTAGGAATTATTTAGTTACAGGAATTATTTTATTCCAGGAATTATTTTGTTTTCAGGAATTATTTTATTTCAGAATTTATTTTATTTCAAGAATTATTTTCCTTTCATGAATTATTTTTTTCAGAAAAGGGTTCATGGTGTTCTGGTGAATTCATCTCGAAAAAAAAAACAATCACTAAGTGATTTTTCGATTTCTGTAACTTTTACAACACACATTGAGCTCGTCACACATTTGAACGATTTTCAAATCGCCCATTATGATTTTTCGAATTCAGACATTTATTCTTTGGATTCACATTAAAGATTTGAAAAATGAAACGTATTCGTTTTATTTTGAGCTAGAATATTTTTTTATGAATGGTTATTCGTGGATTTTCAGACACACACATAATCTGAAATAATATAAAGTGCATTATACAATTTTGTGAAAATGCCAATGAACGAATTTCAGGAATTAATTGTAATTTCTGGGAGGGGTAAATGCGGTTCGAGTAGGTATCATCTGGTGATTTCAATCAGATGAACCATTCTCAGTGTAATAAGTGAAAACAAATGAAATAAGCGCGGTTTATACTTTTCAGACCCATAATCTGAGACAATATGAAGTGCATTTTGCTATTTTGTACAAATGCCAAAGAACGAATTTCAGAAATTATTTTATTTCTGGAAGGGGTAAATGCAGTGAAATAATTGAAATAAGTGCCGCGTAGACTTTTCAGAGACGTAATCTGAAACAAATAAAATAAAATGAACATGTGCATTTTGCAATATTGTAAAAATGCCATCGAACGAATTCCAGTAATTAATTTTTATTTCTGGAAGGGGTAAATATGTGAATATTTTGAAAACATAGTTTGTAGGCCTACTGGGGATGCTTCCATAAAAAAAGCAACGCATTGAGAACTCTACCTCTTGGGTAATGACGGAAACGAGTTCAAATGTATTTCATTTTTCAGATGCCTAATTATCATTTTCAGGTGGTACGTCATCAGCAGAATTTGTTGAAAATGTATTTGAGGAGAATGAGTACCTGCAAGATGATTTGTCCTCGCAATAACCTGCACATTTCTTATCAACAAATAAAATGAATTCAGTGAAATAACCTCACTACGATTTTTCAAATCACACGAATGACGAAATGTCGTATTGAGGTGTGAACACAGTATCCTAAAAAGGTTCGTTTTGGAAATTTTAGTGTTGTAATTCATTGTTAAATTTTTGTTATTAATAGAAATATTGCTTGTGAAAGTCGAGATAGCAATTTCGAATCTCTCAAAAGAACGCAGAACAGATGAATCTAAATATTTCTCGACCATAGTAGTTCAGTTACTTTTATGTTCACCTATTTTCCAAGTACAATTCGAAACGAAAATATTCTTCCATTGGTGCTCGGGAATTATGAATCACAATGATTAATAAGATATTTGTGGCATTAAATATTCACGGAATTTGTTCAACCTTCATTTATCATACCAAAATAATCAATAATCAGTCAATTATAAATTAAAACCACTTAAACAAAACGTGGTGTGGTAAAAGTGTGATCATTACTGATCTTTAATGGTGTCATTGATGTGTGTCAAGAAAAAATCTGATCATCTGATCCTTCCTCAATCCATATAGATATCAATGGAAGAAATCCAATTTCATTGCCATAACTCTTGACCATAAATAAATGAAAGATAAAGAGCGAGCGAGTCAATTTAGAAACTAATTAACCTCCAAATGGCACAATAATCTCGATGTAGATGAAAATCGAAGACCACGGGGAAAAATCGATCGATAGTCGTATATCTATATATCAAACCTTAATTGGGTTAAAGATGTAAATTATACGGTGGTCGGTTGAATATCTGCTGAAACGATTCATCAAATCTGACGGTAAAAATGAGAAAATGAAATAGAATTATGGAAATGCGACGGGGTATCTTCGGATTAATAGGGCATTTTTTTGCTAAATGAGTATCGCTCAACGTGTATCATATACTTGCACTAATTTGATTCGATTTATTAACAAGCCTCCTTGAGAGGAATAAAGCCCTGTAATGATATGTACACGGTGTTCTGAAATAATTGACTTTCAGGTGATTTTACTGGAGAAAATAAAAGTCTTGGATTCATTACATACTAGTATAGAGTTGATTTTCATGATAAGAGGAAGAAAATCATCAATATATAGTTCATTGACAAATGAATAACACTTTCGCATTAATTCAAAGTAGCATTGATTAAAGGTTTTCGTTTTGACCACACTGTATACTCAATTCAATTTCCAAACTTGTTAAACCAAAAACAACTTAGTACTCAGCTTCAAATTGAAATCAATGTTAAAAAAACTATTGGGTACTCAATCCTTGAATAGACGAATACATTGAAAAAATTCAACAAAATATCCTTAAGGCTGCAATATGATAAAAACCAAGTTATAGTTTCTATTTCAATCCTACCAATTGATTATGAAGTTACATACACAGTGTATATCACGGAAATTAGCAAACAATGTTACCTCTATCTGCTGCAAAATCAAAATTCCCTACAATTTCGGAATATATTCTTGTTTTCTGCGATTTTTAACAAAGCATTTCAATGTTCTTCACCACAAATGGGTGGATGCAAAAAATGTTTCATTTTTAATTAATTTTAGAATATTCAATACTAAACTGGTAGCCCATCGAAACTATTTCAATCAATAGACAAACACATCTGATCCATTTCAAAGCAACTTTTGGGTACCCTAGGGTTTCATTTCATTCTCCAAGTTATTTTTTATTTCATATTTCGATAGCCTACCACACTTGTCTCGACATTCATATATCACATCGTTCATTTCATTGTATCCAGGAAGGAACAAGTTGAATCCATCGATAAAGATCAAGGATTAATCGTTCAATTTCATCACGAGCTTAGAAGTCTCAGTATCCAATAATCTGGCTCGACATGAGTATGCTGTCAACATCTCAAAATCAACAAGCCATCACTGAACACCTGTTGTTTACGTACAAGGCTCGATTCTAACATCTGACATTGTTTTCTTCCTAAGATTCCATACAAGGGAGGACCATTTTCTGGATTAATAATCCAACTCTAGAATAATTGTAGACCTCACAGTTTTCTACAGGTATTTCCACAGCAGATGCTTCAGAGAGAAATAGAAGCAGTCATTTCAACACTAGTCACATTTAATCAGAGATGTGCATAGTGATCAGGCTCTCCCATTTATTGCCAAAATTGACACAACTCTATATCAACGAACTTTTGACACAGCTGCTACAGAATGGAACTCCCTTTTCAATCTTATTATTATTGTCGACCTAGTGTCGACTGTGGAGTTGGGGCACGTAGCGCCTCCAGACGTATGGGTAATCCCTTGACGTCCCTCAGATAGCTGGTGGCTCTAATCGAAGATCTCCCCCCAAAAGGTCAGGATATTCCTGATAGTGCCTTCCTCGCATTGAAACCCCTGTGGATCTGGGTCGCCTAGGTGAAGGCGCCTCTTCTCCATTACTGCAGGGCATTGGAAGATGATATGCAGTGAAGTTTCATCTTCTAGTTCACAGAATCTACATAATGGGTTTTCAATCTTAGCAGAGAACATGTTTATCTCCTTTTCTCGCTCTCAATGATCGAAACCAATAAAAAATATACAAAAATTCCAAAAAAAATATTTTATTAGGAACAATACGACACTGATTCATTTGCATGGTAATCCAATGATGACAAATTCCAAATATTCCAATAACTTCTGAGTATCGATACTAATGATCATTTTCTGGTCCAGAAACAAACAAAAAGATATCTTCCACGCTTTAATGCAGATTTGATTTTCCCATTACAGCTAAGTGTGTATTAGTCAACATCATTTATTTTTTGAAAATCATTCATCAATATCGTAAGAGTGTTGAGATTGGTAACAAACGATGATGGGAGATCCATTGTTTCAAGCAATCAGAACAGTGGAGATGAGACAGGACGGTTTCGGAAGAATCACTTAACATTACCTATCAGGTATAATTGGAACAGAGGGGGCAACATCAAAACCGAAAAAACTAATCCTGAGTATGTTTAGGGCATTTCACATTGTTAAACCACAGTTTAAATCTATTCTAAATACAGTTGGATCACTTTTTGTGTCCTAAAATTTGGAAGCGCATGCCCACACAAGTCAGGCAGGGCAGGCTATTTGTTTTTTAAAAGGTACAAAAGACGTGAATACTATGAAATTCTTTGAATACAACCATAGTATTCAACAGATAGTCTAGTCAGATAGTAATTAGATGTTGATTAATTAAAATTTTTCGGAAAATAGTATTTTTGTCTCGATGTTATGTCGGATATTGAGTAGGAGTTAAAACTCATCATTGGTTGAAAAAAGCGGTAACTAGTAGGTCTGTGCAAGGTTCCCTGCGCACTCGTCTTGAATAATTTAAATTAAGGACACCAACATCCAAGATATCGACAGCAATTGTTATACTGATGGAAAAGATGTTCAAACAAAAAAATCTATGAAGAAAAAAGAGATTTGTGTGAATGTGGCACGGCCAATTTTGGTTCATTTCTGAGTTGCACAATTGATAATTAAAATTCTGCTGGTCTTATGCTTATTTAGGTTAATAGAATCTGCATCAAATTCTAATCTTAATTAAAATTAGGGTTTCTGGAACCATAAGGAGAGAGTTCATTTGGGAAGGAGTGACACAGACATCCAAATAATTTCATAAACATGCAATATTAAATTTGAAGAGATTACAATGGAAAGACAACTTTCCTGTACACTAATAATGGTAAGGATTGAATAGAACAACTCCATAGATATTCAAAATCTCTCAAGAAATTCAAAAAAAAATGTCAAGATTCAGTAATAAGCATAATAGATAAACGACTCTCATACTGGACTACCTTCACATTATTGTGATTGGCACATTCAATTTATATTAACATTAAAAGAGGTCAAACTATTAAGGACCCACGTCAGAGTATCTCCATATTATGTTTTGATGTAATCTAAGAGGTGGAAGAATAAATATGCCCGATTCATTTTTTATCCTTCTTCTGATGGTAAAATCTCAGTACATGGTGTGTAATCTGAGCAAAAATCAATAATTGAACTGTATATTCCTTAATATCCTCGTGTTCGGTCAAGATTATGAGTTGCATAATACGAAAAAGTTTCATTTCAAAGATTCAAACTCCACGATAGATACCTAAACAACTGTAATTTTTATTTCAATCAAGAAGACATTCGCTTGGCTGAACATTGATAGCAACTACAAAGCCGTATAAGCAGATCTCGTGCAGATTCAATACAAATTTTTCCATCGCCCAGTTCAAAAGGATTCGATGTAAGAACAGCAGTTTCTCGAAATTAAAGAATCTGAATACCAGCATGAATTTGTAATGATGAGTGCATGATTTCAAATTAACATAAGTCAAATTATTGTATTTTGTATTACAAATATGTTTTCCTAATAGATATGAACTTCAATTCCTCACACACCAAACTTCCCCACTTCATTAAGAATTTAATTTCGCTCCCAATTATACACAAAATCTAAGTGGTTTCTCGTTAATTCAACATTGAACCACCTGTCGACAACGATTGTAGCCAATGACCAATGACACATAATGGCGCCCTGTCGTGGTGCCACCTCAGAACACTCAGAACTATCGAACACAGACTCCCCAAGTCCATAAATCACCGACTTGCGCATCGGAAGGTCCCTAAATCAAAGTGTTGGCGGTTTGTTTATCTTTCGAACAGACGCCTTTATTGGTTGCGAATGAGTTATGATCTTCTGGTGCCGCAGTCTCGTCTGCTTTTGGCCTTCAGGTGCTTTCAGATCCTAGAACTTTGTTATATTTATATCGCAACAAAGTCTGGGGAACGAGGTACTTATTTATGGACCAGTTGAGTAAATCGATAATTAGTGGAATGAAAAGGATCATGGTCTATCCTTGTTCCAATTTCTCCATATTGTACATCAGTATATCTATATTCTATTTATTTAGAAATATAGTTGTGACAGCTCGCCAGAAAGTGCAGTATTGCTGTTTGTCTATTTTTTCAACGATACTCCGATACAGAGAGTTATAGATTAAGTTTAACATTCAAATTATTCGAAAATTTCTTGCGATTGTGTATAACAATAGAACATTTTGAATGAAAGAATTTGGCAGTTCTCAATTAAGAAATGTTATGAATCTGAGGAATCATAAAAGATATATTCAATATGATTCTTTACTTACCTTTTCGACAGTATCAAATGGAAGTAAAGCGTTTTCGTTATCCCCTTCTTGTACGAAAAAGTGGATCAACAATATGCAACAATTTTCTGTTCATTCTCACTGAATGCTTTCGTTGCATAGATTGTCATCGAAATATCAGAAAAAAATAATTTCTCGAAAGTACAAGTACAAGAGATGAATAATATCAAAATTTCAACTTTTACAAAGAAGCAATGATAGTATGATCATAATTATTTCATATTTTGAATCAAGTTGAGTTTTTCTGATAAAATACACGAAAATTTGGCATATTCGAAATGCAATAATAACCTATTTGGCCATAAATAACCTCATATGTCAATGTCTTTCTAATGAAGTGCTGGTAGATATATCAATAGCTGGATAAATATAAAATATAAATTTAAAAAGAACACCAATTCCTACCTCCTTTCCCTTGCTTCTCTGAACATTACAGGATGTCTCCTTTCGTGGGAAGTTTTTTTAAAAAAAAAGCAAGTAGTCATCTACCTACCCATATGTTTTCCTAAGAAATTCGCAGTTCTGTTCTACCTAATCTCAAGTCGTTTGGATCTCCGGATATATCTAACGGAAGCTCTTCGTAATTGACCCTGTATACACGATTCACTTAGTGAAATGTATGGGGGCTTCGATTGGACTTTTCAGCATGTCTGTCTATTGGTATTTTGATGAACAATTACTTATTCAATAGTTCAATTAATGCTGTTACATATGCGGGCGTGGTCAAGAGTGATTGAACTAGAAAAATGAGAAGAAAAGCTTTGCGAGACCTTCCTGATGGTTTCTGACGAGCGTTAAGAACTTCAGAATTTTGAATCTTTATCTTTTAAATGGTAAAACATTGTTTTTAGTGTTTATAATGAATGAATTAATGAAGTGTTGAGTATTAGTGATGTCTTCGTCAAATCAGAATCGTTCAGTGTCCCACCTTAAATCAAATCGAAGAAGCACGATTGTTTATTATTATAGGGGTAATTCACCTAACTGATTCAACCTACCCTGGTATTTTCGCTTGGACCTTGTATATTTGCGAATTCTACGTAGAATTTTGGACCTACTGAATCGCTTCTCTATCGTGATTTGTTTCAGAGATATTCCATTTTTTCCTAAAAAATTTTACAGAAGGACTGACTAACTAAAATGTCTTCAATTCTCATGATAAAAAGTTCAATTCCCACAATCATATCAACAGTGTTCCAAAACATTTAACGGGGTGTTCGATATTTTAGTTTACTTTTTGGAAATTTCATATGCCAATAACTTCCTTATTCATTTCCTTTAAACTGAGTGTCCACGAAATTTCAACACTATTCAAAATTCCTATCCTTCCATGGCTAAATGAACTTTCTGTCCTACATTTTTGAACGCACCTGTATTGAAACGTCAAAAACGCATTCAACCAAACGAATCGCTCCCATAAACAATATCATTTTCCGTTTCCAGATTACAGCCGGTCGGACTGCTCGTTCGAAAATTTTCGGTGGATTTTACGGCCGTATAAAAATTTTGGATGCGTCGTAAATCGAGGCGGCGATGGACGGGCGGCCGAGAAACAAAAGACGGCGCCCCGTCGTGAAGCATTCAAGAATTTAATTCTGTTTGTGGTTTTATTCGAGCGTCTGACAGATATTGCGCCTAGATTCGATTGTTTACTACCCCTTGGCACGATTCAGAATTGTCATTTAGCGGCCATTGTGCATGGGGAAACAATTTCCCCACCACTTTTACTTAGTATTCAATACAGTCCATTAAACATAGGAACATTAATCAAATATATATTTTTCATCACGTTGGAGCTTAGAGGTAGTTCGTTGATAATTTATATATTGAAAGCAACCTCGACTCAAAATTTTTTTGGGATTCATGATCATACTCTTCATATCATATCAGAGATTACGATATTCCAGCCAGAAGTTGCAGCAATACAGTACCGTGCAGCGAAATAACTAAGGTAAGAGTTTGAAGAAACGACAATTTCTGTTTTTCAGCCAAGCAATCAGTTCCAGCCAAACTCCAAACTCATCGGGAATTGCTTAAAAACCCTCCAAGAGCTGGGCAGTCAGTCCAATCTGGATACCAGGCAACGAAGAGGCTGATGAGCTAGCCCGAGACGGAGCACGATGTGTCCCAAATGGTGTAGAACATTTCTGGGACGTAGCGAAGGCACTGAGGAAAGCATCCAACAGTTCTTGGATCCACAAGCAAACTCATGAAGGAAAGAAATGGAGCCGGGAATTAGACAGGCCAAAGAACTTATCAAAGAACCCTGGCCAAAATATTCAGAATACCTACTAGGCCACAGTAGGCGAACAATAAGAATCATGGTTGGGCTCTTGATAAGGCATTGTAAGCTTAACAAACACATGAATAACATCGGAATCGCCATTTTTAGGTTCTGTCAAGAAAACCAGGAAACCTCAGCAAACATTCTGTCCTACCGCGGAGGTCTGTCAAGGCTAAGGTTTTTTACGCTGGGGGAAGAAAAACCGCAACCTTTCCATATCTAAGGTCTGGCTATGGAGCATACTAGGTCAATTGAAAAGTCCCCGGCCTAACACATATATGGTGCTACTAGAATTGAATCCATATGATTCTTAGTTAGCTGTTATGTCCGAAAGACGCGTGTATAAACTTGACAGTTGTCGGATAATCAGTAAGGAAAAAATACAGTTGAAGCAAAAACTTGGCTTGATACGAGTTTCTGGAAACTGACCCAGGAATTCATGAATTGGCTTTCGAATTGCTTCCGCATCCACCGTATTCTCCAAGCCCCCAGCGACTATTTCCTGTCCTCAGATCTCAAAAGAATGCTCGCTTGAAAGAAATGTTCGTCGAATGAAGAGGTGATCACCGAAACTGAGGCCTATTTTGAAGCAAAGGACAAATCGTTGGAGGAAGTGTTTCACACTTGAGGGGAAATATGTTGAATAAAAAAAAACGCATTTTGCTAAAAAAATGTGTTTTACTATGGAAGGCCGGAGACTTTTCAATTGACCTATTTAGCCTGGACACGGAACTTTAACATAACGAGAGGGCGATACAATAGATCTGTAGTATGGAGAATCCCAGAAACACAGGCCCTATTTTAATTTAATCTAATCTGATCATTTCAAAAATTCTGTGCACGATATACCTACCCCATGAGAGTTTCATTACCAATTTCAATAACTATACGAAGATTACTTTCTACAGAAGTTTGATTCAATGTATAATTTACAATATCCATTACAGTTTTGGAATTAGCTCGTCTAAATTGGGAAAAGGACATAGATCCCATCTTTTATATTCATTCATAAATTATTATTAATATATTTATCAAAACTATGTATATCTTGATTTCTATCCTTCTTCCTTTACCTACGCTCATTTATGTATATTAATTAACCTCGCACCGTATGCCAAATTTTAGTTCGACTGAATTTCGATGTCCACTCCAGGTTATGCATTGAATTACCACCATATTACATCTTCACATTTATTGGAGTGGATTTTATTGGGCCGTAGGTGTAAAACATCTGAATGGCACGGCGCCCGCTGTTCGACAGGACCGTTCCTCAGATGTTTCACGCTGCGTTGTACGATAAATGTCACTGCCTTTGTTGCACTCGAAATCTTATGCAAGACATTGGCCGTTCTCATTATGGTAATTAGTGTCATATAGACGGAACGAACAGGAAATTATATAGCGGGATATGTGGATGAGTCAGTTTTTTTTATTTTTCATCAATTTGGGTTGGTACCAAAGCGCCTAGGGGTCACACAATAAGTTTTTGAATATATTGGAAATGTATTGAATATCTCGTGAAAAATTCAATATAGCCAGATAAACTCCAAGACATTCAAATTCAATTCGAATCTTCACTACGAAAAGTAGGGACTTAAATGTGCAATCACTATTACATCTAGTAAAATGTATTACCTACCATCTAACTTATATTTCTACTGAGTGAATTTCATATAATACAATAAGGTTCAATTTCATTCGAAATATCTCAAAATTTTAATATTTCAACTAAAGTATTCAGACTGCCCTACAATTTGTTTCAATAGACCTATTATTCACTACCTTTCCTCAGTTTATTGTACATGAAAACAGGTGAGCGAAAAAGTACGCTCTAGAGCGGAGAAAATGTCCAATTATGACAGATCACGGAAACGGAAATCATCAATTTTGCGGCTAGATTTGAGTGTGCAAAAACCTACTTTGAGCAGTGATTGTAGAAAAACCATATAGATCCCTAATAATTCTAAAAAATGTTGAGTGTAGAAAGATTTTGCCGCTTCATGAAGATGGTGGGCTGAAATCCAATTTGGTAATTATGATTGAAAATTGTTGTGGCTGCCGGCTCTTATATGACAGCGAATCTGGCATTATAAGTCATTATGTTTGATCGCCACTTTGAACACTTTAGTTTGGAAATGTTGAACGTTTACTTGTTCTCGTCTTTTTTTCTAGCACGAATTTTAAATTTCATAATAGACTACCCCAAGTGTTTCTGTAGGAAAGGTGCAATTACATATTCGCCATACGCCAAAATTCGGAAATTAAAAAAAATTGAAATCATTGATCTGATTGATTATAGTCAGTATCGGCATAAATGTACATAACTTTGAATATGAGTAATGTATTAGTGAAATTCCATCCAATCACACTAAGAACATTTGATATCGCAGACGTGCCTCCACCACAACTCCGTAGAGTAAAAAAAATCTAACATCAACAGAAGAATCTGACATCCTAGAATTCGAGAAATAATTTGGAGAAAAATTGCGATTTTTGTTTTCTTATTTCAAAATAGGCGGGCGTGTGCTAGGTCTAGGCTTTTTAGGGTTATGAAAACATAATTGAGTAACCGATTGTTGAAAATTCAACACTATTTCAGGAACCATATAGAAGAATGTTATAGTATGGCAAAACTGGTTCGCCCAAAATAAATCCATTAATTTTTCATTTAACCTTGTTGTTAACCCAATAACGAATTGAGATATAATTACACTTAATCTCCTTAATGAATCTACGCCTATAAATAATGAATAACGCGTTTTTCATGCACGTATGGTTGCCTTATAAGTAGAAAGATTCACTTTTCGTTCAAGCGCATGCATAAAATTTTAATTTAGTTCAGAAATTTGGCCAGCAACATCAATTTATCCTCCATCATTACATCGATTTATGGTCGACGAGACAACTTTATTGCTGCATTTTGAACGAGACGAATTGTTGACAAAAAAATGTTGATTTCGTTTTCAGTAGGTAACTGTTCAACATCGTTTTGATGCCAAACGCTGTTTAAATCATTTGATCTCATTATATATGTATATCTTACTGAACTGTCAATTTGAGATCGATTTTTTTATGGATGATATCAACACAAATTTTGAACCTTACCAAACATTGAAAATAATTAATTTATAGTGGAAACTAAGTCCTATAGTCTATTAATTTTAGGATAGTCTGACAGATTCGACTATTTTTCAATTCCATTAGTGCAAAATAATAGGTATCTAGCTAACCACTGATCTCCTAATTAGTTCAGACATAGTTGCGGACATTTCATTAATGAATAATTGTGGCAAAACTTGACATTACAACAATGCTACATCAATTAGAAGATAAATCTTACATGCGATAATAAAGTTTGTTCATTTTAGTCGGATTTTTCACAAATATTGCAAACACTTCTTATTCTGATTCGATCATAATCTCATATTAAATGTGTACTTTCTTATGTTACACAAGACTCCAAACTATTCAACAGTTTTCCACAGTCGATAGTTATAAAATCTTGCTGTATATATTCATTTGATCCAAAAAAAATCGAAATAATTTCAATAATGAACATAATCTAACTTCCTGTTTCGGAGTATTATTGAAAAAATAGCAACACTGCACTTTCTGGCGAGCTGTGACAACTATCTTGCTTGATCAAATAGACTATACCACCAAACAACGTGGTCGTTGGTATTTTTCACACTATCACCGGTTACTTTTTCTTTTATTTTTATGTTAAAAAACCAAATAATTTTTTTATGATTCAACAGGAACCGATTTGGCGATGTTAATACGATGTAAATAACAGGAACTGCAGACCTAAAATCTCTGGAGCACCCTTATGACGTATCCTATGGTGACAACATAAAAGGTTGAATGACCCGTGTAAGTTTTATTTGGTAAACCTTGATCGTCAGCTGCACTATCAATGAATTTTCGCGACTATACCGCCTTACCTTCACACTCCGCGTAATTGGATTTGGTACGGCCTAATAATAACGTATCATTTTGGGCCATTCACCAGATTAAACTGATTACACGCATGTCTGAAACTCAATTGCCAATGAGTTGCTCGATCGCGCTTCCAACAGAATTTTTCTCGGAATAATAATAATAAATATAATGAAGAGTAATTAGATGTACTATATAAGGCCGAGAACGTAGTATCGAGTCATACAGATGCGCCTACTTAGATCAATTAAATCGTTATTATGAACTGATGTTGGACAGACGTGATGGACGAGAGATAATCGTAGGAAATAACACTCACCGCGGGATCGGACGGTATAATATGCTATGATGAAGTTGCCGTTTTAGTTCTTGTAGTTTTTTAATCTTTTTTGACATTATAACTTCAGCCTCGCTCAAGATTCAAGTACACAACATGTTCCAAACATATTATTTGTTTTGAAAAAATCTTCCAATATGCATTGGCGTTTCCAAAAGTCCAGATGCCACCTGGAACCAAAGTCCTCAGATGATCTAATTCTCATAACAAATGGTAATTGAATTTGTAGAATTCTGTTAATCATCCTACATATTACACATTTTCAAGCTTAGGTCCAAACGTCCATGGACATTAAATGAACGTTCAATGGACAACTATCTGGCGTACATTAATAAACTTTGACTGACTTTGTACTATGAACATCCACTGGATTTCCAATGGAAGTATATCTATTGTATACAGGGTATTCCTGTAGATATGAAAAAACTTCCCATGAAATGTGTGTCATGAAAGTCCAAACTTTTGAAATGTCTATACCCAAGATATATCTCTTTCATGAGTCCAGCTAACAAAAAATCATTGATGTTGATATTATGCTCAGATGATTCACTCCGAGCAAAAAAGTTGTTTCCATCATCTCTGCATCATAAGAAACTGTGAATAGGTATATAAGTAACAAAATCAGCATGAAACTGCTGTGTCATTCCATGGCAATTAGCGGTCGAAATGAAGTCTTCAAACCTTTTAAGTGGGACTACTTCCAGAGTTTATAAAATATTCTGTACATGATATTTCAATATGACCCTTTTTATTTACTCAGAAAATATGACTTATTTAGGGTATATGATAAGATATTGTGAAATCCTTCTCGAATTATATCGGAGAAAACTGAAATGTACATATATTATATCATGATGTATTTCGTGCCGTGCTTGACATATGACAGATAGGGTTCATTAGTAACTATACCTAACAATTTTCCAACAATTCCAGACTCACATCACAATTTTTGACAGCTGTTTATATTTGTGTTCAGAAGCCTTTAAAAAAAGAGCAAATCACTATTGTGAAAAAATGTAGACCTTTTCGTATTCTCTTCATTCATAACTTACTCAATTATAAATTATTGACAAATGAACAGATAAAGGTTGTTGTGTTTTAAATTCTTTTTGTCGTCAAATATCATCAATTAACGGTTGAACTTACACCTAGGAAAATAAAACGAAGCATGTAACTCCATCTAGGCATCAATTTGAGAAGCTTCATTTATTCTCGGCCTTCCTTCGCGTCTTTGCAGTAAAATTAAACTCAATTAACAGCAGCAGTAGTTCGAACTTATATTCCAGTTATCGATAATAGATGTCACTCAAAAAACTTTCTGTCAACTTGTCGTTTACCATACATTTTTCAGTATGTTGAATTGTTGTTGGCGCATTCACCAACTTTATTTATTCATCTCATTCAGTTCCACGTTTTTTCTGCATTTTACAATTCCAATCGGTGATTATAATAATTATATAGAATCGTGAACAATGAATTTGATGATCATGTGATAATTGTGTTGGGTATGAGCCCACGATGGCACGAAGGTTTCTGAGTTAGTACGACCAATCGTAGGCAGATGGAGCCACTTTCATTCCAATGAATTGCTCAAAAAATAATAAATATGCTATTAAGCAAAATATCATACTCATAGGCATACTGATGTATATAAATATAAAGAAAAATGGATATACATTACATCTTTATGATTACACAACTCCAGATATTCATACTGGCTATTCTAGAAGACAGTTTAATTTTTTTGAGATTTTTCGAATGACTCAAACTAGCAAAATATTCCCAAATATTTTTCCCGGCATCATCAATTATTTTTTTTGTATTGGAATTTTTCAGCTTTAATAATGTGATAAAATCTTTTTTATTACTTAATATAAGGCAACGTCGTCTGGGCTTTATATTATGGTTTATTATTCAGTATGTAATATTATTCGTATGCGATGGAAGAAAGTATATTATTATCAGAAAATGGGTAAAAAACAATATTTTGTTTGACTCGTCATTCCTCAATTATTTGGAAAATGAAAAAGTATAAAAAATCTCCAGAAAATATGCCATATACAATAATATATATTCAGAAATAAAAATAATAGCTTTCTTATAAAGTTAAACAATAAAACTTCATCGATTGTCAAATATTACTTATCAAATCTGTATTGAACTTGAAGTGGATCAATGAAACATGCATTTCATAATTGAAAAATTGTTAGTTATTGGTCTTGTGAAAAGATTTGTTCGATTATAAAATCGTCATTTTTAGAAGCCATCCTTGATTAATCGAATGGCTCTATACAATATATACATCTAATATATACAGTATACATCAAAACATCCAAGTAGCATAATTTCATTCAAATTATCCACCACTGGGCTTCAAACTTTGTTTGTTCCTTCTGTAACAGTTGAAATTCTCTTTCACCCACTTAATACTTGCCAAATTCGTGAATTTCCCGGTCTTTTCTAATTTTTCCAGCTGTTCCTTATTTTTGTCTTCGATGTGTGGACTTTCTGTTATTTCCTCTTTCGGTTTTGACTCGACTCGTGGTTTCTGTTTTCTGAAAATTTTTTTGTTGAAGACAAGATGCCCTGCAACTATTCCTGGGATGATGTATCGGTGGCCATTGAATCCTTCTATACGGAACACTTCTGGGGCTTTGTTCAACTGTCCTACCCATTTTTGGTAATTTCTTTCCTCTAGATCTCGAGACTCACCCGGTAACACTTTTCGACATGGTATTGGTGTTGAAGTTCTTCTGTATGTAGCAGGAGGAATAAACTGTTCCTCGTTCATACTCAACTATAAAATTAACAAGAATTATTAATTCGTTTCCGCTATTCATGTATGTTCGTTCAGTATCGATAGACGAAGAATACATATTTATTTTGAATCTACAATTTTCTTAACGCGAGTTGCAGATTCATAACATATTTTCATTTTCGAAAATACAATAATTTTGAAATTCCTTTTGGAATGTCTTTCGATATTAAAAACGCCGGAAAACATAAAAAACTTACAATCGTTCTGTTCATGCAGACTAGCAATGAGTATTCTTTTTCAACATATATTATCTACTAAAAAGAAAATATAAAAACAAACATTATTCATACCTACTATTGTTAGTTTTATTAAGAATATCATGGCAGCAGCATAAATAAATAATTATCGTTAAATAGTTGTCAGTGTTTTGCTCATTGTTTCTGCTTTTCTATCCACAATTTCTTGTAACATTATATCGACATGCTTTATTCAATGGATGTTAAGATAACGTTATGTGTGTTTGGCCGCGAAAATGTAATTGTAGTAATTTGCCTATTTTAAGGAAAAAAAACCGTATTTACTATTCATAGAGTATTTCATTGAAACCGAGAAGGTGGTTGTATAGGTACCTGAATATCAAGAAAATTGGTGATTTCATCTATTGTTGAGGGCGTTGCGGAACATGTAGGCGAATTATGCAAATATTACGTCGAACAAATCTCACGAGCCTATATATATAAGTCCATTTTGATATGATTGTGATCAAGTTGTATTTGGTGCTGTTTCTGCTTTGTTCAGTATATGAGTTTATAGTTTTTTTTTATAACATTACACATTAATGTCTAAATTTGATAACTACAGTTGCCTTCGAAAAGGCTACAATGTAGGTTCCATCTACAAAAATGTAATGAGATACAAGAAAACGCGTACATATACGCAATTACTCAAGTTGACAATTTCACCATCAGATTTTTGGGATATTTTGATATTTCACGCAAATAAAAACTAATAACTTCTTCAAATTTCAAATGTTTCTATTTATTCTGTTAATGAAAAGGGATATGTGTGATATTTGAAAATGTGTAGATTATCCAAAATTCTATGTTACTTCAAAGCAAAAGTGATCCGTCCGTTCTTCCCAGAGTAGATGGTTCGGATTCCACTATTTACTGTAGGGCCTGTTTTTCACAACTCTGCCGAATTTCCGTGTCTTATGAAAAGATGGTTGACAATGAGTAGCGAAATTAAAAAATTATAGTCTGGTCGATGTGAATTGATATGTATTCTTTCCTTTGAGAATTTTTGGAGGTTCGACAAGTTACGTTTTGACGAATAACTACTGAGTCAATTATTATAATTCTAGTTGACTCATACTCTGGCGTTTATTGTTTTTTTTAATAATATATAGGTACTCACGTAAGAATACTGATTGGACAGTACTTTAATTCATTCGAGAATATTTCCACTATACCACTTACTATAAAAAATCAATTGATCCTGCCGATTTTCGCTTGTGGTACAAACTGAGTTTTTGATTTCCGAATGGAATTTTCGAATACTTGAAGATAGACCATTGGCGTACTGTCGATCAGAATTGATGAGGGTTCATTTATATTTTTACCCAAATTTCAGACCACTGTCAACATTATATTCATTTTAAACACTGTCATTTTTTGTATTGAAATATTTCACGAGCTATGGGTTATGTAATGTTAAGACGTATTGAAATTGTTTAAAAATTATGATATAGGTTTCCAAAATATCATTTTAATTTTCATTCATATGCAGTCAAAGAAAATGATTTGGTACCGTCACTGAACATCATTTGGAAAGCAATTAAAATGAAGTTTTCTTGGAAATAGGCATTACTTACAAATTATATATAAGGAATGCTGATAATGAAAGATGAAGATTAAAACATATTTGCAGAAATAAACCAAACCAAGTTTGTTAATAATTATTTTTTTACTTCAGCACTCTCAAATTTTGGTAGGCCAAAATTCCAAATATTAAATTAATGATTGAATCAAAGGAACTACCTAATTCATATCTCAATTGCTAGGAGGAATATTATACACTTTCTTGAATCTCAAAAAAGTTAGGGGCCTAAGGAATTATGTTCAGTTGAATAACACCATCTTCTATGCAGTAGATCCATCAAAATTAATAATACAATGCACTCTACATAAATAGAGCATTATTATGGTTTTCTTAACATCTTTGAAAACTAGATAATGATGAGAATATAATTGAAACATGCGATAGAATCAGAAAACTTAACAGAAATGAAAATGAAAGACATTGAAACATTTTTATTTTTTATTTACTGAACAGGTTGTTACACAACATGAAAAAAAAATGCAAGACTTATTCTCTCTTACTATGTTCTGGTACACCCAGTGAAAAATCTAACCTAACCCATATGATGACTGCTATGAACATAAGAAAGAGAGCAATGGACAGCAAAACTGGTTCATGCAAAAGGAAGTGGGGCTTCCAGTTGTATGTTATTTCTAAATCTTGAATGTGTTGCTCCACCAGATTGGTTTTCCTCAGTTTCACAATTGTGCGGCCAACATTGTCTAGATACTTGTGTGTAACTTCATCAGATAAACGTTCAACAGCATATGGGAGTTTAACTTGAATATCTGAGGCTCCAACTGGTAGCACAACTGAAGTTTCCAGTTCTTCGACATGCATATCATCAAAAACATGATCTAAGAATCTCATGTTCAGTACATTTTCTCCAGAAGGTTTTTTGAAGAGATACTGATAGCTAGGTACACTGTAACCAAGGGTATAAGAGCTTTGCCAGCCTCCAAACAGTGGAAATCTAGGTCTCAATTCAAGCTCAATCCAATCTTTACGAGGTTTTACAGTTGAAGTGGAAATGTTTCCATTACTATCCCTGTAATATATGCTATGGGCAGATGCAGGCAAAATGGTGTGATATGCCTTAATACTGTGATGAGTTCCACTAGTGTCTCTTTGGTAATCATATCTTGAAAATGGACCTTTCAATAATGCTCCATTGTGACGTATTTCAATTTGCTCCTCTACAGCTATATTACCCCAATGAGAAATTTCTATGAGCCTTTCTAATCTTGTGACAGTCAAAAATGGGGCATTATTTTCATAGTGCACCAATAAATCTTCTTCAGTGAATGGTTGAATACTGGAATAAGGTCCATAAGAAATAGTATTATCAGAAACACTAACAGGTTTCAATTTAGTGTAGTTTTCTATGTTTCTTGAGTAGAGGGTGACATCTGTTTTCTGTTTGGTTACCAAATATGGAGTATAAAGATAGTGATTTCCAAAATAACGCACCAACTGTTTGTCTTTCTGTGTGATACTACTAGGATAGGGCTCCAGTGATTTAGTGAATACCTCTTCGAGAGAAACTGTGGTGGTGCGTCCAGTTTCAAGAGGAAGTCTAAGTATAACATTATGGAAATTCTTATCAGGATATCCTTCAACCTTAACGTTGTTTATTCTCAATTCTTGTTTGGAAGAATCTTTCACAGACTGATATGCAACGAGTCCACGGGTATGAGGTTCCTGAACGAGAAGGAAACTTTGAACAGCTTCGGTGCCGGTATTTTCCAAAGTGATGGTTGCGGTGATCTTCACTAATTGAGACGCTAAATCGATGGTTCGGTCAACATTTCTTATGATCAGTTGCTTGTTTATTTTTTCTGCAGCATTCACAATGGCTAGACAGCCTATAAATAGTATTAATTTATTCATTTTTTGAGTTTGGATATTCGTTTCTTCAAATGCAACATCAACTCATCGACACCTATTTTGACACATCATCTAAAAATTGTTTGAATATGTCAAACGTCGTACACATCATAAAATTCTTTAATTGAAAACGAACATTGCTCGATTCGTACAATGTACCCAAAAAGTTTTGAACTATCGAAGAAGACAATAGAAAAAAAATCGAAATTAAATTCGAAAATGGATGAAAGTATAATAATATGCGAATAGATAATTTCAAATCGCAACGAATAGTACTCATATTCAATTACATTTTGAGATAACGTCAACTCAAAATTTAAGACAGTGATTTCAATAATTGTTTACAACCTATTCATTGCTGATTCATCTGTTGTTGTCTGTAAATTCAATTATAATTCTAATTGAAAAATATTCACTGGGCCCTCTACAGTGGGTAATCTTGATAAAGTTCTATGATCTGCATTTGAAGTTCTATTTGTGGTTCCATGTCAGATTCATGTCAATATGCAAAGTGATAAGTTGTGATTGTAAAAAATCTGAGAAAATTTAGTATATTATTTTAATAGGATTAAAGACAGTCGTCTTATACAATAATCTTAAGTGGCTACCGACCTGGAATATATATTTCCGTATGCATTAGGTAGGTCACCGTAATCAGTGAACACTTCTACAAATATTTATTTCGCCAACAGTGTCATGGGTCTGTGTCCTGATAAAAATCTAAAGCAAATAAAACACCAAAGGCGTAAGAAATTTACAAAAAAATCAGGTACGATAAAGTCGCCAATATATACTCATTAACATGAAGGCGCCTAATTTTAAGCTTGCTTTGAACATGACATGAGTTTCTGGCATGTATTTGATAACTATATATTCGTCTTTGATCTAGTTCCTATTTGAACCTTTTGAATATTTAAAAATTCAATTGTTTCAATATTAATAAATTGAATTCTTCTTATAACATTACTTTATCTCATTTACAACCAAACTTCTCATTATATTCTTGAAGATTAAATTAGTTTTATTGTGTTATTACTCTTGATCAAAAATATAATATCATGATTATTTTTATACATCCAGTTTTCAGGCAATGATTGATAACCCATATTGAACCCTTATCATCCAATGATTAATACTATACCAACATATTGAAAGTAGACATGACATTTTATCACCATATTAACCCAAAAATGATAACATCAAAAATCATGAGCTCAAATTGTAGTCCATGGATGGATATTATGCATGTTAGGCACTTAATTGGCAAGCAGTCTGACCTTGAATCTAATAATTTTATATTACTTCCCTTTTATCAATATATCTTTCATTCCAGTATTGAAAATGCTATCAGTAATGGAGGCATCCCAGAGTGTTCCTGGACTAAGCAACTCTGTGGCCAATGCTCCAGTCACCCCAGATTCATCCATCAATGCACAAGAGTTTTTATCAACAGGTCGTACTGGTAGGCGAAATGCTATGCCAGATATTTTGGGTAAGTAATTTTAGGATATGCTGAGCTTCATGATTTGATGTATTTCGATTTTTTAGGACAACATGCTCATGTGACAAGCTCTGATCTATCCACAAAACTTCAGACCCTCACAACAAGAGATGATTTGACTGAGGACCAGAGAGACCAACCTGGTACAAGTAAAAGCTGAATATACTGTCTCAATGAAGGTAACTTGTAATTGTTTAGACCAAGGAGATCTGTAATTTATTGTAAAATGTTCCCAATGAATGGGATCATAATCTGATAATCTCTTGAATACTCAGTATTTCTTAGGTTTGACAGAACAACATAGTAATTTATTAGTGGACAAGAATGGGAATTATTTTTGTAAATGTTTTGCCAATAATGCTGTACATTTGAAAGTTCAAGTATTCTGTCAACACTCTTATGTTAGGCAGCTATTGAGATTTTTTTATTGTAAGCTTTTGTGTGACTGACTACAGGGTAAATTGACCATATATAATCGATTGTCATAGTTGAGTCAATTTGAATACATTTCTCTCAGTTTTTCTACTTCAATCCAACTAAACCAGGTTAGTTTTGAGGCAAATTCCTCAATTATATTGTTCCAATTATATAGTTTGTTGTATTCAGGTATTACTATAATAGATCATAAATGTCTCATCATGTTCGTTAGTATTAAATGAGGGAAATTTCGAGGTTCAAAGAAATTGGCAAATTACCTAGTCACACTAATTATTTATTTATTTGCCTTATACACAAATTCTTGCCAATTTGGGCATTTCTATAACAGAAACAAATAAGAAGAGCTGATAATGCACCATTGAACATATCCTTCAATCCATAACATTAATGGAATAGTGTTGTAAAAGTTATAGAATGTCCGATATTGTTATTATTTCTGAATATTTCAGTAGTTAGGAATATTATTCATCAAATTCAGACTGTAGATCTTGATAGATCCGTATAATTTAGTTAGATATCATTGTGTGTTATGCAGTATTTGGCCAGAGAAATTGTTAGTTGTATCAACGATTATTTGTGATATTATTTACTTATTTATATACATGAAAATCTAATATTTTGCGCACTATACTTCCATTATATTGTGATGGTTCATCAGTCTTTCCTGTGATCATTTCTAAAAATACAATTCACTCAACATTGGAGCATTGTATGAAATCCTCATTCATTTTATTTCCAAGGCCTAATGCAATGTAAGAAATTATTAGCAAATATATGTCAACATAATATACTATGTAGTTGTCATAATAAAAAAATGTGGATTTTATAAAGACAATCCATGGTGAATATACATCTTAATTCATTAATAGTATGCAAGTTTACACGAGTAATTCACTGAACTTGACTAGCATATCTTTAATAAAAACAAAACTGTAACAAAACATTGTCAATAAATGATATATTTGTAGAGAATCACAAGGAGTAAATGAATAAAAATTGATGTTTTGTATTTTATTGCCTGTCTTGAGCCTTAGATAGTTTTCCTAGATTGAGCACTGCTGATTTGGAATGGGGATCAATTTGCAGAGCTTTTTTGTACATGTCTCTAGCCTTCGAAATCTTCTCCCATCTATGATAAAGAACACCTGAAAAGAAAATAGACAGCTTATTAATCATTCTCATAATTGAGGCACAAGAATTTGTAGCGTGTATTTTTCAGTTTCATAATGACTAAAATGAACACCAACCCAAATTTGAATAGTACATTGCATTTTCTGGGTTTAATTGGATAGCTTCCAGAAAATGTCCTTCTGCTTTCTCGTATTGCTTCATTTTTCCTAGCGAATTCGCAAATGTGAAATGCAGTGCAGCGCTTTTTGGATTGTGCATCAGTGCAGTCCTGCCCAAATCTAGCACCTCGTTGAACCTTTTTAAACTGTCGAGCAGCACCAGAGTATTACTCCATGCGGCAGTGTGACTAGGCCGGTACAACACAGCCATTTCCCATGCTTTCAGAGCATCTTCATTTCTTTTCAAATCTAAATACTGATGATTAATTGAAATACATATGAAATTATGTTGGAGAATTCAATATGATTCAAATAAATCTCAATCGGCAGTAATAGATCTGTACTTGAAAAGGTACCATCTCTATAACTTGGATGATGTTTATAAATCTACATAAATATGAATTTATCTTTTTTTTCAATTGGTTTTCCTGCTGAAGGGGTAAATTTTTTTTAAGAACATATGAAATAAAAAAAATCGTGAAGTTTTTTAGATGGCAACTTCCTAGTTTTAGAACTTCATCTTATTTAGTGTCGGAAATAAAAGCAATTTTGAATATCAATTTTGAAAGTAGAGTACATTATCCATGTTGTCAACTAAAAATAAAATTATTACCAAATTTCCTAAATTATAGTAACAGTCAGGATATTTGTTTCTGTATTTGATTGCCATTTTGTAGCAATGTTCAGCTTCTTCAGTTCTGTTCAGATTTGTCAGTACTATAGCAAGATTCATCCATGCAGCAGCAAAATTTGGCCTACAAAATATTCCGGAATCAAAAACCTCGATATTTAATGAATGTTGTTGGACTAATTTTCAGACTCCCATTGGATCAATACCTCACAGCCAGAGCCCTCCTGAGTAGATCTTCAGATTCTTTGAATTTTTTGTCTTCTCTGAGCAAGTTTGCTAAGTTATTCATTGCTTGCTCATAGTTTGGATTCAGTTCTATAGCTCTCTTGTACTTTACTAGTGCTAGTTCTTTATTATTATTATCCGAAGCAATTTTTGCTATATTGTAATGCACTTTGGCATTGGAAGGACAAACGTCAATAGCAGATGTAAACAATTTTTCTTCAGTCAACCAATTCATGTTTCTCAAAATGGTTCTTAGAGTAAATATCAATAGTAAGGTATAAAAAAATACAAGATACATCTTAAATAGAAAACATTAGTAGCTATATAGAATTTTTGATTTTCTCAAACCTTTTTATTGTCACTATTTCTTTGTAGTTTTTTGAAGCCTATTGTAACTAGAAAGCAAAATCCAGCACTAGGCAATAGTAGAGTTCTTTCTGCTATCACAAATCCAACAGTGAATAATAAGTTTGACGCCGGTAGAAAAGGTAAGACCATTAGACAGACACCCATAATTCGAGCATCTCTGCAAAAATGTAACTACATAATTTATATTACTTTATAAACAAACAACAAATACTTACAGAATTTCATTCTGATAATTCTTCCTCAATAATGTATAAAGGGAATAGATGCTTATTAGCCAGAAAAAAATTACAAAATATGCCCGGATATCCCAAACTGACTCTATCAGAGGGATGCAACCCATTGACCAGTCAAAACACAACCACTGTGGCCATATGAGCAATAATAAGTTCAACAGATATATGTAATTATATGAAAAAATCTGAAAATGTCACAATAAGTGTTATGTTTTTCTAGGAAAAAAACGTACCCTTGTGAAAATATTTTGAGCATATCCAGCTGGGTTATCAATGCTGGTGAAGATAGGTCCTTCAAAATTCATGATACTGAAACGATAGTACATGATTGCTAAACCAGAAAATATTATAGCTGTACACCTGACTATTAACCAAAAACTGAATATTCTACCCCATGGTGTGGATCTTTTTTTTTTGACGATAAATATCATAGCCTATCAATAATCCCTGGAAAAATAGAAATTTGATAACTACATTAAATAAAAATCAAGTTACATCTTTCAATGCAATTAAAATTCTGTATTGTTCACGTCAATACTGATATTCACTCACCAATACTGATATTGCAGTTTCTTTAAATAATACAGCACATCCAGTCAAAACCATACTTATCACAAACCAAACAACTGCTGTTTCACCATTTGAAGTCTTTACTTTCTGGTACAATAAAATAACAATGAAAAACAACACAGAGCTTAGAATGTCTGCTCTTCCTACAAGTCCAGCTACGGCTTCAGTATGAATAGGATGTACAGTGAACAGCAAACTTGAGTAATACGCTATATCATGGATATTCACTGCATATTTTGATTTTTTCAGGAAAAGTTCAAAGACTGGTACTGTTAGAAGACACAAAAGGCCATATAGTATAACGTTTGTTGCATGGAATTGAAAAGCATCCAATTTGTTATTCGAATATAAAACATTCAACCTTAAAAGAGAGATTTTCAAATTTATATCATTTTCAATTATTAGTATATACCTGTATGATAGTATAGTTAGAGGCCTGTAAGATTTATGACTACTGTTCAATGAAATATCCATGCCCCAAAAATCGTTTTTGAAAATGTTGAGGATAGGTGTGTGGGGCATAACATCTTTGTTTTTAACTATTGCTTCTGAATCATCAAAAACAAATGTTCCCAATAATGTATTACAATAGCAAATGAAAGCAGCTACTGAAATAGTTATCAATTTTGTGGATCGATCCTGGAAAAATAAGGAATTTTTGCAATTGGCTTTCCAATTTTCGATAAATGTATTTACCATTCTAAAGTATTGAATTTTTAAGAAAACATGCTCTCAGATTAATATTTTTGTCCACTGCTTTATCATTCACTAATTTATTATTTCATTTTCAAGCAAATAATAACATTGTAGGAATGTATTTATTTATATTTCTCAGCAACCTAACCTATAGCACTGCGCTATTAGGCAATCCAGCGATCTGTCAAAGCGAAAAACCAATGTGGCGGCTTGGGGCACACATTTGGTGTTTACATATGTGACTTGAGTTGAAAACTGTTACATTTAGTTATCTCTAGTGCGTTTTTTATGTGTTTTTTTAATTGTGGCTAATTATTAACTCTTTTACTGAAGAAAAGGCCTATCACATGCATTATGGTTGGCTGTAGATCTCGTACTAACCGAAATAAAGTCGGCATGTAATCGGTTTCTACGGTAACTAATCACATCAGGTTCTTATAGAGCAGTTATAGAGTAAGAACGATTTAACTAGGAAGCGACGAAGGGCCCTATGGTTGGCTGCGATCAAGAGATATGATCTCACTGATTCCAAACTGATGTATCAGAGAGTCTGCAGTAGACATTTTTTTCACCAGAATATTACAAGAAGAACAGCATCAATTGAATAATCTGAATCAGCATCAGTATCCAATGTGAAAGGATCTAGATTATTAATTAATACCAACTTTATTTAAAATCGAAAACAAATGTAGTGACAAGAATCAGAAATAAGTCACAATAAGTTATAGCTTATCTCTGCAAGAATGAACTGAATGAATAGTTCCAAGCATACTTTTCACCAACGTCTCTGCTATTCAACATCAATGTCATCAAATATTCACTCTCCATCTGAATACCGTTTCGAAAAACCAAAAAACTCCGAAAATAAATAAAATTCACTGTTTACTAGCCAAGGTATCGCATTGTGTGCCCCAAGCCGCCACATTGAATGTCACGTGGTTTGGATTGCCTAATTGCCTCTAATTAAGAAGGGTAGAGACAGGAGAGGTATCTCTCTGAGTGACGTGGGCCAAAACTTGTATGGCTAGCTCGCTTCTCCCACTTATGATGGGAAGATGCGCAGTGATCAATTATGATGCGCTGCGCATCTTCCCGCGAGGCAGAGTGTGCGGCGCGCGTTCCCGAGAAATGTCACTTGACAACAGCTGGCTGATATTTACGTATTCGCACGGTACGCGCACGCGATACGTTTTCTGCAATTTGCGATTGCAAGAACAGATCTATTGAATTCAAATAAAAATTAGTGTCGTCTACACGTGATTGATAACGTCCCTACAATTGGAAGTACGTGTAAATGTCAATAATTGAACGGTAATTACAACTTGTCAATTGACTGTTGATTGATAATGGGTGGTGCCGCTTTATAATAAAAATTAATTCTTCAATTTTTTGCCCATAGAATTACATCTGAGAAACGTTAAAGGTGCAATTATCCCTCTACATTAAAATGGTCCAAGGATGAAATCGGATTGCGCCTAATGTGGAAAATATAATACAATTAGAGATAGGGTTATTTAAATGTTCAATTGAAGAGAAGTAGATCACAACTTTTGTTATGAGTTAAGTATTGTCATGAATAAAGTTGAGTGATTTTGAAGAAGTTGCAGAACAATTTGAATGAATTGAAAATTCCAACACAACGTAATAGTTCGAAGAACAATTGAATTATAAAATAAGATTTTGCGTCTCCATAAGTCAAGTGTAACTCGGTAGAGTAATGTTAGCTTTCTAACATCAAAATATTCCATAAATTAATTAGAGGTAAATTAAGAATGTAAAAAAGTATTAAACTTATTGACTTTATTGAATAGTATTCAAATTCGACGAATAGTAAAAAAGATGATTGACAAATTAAAAGAGATGATTGCATTTTTTGTAATTTGTTACTACACTGGCTTTGATAGAGATCGCAAAATCCTATTTTATAAAAAAAGGAAAACAGAGCATTACACTTGTAAGAACTATTGGATTATTATTTAGAAGTAAATATACTTCTGTTGGAAATTTTTCAAAAAGTGAAATCGTTTTTGAATCTATTGCAATCTCGAAAAATCTAAAAAATAAGCATTTAAAAGTCTTTCAAACAATATAATTGAAAGCACGAAAACTCAATTAATTATGCACTTTTTATTTTCACTCAAAATATTATAATAAAAAACAGAAAAATGAAGATAAATTATCCAATTATTCAATAAAAATATTTTACATCGTTAATTGCACACAATCAAAATTAAAAAATAACATAAAATTTCCAAATTACGCAAAACACACTTCCAAAATGTTAACGATTTCTAAAATATTACCAGCAAATGCACATTTGATTTAATTTTGAAATATAAATTACAAAAATATTATGTTTAGGATACATTAGAAAAATGAATTAATTTTTTGCATTTTCATTATTAATATAAATTACTTAATAACTTTCTACTACTTTCTTTAATTTACGATGAAACGACAAATAATGAGCATTTCTGTCGACATTTTTATACTTTTTTGGGTAACGATTTCTATCAGAAATTTTGATATTTTTAAGAAACTTTTTTTAACGAATCTAGACGCGATTATTGTATATTTTCCTTCGGTTATTATATACATACCTTTGGAAAAGTTAACAAAGATCTGTTTTTTTTGGCTGAACTGCCGCAACCAGCCACGCAGCATGTGCGAGGCATCACTTTAAGGTATTCAAATTTTCACGTATAAAAATAAACAATCAACAAACAACAAATTCGTAAATACAAAATATAACCGTTCACCGTCAACGAGAAGTGACAGAGTGTGAGAGAGATATGAAAGCTGCGCAGTACGTTGTCTGCGCATCTCTACCGAGGAGTGGGGGTAATGAGCTTGCCATACGATTAAACGATTTTCGGCCCATTGAATTACACAGCCAAGCATAGCAGATACCTCTCCTGTCTCTACCCTTCTTACCTCTAATCAATATTTTTGTGAATGATTGCGCCATCTTTCGAAAATATTCGATAACCTCGATATATTTCTTCAGTAATGCAAATCTCTTCGATGGCCATAGCAATTCATATTTTCCTTCCTCTCAAGAGCTTCCTCAGGTGGAAACGTGACCAAGTATACCTATACCTCGCTATACGGCCGCACTTTATAGAGCATTTCGCTACAGCATGGCATGTTTTCGATTTACGGCCTAAAATGTTGTCGCAAAATTTTTTTTTTATGTCGATATATACATGTTGCCCATCTTTACTTGAAATTATGCAAAACATTTTAGATCCAGCATATGATCTCTGCTTCGAAGCTACAAGCAGAACCAGCATTTGATAAAGAAACAGAGCCTGTTTTATCTACTTATTACAGCTAACGTAAAAAAATGTCGATAACTTATGTAACATGAAGTTGTTTCATTTTTGTTCATGGATTATTGTTGGATTTTGAAATATGTACTTATTATGTATTCAGAATTTAAATGAAAAATACTGTGAATGATAAAATATTTTACATATCAAACAAATTTAGAACCGATCCTTTCGAATTTGTATTTGAATAATTGATTCTTTACGGCTTCGTGGAACATATCTATGCCGTAAAGCGAGGTATGGGCACAGAGTACCCAGAGGCGCCACTTGCCTTATTTAAGAATGAAATGGCAAAATAGTAAAGATGGCCGTGAAAAAAAAAGGAGAGGTGGAACGGTAACCGGGTTACGGTTTTCTGATTGGTCAATATCAACTATCAAGAGCTGACGTTTGTATGTATCAATGCTAAACTTGGTACACAATACGACGTTAGTTATGCGTCGGTTATACGAATTTCGATTAGATATTAGCTTGATGTCAGTCCCTTCATCCAATCATATATCGCTTTCACCACAAACGGATCACGACATGTATTGAGCTTTAATATTGAGTTCATATTCATGTAAACAATTTGTAGAAATATTTCTCATATCTCGAAAGTATTCTTCATACTGAAAATGAAGTTTCAAATTGAAATGATAATACTTCAAAAAGGCTCAGCTGACATATTTTCCATATACTCGAAATTAAATATATATATCCTTGGTTTGTGAAATGAATTACTTCAACAAATTAATGTGGGAATATAATAATAAAAATCTTTTACTTTGAGATATTTTGGATTTTCTAGTACTTGGCATTTGGAAACATGGGTTTCCTCAGGTGTTTCCATCAAAAACATGCATAAGATGACAAAAGTATAACAAATTTAGGTAAATTTGGATATTCTATTTGAGTTCTACCTTGCAGTTAGAGAATTTATAAAATGTAGAGGTTTATTCAATAGTTGTCCATAGTTTAGACAACTACCCTGGAAACCCATTCAAAGAGTTGATGCATATATTATTGAATGCATATATTGAACTGATAATATCTTCTAGAAAATCTTCACAATCACATATAAGTTGATACGACCTCACTATCAGCTTCACAGTTGAACTTCAAGCCCATATCAGATATTGGAGTTCCAACACACATTCCTCTTTGATTCTTTTTCTGCATCTTCACCAAGTAATTCATTTCATGAGTATAGTGTGTAGTAAGAAGAAAGCCAAGCATTGTAGATACCTCTAGCCATCAAAACTGGGTAATTTTTGGCAGTTTAGTATTTTTTCCAATATACTGAATTCTATAAAAAGTTATTAATATACAGTGCGTTCATAAAGTAACGCATAAATTCATTATTGGCTAAATGAACAATAAAATTAGGAATTCCCAAAACAGGTCGATTTTTTATTTCAATTTACTATCGTTTCAAATCATAATCTAATATACAGGGTGAACCACTTTCGGGTAATGACGTCATCACCATTTTTTTCAAATGGAACCCCCCCTTTTTATTCAATTTTCAAATTGCCTTTGCTGAGCTGATTCCAAAAATGTATAATATGTTGCTTCAAATTGGTACGGGGTGGGCAAAAATGCAAAAAAAAGTATGAAAATTGTTTATGGAAAGTAATACGTTACTGAATGTAATAAACAAATTAAATGGAATTAGTAGTTATGCAATTAATGTGATACACTTCCAAAAACAAACAAACGAACGAAAATTTACAATAAATGTTCAAATTGTTCTCCATTGACCGTTAGACAATGACTGAACCGGGCATTACTTTCGTCTCTAACATTCTATAGCATAGCGGGTGTTATGCTCTGTATTTCTTGTCTGATTCGGTCTTGTAGTTGAGGGATATTTCCAAGTCTGTTTGAGTAAACTTTAGATTTTAAATAACCTCATAAAAAGAAGTCTTATGGGCTCAGATCAGGTGATCTAGCAGGCCATTCCACTGGTCCCCTTTTTCCTATCCACCTTTGTGGAAAAGTTGTGTTTAAAAAATCGCGCACAGTTACTGCGAAATGTGGCGGTGCGCCATCCTGTTGAATATCAGGAAAAAGCTGGATCAGATCAGGAATTAATGTATTTTGAAGGAAATCCAGATATAATGCTCCTGTTAAGTTTTCATCGAAAAAATATGGACCAATAATTGTCATTACCAATTTGAAGCAACATATTATACATTTTTGGAATCAGCTCAGCAAAGGCAATTTGGAACTTGAAAAAAAAGGGGGGGTCCCATTTGAAAAAAATGGTGATGACGTCATTACACGAAAGTGGTTCACCCTGTATATTAGATTATGATTTGAAACAATAGTAAATTGAAATAAAAAATCGACCTGTTTTGGGAATTCCTAGTTTTATTGTTCATTTAGCCAATAATGAATTTATGCGTTACTTTATGGACGCACTATCTAGTTAGTAAAAAAACAATCTTCTCACAAAAATATTTCAATTTGAAAACGCCTGTGGGGGAAAACTTTTCAAATGGACAGCCTAAGTCTTGACATCACAAGCTTAAAAACCTTTCCAAACAAAGCATTCATTTCACGTAGTTGCTTCTTTCAGTTGAAACTAAGAATGACATTTTTTGTATATGGTGTGATATCAAGTTCTCATTGACTCATTCTTAACATTTTCATTCAAGTTAGTCGCATGATGGATGTAATTTCATCGATTTAGCGAAGCCCTAGAGGCATCTCTGAATCAGTCAGAAGAGTCCGAGTTCTGACAATCTCCTAATATAGGCAGCAGAATTTAACTTGAAAATATTTTAATCATCCTGTACACACATTTCGGTATCACAGGGATGACTAGTTTCAATTATGCAACCCTATTAATCATGCGTAAAGGAATTGGCAGACTGATAAGACGACACATATTACTCAGTCGATTTTAAACCTCCGTTGGGTTCGGACGTGCGTGACGAAAAGACTTTCTCGTGCGGTGGAAAGTTTTCGCGAGTGTGTTTCCAATTATCCCGTGTGTGTTTTCAGTGATTTCGTGTGTGTTTCCAGTAATTTCGTGTGTGTGTGTGCTTCAAGGACAATTTGAGAAAAATAAATGGGTGAGTTTTTTTTGCATGTCCCTTTACACAACTGAACGATTTCGAAATTTTCCATCATGATACATCGGGTTTTTCTGTTGAAATTTGCTGATTTCTTGGTGAAATTGTTTTCAATGTTTTCTCATGATGAATACATGATAAATGAACCCTTTCTTGATATTTAAGAAAAGATGCAATAAAATAAAGTATGCAATTTTATAGATTCATTTTTAATTTTGTTATAGATGGCATATGTGACGTCTGGAAAACAAAGAACTAGGATAGAAGGTGTAACTACTACTACCAATCGGTGAGTGATTTTTCGATTCCTGTAACTTTTACAACCTCACATTCAGCTTTTGTCTCCTCACTTTCAAATATTTCACATTCCACTTCTAAGCTCCTCATAAAACCTATTTCTAACTTACTGACTTTCTTTTTATTGTATCGATTTGTTAGGTTTTATTTTTTTTCTTTCAATTTGTGTAATCAATGGGCAGAATAAGGGCTTAGGTCGATAGCCTATTGGATCAGTGTAAATTATTTCAATAATGGACATTTATTATTATTATTGAAATTTTCCATTATATGATTTCTCGAATTCAGATATTTATTCTTGAGATTTGATGAATTTTTTCTGTTGTTACAGGTAGTAAGTAGTTCTTCTAGAAAAAGGTAAGTGATTTTTGGGTTATGCATGACTTTTTGCACGAATTTCAGCGGGTGCACCCACAATATTCCGACGAACTATGGAATTCGTAGGATTATAGATAGAATTCTTACAGTCGAGATATACGTTCAGTATGTCCAAATTGCAATTTCTCGATTTCAACCTCACTTTTCCAAATTACACAGGCCTACCTTTTTTTCTGTGAAATAGTGTTTTCAAGTGACAGGTCGTTTAACACACAGTACATCAGAATACTGAATAGAACGTTTATTTTCGAATTGAAATCCTCGACATCGCAGTAGCAAAAGTAACAGTCGTCTCCAGTGCGATGGTACAAATCAAAACTACAATCGAAAATGCGCTTGAAGACATCAAGCATGCCGTCAAGTGATTCACAGCTAGAAGTTCCATCGAAATTCAAATGCGGTGGGTCGAAAAGCGAATTTTCTACCCGATCATTAACGACAGTTGACAACCTCACCCGATAACACGCGCAGTATCGACTTTTGGTGTCTGTAAGTTTTCCTCTTTACAAAGGAGGCTGTCACCTTAAGAAGTCGGTATGAGAGTGTTATTCGTGGTCGTGGGAGTCTTCCTAGTTCTTGATGTAGGTAGAAATTCGCTTTTCGACCCACCGCATTTGAATTTCGATGGAACTTCTAGCTGTGAATCACTTGACGGCATGCTCGATTTCTTCAAGCGCATTTTCGATTGTAGTTTTGATTTGTACCATCGCACTGGAGACGACTGTTACTTTTGCTACTGCGATGTTGAGGATTTCAACTCGAAAATGAACATTCTTTTCAGTATTTTGATGTACTGTCTGTTAAACGACTTGTTACTTAAAACACTTTTTCATAAAAAAAAAGGTAGGCCTGACGATTAAGATGACAAGTTTCCAAATGAAGTGCATTTTATTTCATCAGGAATTATTTAATTTCAGAAATCATTCTCTTTCAGAACTTATTTTATTTCAGAAATCATTCTCTTTCAGGAATTATTTTATTTCAGGAATTATTTTATTTCAGGAATTATTCTCTTTCAGGAATTATTTCATTTCAGGAATTATTCTTTTTCAGGAATTATTCTTTCTCTGGAATTATTCTTTCTCAGGAATTATTTCATTTCAGGATTTTTTTTCGGGAATCATTCTCTTTCAGGAATTATTTTATTTCAGGAATTACTTCATTTCAGGAATTGATTTATATCAGGTATTAATTCATTTCAGGACTTATTTTTTTCAGGAGTTATTTATTTCAGATATTAAACAATAGAAAGTGCATTTTGCAATTTTGTATAAATGCCAGTAAACGAAATTCAGAAATTATTTTATTTCTGGAAGGGGTAAATGCAGTGAAATAACTAAAACGTGAAATAAGTGCCGCGTAGACTTTTCAGACACGAAATCTGAAACAATTAAGTGCGAGTGCATTTTGCAATTTTGTACAAATGCCAATAAACGAATTTCAGGAATTGATTTCAATTTCTGGAAGGGGTAAATGCTGTTCGACTATCATCTGGTTAATTCATTCAGATGATCAGTCCTTAGTGAAATAAGTGAAATCGTGAAATAAGTGCCGCGTAGACTTTTCAGACGTAATCTGAAACAATATATGAAGTGCATTTTGCAATTTTGTACAAATGCCAACAAACGAATTTCAGGAATTAATTTTAATTTCTGGAAGGGGTAAATGCTGTTAGACTATCATCTGGTGATTTCATTCAGATGATAGTTCTTAGTGAAATACGTGAAAGAAGTGAAATAAGTGCCGCGTAGACTTTTCAGAAACGTAATCTGAAACAACATATTATAAAGTGCATTTTGCGAATTCGTACAAATGCCAATAAACGAATTTCAGGAATTAATTTTAATTTCTGGAAGGGGTAAATATTTTCCACATTCATGGTTTGTAGGCCTACTGGGGATGCTTCCATTAAAAAAAGCAACGCATTGAGAACTCTACCTCTTGGGTGATGAAGGAAACGAGTTCAAATGTATTTTATTTTGCCTAAATACGCCTATAAAATAAGCCAATCAGCTCAGCAAAGGCAATTTGGAACTAAAAAAAAAGGGGGGGTTCCATTTGAAAAAAATGGTGATGACGTCATTACACGAAAGTGGTTCACCCTGTATCATAGATTATGATTTGAAACAATAGTAAATTGAAATAAAAAAATCGACCTGTTTTGGGAATTCCTAATTTTATTGTTCATTCAGCCAATAATGAATTTATGCGTTACTTTATGGACGCACTATATAATATAAGTTGATGTGCTATAAATATTACATAAATTAATCTTACCAAGATCCTGGAAACCAATATAATCAACACATATTTCCACAGGAAATATATCATCATATGGCTATTTGGTGGTCTAAAATTTCTTCTTTCATTCGAAATATTGCAGGTGAATAGTTTTGTTATCAATTTCAGAGATTAATTTGTACGAAAATATTTGTCAACAAATCGTAGTAAAATATCAAGGTCAATTAGACATTTCCCGCCATTTTTGGAATGAACACTCTGGTTTACATATACTCTGTGGTATGGGTGTACCTCCTTACCACAACTGTCATTATTTATAATTGACATATTATTGCATATGCATTTCGAATTTCGAACGTATCTCAATAAAAATTCTACGGTTGAAAAGGAAAAAACGATTGAACTTTTGATCAATATATTCCAACAAACCACAAAAATCTTACAGATAAAAATAGCTTGCAAGAAATACACTGATATATCCCTAACTTTCTAATCTTCCTTCTTGTCCACCTTGCCTCCACGAATCCTACCAGTCCTGCGGGCGGCAATAAGACCGACCTTTCTACCAGCGGATGTTCCTCTCTTGACTGTCGATGCTTTACCAATATGCTGGTGGTTACCACCTCCGTGGGGATGCTCTACAGGGTTCATAGCCACACCACGCACTTTAGGCCAGCAGTTACGCTTCACCTTGTATTTGTGGTATGCACGACCAGCCTTCAGGATGGGTTTGTCAATACGACCACCACCAGCTACGATACCTAAGAAAAGAAATCAATTATAGGTCTTTGTACGAGTTTGTAAACAAATGCAGAAGTTTCAGCAGCAGGGTCAGAAAGAGCCTCTAGGAAAAATTCATCACCAAGTAGGTAATAAGACATCTAGAAATCATCATATTGTCATATTTTTCAATCTTTTTGTATTCCCAAATTGTAATGTAGGAAATGAATTAAGGCATGGACTATTTGTTGTTATTATGTATGTTTTATGAAACGAAATCTTTATATTATTTGTATGACGTGCTCAACACCCTATGTAGGGTATTTAATGAGTGAATAAATGTTCTTTCTTCTTCTAAATAGTGTTAAAACTCGAGTCGGTACTATTACTTTGGTATTAATGGTGTTACAAGGCCAGTTATATGCACAAATTAGTGGTATTTCCTTCACTGTCGATGATGAAAAAAAAAAAAAACAAAAAACGAAAATTGTGTTCCAAAGTTATTTCAAAGTGAATATATTTTTTTAAATGGTAAATGATAATTCTGGTAGGAATGTTCCTATCAACTTATACTTTCAATTAAAAATGTTATTGGTGATTTTTCAAAATTGACAGATTTCAATGAAACATATTTTTTATATATGAAATTAAAAACTGATGCTATTCTACTTACAAGTCATAGACTCTGAAAATATAACCAAATCCAAAAGAACTGAGTATAACCATTGTGAATAATCGAAATGCTTGAAGAACATGGTAATGTACTTACCAACCATAGCCCTGTTGTTTGATGGGATGATCTTCTTTGCACCAGAAGGAAGCTTGACTCTGGTTTTCTTTGTGTCGTGATTGTGGGCAATTACTGTAGCATAATTACCAGATGCCCTAGCCAATCGACCACGGTCACCAGTTTTCTCTTCCAAGTTACAAACAATAGTACCTTCAGGCATGGTACCAACAGGCAGAACATTTCCTAGAATAACATATATTTATGTAATATCTGTGAAATGAATAAAGTAGGGTTATGAGTATTAAAATAATCAGAAAGAGCCTCTAGGAATACTTATCACCAAGTAGGTAATCATAAAATCTAGAAATCATCACATGAATTGTTGTACATGAAATTGAATCTTCATCAACTGACTTACCAATTTGGAGACTTGCTTTCTTTCCACAGTACAGGAACTGTCCAGTGTACATTCCTTCAGGGGCGATGAAAAGTTCTTTCCTAGTCTTGAATTTGTAGGGGTCTTTGAAATGTACCATGGCTAAAGGGGCGCCACGACCAGGATCGTGCATAATTTCTTTGACGACCCCCTTGATATACCCATGTCTTTCAGAGAAGTCAAGATAACGTAGTTTGGGTGCTCCCTTCCTCCTTTTCGTGTGGGATTTGAAAACGGATCCCGCTCCCTTACGCTGAGCACGAATTACACGACCCATCTTTGAATCTGAAATGCCACAATATTGGTACCTTAACCTAACTTACTGTATTTTAGTAATAAATATCGTAAAATTTCAATTTGCAAAAAAATATGATTCGTAGGAAATACACCTTATCGTGTTTTATCTATTGAATTTTTAAATAAATGGAGATGATTGAAAATTATTGAAGATTATCGAAATTTATTTTAATAACATCGAACTCACCTTACAACACTAAACAGAAAGACCTAGAAATGCGTTGTTGCCAGTAGCTTCTCTAACAATTTCCTGGATTCTCCCCACCACCTTGATGCTCATTGGCGTCTGTCATTTCATATTAATTCATTTTAATGTTGATTATACATCGTTTTCTGAGAACTAACTGTTGAAACATCATCAAAAGGAGCTCTTTTCAGACTATCTATTGTTGAACATAAAGGTTTGGTGAACGAACGAGGGTTATGCCCTCAATATACATCACTTATCAAGATAGAAATTTCAAACTGCTATTTTAAGAATTCTGATTGGTTCACAATTCTCTGGATGACCAGATATATAATTTATCTCTGATGAAACATAATTCGTTTATCATAAGAGTCAAGAGATAATTGCAATAATAATCATAAAGAGACAAAAGCTGGCAACTGTGTCTTCTTCTTACTGTTTCACTTCTGACATATAGAATTGAACCGGCAGCGGCAATGTGCTATGCGCGTGTGAAAACACTGTAGAAAGAGAGCGCAATAAACTTTATGAATACAACAAAAACTTGTTGCAGCAATCAACAATTCAACAATATAAAACCGCGAATATTGCAGACTATGCCGTGCGACCGATGTAAACACAATGTCGATTATTCATAAAGTTTATTGAGCTCTCTTTCTACACTGATTCCAATGCCGATCCATTTCTATTAGTCGATGGTTTGTCTAGTCTTCTGTTTTTTTCTTAGATTGATTTAATTAATTGCGCTTGCGCATATAGAAATCCAGTGACGTTTCAAGTGTGGTGTCGCGAGTGAGCGCACGTCTTTTGTGCTTTTTGGAGACACTTTTTCCTAAATTATACACTAGAAGTTTTGGCATTGAGAAACTTCTATTATACGTACTGAATTGTTGTAATATGAGTAATGCACCCAACCAAAATGGATCAGGTCTAGAGCAGCAGGTGAGTACGATTCTGCTAAATCTCTTCGACCTACCACGTTTCGATGACCCGGAAGCCCTGGTAATGGAGGTCGTAAATTCTTCCTCTATCGATCGTCTTCCCATTGACAATTTTATATATTTTCACGATAAACCACTACACTATGTCGTGAAATTGTTAAGATTATCCTAATTTTTTACATATCCTCGAGCTTAGAGTTACGGGAGTTTTCGTTGAACTTCTTATGCCTCCTGCCAAAAATAACAAAGAATATGATGGGTCGTTTTATAAGCTGGAATTTCATACAAATGTTGAAAAAATAATGTTAACGTGCTGTTATTTTGATCGATATTGATTCGTTTAGTATATTTTCAAATTCCGAAAACTGCAATGATTGTTTTTAATGAATTTCAATTATTTTCAAAATAATATATCATCAACATCATATGACATTGAATCTTGCTTAATCATTTTGGTTAGTGAATCCCCTAGGCGAAAGTGCTCTAATTATGAAATAAATTTTATGCTTTTTATTTGTATTTCTCATGCATGTTTGCTGACTCCAATGGGTTATATCTGTCAATTTTGACAAGTGATTCAAAGCTGAAAATTACAATACCCTTGAATTATATTTTTGTTATTTTATGTTTTATGTAGCATAATGTTTAGGAGGTTTTTAATTTTTTTAAATGGTGTCTAAAGGTATTAATTTGAAATAGGAAACTGACTCATCAAAGTTGAGAAATAAATTCAGCTATTTGAAGCTATTGTGGAAAAAAATATTTTTTTCATTTCCACACCCTGTAATACTAAATTTTTACAGTGCATATAAGTCTTACACCCCCCCTTCAATCTCTGTTACTGAAGACAACATTGAAAAACACTCGAATACATCAATTTTCATTTCAAATGGAGTATTTTCAACAGAAAAATAATAGTCACCCCATTCACCCTCTCTCCTTGACAGCTAACCCTCAATTTTTCAAATATCAAGGGGGATCGTTGAAAAGGATTTCAAAATTGGAATTAAAAAATCATTAAAAATTTTTCTTAATGAAAATACAAGAAAAATACAATCTAATTATCAACTCAATTACTTCAGGAGATGTAATTTGAATGAATTATATTCACGGGATATGGCACAAATGTCCACCTATCTAAGTTTATCAAGGAAATATGTTTTTCATAATATTTCTTGCCATAGTTTGCTGGTCTGGACTTGCAGAGTCGCAGCTCGAGCGGCCGGTACGTGCCCCCCCACCTGCGCAACAAAGCCCAACAACCTGAGCAATCGGAGAGCACCGGTGGAGGGGGCTCATCTGGCTATAAGGATTCTAGAGGTGGCGGAGGTAGGATTGATGATCATGACGACAATATACGGCTGTAATACCCAATTTCTCTTTCTCAACTTATTTGGTTCAAACATACTATGCCCTTGAAATTCCAGGAATAATATATTGGTAACAGCTTTTACAATTGAGTTTCACTGAACTCAACAATACTAAAAGTTACAATCATATTCTAAGTATAATGAATATTGCAGAATGTTCATTTGGTACTAGCCTACAGCACAAAAATAATTTATTAGAATACAATGATTAACTCCAAGACCAGACCTTCACTTCACAACATTTTCATCTATATTTTAATAATTTATCCTAATGTATGTCTTACTAGGAAACAAATATAAACACATTTATCATACCATATCAATTGAATCAACATGTTGATGACATAATATTTCTTTTTTCCACACCCCGATTATTAAATAGTATATTTTTCCGAATATCTCAGGAACCTTGTGTGAAATGTCATGAATTTGTAGTTTTGATTTGAATTGTCTCATCTGATTTGAGCATCAGTTGATTAATTCCAGCTACCATTCATATGTATTTTTAATTCAGGATCAGGAGGCGGAGGCAGCAGATCAGGTAGAGGAAATTACAGGGACAGAGAAGGTGGTGGCAGAGATAGTGGTGGCAGAGATAGCGGAAGCAGAGATATTCGCGCAGGCGATTTCTCCAGTTTCAATACAAGAGGTAGGCGGGACCAAAATGGAGAGTCTTCTGACAGGTACGTTTCAACAGATTGAATGTTCAACTTCAGTTTAAGGTCTAGGCACAGAGCATATCTAAATAAAAACATAGCACCTCCTCTCATCAAAATGTAATAGTAAAATAGTACAGTTGACCTTGTCAAGGTATTGAGAAAATATGAAAATTTCTCAAATTACAATGTCTCTGTTTGTAGCTGCGTGCGGTAAAAATATGAATTTTATTTTCTGTTCTTCTAACAGAAGAGATGATTGGAACCGCGGAGGAGGCGGCGGAAACCGTGATGACCGGGAGCGTGACTTGCCTCGCAATGATCGTTGGCAAGAACCGGAACGCCAACCAGGAGGTGGTGGCGGCCGCTGGAACGACTCGAATCCCTCATCGGGAGGCGGTGGTGGTCGGTAAGTTTTCATTTGATCACTCGGAAGTCGTCTCCATAATTTGTAAATTCATCAGATTGTTGGTATTGAGATTGCTGACATATTGGCTAATTCATTGGAGGTTTATAGAGAACTGAAAGAGATTTATCTTCATGAAATATTTCTGATTATTGATATTGAAAGTCCACGAAAACCATCGCTGATAAAATTGTTTGTATTTAGTTCCGTTACTGCTATCTTGAAAATATTTTCTGAACTCTAAGTTGAAGTTTGGACTGAACAACTTGTAAAAGTGTGTTAGTGTAAGAATATCTCAAACGATGTATAGCACCCGAATAATAAGCAATTGAACAGGTGGAACGACAATAAACGAAACAATGAGTATGACTGGACTGTGCCGACAGCTAGGGATGAACGAGTGGAAACTGAACTGTTCGGTACCGGCAACACGGGCATCAACTTCAGCAAGTACGAGGATATACCGGTGGAGGCGACTGGAGATAAAGTGCCCTCTCACATTACATCTGTAAGTAGAGCTATTGGCAATTGCAAAGGATTCAACGCCTTCTTTTGGCGAAATTATGAATGAAAATGAATTTTGTGTGACGTGTTGCTCTTTGTTGCTCTCAAATATGAAAATCTGAAATGTTTAATTACTGAATTATATAGAATATTTATATTACATTTATTTACAATTCTGCTGGATTAATAGAGCACAAATTTTCACAACTCCATGTTTCTATGATTAATTTGTTCTTTCTTATTGAACTATACAAATCGTCATAAATGAACAAAAATTGAAGAATAAACGACAGATTTATTCAATTGCTAGTACCAACCAAAAAAGATCTAATATGAGTTGTTCGAAAGACTTGAAGATGTAAAATTCCAACTAATGAATCATTGCTCATTTAGAAGCTTGAAACCTTTTTAATATTCTTAATTTCCATGTTCGAGTTTGAAATTCAATTAATCTAGTATTCGGTAGTTCAATACTTTTGTTTTTCTTTTAATATAACCCTGACAGCATGTCAGCCATTTATGTTTTCACAAATTAAGATCGATCATCATTCAATCAGTTCGATTTATATATTGAAAAATATATTCACATAAACTATTGTTGATCACTTGAATGAAATATTTGGCTGTTTTCAATTAAATGAAATACAGGGTGGCCCAACGAAAACGTACCGGAAGGTACAACTACCAGGAAGAGATTTTGTCGAGAAACTAGCTGGTATCAACAAAAACAGAAAAAAAAGCGAATTGTTTTCAGGAAAATATTCTCAACATTTACTTTAACAAAACGGTAAGTTTTGGAGCAAATCGATTCATTATTTTGTATTTTTTGAGAAATGCACTAGCGACATTTCAAAGGTCCATATCTTTGCAACGAGTAGACGGAATTACAAAATAAAAAAGCAATGTATAGTGAATTAAAGGGGCTTTTCAACGAGGTATCATTTGTCCCCCAGTCCCATTTGACAAAAATTAGGGGTTGTTACCACCGTATAGGAGGGTAAAGTTTGGGCTATACTTTTTGCGTCAAAAAATGTCCCCCTCATAAACAAAGTTGACGTGTTTCAGGTTTTTCTCGATAAAATCTCTTCCTGGTAGTTTACCTTCCGGTACGTTTTAGTTGGGCCAGCCTGTATAAACCTCATTAACCACATACAGTTCATACCAAGTAATTCATTAAATAGACACTGAATCATATCCTATCACAATTGAACCAAATACGTTCTTCAAACGATATTATAAAATATTGATAGGTGCAAAAAATGACCTATTTTTTTATTCTCGGTTTCAGTTTGAAGAAGTACAGTTGACAGAACTAATACGTTCTAATATTGCCATGGCAAGGTACGATTCCCCTACTCCAGTTCAAAAGTACGCAATTCCCATTATTATTGGTGAGTAACAATGAATTCGTTGAAATATGGCGTTATTTCTTTCGAAAATACAAGTTAGCACCACCGTAACGTACCTTCTGTATAACAGGGAAACGTGACGTGATGGCGTGCGCCCAGACGGGTTCCGGCAAGACAGCCGCCTTCCTCGTGCCCATTCTCAACCAGATGTTCGAGAACGGGCCGCCTCAAATTCAGCACGGACGCAATCGCAAGAAGCAGTACCCTCTGGGGCTGGTGTTGGCGCCGACGCGAGAGCTGGCCACGCAAATTTATGACGAGAGCAAGAAGTTCGCTTATCGGTCCAGAGTGAGACCGTGTGTTGTGTAAGTAATTTGTTGATTTGTTGACCCACCCTGTATAAGAGTCAAACTTATCACAGGAAATAATTATGTCTAGGATGAGAACGAACTGTTACAAACTCTTCCTCTGCATTCAGATCCGTTCTCAAGATAAAATTGTCCATTTTGGTTCTTTGAACGAAAAATATTCATGACATTTTCAATATTTTTATGGTGATACAAACTTGTTTTAATTTTTGTGTAATCGTGTCATTATTATTCAGTTATGGGGGCGCTCATATTGGCGATCAGATGCGAGAATTAGACAGAGGTTGTCACTTGCTGGTAGCCACTCCAGGCCGTCTTCTAGATATGATTGACAGAGGCCGCATAGGCTTAGACTATTGCCGATACCTGGTGCTCGACGAAGCCGACCGCATGTTGGACATGGGATTCGAGGTGCAGATCAGGAGAATCGTTGAGAAGGTAAGAAAAATGCACTTATATAAGGCTGAGAGGACGAACAAGAAAAATATGTAGATTGTGTGGAAAAGACTGAGGTTTTTGTCGTTCTTTTTCAAGATAAAAAAAAGTTTAAGTTATATGGATTTGGATGAAAGGTTGGCAGAATGTTATTTTTCTGTCTTATATTAGAAAGCTGCAATTAGAAACGGTGTCAAATACATTGAGTATGTTTTTCTTTGTTTACCTTATTTATTTCTTTCAGGAAACAATGCCGAGAACCGGCGAAAGACAAACACTTATGTTCTCTGCGACTTTCCCATCGCCAATCCAGATGTTGGCTAGGGATTTCTTGGACAATTATATTTTCTTAGCTGTTGGTAGAGTCGGCAGTACTTCTGAGAATATTACACAGAAGGTGAATGCACTTTCATTACTGTCATTTGAAAATATTTCATGAAATTGAGCTTTGTTATATTTCTGCAACAAACTAATCTTGTGGATACTTTGTGAAAAGTGTTTCGATTTAAAAACCAAACTGTACCTTCAATCATACACCTTCAATCCACGGTGTTATTAACTAGTTACGAAAAAATACATGGATTTCATTTTGAAAAATTCAGGACCACTCTATACCCTCTCATCGAACCACAATATCCAAGATGAATTATTTCTAATGTGAATTGTATCAATTTCACATGTCATTAAAATGTTTTTGTTTATGGCCTTCAGGTGTTTTGGGTGGAAGAACATGACAAACGATCTTTCCTTCTGGATCTACTTAACGTAGCCGATTTGCAGCAGCCTTCGGCTGAAAGTCTCACACTGGTCTTTGTTGAGACGAAAAAAGGGGCCGATTCATTGGAGGAGTTCCTGCACAACGAAGGTTATCCTGTCACGTCTATTCACGGCGATCGCACCCAAAGGTATTACGGTAGAATCAAAATTATTATCTACTTTCTAAAACTTGCCTAGGTTGATATGATTCCCTAACGTTGGTTCGCTTTATCTAACTATCCGATTTTAATAAAAATAGACACGTACGGCTCTTCAGATTCGAATATTATTTGGTATTTATTATTATACTCGATCTTTGGTGGTAACAAGAGTATTATTGTGACATATACGAGGTTGGAAAGAACTCATCTTCCTTATAGGAATATAATGGGAGCAAAAGAAATAGCCCGCATAAAATTGAGATAGCATTACTCGAAATTTTTATTTGTTGAGAAGTCTGTTAGCTTAAGAGTGATTAGCAAAATTCACGATGATTTCACATGGGATGGGTATTTGTACAAATCAAACTGAACATTGCCAAAATAAATCATTTTTGTAGAAGATAATATGAAACTTGCTTATGTATTTTTTTTTTATTTGAAGAAATAATTTCATCATATTCTTCAATATTTCTCGTCGTATTATGTTTGGTATGATTGAAAGTAGTAGAGGCAGTGGAAAGGCAGTGATTTAAGAAAAAGTTGATGTATCTCTCTTGTTCACGTAGAATTATAATTCACTTGCTTTCCTCGTTACTCTAATAAATTTCTCCCTATATGTAATTATAATTCTTTCCGACTTTGTATCTATATAACAGTTTAACTTTCTGTCTCGATATGTGTTATTTTCTTTTCTTATGTAATCATGTGTCAACTCGGGAGTTTACCTTGAATAAATAACGATTGAGGATCATTACTTGACAAATAAATGCTCATTTATTATATCTATTTCCTATGATTTCATGAATGCCTAGAGAAGGAGAATGTTGTGGAAATTTTAACCATTTATTATCTTTGTGATTGATAGTTTTTATTTTCAGAGAACGTGAGGACGCTTTGAGACAATTCCGGTCTGGTAACACACCGATTTTAGTTGCCACCGCCGTCGCAGCGAGAGGGTTGGATATTCCGCACGTCAAGCACGTAATCAATTTCGATTTGCCATCAGACATCGAGGAGTATGTGCATAGGTAAAATCGAATAATGAAAATTCAGTGATCTCAGATAATAAGATGAATTTGGTTGCGCTACAAAATACTTTTTCATTTCTCACTAAATGGGTTGTCAGGTATAGACTATTCATTCAGGATATCTCAACCTCTGTGATTACGAAAATACCCTGAACACAATATACAAAAGAATATCTGCAATATCCAACATTCGAGATTAATACCGTTCGATAAAATTTTAAAACGACGTTTTTATGGCAGTCTGATGCGGGCTTGACAGGGGGCTATATTTTTGAGTAAATAAAATCGTGCTGGCGCCAGAAAGATGTGTTCATTATCTCTTAAAGGATCGGTCGTACCGGCCGTATGGGCAACCTCGGCCTGGCGACATCGTTCTTCAACGACCGCAACCGCAACCTCGCTTCCGGCATGCTAGACCTACTCATCGAGGCCAAACAGGAGTTCCCCACTTGGCTGGAAAGCGTCGCTGCGGACGGGCGCGCGCCCTCGTCTGGTAGAAGGGGCGGCGGAGGTGGCAAGGGACGGTATGGTGGCGGCGGCAGTAGCTTCGGCAGTCGCGATTACCGTCAACAGCCAGGCGGTGGCGGTAGTGGAGGAGGAGGAGGGATGCAGAGGAACCAGGGCGGCAGAAGCGGAGGCGGCGGGTACGGGAATAACGGCTTCGGTAATGGAGGTTAGTGTCAATTGTCATGATCACTTCAAACAAAATTTTAACAAATCACAGAGATCACCTAATTGAATGGGCCCAAATGTGTTGAAATAATTTATCATTTGGAAATGTTGCCAACTCAATTGGTGCCTGCGAGTTATAATTTTAACGGTAAACTAAATACTTTTTATTTCTCACTCGTGGTATCATGAGTATTCACCTAATCTCTCACAACTTTCGCCTTTGAATGAATACACCATCTTTTCGGAACAAAAACCTCACCAAATGATTTTTTTTCTTTCAGGTGGCCATTACGGCAACATTGACCGAGGCAGCAACTTTGGAGGCAACTACAACAACTCCTCCAACAGTCGCGATGATTGGTGGTAGATTTGAATATCCCCAAGCCCCTCATTACTTAGAACACTTAACGTATCCATTTCTAGTGAATTCCCCCTATATCAAGTATCCTCCCGCGATATTTATTCTTATTATTAGTAGTAAACCATCCAAACAATTACAGAAATATAACATTAACACATTTCGAGTGTGGTAGCGTGTGATATTTCTCAATCGATATGCGTATCGATTGTCTGAGGTCTCATCACTTCTCTTTCAAATTGCACTCGATTTGAACTTACAGCTCACCAATCGTAAAGAGTAGTAAACTAACGTAACCATTTAGACGTTTTTTGATTCAAATATAATCCGATTACATTGATACGTAATGATTGTGCTGTATGTTCTGCAATTTCGCGATAACGTTCCCGCATTAAATGGACATGAATAATGCTTGACAGGCATTCCGATCCGAATTATATACGATATTCTTCGTTCAACTTCTCTAACAGCGAAATTGTCATGATGAATCCGCCCCACTACTACCCATTTCAGTCGATGTTGTTTGGGGAGGATGGTAATTCGCTACACGGAAGGCTTCTTTCTCATTATTTATTCGTGTCTTTGTGCTATCATGTTGAAATATTTGTGGTTCGTTTCTCTTTGACGGTGTGATCGCACAAATTTGAATTTTGTCGAATCTCGAAACGATTGCGATATGCGCGAAATAGCGTTGCAGTTACAGCTATTTAGAACGCTAAGAGTATTCTATAAACGACTGTGATATTTACCGATCTAAAATAGTAATCGTTCTTGATTATTAATGCTGCACAAAGACGGATAAAGGGCAGTCTGATGCGATGTCTTAGCGTGTTCAATTCACGGCAACCGTGAATTAATTAAAAAAGAATACAAATTAGTGATTAAGGGCAAATGTTGATGTTAGAGTGGGCACAACTCTCCTCGTGTGCCTCTACTAGGCGATTTCGGTGTCGTAAGTTGCATTTTTTAATGTTTCCCTCGACATTGATATGCCTTGTCAATTTCTAACTGTGCGCTCGTTCAGATAATTTTAACTGAATATTTATTATGGACATGCATCTACAATGTACATTTTCCTAAGATCTAGTTTTTTTTTTAATTTGTATTAGTTGAGTGTAGATTCTTTCTGATGGCTGAATAAGATGGATTATACCGATAGAGTTTTTTGGAACTGCAAGTATACTTAAAACATCAAATGTTTCATCAAAATTTATTGTTTATGTAACTTTGTTTGAACGCATATACATGTCATATTCCATACATGTAAATGTAGCTCAACATATAGAAATTTGGAATATAAGTTGGAATATAACTTTATTGATATTTAGGGTATGTGCTCGGACCAAAGAGATATTGTATTAGAAGTGAATGATTTATTTTCTCAAGTTTTTGATGCCTAAAACTAAACGAATATTTAATTTCATTTTTGGTTGTTAGTGATTCTGGATATTGTCTAATTCAGCCATAATGTTCCCTGTGATATGGTTAGAAAATATGTGCCTATTCTAACGGGATATGCTCAAAGCATGTTCTAAACATTTAAAAGAATCCAATATTGAAATGAGGAGCTGTGACTGCAACAATTTGGTTATCAATTTACGAACCTGTGGAACTGCTCAACTAAGCTTGTTCGGGATTGTTTTATTGAACGATAAATGGGAATCGTAATAAGGGTTGGCACAACTGATCCAGATAGGATTGAGCATTATGATTTTTAAGCATTTACACGTTTTTCTTTCGTTATAAATGCGGCTATAGCATTGGTGAACCAATAAAATGTTTCAACTTCAACCTCAAATGCTTTTTTATTCAGGTGTTCCTTCGAGCCTGTTTATTTGATGAAATATTTTTAAATTAACAATATCTACAGTTGGACATTCTATTTTATGTATTTCCGTGGAGAAGTAGTGGGAAAAACTAAATTATTTCCATGTGTTTTGTTTCATGAATATTAATAATAAATCAACAACTTTACATAGAATAAAATCATTTTAAAATTCATCCTCATCCTCAATTTCTTCTTCAAGTGGCACTGGAATGAAGGAAGGTATTTTCGACTTTATACTGCTTGGAAGTCTATTTCTGATCAAAAAACCAGAAAACAACTCAGTTAGGTTGACTATCGAAAAACCTGAGTGACTCAAATATTTTTCCACTGTCTCGCGTAGCGAATGATATCCTGATTCAACTTCACTCTCTAATAGTGGCCCTACAAAATACAAAACCAATTATATTCATCAAATAATTTGTCCATTGAAGTGAATCTTTTCTTGATTATTCGCGAAAAAATATACCGAAAATAAAAAGGTAACTTACTCTTAGCTAGTTTGCTCAAATCGAAGATATACTGAAAATACGTCAGTTGAGTATACAACTGCTGTTCCGTGTACATCCTGTACATAACCCCTTTATGGCATAACGTGCAGACCGGAAATTTCTTGACAAACCTTAAGGGCATGCGATACGTGTCGTTAGGGCAAGCCGGGTCCTCGCAAGTCAGTCGGTTCTCATAGTACTTGGATATGTAAGCCTGAATGGATAAGGTGAGCTGGTTTTGGATATAAGGTAAGTAATCAATAGGTCTCGTCTCACACTCTGGATTCATGCATTTCTCCAGGATGGGTATGTGACCCCTCAAGGGAGATTCAACTTGGTTTTCAGTCTTACAAGTATAACACCGGAATTCGAACTTGTCCACGTTACGGAACTTCACTTCTGGCTTGCATATGTTCTCGCCTACCACTCCATGCGTTACTTGCTTGGGTTTTTTGAATGCAGTCGTGTCCAAGCCGAGACACTCGGCTATTTGAAACGAATCCGTGCCTTCTACAGGCTCGCAAATTCTCGTTACGACCGGATGAATTTGCTGACCCAAGTAGTACGTGACGTCGATTTTCAGCTGGTCGTTTTTAGCCAGTTCGTCAACGTGGTAGGCCCTCTGCGTCGAAGAGTTATTGGTGCCATCCTCACAGACGACGTATGGTACCGTATCACCGGCCCTGAAATGGCCGCCATATTGCTGATTGTAGCGCAACGCGACTTGAACGTGCGGCAACGAGTTTTTGTCAGTGTACATTTTCGGATCTTTGGTCAATTGCTTGGTTATTACTAAGAGCACAATCGGGACCCGCCCTTGCTCTAGATCTTCGCGGACCTTTCTCAGGTAATCGTGAATATTGCTGATGCGCTCGTCTTGAGTTTGTTCGCTCAGAATGTGCTCTAAGATGTATTTGCCTGCTTCGCAAGCAATCTGGGACCAATCTCGGCGCACTATATCCAAACCTTTGTACTCTTTCACGGTTTGAAGTCTACCGTCTTTCGATTTAGATAATGTCACTGCCGCGTATTTCTTTTTTTTAAGTAGTAAAAGGTACTTGAATACCCCGTCTATGTCCAGTTCTACCTGCTTATACAACTTGTTGACCTCCTGTTTGATTTTCAATCCGATCTTGAACACTTGATCGTAGTCGATAATGTTCGTGTTTATCATGATACTATCGGTATCACCGTAAACAACTTCGAAGCACATTTTTTCAACTAGATCCTTGGTGTTGGTGAGGATTTCTCTACCTTTATGGGTAACCAGGGCCGCGAGATTTTTGGCGTAAAATCGCGAATTGGAAAAACCTAAGCAACCGTACATACTGTTGGCGGTCAGTTTAAGCGCCATCTGGCGAATATTGTATTGCATACGAAGGTCATTCGAGATGTCAGGATTGTTCATCAGGCCCTTTACTTGACGTCTGCTCTCAACCAGCTTTCTGATTTCTGTCGGCAGAATACCTAAAATAATATTTGCTTCTTAATACTGACAGTTTGCAGCAAACATCATTTTTGAAACCTGGTGAGAAATATCTAAAATGCTTTCAATTCTGTGAAATATTTCTTCCGAGTTGATTTGTGAAGATTTGTTTGGGGAAGGCGATTTGTTTAGTGAAACTATCATCTTCAATTATCGGCACATGGAGTTACGTGGTATTTCTGAGATTTCTTTTCCGAATTCTACTACAAGTTATCGTTGGTATCCATCATATTTCATTTATTTACATGAAAAATGTACATTTCACAAATTATTCAAAAATTTCCATTTCCATCAGAAGAAGAATTGTGCATTATCTTTTTTATAGCAAGTTATAAGATTTGAAATGATGTAATTCTCTGAAAATGTGTTAATGTATATTTACCTGGCGATAGCCCCCTGTCTGGTAAAACTAAATTATCCTCGCTATTTGTGATAGGTATATTCGTGAAGCAAATATTGTATTCTTGTATAATGCTCGGATATAGTGAATTGAAATCCATGAGTAATATAAACTTGTCATAGAATCCTACTTTGGGATCCAACACCAAACCCCCTGAGTAAGTAGGTTTCTTCCTGGCATTATTAGACTGTTTCACGTCTTTCTTCCTGAACTCCTTATCGGGGACAATATAATCTTTCTCCGAGAATGCGTGGAGCAATAAAAATTCGTTTCGTTCCGATCGACCCCCCATCAGTGTCCTAGACATGACGTTTCCGGCAATATTGGTGATTTGCAACGCCAGCGGTATCGCATTCAAGTCATACATCATCTTCAATATGTATGAGGTGTCTTGCATGGTGAATGAGATTAGTTTCAAGAGATCTTCAGCCGTCCGATACATTTTCGGGATGTCTTCTGGCTCGAGTTCTATGCGTTGGTTTTCTTTTAATTTTAGAACTACTTGACAGAGGGTGTCCAGGTCATAGGACTTTGATTTGATGAGCTCTTTGGCGGATATTTTCAGATCACACACCAAACGACCTTGAAATAATGAATAACCATGAAATGTTCAATTGTAATACCACTACATACTTTAGAGGTCAGGAATATAATAATATCCTGAAGTAACACAAATAGTTCTCTTTACATACCTGCAAACAAATTTCTCTCCAATTTTCTCTTTTCTGTTCTTTTAAGTCTTCCAAGTTTGCTGAAAGTTCTGTTGTCTTGTTTGGATAATCTGTCGCTCAGAACGTTGATTTGGTAGCCTTGCAAGTCATGACCTACCACAAGATCAGGGTCAATTTTAGCAAACTGTGTGATGAAGTAGTTAAGCAAGGCCCTTTCCGTGTCCATTTTTTGAACTTTGGTTGCTTTATACCCGCCGAGTGCTTCGTGAATATTTATTGGAAGAATTTGTTGGGAAGGACATGTGAATACTACAAAAAAAAATCGTTAAAGTTAGCGAACTGGGTCATTAAAACAGTTAAACCAGAAGTTACGCCGATGGAAGCAGAAAATTTTCATTTGTGGGTTGTATTTCAAATCAATTTCAATGAACGTTTGGAGCTTACCACAAAAATGTTGTTGAAAAGGTGGATTGGGTGCCTGTTTATCTACTGCATATTTATTATGAGCAAGACAAGACATCATCAAAATCTCATTGGCATATGTCTTGGGATTTACAAAACTCCTCATATTGATTGCTGCCACAACCAAAGGAGGTGGAGCTATGGGCTTCTTCTGATCAGCTATCTTCAAGTCTATAGGTTTGGAACAGTTCACCTCATACTTACACCAACTGAGAGGATTGGCAACTGGTATGGGGTTGTGAATGTCTAACCAGCAGGGGCCTTTTATTTTCCTTTCAAGGAGAAGGATTTCCAAGAAACTGGTATTAGCGCCGAATATTTTTGATATAGTTCGCGGTTTCTTTCTCAAATCATTCAAGTTTATTAACGGGTCCGTGGCCTAAAATAAAACACCGAGGCTATGTGATGATTATTGATTCTATAGATTTCTAGTAGATACATATATTTGGATATTGATTGATTGCTCCTCTAATAAAACCAAGATATACAAATTTAATGTACAGAACAAATTAAAATACTGAATTTTTTATTTTGCAGAATTACTTACCGGGTACCTAAGCTCCATATAATCTGATTCAACAGGTATTTCTGGATCAAAACAGTACTTTTTATTGACATATCTTGTTTTGAAACTACTAATATGTAGGGGTTTGATGATATTTTCATTTAATTCATTGTATATTTTCTTGAATGTGACTGGTTCTCCTGTCGACTTCCCATCTTCATCTAATTCCTAAATATAAGTGAAAAACAGATACACTGATCAGATGTGATCTATTGAAAAAAGTATCAGAAATATGGTGCTCTAGCATTCAAAGTGATGCAATCAAGAAAAGTATAATTAATTACCCACAGATTGTGATTGAAAACTTGAAAAGCAAATGCAGTGAATTTGAATCAACAATCTAACAAATGTATTGAGATAAATGGAATAAGCATAACCAAATGGAAATTATTTCAGAACATTGTTATTGTTAGATGCTACATCTGAGCTTAGCTGGTAGAGTACTCAAATTATCTTATTGAAATACTATCTCTTGAATTTTTTCAGTTTTCCAAATTATCTCTGAAATGCCTTTGAATTCAACTTACAAATGGTTTTGGTAGAAGGAATAGTCTTCTGCTGATATTTCTCACAGGCACACAACAACTCACAAAAGCTTTAGCCTGTTCACAGTAAGTTTTCCCAAAAAGAAAAACCACCCCTTTTTGTTTCTCAGGATCTTCATAAGCATCCCACCAGAAAAACCTGAATACCTTGAACAATTTTTTTTTTCAAAATTCATATTGCAGTAAAATTTCCCAGAAATATTCCAGTACTTTCAATAAACAAACTTTACCTTTCTGTCTTCAACTTCTATTAAAGGTATATTGGTTTTATCCAATAATTTATCAATATCTATATCAGAAGTTTCATTTCCAAAATTCTCCCATTCACTCATAAACTCAGACTGTAATTCATCAGTTATTTTTTCTTCATCTACTTGAGTATCTTCAATTTGTTGAGAATCAAATTCCTCAATTTGAGATACATCCAATTCATCATCAAAATATTCTTGGGTTGATTGATCCTCAATAGTTAGGTTTTCAGTTTCAGAAGTTGTACAAGATTTGATGAGACAATCTGAGGATGTGTCTTCCATAATACTTTCTACTTGAGAATCAAGAGTTTGTTCACAGACAGATTCCTCAGGTCTTTCATTTTCTTTTAGAATTGCATTATTACTATTAGTAGTAGTATCCATCATACTTTTGTGACTTGTTTTTCTGCCATTCTCAGGTGTTCTAGGCATGGAAAAGCTTCTTTTTGGGACAGAAAAACTCTTCATATAGTCTTTAGCTGCTAATTTTTTTGATAAAATAGAAAACTCATTGACTTTTGGTTTCACAAAGGACTCTGAAGAAGATGAATCAATTTCACCCAATATTTCTGACAACATTTCATCATCATCTAACTTCTTTTCCTCTTTCTTCTTTGAAGGCATTTTAGATATCATTTGTTGTAGATTGCCCCTTCCAGCATTTTCAGAAACAGCCTTTTTCTTCCTTTTAGTTCCCTTTCCTTTAGTTGCTTGAGCAATAGATTCTGAATCCAGGTCATCATCAAATATATCTCTACCATCTTCAACATATCCACTACCATCTGTAATTATGAAATATTAGATTTAAGAATTGCCAGAAAAACAAAGTACCATCATCCACAATCCAATCATCATCTTGTCGATCCAGTACTTTTTTAATATATTCTTTCTCTTCAACAACTTCGTAAACATTATCCAGTTCTTCAACTTCATATTTACTTTTGCCACTTTTGAGTTGTTTGAACTTTTCGAATGCTTTGGCTTTGTAGGATGTTTCTCGTCTTGCCCTTTTAGGACGACGGTCTTCAGCTAGAAAAAAGATAAGGAATTACTCCAGAAGTGAGAGTAAAATTGAAATCTTACGTGAATCACTCATCACACCTTATAAATAAAAATAAATTGTTGAATGAAAATAAGAAATAAATGACATAAAATTGGCGGTAAAATTTCAAGTTAACCTACAAATAAGAAAAATGTCAAAAAAATTAGAGACAACAAACATTAAAGGCAACGTTCAAATTTCAAAAAGAAACAGTAGACTTCATGACTTACGTCAAAAAGATTCGGTTGGTGTTGGCGCCTTTTTGTTTGTCTTGTTTCTTTTGGTTAATTTAAAGTATTTCTTATTTATACCTAGAAGATTATATTTGTTAGTGTTTCAAAAGCTTCATTTGTTCAATATGGCTAGACGTGACTATGATAAGGATAAAGGTGAGATTTTGTCTTGATATAATTTTTATTACATTCATTTTTGTTGTACAGAAACGCTGAAGACATTTCTTATGGAGTTCTGCACCCAAGATGTCTCAGGAAACAAACACTTCAGATATTCCAATCAACTGACTAAAATTGCTCACCGAGAGCAAGTGGCAATGTGGATTCGATTAGATGATGTATATGAATTCAACGAGGAACTGGCTCAAGCCATCCGAGCTAATACAAGGCGTTACTGTAATCTACTGTCTGATCTTGTATTTGAAATCTTACCAACCTTTAAGCAGAAAGAAGTTGTAGCTAAAGATGCCTTGGATGTATATATTGAACACCGTTTAATGATGGAAAATAGGATGAGACAGCCTAATGAAAATAGAGATGCTAGGAATAAATTTCCCCCAGAACTCATGAGAAGATAGTAAGCTAATGTGAGTGAATGAATAGTTGAGAAAATGCTATTTCTATTTTTTTTCAGTGAAATTTATTTTGAAGAAATGGATGCCAACAAATCAGTTCCTATCAGAGAAGTGAAAGCTAAAGATATAGGAACACTAGTGACAGTGAGAGGAATTGTGACTAGATGTACTGAGGTGAAACCCATGATCTCTGTTGCAACATACACTTGTGATCAGTGTGGAGCTGAAACATATCAGCCAATTCATTCTCTCAGTTTTATGCCCACCATTATGTGTCCCAGTGAAGACTGTAAAGTAAACAAGTCTGGGGGAAGGCTGTATCTACAAACAAGAGGATCAAAGTTTGTTAAATTCCAAGAAATCAAATTACAGGAACATGTGAGTAATATCTACTCAATATCACTTATTCAACAGTGTAACAATATCTGAATCTGAATTTTATAATCGTCAACTGAAACTGAGTTGATGTTATAACAGATGAAAGTATAATTTTTTAAATTATTAAGAATAAATACATGATGAATATACATCAACAATATATAGAATAATTTGCTGAAACGTATTTGAAATTATGCTGTCTGGAGAATTCAAATTCCCATCAGAAATAGCAGAACATTTTCATTTAACAATTTGATGAGATATTTATTTTGGTGAATGCATTGGCCATTTGTAAAGTGAGAAAATTCCGAATATCATACTTGATTTTAGAGTGATCAAGTACCTGTTGGACATATACCAAGAACTTTAACTCTATTTTGCCGAGGTGAAGTGACTAGACAAGCTTTGCCTGGAGATCATGTTGCTGTCACAGGCATATTTTTGCCATTAATCAAACAAGGTTTTAGTCAACTAAGAGGTGGTCTTCTCTCTGAAACCTACTTAGAAGCTCATGTAAGAATCAAAACTTGGCCAAGAAACATATACTAACACAATATTTTTCAGAAAATTGAATTGATGAATCAAATTGATCAGGACAAAGCAAATAATCCTCTCACACCTGAAGAATTGGCAACCCTTACAGAGGAAGATTTTTACACAAAACTTGCCATGTCTTTGGCTCCAGAAATTTATGGTCATCTGGATATTAAAAAGGCATTACTTCTACTTTTAGTCGGCGGAGTTGACAAACGACCTGATGGGATGAAAATTAGAGGCAATATAAATATTTGTCTCATGGGTGACCCTGGTGTAGCTAAATCTCAGTTGTTGGGGTATATCAGTAGATTAGCACCAAGAAGTAAGATTAAATTTTAGCCTTCATTACTATTTTTTTAAATATTCTACAGGGTGTTGTGTGATCACAAATTCCTGAGCATAATATATGAAGATTTGATGGAATTCACTTCAGTCCAGTATATTAATTCTTATTAGATGCACCTTTTTAGGTGAAACATTTTTTAGGTTTAGAAATTTTATTCTGGAGTTAAACAAGGTGTAGCTCAAATAACTCTTATGTACGAATTACAGCAGGTGACACCCTCTAATTTTCACAATAGATATTGGAGCCAATTCCAATTTTTTCACCTCATAAAACACCATTAATAGATATTGTGACAATATATTATGTATACATGTAATCTGAGGTGTTTTTTGACAATCTGTATTGCCGAAATAATCCACTTTTGGTCCTAGCATACGAAATTTCCAAAAAGTAATACAAAAATTTAAGTTAGTCCATTTGTACAGATTTTTCGAAAAAATGAAATATCCGAAAATCAAATAACGACAAAGGAGCGATTCAAAATGCAACAGGTAGAGTATTCTACATAGAATTCGAAAATGTAAGAATAAACATTTAAAAAATCGAAGTTGATATTGTTCCTGGTTCAACCAAAAGTTGAGTATATTAAGAATATTTTAAGAAAAAAGATCCCATTGAGCTGTAGCTGCCACCAAAATTTCAAGTTGAATCTCTATTGGTTCTCCATAAACCCCTAATGAATCACCCAGTGTTTTTGAATGTACAACCTCAATGGTTTACTTATTCGTTATTCTCAGGTCAGTACACGACAGGCCGAGGCTCTTCAGGCGTCGGCCTCACCGCCTCCATCATGAAAGATCCCATGACTGGTGAAATGATGTTGGAAGGCGGCGCCTTGGTGTTGGCCGACCAGGGCGTCTGCTGCATCGACGAGTTCGACAAGATGGCCGACGAAGATCGTACCGCCATTCACGAGGTGATGGAACAGCAGACCATCAGCATAGCCAAGGCGGGCATCATGACGACGCTGAACGCACGTGTTTCTATTCTGGCGGCGGCCAATCCCGCCTACGGTCGCTACAATCCGAAACGCACCATCGAACAAAACATCCAGTTGCCCGCGGCGCTGCTGTCGCGTTTCGATTTGTTGTGGTTGGTACAAGATAAGGCCAATCGGGATAACGATCTCAAGTAAGCTATTGGCGATTTTCAGTACTATCGGAGGCGGCTTTACCAGCAGGCTGATGCCTAGGGCGGCAAATTTAAATGGGCAGCATATTTGGTCGATGATTTTTTTTGCGATTCACACGAAATTTTCGAAAATAGGTGAAATCACAAAATCATAAAATTTCTTCAAACCTCCTTCAAGATCAAATATAATGATGAATATATGTAATATCCGAAAAAACTTTACTTTGAAACCCTTATATTCGGCGAGACTTCAAAAACCAACGATTCTCGTTATGTCAGCTGTAACTTGGCACCTGTTAGAGTTGCCAGTTGTACTACTTCTGCAGATATTTCATTCAGTTTCGTCCACGAAAATTATATAAGTATTGTGCAAGAATGTACTGAAATGAAAGCCCCATATTTTATGGTTGGTATTCAGTTACCAGTGAAAAATAAACGTGTGGCTATGAATTGTTCTTATTTTTCCGGTCTGCTGACGATGTTTTTTTTTTATATTAAATATGATGAATAACGCTTGGCAACGCTGTAAAATATTATTCTACCGCTACCGGTACGTGAATAAATATGGAGAAAAACGAGAATAGGTTCGACATTTTCAGTATAATTTGAACTGAACAATAATGCAGAAATGCACTCTCGTTGACAGTTATCATATTTTTGAATAGAGATTTGTTTCACTCACTATTAGAAAAATTTAATCTCCCTTTTTGACAGGCTAGCCAAGCATATTACTTATGTACATCAACATAGCAAACAGCCACCAACGGAGACAGAAGCCCTGGATATGAGTGTAATGAGGAAATATATCACAATGTGTAAATTGAAAGATCCTGTCATTCCAGAAGCTTTGACTGACTTCATTGTTGGTAAGTTAATTTCTTAGCATTTTTACAGAAGATTCATGAAACTTTTCACTAGTTTCGAAGTACAAAATGTATAATTTTTCTCTCTCAATATCATGCAAAATCGTTTCATAACTTATGGTTATATTGTTGATGAAACACCAGTCATTTGTAATTTCAACGTCTTTGTCGGGTTCGTTAGATTTTTTTCTCAGTTATTTCTATCTTTTAGAGGCCTACGTGGAACTGAGACGCGAAGCGAGAAACTCCCGTGATTGCACCTTTACCTCTGCCAGAAACCTCCTCGGCATTCTGCGCCTTTCGACGGCCCTGGCGCGTTTGCGGCTGTCCAACGTTGTGGAGAAAGAGGATGTTAGCGAAGCCATTAGGCTGATGGAGATGAGCAAAGACTCTTTGAAGCACACCGTCGAATCCAAGGGTTACCGTCCGCCAAATGTTCATGACAAGATATTCGCCCTCATCAGCGAATTGGCGGGAGAGAGGAAGACCGTGCTGGTATCGGATGCTTTGGAGAAGTGTGCCAGTAAAGGATATAATCCGGATCAAGTGGACGCGTGTATCGAAGAGTACGAAGAGTTGAACGTTTGGCAGGTCAACCAGACCAGGACGAAAATCACGTTCATTTAGTTTTACCACTATAGTTTAAGGTGTTTTCTTTAATTATCTACCGAATACCTATTGTAATTGATGACTATTTCATATGAACATCACCTGAATAAATTTTTTTCAGATATTATGATCTTGAATAATGATTACTAAGGTCAGAATACAGAAAATGTCAAATATGTCTTGGGAAGACGTAGTTCTTCTTTGGATATCATTTTACTTCAGTAATAACTGATAATACAAGGTGAATAATCAAGAACTTAAATATTTTTGGTTGATATGTAGTAAAGGTTTTGAGTGGGACATTTTATTATCTCACTTCCTCACAGTGGGGTAAGCTACCCCCAGAATTTGAATAGAGAAAAAGAATGTAATGGCACCTTGTTTAGATACCTGTTTAAAAACTGTTTAGGAGAGAAATGTGATTCTACATTATTTATTATATCCGAGAAATAAAATTTCAATTATATATAATGGAATGATACAATGAATCTCATAATTTTTGAATCAATCAAGTATCTACTAGAATAGATACAGTTTTTATAAACCCTTTATGTAGGCATGCCATAATAAACCATGGGTATTTGTACATCAATACAATTAAATAAATACTCTCAATACATTTGAAACAAGAGAGGGCCCAAAAACTCCATTGAGTAAACTCAGACTAAATGATAATAAAATGCACTTCTAGTTTCTTATACTTATTGCTTTGGTTTGGTGGAATCAGTGTCCATAGGAGAATTTTCTTCTTGATCTAATTTCAATTGCTGTCGAACTTCTCTGTTGGCATTCAATAGTTGCAACAATTGGGAGTGAATATCATCGTTTTTTTGTTCAATTTCATCCAAAGCTGAGTGCAGAGCGTTCAACTGATTGTCCAAATTTGCAAACTCTAAAAGGATCAGTTCAAAATATGACATTTCGAACGTAATAACCTAAAATTTTCACCTTCGGGGGGCATCTCTTCCTCACTTTCATCTTCGTTGTCATCGATCATGGTCTCTCCATTCTGATCAGCTTTTTCGCTTTTGGAAAAATCATTTTCTTTCGGGGGAATCGACTGCTCACCCATTTTTTCAAATTGCAATCATATGATTTGTCACGTGTCAGATGTTTGTCAGTTGTCCAGGTTAGGCTGGATCCACATTGATCCGTGATCACGGACGTGCGTGTCCGTTTCAAGAATAGCCGAAAAGTTCATCATCCACATAGGTCAATCCGTTTAATACGTTTATACGCCTTCGTTACTGATACCCAACCTTAAAATATTTTAATATTTTGCAGTACGCACATTGGTACGCGACTTGGCTCGACATTTGTCTCAACTTTCTAATGAAAGTAAAAAATATTTGAAAAAAGGACAGTCCACCACCAAACCCACAACAATAACCTAACCTCAATCACGCATGAAAAGTTGAAATTGACCAACTTCAATCCGTGGCGACCTTGAAACGTGCGTGATTTTATTCCCTAAAATTTCATTGGTTCATATTGATCATGTGGTACACAACGGATGCGTATCACGGATCAATGTGGATCCAGCCTTAATGAATAAAGAATGTGTCTAATGTCCCGCTCACCGTCGAAATATTAATATCATGATTTGTAAAGCGGTTAAATACTCATCCGGAAGTTGCAATTATCTTTCGAGTTGAATATATACAGGATTTCTGAAAAGAATGACACAAATTGATGTTTTCGATATTATTCAACAAAGAGATCCCATGAATAGGTATTTGATATAGTTTTCATCGTGAGTGCTTTAGTTTTTCGACCTGCGCCGATGGTTAAAGACCTTTTTATCCACTTTTATACTTCAATATACTATTATATCCATGCTTCTATTGAGGATCTCGATAATATTGATACAATATATTATAGGTAGATTATATATTCAATATCAACATATATACGTATATTATCACAAAATATTTAGGTACACATATAAGCTTGAACACCTATACTCTAAATATCTAAAAATATATAACGAATATTATATACACTTATTCAGTTAGATTATAAAAATAAATGTATATTGCTAGGCACACTGCTGAGTATATGAGGAAGCGATATTAATATTAGTCTGAATCTTCAGCATGCGACAATTCAAACCAGTCTCTATAAGGCTCCTGTAAATTTTGTAAGTTTTTGAAATTCAGCACCACCTGAAAGGAGTACAAAATTGAAAGGTCGTTTGCATAGCCGTTGACCATACAACACTTACTTGTCCCAGCACATTTGAGTTGAATATTTTTTTACTCTTCACAGTTAATAATAATTTATTGTTCGAAAGATCCGATAATGACAGAAGGTATTCAAATGTTTCTTCGAAGACTGGATCACAATTGTCCGTTATCACCTACGAGAACAATTGATAATTTATTGATGCGTGGTACATTTCAGTGTAAAACGTATTATTAGGCCAATCAAGATCAGAATATTTTGGACAATTATCAATGCAGATTCTTGACATGTTGATTTCAACATAAATGTAAATGGAATTAATTTCATTTTCTCTTTGAATTTGATCTCGAGATAATGTTCCAGTAAAAATAATTCTCACCTTAGTTTTGTTCTTGGATTTGTGATTTCCAGGTGATATCAATGATAGTTTCACATAAGGATCTGGTATATCAGTAGGATTCTTGAGTGGCAGATTCCTGAAATTGAGTAAAATTTTAATTTGAACAAATTAATTTCTGAATACCAATATAGGACGAAAACAGGGAAAAGACACGCTCAATATAACTTACGTAATTCTGTGAATGGTCACAATCAATTTCTGTCTAGGCACGCTATAAAAAAGGGTAACTTCGATTTGCCCCAAATTAGATTTTCTACAAAAAAAAAAAAAATGATTTTCACGACTGTTATACTATGTAGAACCCATATATATATACTCACACTCTGAAACTTGGACTTCTAGTAACATTTGAACTCGCGGTACTCCTCATAATTTCTTCAATAATTTCCTCGTCATCTCCGACTTGTGTAGGATGGCTGGGTGAAGTTGGAGTTGGAGGAGTAGAGCTGCTTGAAGTGGAAACTGAAAAATCAAATTGAAAAGGTGGATGACCCTTACTGATATACTATATTCTTGAAAAATATCTTCTTTTGTAAGGGCCATTCTCCACGAGCGACAAAATCGCGATCGTTTGCCGGCTAAAAAAACGCCTGTTTTACAGAACCAACTAGTTCAAATAGGACTGTCTACACGGGCGTTTTACCGGTCGCGACTGGTCACTGGACGCGTAAACTAGTGTCAAGGCGTTTTGAACGCCACCCGACGCGAAAAAGTCGCCCGCCGGAGAACGGCGAGTGATTCTCCATGTGGTGTTTTCCAAGCTGTTTTTATTAACTTGGGTGGAATCCATCTGGACATTGAGGGCAAGGCGTTGTTTTTTCGCTCGTGTAGAATGGAGGGAGCGTCTCTCTCGCGTTTTTATCGCCGTTTACCGGCGGATAATCAAACGCTCGTGTAGAATAGGGATGAAGCTTTTCACGCGGTTGCGCGACAAAACGGTCGCGTTTTTGTCGCTCGTGGAGAATGGCCCAAAGACTTATCCTTATGGTCGAGTATTCAACCAGATTCAAAGACATTATTATTATGTAATCAGGTTTGTTATATGTGTGAATGGAACTTTTGTATCTTGAGACCAAATCTTCCAGTCAAATAATTGCATAGGTTCCATTTTTTGCTTTGCATTATTGTAATAGTCGAAATCACGTCTTCTTGCATTATTTATGACTTGTACTATACAAATTGTGAAATTTTTCCATGGTATAAAAAAGTGAATTATATTACATTCTATTCTATTAATACTTACTGGACCTGTGAGACTTGGCCGATGATCTTACTGAAGCACTTCTTAAAAATCCCTCATTTTCAGAGTCTGTGTCGCTATCATCACATTCGAAGTTTTCGTGTGTCAGAATCTAGAAACAAAAAAATGAGAGCATAGTAAGAATACTTTGCTACAAAGGTGATTTTCGACATCGAAAATTATGAATCATAATTCACATAGACAGAGGATACAGAATATTTTACCCTGAGCTGTAAAGAGACTGTAATTCTTCCAGAATCTGTCATCACGAATTCTTCTTTGCTAATCTGCAAATCTGGCATTTCATAAAGATTCCTGATGTTATACACAAGATGTCCCAGTTTAGCATCACTCTCTTTGTCGAGGATACTGATATTCAATGAGTCATTATCTGGATTCGGCACTAGCAAAGAGAATCCCTGTTCCCAGGCAGGATCTACTGTGTGTTTCTTGACTTTACTCTTCTGCTGTATTTTGCCAACTGTTAGAATAGCGTAGGGATTTGGTTTTTTGGATTTGACTTTCTGCGAAATTGAGGATATTTAGCAAATACTGTCGGGGATATGAGATATGAAGAAGTTACCTGCAAACCTTGGGCGTTATCCAAGTATACAGTGAGAAGGGCTGTACTGATTTCTGCAACTTTCAGGAGTTTGATTTCTTTTGAAGCCTTGAAATAGAAATTGGTAAAAATGAGCCACCTACGAAATATTTTCGAGATTATTTACCGCAGTTAGTGAGTTTTTGTCTGAGGACAGTCCCAACCAAGTGAATCTCAAGTGGATTTTTCCATGTTTGGCGTTATCCAATGCGAACCATTTATCGTTATTTCCTTCTTTTATGACTTTGCAAATTTCTACGATTCCACTAGATGAATAATAAAATATGTATCAAGATTTCTCGAATGGTTTCAACATTTTATACCCACCTTCCCATGAAATCATCCTCGTTTAAATCATCTTGATCGAAAAGTTTGAATTGCATATGTTGTCCCAATGGATCCAAAATTGCGAACTACAAAAATAAAAACAATTTGTAGCATGCAAAATAAATATTATCATTACTACTACGTATCTGTTCATTATTGTGTATAATATGTATTCAAATGTCTTATCACTGTACGATAATTTAGTGTCATTGTAAATATATCTTTGTGAGAATGTACTTTCGAATTGCCTACGAGTATTCTCCATAAACAATAACATGAATAAGAAGAGTATTATTTTTTCTATACCTCACACCAGTAGTCCCATTTTGGATTCAAATCTCTCTTGACAACATGTGTTTTATATTCCTGTGCACCTACTGTCAAAACCACGTAAGGATCGGACTTCCCTGTCACATCTTTCCTCTCAAGATCTTTTGCTTCAAATACGTGAACTCTAAGAACTCCCTGAAAGTATAATTAGAAATTATTATCAATATCATGAATCAGTGAGACAGTCTACACTAGCTTCAAAATTACCTGAACTAATTTGAATACTATGAATCTAAAGTTATATGGAATAATTAACACATAGAAGATAGACTTACAGCAGGTTCTAACGCCTTGAGTTCTACGGCTTCGACAGATTTGGAAAATCTCTTGGTAATTTTATTGGGAAAAACTAATTTCTTTGTTATTTTCTCTTCAATTTTCTGACGTATGAAATAGCTAAAAAATATGCTAGCATTTTACAGTCGTTATACATACATTTTTTTGAAATGTCAAAATAATAAAATGTTATATCAAGTACGGATATTGTGGTGATACATTTTGATAAAGAAGTGAGATTATATATAAATTTTTGATGCTAATCTTGAAATATTAGTTTAAAAAAATAATAACATGGACTTACCTCAAACCTGGTATACCAGATATTCCATCTAATTCGAAATTTATATCAGGAGTGTTCAAGAAAAATACTTGTATTCCACCAATTATTGGCATTTTAATCATTATCGGTTTCAACACCAATCTAAGTTCAGCGCCCACCTAAAAATATCATTTCCTAATAAAATGATATCAGGATGGTTTTTCGGAAATTACCTGAAAATCTTTAACACAACCGACTTGAGCGCCTGACATGGAGAATTTAATATCACAGTCTCCATCATAACTAAAAAAAGGGAATTTTACGTCGGCTATATTTGAAACTCTCGTTACTGAACTTACTAAACATCAAAATCGATAATGATAGAGTCTTTGGTTATCGTCCTGTTGTAAACTTTAACACCATCAATCTTGGGAGGCTGCAATAAGTCATGATGATGAATGAGTTATAGATCTAAAATGAATCAGAATCACTCACCGTTACGCCAAAGTCAATGTCTTCAAATCTAAAAGATTCAAACTTTTTTCTGATTTTAGTTTGTAGGGATCCTCTACATCGTTTCACGAGGAAGCTGCTGATACTAGGCCATAGCTGCGCTATAATCTGAATAATTTTTATGAATTGAAGAACTTTTAGTGTATTTTCAGGAGTATACCTCGTTTAACCATTCTGCTCTCTCTCTGTCAGGAAAAGTCACCTTGAAGAATAGCACTTTGAATTCAAGGTACTATAAAATTTCGTAATTATAACTCACCCAAGATGGTAGCTCATCTACAAGTTTAATCAAATCTTTCTTATTCACAGAGCTGGCTTTCGATTTTCTCGAAATTTTTATGCTCTTCTCTGACGTTTTCGTTTCAAACCATACTAAAGTGCAAATGGTTAAAATCGGTAGTGTTAGCGACCAGTTGAAGTAGCATATCAAATAGCCAAGAAAGAATAAGGCGGCCTAAAATGACACATACCTCCATATTCTTTTATATTTGAACAAATTACATAATATTATTCAACAGAATTTCGTATTGAGGACACCACTATGAATTCAGGTTTACATTAAAAGGTCGAATTTTGATTGGAACTGTCGGTGCATTATTTTAAGTATTGCAGGTGTTTTTGGATTCAGAAGTATTGATCAACAACACGAAAATGTGATTATTTTATTAAGTGCTAATTTTTTTTACTATTCTGACCAGAGGAGAAATGTTAATTTGAATAAGCAAATCATATTATACACCAATTAGCAACTTGGCATATTGCTCGCTTGTGTGAAATACGTTTAAATAGTATATTCATAATCGTTAAGCAGTTGAGAAGACGAGAATGTGTTGGACAACGGGTAATTATTAATTATTCAGATTCAGCTGTCACAGCAACGAAACGATGATAAATTAAAACTCACCTTTCTGGCAATTCTTATTGCGATACTCTTCACTTTACACATGACTTCTTCTTTCTTCTTATCTCCCTTCACAATAGAAATAATTTGTTCTTCGTTATCATCATTTTCTTCCTCATTTTTACCGTCGTTTCCGATTGTTGTTGTTATACTGGTAGGTCTGTCCATGTTGCCTTGAGCAAAACATTTTGTTATCAATTAGCACAACAATTATCCGTAATGTCACAAAGGTCTAGGTCGGAATTACTTGTAGGTAGATATGGCTGGGTTTTGAAAATTAGTTCTCCAGAGCTAGAACGTGGGCGAATGCTGTCTATTCGGTAGAGAGAGACTTAGCGGACCAGAAAGATAAGGATAATGAATGAGATAGGGATAGAATGTTATTTTCTGGGATATTTCTGGCACAAATTATTGATTTTTATGTTGCGAAAAGAGGGTATGGCATCTGTAACAATGTGTTTACCATAGAATAGATGCTATAGTTAATTAGCCTGCCAAGTTGCAGTTTATTGAGTAGACGTTGATAAATGCAACTACGAATTTTCTGGCATATTCATTTCCTCCGTAAATTAAATCGATTATATCATGATTGGTTTTCAAGGAGAATCTAAATTAGGGAGTCTCACCATGCTAGAAGTTTCATGTTTTATTAATTAGTATCTAGTAAATCGAATAGCTGTTAAATGTTTATTGAATCTTGATAAGATAGATACAGACTAGAAGGAGAACATTTCACAGCAATATCTATTAAAATGTTCATATCTGTTGAATTACCCGGTGAGTCGAACGAAAAAAATTCAAAAACTATAAATTAGTTTGGGGAAGATTATAACTATTTCGTGGATGGATTGAAAATACTTAATCTGAATATGCTTGTATTACAGTACTTTCAAAATCAAGTAAACTGAAAAACCGCAAAAATTTTTATCAATATTTAAAGTCAACTTCATTTATAGTCATAATTATGGTCCGCAGTGTAGTGACTTACATAGCTTATTTTCTATATTGAGAATAATAAAGATATTTGTCATGAATGATTTACAATTTTTATCTATATACTGTAGTTACCCAACTTAGATCGTAACATAGATAGTATACTGTGAGGAAGAAATATTTAAACCATGCCTGGTGGATATTATACAGTGTGTATAATGTGTAGGAGACGACTAGTACACGAAGGGAAATATTTGATGATTTTTTCCCGATTAATCCTGTCAGTTATTTGGCTTCCTTTTTCTATTCTTATTTGTTCTCAGAATCGAATTTAAAAATGAGGTTGAAGAGAAATTTAGCATTGATTATCTCGAGGAGTATTTGGTTTGTTATCGATATACACCAGCAAAATAAAAAAAATCCGCACCATAATGAACCGCACAAGTGCAAAATATCATGAAATATCATTTGCGGTTTCAAACAATTAATAATTATTATTATAGTTATTACATAAATACATTGTTGACAATTTTATGTAATGATATACAGGGTGTTTCACAGTGGATGGAACTTTAGACGTATCTGGAGAACATAAAGACAGATCATTTCGAAAATTTGTGAGCGTGGATAATCAAACTTGCTCTATCCGTCTAAAATATTTTCATCAATACAGTGTTGCCGCTTGTATCAGAAAGTAGTAGCTAATTTGTTATTTCAAATGGAACACCTCGTATATTATATAATTTTCCATGCATCTTGAATACAGGATAACAATGAAAGAATAACATGTTAGTTCTCTGTCAGGATGAAGTTCATAGCCTACTATCTAAAGCACTATCCAATATTTGATTTATTGAAAACGAATTCATAACATAAGTGATCATAACTAAAAAACTGTACGAGATAGGTATAGGGAAAGTATACTCAATTAAAATGGAAAATGTTATAGCTTTTCGAATAAGTGATAATATACAGGGTGTTCCATTTAAAAAAACGGAGTTGCAGTCATTTTCATGAGTGCCCGGATGACACTCAGTTCTGAGCCTCCCTGTATGCTGAAACTGAGATCCAATTAATCTTCGGAATACTTGATGGTCTTATGCAGCTATAACCCAAATTGCAATATTTTGTGGATTTGCATTGGGAAAAAATTGATATTTTTCAATGGTCAGGTTTTACACAAATATTTGACAAAATAATTTTTATCTCGGAAATCGTCACAGATAGGTATAGGGAATTATGTGGGAAAGTTGTGAGGAATCTCATGAGGATTCCAAAAAATGATATAATATATACGAGGTGTTCCATTTGAAATAACAAAGTGGCTACTACTTTCTGATACAAGCGGCAACACTGTATTGATGAAAATATTTTAGACGGATAGAGCAAGTTTGATTATCCACACTCACAAATTTTTGAAATGATTTGTCTTTCTGTTCTCCAGATACGTCTAATGTTCCATCCACTGTGAAACACCCGATATAATCAACAACATCAAATCTTATGCTATTATTTTTCAGCCTATGCCTACATTGTAACTACAAGCGCCTTAGTAGCTTTAATACAGCTTCAAGCATTGAACTTACCGTTACTCGCCTTTCAAGTCAGTCTCGACAAACTTGATAGTAAATATTGGAATAATATATCACCGATAAACCCAACAAAATTTCGTAATACGATTTTTCATGTACCACAAAATCCGATTGTTTGTTTTCACATTACACGATGAATCTTTGTATCGTAATCGAACCGTTAAATTGCAAAATTACGTCAACATTATAAACAGATGAACGTTCACGTTGCAGGCAGAGGTCACAAAAGCAACGCACAATTCATAAGAACTCGTTTTTTTAGATGGCGTTGTTGCTACGACGCCACTCCACAAAATTCCTGCAGAGAACTATTACCGGCCTGTATGATTGAATCAATATGCTCGGGATTAACATAACACGTTTACACTCGTCGTGGAGGTTATATGTAACCTTATTGGCACGTTAGAATTGGTTGCAAATACGCTTCCAAAATTTAAAAGATGTTCTTCATTCGCGAGCCCAATCTAAAATTAGAGATTATTTTCTATTTTCTTTGCCAGTTGTACTGCCAAAGCATGTTCTATTGTTTTTTATAGCAAGTTCCTACTATTCAAGTGTACTATTGGAGCGGTCTTCGATGAGATGAAACCTAATTATTGTCGCTGTTGTTATCCCCTTTGTGCAATTTTCAAACCAGTAATTGTGAAAAGGATCAACAAATTAGATATTTTCATATAAGTGGAAGTCGAGGAAGTTGAGCTGAATTTCGTCTCAATAATATTCTAATGCATTAGTCTATTTTTTCTATCTGACCTTGGCATATCTATCACCGATGTTTTAAAATAGATTGGTGAAAATAATTAATACTTACAAACATGTACCAATCTGTGGAATCCTTCCAATGTATCCAATGTTCAATTTCAAGTTTAAGAAGGGACTAAAAGTATACATTTCTTAATAATTCAATTCTCTGAATAGTCTTCGGAATTTGTAATTAGAACTATGAAAATGTAGTTTGAAAGCTTACTTCGGGAGATATTGACTTTATTATGTAGAGTGCAATAATACATACATAACAATTCAATAAATGAAGCATAATAAATATAAACTGATAACATATCAAAATATCCGTGATGACATTTAAAAATTGAGCTTTTTTGATATCAAATACGCCAGGCTGGTTCAACAATCAGTTTCTTATAATTGAACATAGAGTTTTAGTCGCCTTTGATTCGTGGGCCCAATTCGAATTTGCCAGTATGGGGAAGATCAAGATCTTTGAGCTGAATGATTACCTAATAAAAAATCGAATTATGTATTTACTAAAGTACAGTCTTGTATTTGTATTACCTGTCCAAGGATTTCATTTTTTATAATGTTCTCCTCTATCACAGTTATTTCCAAATACTTTGAATTGAGCTCATCCTGGGATAACAAAAATTCGAAATCTTTTTCGAATACTGGTTCCCTGCATCCCTTAATAACCTTCGGAAAAGTTTTCAAAAACTGATTTAGTATATTTCATACAACTAGATATATTTACTTGATTTTCATACAAAATTATTCCAGGACTGAAATATTAGATGTTAATGATTTATTTTTGAGAATAATGAATATTTAATAGCTATTAGACCTGATCAGTTGAACTAATTTAATTTTTTTATCTTTTATTGTATTTTTTAATACCTTCGTTTTACGTTTATTTGCTTTATCTCTCTCTGGTAGTAGATATACTTTAACATAAATATCCTTTTCCTCGTTTGCCTCTTCGAATTGAAGATTACTGAAACAGTAATGGTTGACACTGCATACTTAACCAATTTATTATTATTTACCAAACATTGTGTATAAGGAGAATCAGCCTTTGTCTGTGGAGGTTGTACCTCAATGTCAAGTTCACTTCCCCAAAAAATTTATGGATACTCCTGAAAATTAGGGGTTAATCAAATGATTGTTCAGGCTGAAATATTTTCGTACAAATTATTATTTTATAGATGGTGACTATTGTGAAGGCAAGAGAGACGAATAATTTAGTTGGAATCAATTGTACAGGTTCAGAACTTCACAATTTGAGGTAGTTGGATTGCAAAGAGAATATAGTAGATGTAAATAAAATCATACCTATTGCTATGGTTTGATCTCGTAGAAGATCTTGTAGAATCTCTGAATCTTTCAAAGTTCTCCAAAGAAGGTCGTGAGCTACTACTTGATTGGGAATTATCGGATAATTCTTTCTCTAAAGTTTCAATACCTGAGAGAGAAAAATATTAAAGTTCAATGTTTACATAGCAAAATCATTCATACTTGATATTGAACTTAGCGAAGGTCTTCTTTCCAGGAATTCTTGATAATTATTGTTTTGGAAAATCTTAAAAAAAAATTGTTACAAATGGGCGGAAACGATCATACTCTTTCACCTTCAGATGCAGCGACCAAACCAATTTTGAATTATTTTTGCTGCTCTCCAGTCTCAATGATTCCTTTCTTATTTCCAAGTGTTCATTTTCGATTAGCTGGCCTATCTTGTAGGTGACTTGATTCAGTTCAGTATCAGTTTTGGAATCGAATATTTTCAAGACCAGATAATCAGATTCTGGATTTCCAACTAGAAAAATAAATCCCTCTTCCCACACTGGGTCTACTGTCCTCATCACGACGTCAGTACTTTTTATCTGTCGGCCTAGGTGAAGCTGGACGAATGGATCTGGTTTGGTTGAAGGTCTGACTTGCTAAAATCAAACGTTAATTCTTTCGAAATTTATTACTTTGGTCTAAACATTCGAAAATGAATAATATTTCTGTACTGAGCCTAATCTTATTTTATGAAGCATGTTCAATTCGACCACTCGATCTTTCATCGACTTATGTAAAGATTATTTCTGTTCTTGATTTGATTATGCATTACAAAAAGTAAAAAATTTAATAGTGTTCGGTGTATCTGAATATCAATTGATTTTTTTGGTGCATAAATCTTACCCTCAAATTAGTTGCAGAATCGATGTACACTATGAGAAGGGCTGAACTCATGTGAGATAGCTGCTTACTTTCATATAGAGCCTAGATAAATCAAGAATACAATTATTGGTCTTCGAGATATTCCAAATATCACATACTGCCTGTAAATTTCCATGATCTGTTGTTAGAGTCATCCACGTTGACCTGATATGTATTTTACCATGCTTCACCTCTTCTAAAGTCAACCACTGAAGTAAAAAATATTAAAAAAGCAGAACCTCTCTAACACGACAGTGTTTACCAAGTCACTTTGTTCAGCTTCTATCAAGTCTGATATGTTTATTTCAACCCTGAAAAAAAAAGATTAATGTATGAGTCGCAAAGATAATTGGGTAGTTGTTGCAAAGATGACGAGATGACGACAAAAACACGTAATCGATTCACTAGAGTGACGTCAGCAACTGACGTATTATCTGTTTTATTATTGGTGACGTCAGCTACTGACTTTTAATATTTGTCAACCAGTAATTTTTGTTATGCATTGAAATTTTAGGGTATATTTGGTTGATATAATTGATTCTAGAAATATGCTATAATCACATTAGATTATTCGAATTTCTGACCACAAAGGATATGTAGTCCATGTGTCTGATAAGCCAAAATAAATAAGTTTTTGTCTAATTATCAATGTGTATCATGTTATCGACAATTACGCATTATAGTCAGGTCATTTCAAAAAAGTAATAAATACGAGTATGAATAACAAAATTCAGAAGATTCACCATCAACAAAAAGAAAATGTATTTTCCAAGTTTTATGTAGTTGTATTATTAAGGTACGTATTAACGAGCTTTTAAGAATACCAGGTACCTGTCCTATGATTCACTGATCCCCTTGTGTTATTCATATGTGAAGAAAATGCCATCAATTTGATCGATAAAATTGAAGAGATTAAATGAGCGACAAAATTGTGCGACGCAATTTTTTCGATTCTTAATAAAACGAACATTTTTATCAGGTGGGGAATTTACTTTTGGTGTACCTTGTCTACCGGATTCATGTATTTTCATGTATTCGTCATGAATTGAAGATATCAAGTTGTGAAACATGATGTTTTTTAACGTCATATTGACTCTTGACCAATATGAGGAGAGTTCATTTAGCAGGAAACTAACTCACCTTCCTAAAAACTCGTCTTCAGTTGCATCTTCATCCCACAATTTGATATGAAGTTCTTGACCAGTAAATTCCAGAATGATGAACTGAAAATAAATTGAATGACATCTTTCAATTTCATGTGGTACTTTTCTTACTTCACACCAAAAATCCCATTTTGGATTCACAGTACAAGGTATAGTCTCAGTTCTGGACGTTTGGTCACCAACTACTAGGACAGCATAAGGATCAGATTTTCCTTTTCCAGTTATGGTCAAATCCTTCTTGAGCAAATTTTTTGCTTCGATAACGTGTACTCTCAGAACTCCCTTCAAAATGAAAATATTGGAAAGGAGCGTGTATGTGGGATGTGTATGTGGGATGTTCTAAGAAATTTCTACTTTTCAAGTAATATAAACAGAAAAAGTGATAAACTGCCTAAACTATTTACATATCTACTGTAATAAATTATTTCTTGATGTGTATCAACAGACGGAGATATAAAACGTAGGATGAAAACTTATTGTGCATTTGGATAAAATTAACTTACAGCAGGATTCGGTGTTTTCAATCTATCACTGCTAACTTCTTTGCTGAATTTTATAGGAAATCTATTTGGTAATACCATTAAAGATGATACTGTAGCACTAATACATTTTCTCAATGACTCACTGAAACGAGATGAAATTTATAGTTGTTCGTTTCAAAAAAATCTTGATGGGTTACTGACTTGATTCCTGGAATATCTAAAATGCCTGCTATACCATCCAATTCAAAATCGATGTCGGGTTTGTTCAGGAAAAAAACTTGCAGCCCGCCAACTAGAGGAAGTTTCCGAATAAGTGGTTTCAGAACGACACGTAATTTTCCATACAGCTGAAATACATATATTGAAGTACGTTAATCCATTAATACTTAACACAATTTTTATTGATATTTTTGAAATTAAAAATACTCTACCAACATGAAAATAACAAGTTATAATGAGGAATGTTGACTTTGTAATTTGTATAATCATTACACCTCAGTAATTTATATGAGAAAAACTAAGATCGATTTTATCGACACAATTAAATACTAATGGTATATTTTAATGAGTCGTAAGCAGGGATGCCAGCAGATCTCAAGATAATTAGAAGAATTTTCAAACTCTGGAAACCTTAGATTAAATATATTGGGATATATAAAATAAATTTGTTGGCAATATTTTATTCCACATTACGAGTATACTTATGTCATCTTTTTTAGGTCATTAATGTTACAACTCCTTTTTTTGGAAAGCTAAATCTGAACACGCTAAAACGTTAAATAAAGTACTATAAGGAGAAGTAATAACGGTATTATTGGTAGAATAATCAAATCGATCTGAATATATTCTGATTAGACTACCGACCTGGAAATTTTTAATTCCCCCTAGAAGGCCTCGTAGGCGAAATTTTACGTCACAATCGCCAGCATATCTGAAAAAGAATAATTGAGTTCACCTGATTGTTTTTAATGTTAATGGTCAATATAATATGATAAGAATAGAACTGAGTGGAGGTCGATACTGGAATATTATGTGCAATGCTCTGAATGTTGAGTTTTGTTCTGTGGTGCGATTGGAATTCCCTTTAACAGTGGACGCATTTTAATTGTTAGTATACTTATTGATGATCGTTTGAAAGGACTTACGAAATATCAATATCCACAACTACTTCATCTCTGGATACGTTGTCGTAAACTACGATACCTCCTAATCTGAAAGGCTAAGAAATTGTTCCATCTAAATATACAAAAAGTATACAGGATGTTCCGTCTATAACACACATTAGATATATTCAGAATTCCTAGAATAACACTGAATTGAAAACTTTTATAGAGGAGTTATCGTTCAATAATAATATTTTCAATATGGCAGCACCTCCGGTCATACCGGAAATAGGAGTAAAGTAGTGTTATTCTAGCACTTTGAGTACGTCTACAGAACATTCTGAATATTTATGCACTCACCATACTTCCTAAAACGACTCTCTCGAAATGAAAACCTTTCAAAGCATATTTCTCCAAATTTTTCCTCAACTTGATCTCTACTAAATTAACAAGCAAGTCCCGGGTGTAAAAGTTAACGAACGGCCAAAACTGCTTTATGATCTTGTTCAGCCATTCAACTCTTTCAACATCGGGAAAAACTACCTGAAATGTGATACGGATTTTTGAGTAAACAGAATTGGATAATCTGACATGTGACAGCCTTCCATAAAATTGTGTAAGTAGAGAAATAAGGGGGGATAATTCATATGATCATACTTTACATAGAGTTAGTTACCCATGCAGGAAGTTCTTTGATAGTTTCAAGAATCACATCTTTTTCATTTCCAACATTTGCTTTCCTGGCAAAGCAAGCTTTGGCCCATACAGAATTTTTTTTCTGATCTGTGATTAGGCTGAATATTGCTGGTATCAGGATCCATGTTAGGGACCAATTCATATACCCAATGAAGTATATAAGGATATACGCGATCAACTAGAAAAAATATTGATGCAATTCAATACATTATCGAATTGAAAACTAACCTTTGTGAATATTTGTAGCATCCAATATTCGAAGTCGTTGGTAAACATGCTTCATGAGATCATATCTTATCTGAAATTAAGGAATAGTGAACAAGAAAATGTAGTTAGTACATGTTTAATATTGGTTTATTTCATAAAAAAACAATATTTATAGTATAATTTCAGATTTTTTTGTGACTTAAAAAGGTATTGATTCTATATATGTGTGACCTTGATAATTGATAAAGTGAATGGAAATATTTCATCATATATTTTGGACATGTTTTACGGATTTTCTTCTTACGTTTACGGATTGCTATACCAATTCGCTATTGTGATATGTGATCAGTTATTAAAAAGTTAGATTCATCTATATGCTTATCTCATTGCAACGGAGATGATCCATAACTTACAGTGGAGGTGAGATCGGGTAGGTGAAAAAAACTTTCAGTCGTACTCCACCAAATACAAACTTTATTGATAGCGTGTCAAAAGGGACATGTTTCGAAGGAAAAATAATTTTGGCGGGTACCCTGATGTTAGGGGTTGTGGTAAGATCAGGTGAAAAATAGTGTCGAATAATAAAATTGTGACCATGCACGTGTTGTCACTGCTTTTTTGCTGTTAAATTCCTCTTGGTCTTTTTGATATTTTTACATACATTTTAAGTTAAAAATTTTTCCACCACATTGGACCTTTTTCTGGCTGAAGATGAAGGATTATTCCTTCGAAACATGTCCCTTTTGACACGCTATCAATAAAGTTTGTATTTGGTGGAGTTCGACTGAAAGTTTTTTTTTTTCACCTACCCGATATTATCTCATTGCATTTTATATGGATGGATATATTAATATTGATAGTAATCAGTGGATGTCATACAATAAATATATGGGAATAAAAAAAGCGTCATCCTATTTGAAAAACAACAAAATTTGTTTGCCATTTTTTGATTGCACACACTGTATGAATGAAAAAGTTTCGGAAATTGTACTAAAGGTCTAAATGGCGAACAAAAATAAGGAAATTAGAATGGTCATATATAACTGAGGAAATCTCTCCCTGTATTGCTCTAAAATAGCATTCGATTTTTTCTTTTTATCCATCGTTCTGGTGATTTCAAACCTAATTTATCACTTACATTTTTTTTTGCTAAGAAGATGGACTTTTATGAATAACCAACGATTAGATATTATTTTTTTTTTCATTTCATACCGATTGTTAATTTGAAAGATACTTTTTCAGTAGAATTTACAATTTTCCTACTGAGCACCACTCAATCGCAGGAAATCTTATTATTGAAACTGAATAATAAATTCTTACCCACCTAGCATATCAATGTATCAATAACGTATCTACAGTAAACATTACTGAGTCACACGACAATTAAAACCATATTAAAACAATAGACTATTCGAAAAACTGAACTGCCTCAGCGCGGCAAACTGTATTTTTCTCATCGGTTTAATTTAGCTATACAAATTCCACGAACCGAATATAAACTATGGTGGTATCGCTTCGAAATTTTTCGAGACAGTGACCTACCTACGCTGCCTACTAGCGTTTAACTGGCTAATTTTCAACGCAACACATAACACGCGAAGCACTTGATTAATATCGATAAAGTTATGTTGAGCAACCATACGAATTCTTATGCTTGCAGGAATCGCTTCAATGCGGCTTTGAGATTTCAAGAACTGTCAATACGACGAATGCTTGCTTACTGATCTTGACGTTTAGTTATTGTACAAGAATGAGTTAACAACCTCGGTCCGTGTACAGGGTGATTCGGGACGATCAGAGTTTTCAAGATAATCGAAATCTCCATCAAATTATATCTCCAATTCTATAGGGTGAATTACAGGTTGATTTAACCGATTGAAATTAATTCACTTGGACATTGTACCGTTAAAGGGCGATAAAATATAATTTTATTTAAAAATTTCGTTCCTAAAAAATAATAGCTCTGAAAGTCTTAGGACAATTTACTGAATGAACAATTGAATAAATATACAGGGGGATATCATTATTATTATTATACAGTGTGGAACAGTCAAATGGAATAAAATTCGATAACGAATAAATGAGTGTGTTAGGAAGAACGCTTGAACACGTCGATTTCTATTTTTAGATGCGCATTTTTTAAAATAAAAATAATTATATAGGGTGTGTCATGTGACAATGGCCGATACCAACTTTCTTATTCTAAATACAACCCTCTGTATATTATTTAGTAGTGTTTTCAGATGAAGATAGGTATGGAACATTGTGCATGAATTATGTCTATATTATTATGTCTAATTATTTCCTGAAGAATCCAAAAAACTAATGATATACAGGGGGTTGTATTTAAAATAAGAAAGTTGGTATCGGCCACGGTCACATGACACATCCGTTATAATTATTTGAAAAACTGCGCATCATACAAATCGACGTGTCTAAGCGTTTTTCCCAACACACTCTCATTTATTCCTTATCGACTTTATTCCATTTGGCTGTTACACACTGTATATGTATTTTACATTCCCTTGGAAGATAATCGATATATTTTTTGAACACGACACACACCATATTTTGATAATACAGTTGAGAAATTTTGATTATGTTGCTCAATAGATGATACTCCATTCCAAAGTAGATATTTTGGTAGGCCTTTCAAGTTTCTAAGTTGCTTCAAATAAAGTTAGCCTCAAACTTAATTTGGGGAGTGTCACTTGGAACTAAAAGGACGCAAATGAAAAAGAAAACAGGTGCCAGAGAAGAACTGAAAAGTCGCCTCTGATCACGTTGGGAGAAAGCGCAGAACAGGGCGAGTTTCTGCACCAGGAAGACGAATAACTTGAAAGTACATAGGATTATTCTATCATTCTTGAATTTTACATTGAAGTAGTATCAGTATGTTGACGAGAGAAATACCACTTCTGACATAATGTAACAATACATTTCATCTCACGTCCATGTTAGAGCCAGCTGTATTATTTCATCACTTCACATCCGCTAGAATAAAACTGACTTCTATTGACAATTTGCGTTCATTATTCATTCAATTTCGTTGCCATATTTGATGAAAACTTCCTTTAACATAAGCGTAGATCACCAGTCCAACAGCTAGGACATATCCCAGGAAATTTTGTTTACATAAAATAATACACAGCATTTTAATCAACATCGATAATTTTTGTGCATATTTGCGTGACATAAAATAAAACGTATAATTTCAAAATACACATCGGTTTAGCATTAAATAATAAGGTAAGTATAAAATTCACACGAAATATTATATTTAGAAGCGCATTGACTGGCATATCTAAGAAAAAATATGGTTGAAGTAATGAAGTATATTCGAAAATTCCAAATTTCTCATGATCAATCAGATTCGGGTTGTAGGTCGAACCAAACATTATAAGGCTGTGTCAGATTCAGCTGTCCCAAATCAATGATAACCTAAAAAATAAAAATAACTGAAAATGCTGCGAGAAATATGGATCCATCCCAAGTTCATACACTTACCTGGCCTAAAACGTTACTGCTAGTATAAAATAATTGCTTTTGGGTACCAACAGTAACTTCCAACTGTTTCGATCCTAGTTCCCCTTCGCCCATCACGTATTCGAAAGTCTCATCGAAAATTGGATTACAATTGTCTTTGATAACCTACAAGAAAAATAGAACATTATTCAACTTACGTGGAATTTTGAGGTTTCATACTTGTGTTTTTCTTTTGGTATCCTTGGCCCTTTCTGGCAAAAGGTACAGTTTCACATAAGGATCAGGCACATTTGAGGGATCCTTCAGAGGAATATTCCTGTGGAAATAAAAAGTTTTCAGTGGAGTGGTAGGTGAGTTGAAGATTATTTCTCACATTATTTTGTGCACAGCAACAATTAACCTCTGTCTCTGAACACTGTATCTGAGGGTCATTTGGATCCTGCCTAGACCGGCTGCTCCAGCAGAACTGAAACCAATTCAAAAATTAATGACGTTCAGCGTCATTGAAAATTCCCATTTCATCGATTATCCATTTATAATTCGATAATGTTAATTGTTTCGGACTAGTCCTTCCACTTACGATGTTACACTGGGTGTTCTATGTAGAAGAGTATCTGAATTCTCCGAAAGTGGTACATTGCTAAGCAGCGAGATAGAAGAATCCTCAATAATATCCTCAACTAGAGGAGTTTCTTCACTTTGAACGGATGTTAATTCCTCGTTATCCTGTTGAAGATTACGTTCAATCTTTGCTGCAGCTGAAATGGTTTAAATAAGGATTACAAGGCGATTGACTTCTGGAACTTTACCCAAAGAAGCACTGGAGATACTGGAATCAGTTCTATCGAAGGGTTTCGGTTCGTTGACTGCGGCTAGTTCCTGAACTGAGGGTCCAGTTCTTTTCAATATCTACAAAAAAAAAATCAGTAAGTACTATTTGGAAGACCAGCTCAACAAGTATTTACTCTCAGATGCATGGACCATACGACTTTGCTTTCGGGCCCAGATTTCAGAAGTGAGAATGGCTCCTTCTTCATTTCTAAATTCGTTTTGCTTCCGATGTCTTTGATTTTGAAGGTCAACTGTCCTATTTCGGTGTTGGTCTTCTGATCCATAATACTAAGGAATAAGGTGTCGTTTTCTGGGTTGCTACTCAAGAAGGTGAAACCTTCTTCCCAAACTGGATGAATTGTGCGCATGAGTACTTTGGTTTTTTGGGAAAGTTTGCCAACTCTCAAAACTGCGTATGGATCTGGTTTAGTTGACATTCGTGCTTGCTGAAATTATAATCTGATTAGAAACGATAATTGTATGTATACTAATACTTACTGGTAAATTTTTACAAGAGTCTAAGAATACAGTAACTAGAGCTGTGTTCAGATTTGAAGATCTCAGCATTTGAGTTTCAGCAACAATCTGTAAAAATCTTATAGAACAAATCGTTTTTCGAAAAGTTCAAACTCACAGCTTCCAAATCTGAATAATTTTTACTGAGAGACAACCAAGTGAGTCTGAGATGAACCATTCCATGTTTGACTTGTTCTAGGGTAACCCACTAAAATGCCAAAATTTATTTTTGTGAAACATAAATAGCAAGTATTCTTACCATATCATCGCTTCCTTTTTTGACAATATTGGACACCTCGATGGTAGCTCTAGATAAAAAATATGGAAATCATTTTCCAAATTAAAAATTCATGATGAATGAAAGCAGAAAGCTTGTAAAAGCGCCTTTTAGGAGAGTTCTATTTGTTTGTAGACTATGTTCATGAGTGAATGTGATTGTTCCAGACTTCCATGGACATGTTTTGGCAATATGACTTGTATTTACAGTTCATCGGATGTTCTTCGAATATAATAGCCAATAGAAATTAGAAACAACGTAGCTAGTTAAAACTAAAATATTATCTACGGTTGATGGTGGTGACAACAACAACAAATTTCAACTAAACACAAACAAATTTGAGATGAAAGTTTACCTTCCTAAACTATCATCCTTTTGTCCTTTGTCTTTATCAAACAAATGCACCTCTAGCTGTACACCAATTATTGATTCCACTAGAAACTATAGTACATAAAATCAGCACCGATGAATATGAAATTGTGCTTCTGCAATTCGAAAGATGATATCTTTACGTTTGATTGCAGAAACATAACAGTGGATCCAGGGCAATCCGGAAAAGATTTTTGTGAATTGATTTGTAAAATTCTATTTGAACTGCAAATCATGCTACATACATGTACCGAGTATCCCAAATTATACGGTCTACAGACAATAGCCACCTATTTGACAAGATAATGAAAATCTATTTGACCTTTCTATCGACTCATAGAAAAGTTATAACATTTGACAGTCTTGTGCCAGCTACCTTCTACTTTTTGATTTCAAACGAAACGCCATGATTGTCATGGAAAATTAAGAGATATTCCAATTGGAATGAAACTGTGGCACTCACATATTATTGAACACAAACAACAAACATATTGAATCACATCATAGCATTACACCAGTTATGATTCGAGAAGTCTGTAGAAGAATTTTTTAGGCATCAGACTAGGCCCCCTGGGGATCCACCGTATTTGTTAACGTAAGAACAGTTGATAAATAAATAGTGAAAAAAGCTGAAATACCATGCAACACCAAAAAGCGATTAGTGGTAGCAACAAAAGTTTCAATTTGGAGGCGTTTGGAGTGATTATATGAAAATAATACACCAAGTTTACTGTGTTAGTGTATGATGGAACGGATTGAAACTACCAGTGCACAATTATAACAAGCTACTCGTTATTCACAGGTTAAGTTTTGGGAACTTTTTCAGCGTTTCTCACCTCCCAAGGTTTTCGTCATCCCCTGTGTCATCTTTGTCCCATACATGAATATATAGCTGTTGTCCATTAGATTCAAGTATTTGAAACTATTGAAACGCAAAAAAAAAAGGTGAAAAACGATTTGTGAAATAGAAGTTTAGTGTACACTATCTATTCTTCAAAGCGTACTCAAAATGAACTTTTTCTTGTATTGCATTTTTTCAACATTGATTTGTGAAATCGAAAAAAATTATACTACAATTCCTATTGAGTGTACAATAGCATTCAAATTGGTTATTTTTTACTTTCACATTATTTAACACTGTTTGTGTATAGTGTTTCAGTATAAGTATTTTGAACATGCAAATACTATTAGGGAACACTTAGTACTTACTTCACACCAGTAATCCCATTTGGGATCAACATTGTTATCAATAACTTTTGTTTTGAACTCCTGAGCTCCTACTGTGACGACTGCGTATGGATCTGATTTTCCTTTTCCTAAAACGCTGATATCTTTTTTCATCAAATGTTTGGCTTCCACAACGTGAACTCTCAGAACACCCTGTATATAATTTAATTATTGAATGATGCTAAATTGTTTGTAACATACTTCTGGTTCTGGTGCTTTCAAGTCGACAGCTTCAACTTCATCGCTCAATTTTATGGGGAATTTATTGGGTAAGACCATCATTGAAGCTACAGTTTCTACCACAATACGACGTAAAATATCACTGAAAAATATATTTCTTGGTACAGAACTACTCGTCAAACTATAAAGTTATTAATATTGAATGAAATGAGAATTCATTATCATCATTAATTTTATTTTATGCAAAACTCGAGGAAGTAAATTTTGAACAGCAGAGATTGGGTTCACTGTTTGTGTAATTTTGAGTTAGAATTTGCATGATTCCACTTTTCTCTTTGTACATGAATAATGTTTCGAATTGATGGTATGTAGAGGGAGGCTATTTCATCAGAAAATCAAGAAGCAAAGATATAAATGTGAAAAGGGATCATTGAATTGATTTTTTACCTTATTCCTGGTAAATCTAGAAGATCAGCTATACCTACAAGATCGAAATCTATGTCAGGATTGTTCAGGAAAAATACTTGAAGACCACCCACAAGAGGTATTGAAGTGATGAGCGGTTTCATGACGACCCGCAGCATACCATGTAACTGAAACATTATTGTTATTGATGGCTTTATTTTCAGTAAACAAGAAACTAACTTGGAAATCTCGTATTCCTCCTTTGACACCAGCAAGATGGAAAGTAATATCGCAATCTCCAGCATAACTGAAAACAAAGATACTTTGTTTCTTTCTGCTTCGTTCGAATTTGAGTATTATACTTACAAAATATCCAAATCCATTACTATTTCATTCCTGTCAATATTTTTATCATAAACTTTGACACCACCAATACGAAATGGCTGAAAAATAATTATAAAACTAAGAAATACAAACCAGAAACGTATGGCAAAAAAATTTAAAAAAATCGTCTAATAATGAAATTAGGTCATTCAAACAATGTTTTACTAAGGTTTTTGAGATGTGAATCATATAAAAAAAATTCAGATGATCACTTTTAGAACTTCAGCTCTGCATAATGTGCGTTTCAGACAAAATAACATGTATATCCAAATAAACATTTTGCGTATTTGAAAAGTCGATATTGAATATAACAGGTGATAATTACCACTGTCCCCAAGATGATCCTCTCAAATTTGAAACCTTTCAAGTTGTATTTTTCTAAATTCTCTTTCAGTGAGGGCTGAATTGAATCTCTGACCATTTCTCTCACATATTGATTGACATTGGGCCACACTTGCTTTATGATCTACGAAGACAGATAATAATGGTAAGGTGAAAATATAATTCGAGTTACTTGATGGTGACTTACCCTGTTTAACCATTCTACCCTTTCAATATCTGGGAAGAATACCTGAAAATTGAACACGGAATACAATATTTGGAAATATATTAGTATTCCGTCAACAAAAAAATCCCCTTCTGAGAGAAAAAAAAAGGCAAACTTGGCAGCGAAATAAATTAATAATATTTCGATATGAGGATTAATGAACATTAAATATTTCAATTATCTCGAATATCATTCAAGCATGCCGTAAACAAATATGAAAGAGAGTAATGAGGATTGAGAATATTGAAGAGAATGTTTATGTTTATTATGCAAATTATTGCATTTTGTCAAAAACAATAATTTGACTATCGCGAATTTCCATTTATGCATATATTTGGAATACAAAATATTCTGAAAGTTCTTGCCAAAATATCGTGAAAGACTGACAAAAATTGTTCGAATCAAAGGAAATACTTTCAATGACTGATATACAAGTATTCCTTAAAACACTAAATTCTTACCCAGGCAGGCAAATCATTCAATCTGGCCAACACCACATCTTTTTCACTACTCAGAGCGGTAGCTTTGGCTATGGATCGTCGGGTGTCACTGGACTTTTTCCACTGATCTCTCATTACAAAAAGTACGATAGGACCCACAAACCACGCCACTGACCATTGCATGTACCCTGCTAAGTATACTATCCCCACTATAGAGGCCTATGAAAAATTACGACCGTCAGTATGTAATATTTATATTTACTTATGAATTCAAAATTATTTTCTGTTTTAATAATGTTGAAATTGTTGCTACTGCCCCATTCAGTAGAGGGATTCCTTAATCGGTATTGCTATTAATGATCCTCTAAAAAAATAGTTGGGTACGCTTGTGTTCATTATGCAATAAACAGTGTGTCCTAACAAGTGTACACAGGTGGCGCCCTCTGAATTTCAGTGAAGAAAAATTTAAGCATTTGTCACCCCTAAAAATTCCCTCAAACCGACTATATTGTAATAATATCATTATTCATCACTCTGTATTTCTGAAATCATCTACTTTAGAGCAGATATAAACTGTTGAAACGTCATATTTTAGCTTTAAGAATTAGTTGTAGCATTTTGCCCACACTGTACAATATTATATATACAGAGTGTCAAGTTTAAGTGCTGCCACTGCAATATATGTAAATATATCATAAAAATATAAATCATTTATGTTCGAATAATCCACTAAAATAGCAACGCACAATCCATATAAGTCTCTCGACATTATACATTAAATCTACACTCCTCACCTTTTTTGCCGCATTAAGAATAGTACTCAGAATACTAATTTCACCTGAAGATTTCTTCTCCATTATAACGCTGCTAATCTCCTTCCGATCACTCATTTTCTGATGTATTCACAAGAATGTATTGACATTTCTAAAAATATTCTAAAGGCGCGACATAACCTTAAAATATCTGTATACTGAAAAATCGATATCACCTAGATCCTCATCCAAAACTATTTATTTTCTTGTTTACCTATCATACGCAGAATCTACTAGTGTTTTTAAGAATGATGTCACGGTCAGAATACCTAGCTTGTGAGCTAGCCGCTATTATAAACCTTTATATTGAGCTCGATTCATAATATGAATAAAATGATCAATAACACAAACATCCACAAAGTAGGAATATATTTACACATTAGTCATTGTTTGTTCTGATATGGCACATATATATATATATATAAATATATTTATCAACCACTAAAACCATACTAATAAAATTAATAGCACAGTTGATAGTGTGTCATGTTATTGACTCATCACCAGGGTTGCCTTCTCAAACATGTAATTTTTCCGTAGATGAACAAAAATTAAAATATCTTATTATAAAGTAATCATAATGGTCATACACCATGATCAAAACGTTTTTCTTCAATGAATTATTAGATATCTAGGTTATAGATATTTATAGATGCCTATATAGTCAATGGAAGATTTTAAAGGAATAGGTAACAGTTATTATAATTTTCGAACTGGATTGATTATTGGCCGATTCAAATTTATCACATGAATACATGAATCTATAATGATGGATCTATTATTGAAATCGAAGTTGAAATTTCAATATGCATTCTTCAACATGGAGAAATTGTCCTGAACTTGGCAACCCTGCCACATTGCTGGATATAACTGTCGATTTTTTTCGGTCAGTTTCGGTTGAGATCGACTGTTAAACTTTTGAAAAAGCCTGGTGATCTTGGGCGCGGTGTAATGCTAGTTGCATAATGATCAGGATTTATTTTGAAGATAAATTGAATAAAATCGATTGTGCAAACTCCTATGATGTAGATGAATAGAAAAGTAGAATATCAAAATGGGAAATATTACAGAAAAAAAGATATATCTGAATGTTATTTGATGATAATTACAGGGCCGGATTGGGTTGTATGGTTCTCTATAAATTAACGTACATCACATATAAGCTGAAATAGGCATACCTAAGCATAAGTACAAGTAATGTAATGCAATGCAATATTATGTGAATATTTTATTTTCGGAAAGTTAATATTCGTTAATATGCAATAGTTGGCATGAATTGGAATGAATATTTTTTATTTTACGAATTAAGGTTGTGAACTTTTACTTGTGAATTAAGTATTGGGTATATGTACTTGACATTTTTCTGCATGCCATGGTAACACAAACTTCAATATTGACAAAACTTCTACCACAAGCTTTATCTTTCAGTCATTCGAAGTATAATTTCAACATTCTTACAGAGTCAAGAAAGAATTGTGAATAGTTTCAAAATGAGTTTGAGATGCCCAGATTTGCCGTTCTTGCCTGGATTTACTTTCAATCCAAACGTAAGAATCTAGTTATAAATGCAATACCGAACAATGGATGCAAAATATCTTTATAAATCAATTTTGATATTTTTTCAGATTGGCAGAACAAAATTTAACATGAACCCAAAATTTGATTTCATTGGAGAAGGTAACAGAGCTCTAGTAGAAAAAGTGAAGCCGAACATGTTCGGTCCGTTATCCGATAAATATCCTTCAATTTACCCTAGAGGGGAAACTATCGAAATACCAGGATGGATTGCTTTCGATAAAAAGGCAAGCTTTGCAAATTCTATCCGCTTGACTTTCGATTATTTGGAATATTTTTTAAATTTTTTTATTCAGAAATATTCATGAATAATTTTCAATTAGATAATTTTTTGAGCTATTTTCAAATGCGCGGATATTCTCCTACATATTGTAACTGTCAAATCTGTGATATCAGAGCTGCCAAAATTCATATGTACACATTAGAAACTGTCTAGAAAATGTCAGTATTAATATGAATGATGATTACTTCAATAATCAACATTTATTTCATTATCATCTGCATAATGGATATATTCGTTATATCTGCATAAAATCACACTAAGGACATTTGATATTTGGTTTTTCGGCGTTCTTCGCTGAAGATTGAATGCGTATTGCAGGCGCAAATTAATAATTACATTGACAATAAACCGTCATCTAATCATAACTAACGACTAATTATGATTGGAATTTCAGATACTTTGTTTCGATGCATTCTTTCAAGAAACCCTACAGGAATTCAAAGGTTCTCCCTTTCAAGTCAGGAGAGTAAAAATATATCTCTTCTTGGAGGACGGAACCATTCAAGTCATAGAACCCAGAGTGGAAAACAGTGGTGTAGCACAAGGTAAAAACATGTTGTATCTGTATTTCTATGTCTTAAGAGAATGTCAGGGTTTTTACGTCAAGATACATTCTAGTTATCTACAGAAAAAAGTATCATACGCATACCAAACTGATTTCAACATGTAGTTTAATGTGTACAGAGAAGGCTGCTTTGTCAAATGGCACTATCAAAACTAACGGTTACAATTTGAAAAACATGTCCATGACATCATATCCGAAACATTAATGACGTCAATAATGTGTCTGCAATTCATACATCAACGTCAAATAATAAATTTATTTTTTCTTGGGAGTGACGGTATAAATTGATGTGTTAGAGGTCTCCTATGACATTTTTTCAATATATTTCTTCTTTTAATATTCAAAATATCTGTTTGCCTGAAAGCACTCGGACATCTAGAATAGTTTCGTTTGTCCTTCTATCCCCAACATTTCCAGGAACTCTCATCGCTCGTCAAAAAATCCGTTTTCCTCCACCGATGGACGACAATTTCTACGACATCATCGACTTCAACATAGGCAGAGAAGTGGAACTTTACGGACGCGTGTTTAAGATCACCAATTGCGACAAATTCACCAGGCATTTTATGAACCGGTGCGGTATCGCGATGCCTGACCCTATTGCCGCCCCTAACGATCCCTACGTAGACATCCGGTCACGCGAAAAGAACTCGCTACAGCCTAAAAAACCCAACAGGATGACCGATACGTTGGGAAAGTTTCTCGCCAACGATAAGAAAGTGAGATTTGATTAATTATATTTTTTTTTCGTTTTATCAGGTCAACGGATTTGAAGCAAAGGATGAATGAATGTTTTCAAATTCAGTTTCATGTCCCTGGATGAAAATTGTTCTACGAAATTTATTTTTGTTCAAACAGGGAGCATTGATTGAACGCAGTTGTTTTTTCAAAATGAAATACCTTGAATATTCTCATGTTTAGATTTGTTGTTCTATTAGTCAATATTTTTTTTGGATTTATTAAATTCCGTTAAAAAACTATTTAGTGAACTGTCATTTGAATAACTATGTATGAGATGTTTCAGAATATTCAGTTAATGATTTTTACTGGAATCCAGTGGCGTAATTATACCATCTGGGGCGCCCTGGCAAATTATTTCAACATTAACAATCGTCACAACTTTCATTTTTTTTTCTAACACAAAAAACGTTTTCATTTCTGAGCTTGTGGCCTCTTTGGCTGGGGCCCCTTTGAGTGGGGGCCCGTGGTATTTAGTTTGCCCTGCCACCTTATAGTTACGGCACTGCTTGAATCAAAAGATGAACTACACAAACTTGGCCATTTTTGAACGGTCTTAGGTTGAAATAAAATGCAAGCAACGCCGACTACAATCAAAATAAACAGAAGAATTTCTAAGAAATCCGAAATTTTGTCTAACTAGTTTGAAATGCGTTGAAATCGACAATTTTCAAGATCTGCAAGTGTGATTCAAATATTGGAATAGAAAATGTCTTTGCGATTAACTTGATATGTCTGCATAAATATCCTAAACAATTTCAAGGTCTTCTAGGTTATAGAGAAAAAAGTAACAATCAATTAGTATTTTAAATGTTGAAACAATTTCGAGTACGTCAAAATGACAATACTGGCGGGTATTGACTTTTTCGGATATCTCGACTATTATTCAGAGTATAGTTCACTGGAATACTATCTATATAGTCTTCTGCGTACACGACTTTTTGTATTCTATACTGGTTCCTTTAGGATCTTCTACAAGATTTCTCTTTTAAGGATTGAAATGTCCGTAGGTGCTTCATTTTCAAGGATACTGGGACGACCAAAATACAGAACATGGATACATCCATCACCTCGAATTACGGTACTACCTAGCAGACGACACCATAGAAATCAAAGAACTACAAGAGGAATCTGGTGGTGAACCCGCTTTCATCTTCTTGAGGCGCGGCAAACTCCCCAAAGTTTACAAGGAACTTCCGACTCCGGGACACGATTCTGAGTACACAGTTCTGAATGTCCTAGGATCATCATTATCTAGCAGGAGATACATCATCGATCCATTGGACTGTGGTCGACAGAATATCGATTTCTATACGGAGAGAGACCTCAGCATAGGTACGTCTCAGTTTTCTATATATAAAAATTGAGCCTCGACATTATGGAAGCTGCTCTTACAATTCTACTGATATGAACTTCAAAATAGAGCTGAGATAGCGCCATCTAGTTATCATGATGCAACAGATATTATTCCTGTATGTTTTAAGAAATTTGAATCATTCGATTATTGCTTTTGGGTTGAGTATTGATGAGTATGATATCTTAAAAAAATTAATATATTCATTCCATTCGTTGGTAAGCACACTTTTTCGAATTGTAAACTAAAGATGCGATTTCTTTAAAAACAATCGATTTTTGAGGGTATATTATATGAACAAAATTTGAAGGCATAAAGTAGTCGTACTGGATGGTGGAATAATATACAGGGTGTTCCATTTGAAAAAATGAAGTTATCGTTAATTGAAATCTCCCGAATTAATAACGTTTCTCCTGAAAACACCCTGAATCGAAAACTGTACTACTCTGTTCAGACATTTCAACCATCCTTTATCTTCGTATTGACCAAATATGAGCACTCATTCATCACTGTGAACGTTTTGTGTGTGAATATTCATAATTTCCGCTCCAGATTGACAACGTCGCAAATTATTGGAAAAACAAAGATAATATTGGATGCAGAATTTCACGCTGAGTTTAACGATGAAAAAATATATAGGGTGTTCCATTTGAAAAAAGCAAACATTATGTATTGCCCCGCTCAGGCTAATTAACCTGTATATCTCAAAATATTTTAGGATTGTATATCTGCGCAAACATTTATTTGTATTCCCATTACTAAGTGAGTAATTCCACTTCCACACACTAATGGGCCACCCTGTAGATCTTATCTATATTATGTAGATCTTATTCTGACTCACCCTGTATATTTACCAAGTAGATACCATAGGTATCAAACGATGTGCAAGAAGTTTCAACATTTTATTGACTCTTCTTCATGAATTCATGTTTGCCGACTAACTTCAGAACTACAAACCATGATGCGATTTAAAGCTTCGAACTTCCTTTGTCAGAATAATTACTTAGAATCCCCAAAAAATATTAAGTGATATTTTTGCGACGCTTAAATTATTTACATCCCCAATCCTCTTATTGTGAGAACTAAGAAATTTCGACGATGTTCCCGGTTCAGTGAATTGAAACCGTTCCATTCGGCTGATCAGCAGTCTCCAGATATATGATGACCTTGAAATAATGAAACGGGCTGTGAACAGCAATAAAAAAGGGATAGAATGGGAAGAACAGAAGTTTAGGTGGTTTCTTAGGGGTTGTTTGTAATGAAGTCGATTTTGATATATTGAATGAAAGTGCCGATGACATTTTTTTTTAGTTTTCGTCTCTTACCAATATAAGTGAAATATATGTTGACTTAGAAACATTGAAATATCTTGATGTTCTGGTTCTATTGGATTTTAATGTTTCAGCTATTGCGCAAGTGAATATTTGATTGTTTCGATTAGCCAAAACCGATAGTTTTGCTCAGAACTTTTTCGATAAGTAGATTTAGTTATTGAATATATTTGCATTTCATCTGATCATGTAAAAATAGGGTTAAACCGTTGGTTATAAATAAATAAATGAATGAATAAATAAATAAATAAATAATTCATCATCACAATACTATTCATTATTTTCAAGCTGCCGTTATCAACTGTTATGGAAGAAAAATAGTCTTGACAGACTGCGATTCGTTCACCAAAGCCTACTACGCAGAGAAATATGGAATTAGCGAATTCACTAGCCTTCAAATTCCTGACATAAAGAAACAAGTGAAGGAGATTCCTCTGCCCAAAGACAGGGAACTTCCGCCTTGGAACGGGTATGGCAGCCACGAGGACTCGGCTCAGAACTGCATAACTGTAGAGCCGAAGGCGCCTCAGAAAGATTTCAAGAAGTTCCTGCTGTACGACAGGTATTTTTCAACAACTTTGGAATTGTCAAGTAATAAATATCAATATTTCGAAACACATGGAAATACAAATACACCACGGAAGCATCACATGTTGATTGTAAAATAGAACTGGAAAAATTAAATTTGTATATTTTTCATACGGGGTATAATCTTTATTTTTTGATATTTCAACTTGAAATTCATAAAAAATGTCTTTGGAACCGTCCATTTATGATATGAGAAACTCATATAGAACTTCACCAGAGAATTCGAAAATATCTTCACACGGTCTTACATTCAGGTCTGGAAACTAGGGCACTTTTGACCGCTGGGAGCGTAATTATTCTGAGGTAAGATTAATCTTTGACAGTTCGTAACGATCTTGTGAAAAAATATCGATTAATTAGGCTTGAATAATGAATGAAACCAATGACAGAAATATTATTTCTTGCAAATTTTCTCAAATGAATCATTCGTATTTTCATATAGCTTATCGGATCTGATTTGTGATTGACTGGCAAAAACATAAAGAGGGGACAGCGCTGCAGGTGGCAAAACACGAAAACTACCTTAATTTCCTTAATGTTTGGGCAACTCCTCACCCTACCAGTTTCCAGACCTGTATGCGAGAACGTAGTTCTAGAAGACTGACAAAAAATCACCCCATATTTTAGTAGACATCAGATAATGATATGTTTCTCAGGAACGGTTTGGACAGTCATGTGTTGAGATTTGAGGCAAGAATGAAATCGAAAATACCCGAGAATTGTTCGAGAGTCTTCATCATAAGCTATTATCTTTGTGATGATACTGTGGCTATCTTCGAAATTGCCAGAAAAAATTCAGGTAACATGCTCAGTTGAACACAGAAAACACGAACCAGAAGTTCATTTCGCCAATTTCAGGATTCAAAACCTCCACATTCTTGGCTAGGGACAAAGTCAAGCTACCTGGTCAAAAAGTTTATACCAGTAAACCACCCCTTTGTGTTTCCCCTCAACATATGTTTATTGGGGCGACTCTTATTATCAATGAGTTTGAATTCGTTTTATTGGACGCAGATGAATATGCTTTGAGATATATGGAATTGAATGCTGGTCAGGTAATTATTTAACTCGATTTGACAATTTCTTTAAGTTGATATTATTGAGTTGAGAATTTTATATCTACAGGATGTCCAGACACTCTCCTGCAAAACGAAAACTGTAGTTTCTAGAGGTGATTTTAAGTCGATTTAGCTCGAATTACCTTGATCCCAAAATGCTTCCTGAGGGAGGTACAGCCATTTGAAGAAGACGTCTTTATATGAGATTCCTTCAAATTATTCAAAAATACGGCTAATTGAAAATATTGAAACTTGGTATAATCAATAAACAGTTACCAATCCGTCGTTCGCTGTAAATATTTTGTTTTAGATCTATCACAAGCGTTTCGTCGGGGAAAACCGACTTTCATGGAAAATGTTCTCGTCTTTCAAATCGACACCAGAAAGAACCGTCTTCGAGAAAAAAAAATCTAAACTTTTTATAATTCTTACATAAAATCATATTGGATAATAAAATTACTTACAGCTAATAACGGGTTGGTAACTGTTTATTATTATAACAAGTTTGAATTTTTTGAGTAACGGTATTTTTTATAATTCAAAGATAACTCATATAAAGATGTAAAAGAATTTTCGGATAAGGGTAATTTGAGCCAAATCGACTTGAAATCACCTCTTGTAACTGCAGTTTCCGTTTGGTAGGAGAGTGTCTGGACACCCTGTATCTATTGATGATTAATAGACTGGAAATTAAATTTTTACTGACACTATTTTATGAAACAGATGATGTTCTATTGTTTTTTTTTCAATAAGAATGAAAAAGAAGCATATGTATATTTAATAGTGAATATAGATTTCTCATACCAAATCGGAGAAGATTTTGGACTATTGAACATTGAACGTATCTCATTTTTTTAGTTCTCCAAGGCGAATATAAAACTGATCATGGACAAAGTAAGAGAAAAACTGAAACCAATTTATAAAGATTTTGTCGCGGAAAATATTCCAAATGAAACTCCTGTGATTTCATATGAAAAACTGAGGTGAGTCTCGTAACTGAAATAGATCTTATCAATCTTGGGTATGAAGCACAATCAGCAAATAAATTACATCTGATAGATAACATTATGGAACTCCTTCGATGAAATAAAAAACTCTTTTCACAAGAATATACTATTTATCTATAAAATGCAATAACACTTTATATCATGAAATGATGTTGCGAAAAAAACTCAGATGAAAACTGAATATCTTGGATCCTCTTAGAAATTGGAGCCTACCAAAGTAGGAAACTGAAGTTAATTGTTATTATAGGAGCAAACTATGTGGAATAATGGGACCAGACTTCACAGAACACGAAATGATAACAATTTCCAGAGCTTTTTCAGCTGTCTGTTACAATGAACGCTACGACAGGAATAAAATAAGGTAAATTATTGATTAGGGTTTATTGAAAAGATTGAGACATCTCGGTACAATAAATTTCACATTCGATAACTTTTTACATATGAGAGTTGAGGTTCGAAACAGAATTATTGCTTGAGCATATTATTTGTCACCATCATTCTGAATGAATATGAAATTATTATTTTTTCATCATGGGCATGAGAGACTTTTCATGCAAATACCGACAATGACTTGGATGAAGTTTCTCTGTTTCTTATTGTTTCGATTTTGTACCGGGAGATTAAATAAGGGTAAAGAGGTACTGTATGTCAGTAACTATTTGTCTTGCGGTGAAAAATTTCATGATCAAGGTGGTCGAGAGAAAATTATTGTCATGTTTCCAGGATTGTCGACTAAGTGATTTTTCACTGGAATTTACCTAAAAACTTACCAAACACATGTATACATCTGAAAGTTGACCTTCATTGAAGTAATTTTTGTCCTACATTTTTTGGCGTATTAACTGAAAAGAAGTAGTTGGGTGGTTCAAAGCTATTTCACTATTTCAAAGAAACAGCTGTAACTCCCAAACGATTCAACCATTTTCAACAAACTTAGTCTCGTTAGAAAGAGAACTGATTGGTTTACAGTGTTTGAGTGATGTCACTAGAGGGGATTTCTTGATAAGATTACAAAAAATCGCTAAATTCTTTGAAAAATCAAATGCAACACTATGACTTTCTTCTCATGAAAATGAAAACAGTTTTTCGATATCTCATTCCCAGTCCAAAATATCGAAATATCAAGATTTTTGCCATTATAACATATGAAAATTTTTTCGTTTGCTCGAAATTTGATATCAAAATACCATACCTTTCTTGTTTCAGATAATTTCGTGAACATTTTGAGGCATAATAAGCCTCAATTGTTACCTTTTACGAATCACCTGGTATTGTATCAAATTATTGTTTGAAATACGTTTCCAGAGCTTTAGCCTTGACGGAACTCAAAAGATACCTGTGGGATGATCTGGATCGTCTAAAAGAATACCTTCTACAGCGAGACAATGACAGATCGGGAAAACTGAACCGCAAAGAATGCTACACCGTCTTGAAAGGCTGCAGACTCCCGTTCGATAACCAACTCATAGAAAAAATACTAGAAGTGTGAGTATTCGACGTTTTCAGGGTGGACGACGGTGATAAAATACTTGAGCATGCAACTTTTTCAGGATCAAGAATGATGGCCAATGCAATTTGTACTATGACGATTTGATAGAGTTTCTTGACAGGAAGTTTTGTCCGATGCCAGACGTACCACCAGTCAATATAAAGGTAGGCGTTTTATTTCCGCGGTCACGAGGGTGTGAATGTTTTTTTTTAGAACGAATTATGGTGGGGCTCGGACAAAGATACGCCAGTGGGCATGCTCATCGACTGGTGCAAGTTTAATAAGTATCTCGATCTCGAATCAACCTTCAAGGATGCTGTGGGCGATGATAACTCGCTGAAAGCTCTGGAACAAAAACAACCACATTCCTAATATTGTATATTCTTTGGAATAAATATTGATGAATTTGTGATCTAGCAGTCTTCTTTCGGTTCACAAGCTTTGTTCGGATCGGAAGGCAGTGATCCTTCCAAATCACCCTTTTTCTTCTTTTTGAAATTGGACACGAGGAGTCTCAGATCGGCAATGGCCTTTCCTGGGGACAATTTCTGAAACAAACACAGTGTTGACATCTCCTGAGATCTAGCGATGAGTCATATTACTTTCGGACAACATTTGGTACAATTGTTGATCTGCTGACACCTGAAGATGTTGTAATAATTCGTGAGTTTCGATAATCTCAGCTTGGTACCTTCGTCTCTGGTGTCTTTGATCCATCTGTAGGCGTTCAATAAGGCTGCTGGCCCTAGGAAGTCGTTGGGAGCCTTCGTGTGGCCATGCCACCAATATTCAGGACAAGAAGTTGAACAACATGCACAGAGAATGCACTCCACATAGCCGTTCTGAAAACGACATGTTTCGTCATCACTTATGCAAGCGCTGTCTGGTTTGAGAACGATTCGAAGAATTCGCCTTGGAATTTGAATATTTTTTGTATTCGCTATGATTCATTTCTCCACTTCACAAAGTGGAGAAGATATCGAAAAAACAACTCTTGTACGATACCATGAAAACTATAATTGCTCGATCATATTTAATGTCTCCTTTCGTGGGAAGTTTTATACAAAAAAAATCTCTCTATGGCCTTCTTCTACATCTTTTCCAACTTTATTTTTTCGGAAAGTGTTAAATGTATTTCAAAATGGTGAAATATATTTCCGAAAGCGTCAAATGTAATTTAGAATAGTGAAATATATTTTGGAAAATGCTGAATATATTACAGAATAATTGAATGTAAGCGTCAAATCTAATTTGGAATCCGGACAATGTATTCCAGGATAATCATTTGTGCCTACCTTTACTTCATACTTGTAGGAAAAATGCGTCATAGTTGATAAAAAATCCTTTTTTGCATGAAAAAAATAACAACTTGAAACTTTTCAATTTCTGTTTTTGGTTACTCACCAAAGAATCCCTATCTTTGATACTCTGCAGGTACTGGCCTTTACCATCTGGTTTCCCTTTTTCTCGGATAAGATACGGCATTATTCTTTTGTGTTGTTCAATGAATTTGGTAAAGTCCACTACCAAATCTTTGATAACGTACATGTGAGGAAGAGGATAGATCTTTGTAGTGCCTCTCAGTTTGATCTTACTGAATAAAAAAAAATAGGAAAGTATAATGTATCATTTTTATACAAGGAGTTCCTTCATGAATTAATTGATTTTTATACTGAAAATTTTTCGAGGATGCTTACCACTACAACTTTTTTATTTTAACTTTTGTTCAACAGGTTGATTTGAAATTAACAAATCGTTGAAATTATGGCGTTAACTTCAATAGTTGGGATATATAGAATCCTATGTATATTTGTATATTGAGATAAATCATTTCTCTTACTGAGTGCAGGCTAGCCTATTAACTCCATCTATATTCATTCCACATGATCCACATATTCCTTCTCTGCATGATCTCCTGAAGGATAATGTCGAGTCCTGTTCTGTTTTAATTTTCATGAGAGCATCGAGTACCATCGGTCTACAACTATAGCCGATTCATTTGGAGAACCAGTTGGATATTTGATCATTTTTATACTTACTCATTGACGTCGATGGTGTACTTTTGCATGTGACCTTTCTTCTTCTTATCGTGAGGATCGTAACGGTAGATTTTGAACGTTTTGAGTCGCGGTGTTTTTTTATTGGGTTTTGCGGACATGCCCCTCCAGAGTATAGAAATTTGTGGGGAAGGGAAATTTTCTAGGCAACAAATTGTCTTCAACACATTTTTGGCGAGCAACATTCTTTTTTTGACACTTTTTCCCTGACATGACAATTTGGAAAATTGATATTTGTATTTACGTTAACATAGAGTGTTTTAAATTAGTGACAAATATACCAGACTCACTATGAATTGGAATACTAAACAGAATGACTTAGTATCATAGGATATTTTTGAGAAATCAGCACAAAAGGAAAAAAAGATTATTAAAATCGACTCAGAATATGAGGAATGTATCCTTATTGGTAGTCCAGTCCAGACAATTTTCTGTAGTAATGTGTGTGCATGAAAAATTGTCGAATATTTTGCATGAAAATTTGTTACCAAGAAAGTGTCCTAGCCATAGGAGAGGGCACTTTTTGAAGTTAAATAACAATAAAAATGCATGATTGCTGTTTCTTAAAGGCAAAAAATTTGAATGCTGAATTTTAGAAAATTTTACATGCAAGAAACATATTTTGTGGACTATTTCCCGAATAAGAGAATCTGTCAAGAAATAAATGACATAAGTGAAAATCGCTCTTGTCACCTGCTAACGTGCAAATTTTCAGCGAAAATCTCCCTCGCCACCTGCTAGCATGCAGATTGTCGCTGTAATCAGTGAATTTTTTTTCATTTTAAATAAGAATTTCAACATATGGGGAAAATGGTCATTTACGAATTACATCAAATGGGGCAATGTCCTTAAGTTATTGAGAGCTCAGTTGTCCTTGATGACGTCCAGTGATATGAATTGATAGAGAAAATCACGGGAGGTTGTCAGAGTTGACGTATTCGTAAGGCTAAAGCAAATGCTAGAAGGGTAATTCATCAATCAAAAGTGACGTACAGTGAATACATTATCGACAATGCGGAAAATCCGTATAATATGCGGCCTGGCGGCAATTGATGGTGATAGGAACATGGACGGAAAAACATAATTAATATGCATCTTCTCTTCGGAATCATGTTTTGTTTCGAACCAATTTATTGATCAGTCCTTTGCTTTTCCTGAGGATTCATATTTATTGAAAGATCCATGTAAATCAGAAATTGTCACGTAAATAGGAAATATAAGGATTCATATATTTCATATTTCAATTTCCCTTAGCGTCATACGACTCTGATTGAATTCTTAATAGACCGAAATTCTCATGTCCAGGGTAGGAGTGAACTGATGATAATGATCCTGAAATATTCAGTATAATAGTTCTTCAAATATATGTTATTTTTTTATTAATGATTCAGGAGTTCCTATAGTTCTATTGTTTCATAAAACTCAAATGTCTACATTTCGAATGATATAAGCCCTAAACGTAGTTTTTGAGTTCTCTAAGCGAATTGAGTCGGAAGTAATATCATCAAGCTCTACTTATTTATAACGAATACTTTCACAGTGACGTTCTGGAATTGAAATTATGACATTTCTTTGAAAGCTGGACAATTCATAAATTGAAAAATCTTGTTGGAATATAATTTCTAGCAAAACGAATTACTTCAATTGAAATTCTTCAATTTCTGGTATCTTCATTAATTGAGGTGAATACGAAGCTGATTCAATTTTCTGGAGTTGTCTATGTTACCATGGGAACTTTTAATTAAAGTTTTTGAAAGGTGGATCCAAGCACGTTAAGGCGTATTTTAAATGAACAAAGTTAGTTTTCATAAAGATCAACATTTTCATGAGTGAATGCTTCAATGTTTATAATACATGAATATGCGTTAATTGCAAATCTGATTTTTGATGATGTAGTAGTGAAAGCTCACATATCGGTTTTTCTCTATAAGCACTTCTCTAATTACTGTTCTTGTAGTTCCTGTTTGATGCATATTCTTTTTTCAGAGCGACCTCCTTTGATGATAATCCAATTTGCTCAGGTATAGGTAGACTCTTTGATATCGGGAAAAATGAGATCATTTTGTACCAGCGTTAATGAAAGTAAATTACATTTTCAAAATATAATCCTCCAGTAAATCATGTTGCAACGGTGATCACCTTTTCACTGAAACAATCCTATTAAATCACAATATGGAAGTAAATCCTACAATTATAGTGATAAAATGCCCACACGTTTGTTGATGTATTATTTTTTTTTTACAAACTTTTGGTTGAGTAATTTCAATCCAAATATTCATTCTTTCTAATTTTTGTTATTAGTTGATAAGATAAATTGTGAGTTTACAACAAAATAATGAGTGGAAATAAGGACTGAGAACTTCCACCTCATCATTTCGTTGAATTATTTGAACTATGAATTATGAATTGTTGAAATTTTTGATGGAGCATGGAGCATGCGTTCTATGAGATTCAGACCAGGAATTACTCGTCAGGCATTCTTTACCGCCAACAAATTACATTTTGCTAACTGGTAGAAAACTATCAATGTATTTTGTGATTATTTTCCTTTCACAGTTCAAAGTTAGCAAAATTTTCTGAAACTGGATATAACTATTCAAATATCAGGTTGAAATGATGGAAACTGTTAACGTTTAGTAGTTGAATGAGGATGACCCTGATAGCAGACAAGTGATAATGGATGAATCGAAGCAGATTTGCGCGCTATAAACAACGTTTTATGATTCAAATGAAAGAAATGATGGAAATTCGAATGAAACAATCAATAGATAAACAGATATTGGAGTAGGAAAAATCTGCATTGGATGTGCGAAAAACAATATTATTGAAAGGAAAGTATTAGCGGCTAATTTTTGAAGTAAATGCCAGTGGATTTTGATGAACTTTCAATACTTCAAATCGAAAATATTATTTCCTGATGTTGAGGATCGACCTGCGATAGATGTATTTCCAAATCAAACTCTTCAATCATGAAATATCGTGGAAAATGATCTACTCGTCTTCTCACTCAACACAATTAATTGGCAATTAATGAATTATCAGATCATCGAGAAAAACGTGATTACAATGAAAACATCAGAATTGTAAATAGACTCATTGGAAATCAGCTAATTCGTGGTTGACGTGCACCATTCGATACCCCATCTTTCCCGATGCGGACGATATTTTCTTTTCCATTCGACATATTGGCGTCTAGTCTGCCGGTGAGGATACCCACCCATCAGACACATCGCGTCGCATTTGACTTGATATATGCTTGTCGTAGGCAAAAATATTTCCACAGTAAAATACATTTCCCAGATCTATGAAACGAGAAACATTTATATTTAAGTTCATGTATTTTCATGCTCAGTGTTATTTTTTATGAAATTATGGATGATGTTTCAATACTCATCTGACAGAAAATGATGAGATTCACAATAAGAACGTTGGAGTTTTTTAGCGTTGTTGAATAGAAACATGACATTCAAAGACGACTGTAGTTAAAATTTAAGCCAAACGAAATATCATGTTTTTTCCATACTGATGAGAACAAGCCAGTCGAGTCTTATTTATAAGAATTCGATCAATGAGAAGGTGTTTCGCAGATGTATGGATAAAAATGGCATAACAAATGTATTTTAACTCAGGGGTGTCACAATGTTTTTATCGTGGTATCTTATTGTTTTTATCTTTCAATACCATTACCAATAAATTTCTGATTGTTGAGACTTATAAAGTGCGCGGCTAAATTATGGAACAAATTCAATAACATATGTACAAAAATCAAAAAAATCCTAGAATACGTCAACTTTAATTTGTGAATGCGCTCATTTCGACATAATTTTTTTTGGGAACGTCATTAAGATCCGAGGTATGACGTCATCGGATTTTTTTTAAATAGCAACCTATACTTTTGACAGTGCCGTTTGGAAGAGGGGCTTTTTCTGCGTATGGCGCACTAAATTCAATGGTATAATAATAAACAATGATAAATAGGTTTATTCAAGAATTTCTACAAATGAAATTCAAAAGCACACAAAACATATATAGGTACGTACTTTCTCACTTTACACAAAAATAGATAAATGTATATATACATAATATAGTACAAATGATGAATAAACAGACAAATCACTGAAGCAGTCATTACACTGTTAGTTATCTTCCTTAACAATATTTTCAAGAAAAAAAATGTATATATGTTTTAGGCATCAATAATTATGGTAACACAACGATGCCAAAATTCATTTGGAGAGGCATCTCTGATTCGCTAATGAAGATTGTTCAATTCTAGTCGAAATTTGGTGTTGGTTTTTGAATGAAACTTAATCCAATTTTATTTTTCGGAGTATCGTTGAAAAAAGACAAGCAGCAATACCGCACTTTCTGGCGAGCACTCACAACTATCTTGTTTGAATGAATAGATTATAATATGTTGAATGTTTTCAATTCATCGCCCTTTACATTCAAGTATAGAGTTTACATGCTACATTATTAATATCATTGTTTATTCTTGTACATTCTGGTATTGTTTTTATTATTAAAGGATATTCTCTGGTGAATGAAAATTAATTTTATGTAATTGAACATAGACAATGAGTGAATATGATTATACACTTCAACTCAACCAAACATTACAAAAACGTTTATAATATGCTAAACGATTTACTATCTTATGCTTTCAGTTATCAGAAATATCCCATGAACACAATTTGAAAATGGATTTCTTGCAAGAGAATTAGGAATACCCAAACAAATTAGATTATGATTCGTGCTGTGAAACATTTTAGTTCGATTATACAACAAACTGCTCGAACAAGAAGAGCTCAATGCGTGAATTCTACTCCGCATTATCCAAGATATTTCAATTCGACAAATTCACAGTTTGAAGCTGAAATCCGGGTGGATGGAAATCAATTCAATGGGCAATATCCCTTAGGGAAACAGAGGAACGTCTGAGTGAAGATATAATATAGTATCTCGATTGCATGTCAAATATTGGGAATATCCTATGAAGTAAACAATTGGTTTGATTATTTGATTCAAAGCTCTATCTCTATCGTGAATCTAATGGAGATTTTCCACTGCCCATGATCTTGCAGGTAATCGAATATTATAAGCCACAAGAATACCCACAATGTTAAGGTATCTCCTTTCGTGGGAAGTTTTATATAAAAAAAATCTACCGAAATGTTAATCTATTAAGAACCCTACAACAATCCAATTTCCTTTCTGCTAGAGGTGAACAAGGTTTCGATTCTTATATTTGGAGGCTATTCCTTTGTCATTTTCTCAGTTTCTTTTCTATACCTATAGAAGATATGTCTCTGATATTAGTGATATTACAGTATTCTATCTCTATCTTCCATCTTTAATTGATCAATTCAATTCAAATAGCAACCTGTTGGAAATCAGCTTAGTCAGTAGATGATATCCTTCCTGTGTCCATTCTTATTGCTAATTGAAACTAGCTATTTCGTATTTGATGATAGTTCTGAAATGCTTCGTATATATGAATGATTGGATTTTGAGCATATATGACGTTGATTATCTAGGTCTAGGATAATTGAATTCGAACAGGAATAACGATGATTGCACGAATCGAAAATCAATTAACTACGGTGACATTGTCAATGAAACGAGATAATTGGTCGAAATAAGTGTCCGAGTTGGCGTTAGAGTGACAATGGACGCAAATTATCGCTGAGGCATTGATTAATTCCAATAAAACACTGGGAACAGGAAAATGAAATGAAGGGTGATATAATTAACTTTATTTGCAGCATATTTCACTGAATTCGTTACGATACCTGATCTGCAGTATCGAATAACTGATTCATGTTGGAAGGTCATTTCGAAAATTGTTACTTCTCTATAATATTTATATTTTGTTTTGTTCTGTTTTCCATCTGATCTTGGTGAATTTTTTCAAATAATGATGTCGGCACAGAATGAATAGTTTAGATTGTTCTTAGAATTTTCAAACCGTGGAGGATAAGTCCAATTTCGTGAACAATCAGGTGAACTAGAAATTGATTTCAATTCACCCAGCTCCCCCTGTACAATTTTTAGTACGATGGTTTTTTACACTCTGTAGGTGGTGGCATTTTTTGGCATTTTTTATCAGTATATATATATATATATATATATATATATATATATATATATATATATATATATTGATTTGTATGCAGAAATACAGGAATTTAAACATTGAATCAATTGGAATTGTTATTTTGTACTCAATCGACAAGTTTACATAACATAACACCAAACATATCAATATCTCTGAACACACATATTTTGAAATATATGCAAACAAAATAAACATATCGGACATAACAACTGTCCCTCTGGAATTATTCGAATAAACATAGTGGACAATCATTATCGAAACAGTAGTTATGTAGGTTGAGATGAATAGATTATGAAACAATGGTCAAGCAAACAGTAGTAGGGTGGTCTAAAGAATAGAAAAATCCATGTCATTTATCGATTAATTTTCTCATTAACACCTAGCGCCATTAAAAAAGTCCAGAATGTCAAGTTGGAGTTTGAATTTGCTTCAGTAATTTTTATAATCTGATCCTGTTGACCTACAGATTTAATGTTCTGTTTACAATTGTCCATATCCAAAAGATTATCACATTCTGAATCTTCACTTCTTCTTCTGCAGGACCATTATATTTTAACAACCCCATATTAATCTAATGTCCTAGAGAACTTTCATTTAGCTATCGCATATTCCATTTTGGGTAATCCCCAGATCCCATATCTTCCATCTCCCCTCAACAAGGTAAGAAAGTGGTCCCCAGTCCTAGTGATTTTCTTCAGTCTTCGATCGTTCGCTGTTTTCGCTGAAGGTCTGTAGTTTAGAACGCATTCTTCTTGCACCAAAGAATCTACTGAACCTGGTCTGAGGTACCTCAGATTTCTCAAAGCTTGGTCTGCTTCCAGCTTGTAGAAGTACATAAGATAAATGGCTACCATGACACCGCTTCTGCCCAATCCTAATCTGTCATGGATTCCTACTGGCTGCAATAGAGGTTACAATAAAAATAATAGGTCATAATGAATTCAAACAACTCTTCTATAACCAGTTTGATCTTGCGATTCAACGACCATCGATATTTTCTTCGAGGTCATGTGAAAAAGTTAATTATAAACAGTGGAATTGAACCGTACTGTCAATCCTTCTAGAGAGTATTTTGTTCGAGAATATTAATTGATTTCTACATGTTTTTTTTCCACTCAATCCATTTGATATAATCGTTCGAACATTAAAAGTGCCTCAGATTTTAGTTTGACTGCATGATACATTCAGTCAGATGTCAGTAGTTGATCAACTTCAAATAAATCTCACCTTCTCATATTTTCTGCACCACTGAATAGTTCTGATGAATTCGAATATTTGTTCGATAGTTGGAGCATGACATTCTTCGATGGGTATGTAGGTCCAAGTGAATTTTGTTTTGTCCAAATCCGGAATCTTCTCTGGACATAACGTTACAATGTGCCTCGTACCTTGAATGAATTGAATCGAAAGAGAAATTAAAATGATTTTTTCGTAATTTCATTTCGAAAATATAACAGTAGTTGAACTTGAGGAGAAACACCTCGTATAAGTGAAAATGAATACTCACCGATTTGCCATAGATATTCTAAATTTCCTCTCGTTTGTGGCCAAGCAAAAGCAGAGAGTTTTTTGTCAATCCACGTGAAAAACCAGGGTGGATATAAGGCATCTTCCTCATTGAGCAACATCAACCTTTTGCAAAAACATCGAAAACTAACATAAATATTTATCAAATATTTGATCATCTACAATTTTTTTGTTCCAATTTTATGAACTATAATATTTCTAAATTATACAATGTGGGGTTAATCCGGTAGCAATAGATCAATATGCAAGGTTTACTGACCTTTCTGGTCCTTATAACTAAGGTCAAAATGATTCATTTTGTTTGAACACAGTTTATACGTTGGGGAAGGATTTTGAAGAATTGAACTCACCTATATTCAGTTTCATTTTTTACTTCCAATAGCTTTCGCCTCAGCTGATCTTCAATAAGCATTTTCACGGCAATGTTAAGAACTGGATTCGTATTATTTCAATTGCACCTTCGCTGTCACAATGATATTTTTTGTGAACTAATTCCATTAAGTAGTTATATTTAGATTATATAGGTAGTTACTAGACGTGTCGTCATTAAAATCTCTGCCAAATCATGTGTTTGTTCATTGAACTAAATATGTACTAACAATGTCAGTAAATAAACAAATTGATAAGTCTATTCTGATCTTTCTCTGCTTTTCAGATCATCTTATTCGTAAAACATATAAAATTAATCGATGAAGTAATTTTTTAGTTTCACTTGATCCTATGATGATTTACGTTTAGCTATATTTCTGGATGATATTCAAGAAGTTTTATATAAGTTGATCGGATAGTTTTTGCAGGACGGATATTTCGAATCATCATTCCCACTCTTAGAACATAAATTTGATGGAAACCAATCAAACATTATATATGACATTACTTTCATCGCTTTGATTGCTTTCGAATTCCATATCTCTATTTTCGCCAAACTCATCTTACTTCCCAAGCAACAGTTACAGATTTTCTTACAAATAGGCAACAAAAATCAATCCACTCTGAATTGATAGCATAATGAGAAGTTACATAGGAAACTGTTCATATCATTTCTGATATAACATTCGTATTTACAAAATATATTTATCAATCTGTTTCATGACCACTTATTGATTTCTATTCTGAGAAAATTTTCAACAGCATAATTGAACTAGTGATGATGAGTTATTTGCTTTGGTTAATTAGCGCAAAACCAATAAACTCTGAAGGAATATTTGAAAAACAACGTGGAAAAATCAACTGTGCTCGACTTCTGACTAATTCTTCCAGACATCAGGATATGTCAGGATCACAATTTGAAAAAAGTCTGAGTTATGTTAGGTATAAATAACTGAACAAATTTCTATTTCATCCTCTCGTTGATTTGTTGAAATATTTTCAAGCCATTTTGTAAATTCTGGTGAATGAAACCCGGTGGCTGTGGTTAAATCTGTTTTATGAAAGAAATAAACGAAATAAAACTCTTTGAGGAAATTAATATTCACCATCAAAGCTTTTCCCTTTTCTCGATTGCATTTTCATTCAATTTCAGCTCGTGAAACCAACTACGCAATATCATGGTCTTGTAATTCAATATCCAGGATTATCTTAACTTATAGTTTCTTCGTTCTCAGAATTACTATCGTATTACCCGAATTTATCATCAATTCTGGTTTGCCAATTAAAATAGGAGAATCCAAGATGAAAGGTTGTTTTAAGAAAATAAGTATATAGAACAAACTCATTCATAATTTATAGGAACCAAATGATATACAAATATCTCTGAAACTGAAGAAGTTAGGAAAGTGCAATTTGGTTAAACTCATTTCTCACATTTTGCTGTGTTTAAAATACAACCAGCTTCACTGGATGATCTTCGTGAACGGATTATTAATGTGCATCTATTACAAGAGAAGTGTTTCAAAATGTGAGGAATTAGTTTGAAAATAGATCATACTTTCATTAAGCACATAATGAAAATTATTTTGAATATCGAAATAAATGAAATAGCACTAAATAGTATAAGTTATACCTTTTCTGACCCTGTATGAAATTCAGGAAGAATTCTTAAGCAGGTAAATTCCACTCAAAAGACCTTTAATTCAAGGTACCACAAAAGTGGGGTGCCCTTTTAAATTTAGGGGTTGAGGTGCATCGGGCCCAAGGGGTGAGAGCTCAAGGCCTATAACCAAAATATGTACCAAATTGCGCTTTTCTAACTTCTTCAGTTTCAGAGATATTGGCATTGGAAGTTTTCAAATTGACACCCTGTATAACGTGTATCTCGATAGTTTTTTTAACATGGAAATAGAGAACACGAGCTATGTTTATATATACGTGAGGTATTAAATGGAATGGGATTCATCAACTTGACTCTATACCCTAAAAATATCTGATGAATATTCATTCAAACATACTTTTGAGACACATTTGTTTTTGTGCTATGTTTTCGTCACTAGTCAATATATTGTAAAAATACCACAGATTCACAGTCCTTTTCACAACACCGTTGAAGGCTATCTACATAGGTTGGCTGCCCGATTGTCATTGATATACATTTCGAAGTGGTGTGGCACGAATTCATTTCAATTTTCAATGCAAACCAAACATTATTATGCATTGAGGATTCGAAAGGATTTCATCAGTGCATTATTTTATGTTATTTATTTTGGATGTTTAATAATATTGAATTGACAATATCGTGACATTCGCTCTTTAGAAGGTATTTTGGAGGTGTATGCATTCAGATCGAGGCCTCTCTGGCCAACTTGATCTATTCACCAGACCAGTTCGCAATACGTGGGAAAGTATATTGTGCATATCAATCATACCAGGCGAGATGTGCTTCATTCAAAAAGAACATACAGATTTGATTGTGAGCTTGTCCAGGAATGATACATGAATGTTTCCATATTGTATGAATAATTCTATAATGTACCAAAACTCTCAAATCTCTTTCATTCACGTAATATTTCTGGTTCCTATAAATATAATGCGAGACAATGCAAATGTTGAATTATCGATACTTCAGATTATGTTTTGATCAGGTGAATATAGATCTCATTGTAAGTGAATGAATATTTTTTCAATGCGGAATAATTTCCACCATGACGACTTGCCTAAACATTCAAGCTTTTCAATTTCTTATTACTACAAATTTCTATACGATTCGGATCTTTCAATTAAATCTCGTTACCCATTCACGTACATTTATCAACTCAATTCTACCGTTGAAGCTACCCGGGTCGGTTTCTAGCTTAATTGCGTAGGTCGAAACATCACAGAATCAAAAAGTATCGAAAAAACCTGCTTTGATACAAAATTTGTTTGTATTCATTGCAGTTTCACTAGTGTATGTATAATTTTTCCGAATATAAAAAGGGTCAAGGGGACTTTCGAGAAGCACTGTATATTATCGTACTGAAGTCAACAGTACTAGTACATGATTCAATTTACCATTTTATCCATGAAGATGAAATATCGTAGTTCATATGATGACAGTATAAGGAGAGGGTCAGAATTCGACTCAATCCTGATGTAACCCAATGTATAGTAATATAATTCCTCTTGAAATTACACAGTTTTCAATGAAGATTTCAAGTTCAAAACTGATATTATAATTTTCGATACATAACGTGCATTATTTAAACAGTATTTTTTTATTTAAGTATACAGTGTTGATTTATCAGTCGATTTGAAGAATTTTGAATTTCAGTCCTGAATTTGAATAAAATGCGTTCCTTGTTATTGCTCTGAACAGTTAGACATTTTCTTCACATATTATTATACATAGAATGATATAGAGTCGGCTCAAAGGGTTTATTATTAACTGATGGAACGTCTACTTAGTTGTTTTGAATGTGGTCAAGGAAAAATCGTTTTTGGTCGACTAGAAATCATCTCATTATAGTTGAAACTGTTCTTCTATCGATTATCGTGAAAAACTTGTGGCAATATTTTCAATGTCAGATGAAAAATATAAAAAGACTACGGGATTGTATCTGCAGAAAGCTTCTTTAGGAAGAATCTATAGAAAAGAAAGACCGCACAATCTCTGGAAGGTTGAGTGTCGTTGTCCGGTCCAGACTGATCCCCAGAGATGCTGTCTGACGAAGTTTCATTTCCGTGTCGTGAAAACCACTGTAGAGCTGCTAATAGAGCAATTTTCGTCGTGCGCGCTTTTCTATCGTGAAAATTCTCGGGTTGGCGCTCTCGACAGTTTTCCACCGGCTGCCACGCGACTCGCAACTTCCACGTTCAACTCTCCACGCGAAACTTCCGAAGTTTGGTTGGACGCGTGAAAAGGTTTTCTTGGAGAAGGCAAACTAGACTGATCGACCGAAAAATTACTTTGTTGATCTTGGCGCTGGCGTGCATTTTTTCATAATTTTTTCTAAGAATAGAACGCCATGTTGATGTAAGTAACTACGTATTATTTCAAGATGAATCATTGATGTTTCCTTCACTTAATATCGGACCAGATAAAATATATGAATTTGGAAATACCCAAGATACTGTAATTTCGAATGATGTATTTCTTCGTTCCCAATCATCTCAACTGTTCTTGAAATCATGATTTTTAGTTTGTTACTTTGTCAATTTTGATCACATAGAAAAAATCGGGGGTCTTGACTATTCACAATCAACTTATATCGTACATTTTTTTGAAATTCAAAAGCAATGAGATTTGGTGTAGCTGAATTTTTTATGTTTATAATAATATTTTAAAATTCCTAAGAAAATCTGGAATGTTGAATTTTTATATTTATTCGATTGATAAAGTGTTGTACAATTTTGATTCATTTGAAATTATCGAACATTCATACAACTATGCGACTTGAGCTCTATTTATTCCCTGGAAATGATAAATTATGTATAATTAAGCAGAATAGTGATTAATAAAGACAAAATTATTGATATCAATATTGCTGAGATCGATGTAACTTTAAAATGGATTTTGTAGTGATATGCTCATAAAAGCATATCTTACACATCTGTTCAAATATATGTGATTGACAGAATATTTGTTCAATATATCGATGTATTAATAGCTGCAATAATATACCTACCTACATCTAAAATATCTGCATTCGCCAATGCTATTAATGAAATATCGTTAAGGTGTCATGGTCACGAAATGTTTCATGAGACGTGTTTCGAAATATTTGATTAGAATAACACAATCATCAGAAACCAAACATATATAAGTCGATTCAGTATTATAATTGATATCGCAACAGTTTCAGAAGGAATCATTTTATTGTTTTTCAATATTGTTTTGTTAGTTTCTGAGGTCTGATTGATACCTGAAATGACGGTTGAAAATGACAGGAGTTAAGTCTTTGAGAAAGGTGGGAAAATAAATGTGAATAATTTTCTTTTTCCACTGATGTTTTTGAAAGAATTATGAGATGAAAAAAACAGTTAAATTGCCTTTCACGAGTAAAGAAGAAGGTGATATCAATACGAGGTTCAAGTTGAATAAACTCAAGAATATTCATGAAGATAATTGAACAATAACAGTAATTTGAATGAGAATAAGCTTTAATAATAGTGAATTCTCAAAGTGATGCCTCTATCATCAAAACACAACTGTTCTCTTGAACGTTCAGAACATAATATCGTTAAGAAGTAACAATTACAAAGCATTGTCATAAATGTGATGAGCTCATGGTACATTATTAAGAATACAGCGAAAGTATTGTTTTAAAATAAGATATCCAATATCGCATCCATAGGAAAGAAATAAATCAAAGGTAGGACTGGTTTTGCAAATGTCTTTTTGGCATAAATTATCTTTATGTACCTCAATGATGGGATTGAATTTGAAACACCCATTAGATCTCAATGAATACTTCTCGAAAATGGTAGTTCTTATTTGATATTGTTCCGGATATTGGGATGGCGTTAAATTCTAACTGGTTGATCATCGATAATAATAATAATAATAATAACTTTATTCACTCAATGTATAAATACAAATACAAATATTTAGATAGTTATGAGGCAGAAGTGAACAAAGTGTTTCAGCGATAAGTGCAAGCACTTGTTTCGCGAAGAAAATATCAGATATTTATTAATAATTAAAAAAGAGTTAAGCGGAAAAGACAAATCAAGATCAGCGTCGGATGGTGCAAAATGTACCTAACAACAAATAACTAATATTCTATAAACCATAATACTATACTATTACATAACTACAAGATATAATTATACAATTCAGAAGATAGAATATAAAATATGGAATATTAAATTTGAAAGATGTAACGTAAAATGTAAAGTTTAATTTTATTTTTATTTTATTTTATTTTTTTTTTTTTCAATAACATGCGTAAAAAATATAAATTATGGAATGTAAAATGTTAACTCCAACTCCAATAAGATGGATCGATGTTTCGGAACTTTATTGATTTGTTCTTTATTTGGAAAAGTACCAACATACAGGATACAGTCAAAAAAATATTGATAGAAACATAAAAATGAACACACCAAAATGCCACCTCAATAGTTGTTACGAACATTAATTTAACAGTAGGGACGGTCGGCTCGAACTTCCAGCAGAGGATGGCTTACCTGAATCTCGTCGTCCGGTCTGTCGAGGCTTCTTCTGCTGCTAAGGGTGGCAACCACCTATCTGTTTCACTGGGGAGCGGTGTGGACTGTCCAAGGTCTTAAGGGAGGTTTTGAGAGGGTTTTGAGAGAAATCAGGATACAAGACTTTAACTAAAATACCGTAGCGCGAGCGTGTCTAGGTTTTAGCGAGTACAATTTTGGAGTGTCGACCGGCTCTCGACCGATACTCTCGACAAGCCAGCATGCTGGAGTCGATCCGCGAATAAAAAAGAGCAAGAAAAAAAAAAGGATTCATTCAATCAACCCAATAAACAATTGAAATAAATAAATGAAACACATCAGGATGAGAAACTGAATAAATTAATTCTAAAAAAGAAATTGGGGCGTGAACAATAGATTTTGAATATTGAAGAATAACCCATATTCAGAGATCCTCCTTCATAAAACACTTTTTCGCTTTTCCAACATTTCAGTTTATGTCACTAAGCGGATTTTTCAATCCTCAATTCGAGATAATCTTGACACAAAAAGTCAGAGGGGAGCTATAGACAAAATATCTGATACAAGATCTGCCTTTAATTTTTGTACGAGTGACTAGGGAAAATTAAGTTGTTCACAAAAGTAGCCAATCGATCTTTGTACCTTACGACACGAAATGAATAATGAAATCCAATGTTTTTTCCCAATGTATAATTCGATAAAAGTATCTATTATGATAGATGAGGCAGAGATCTTTTATCTGAAAATTAGTCGCATTTCCAATTTCGTGACCAGACTATCGAGAAAATGTAGGCTAATAACTGTAGCAATCTCAAATCGAAAAAAGAATATGAGAAATACCTTACAGGACCTTTCCAAAATGCCTATAGAGGGACTGAGTTTTTTTTAACTCATTCCGAAAAATTGTTCTGCAAACGACCTTTCTTCACAGATCATAAAATCTTTTCAGTGGCATAACACAACAAATACCTCTATGGAGATCAGATAAGATGCAGGAAAAAGGTTATAGGGTGTAAGAAGGGAACATTTGATCGATTTTGTAATATAGAGTTTCAAGGTAGAACATCATCAACGTTCACAGAGCTTCAGTAAATTTCAACAGAAAGCATTCCATTCTATACCCCATAGATTGCTTCAGGTCAGGAGATTCAAACAGCACAATACGTGCAAATGAATATGATTTGTTAACTTGAATTCTCAGGATATGACTGAATACTACTTCACTTCTCTCCTTGAGTAATCGTCAAAAGGGCCTATACTGACATTTATAACCATGTCGTAAGGATGACAAAGTACAAATAAAACCACTCAGAAAAAAAGGGGTAGAGCTCGTAGCTCCATGACGCCAACAGAACATGACATATCAGATCTAGACAGCTTTAGAAAACAAATGGGTAGCCTGCTCAAAGTATTAGTCCAAACTGATTCAGTGATATACAAACGACTTACGATTCATGGTCAAGGAAAGCTACGATTTGTTAGAGGAATGGGTCAACAGGAACGCATCAATGATTGGGGATAGATATTTTATTTACTGGAGGATCAGTGTTTTCAATTCAAAACCTTGCTATCATCACTTATGCATATTCGTTTTCGACCGAATTTTCTCATTATCTTAATATAGATGAAACTCTGTATGGATACACCGTTGTGTAGAAAGGTGATGAAGTTTTCGAAGAAGAATAAAATCTGATAATAGTGAAATGAAGAGACAAAGTTATGAAAAAGTTGTGTATCTGAATCCACCTTTGATTGAATTAGTTTGATCATTTTGACAATAATTCGATTATTTTGATCAAGACCAATAAAATTTTGCCAGTGAACCAATGTAGAATGTGTCTGGATTAAGGATGATAATTAATCGAGTTTTCAACACTCGCGAAACTTCACCTCGTTAATTATAAATTGATATCTCAGTTTATTTTGAGCTATCGCACAGGAGCCGAATTCAAATTTCCTCATGATATTCACAGTTTTCCAATTAGGTTAGACTTATTTCTTCTAATATGGAATTAATTTCGGGGAAATTTCATTTCGTGTTCGGTGATATTTGGTTTGCTGTTTCAATTCGGCTACTAGTTCGAAAGAGTTAAACTGAAATAATTGCTTTACAAGTTTGTTGTTTTCCATTATTTCAAGCCTGCTGGGAATGGCGAACAGAGTGGAAAATCGTGAAATGAAAAATCCACTAGGTTCAGATAGATATACTTTATATAGCCAAAAATAATTTGCTTACTGAATCACGATTAACTGAGATGATATTAGTCTATTGTTATGATTTGAAAGATCTGATCATTTACATCCATGTTTCATCAAATAAAAAACTTAATATAATAATATTATAGCAAAACATTCGTAAAAAAATAAAGTTCTATTCAATTTCTGTAGAAGGTTGATTGATTATAATTATTCTATTCCTCATCTTTCATCGGCTAATCTGATTTGTTTCCGAACTAGAAATAACCTGCAGACCTGCAGAACATCTCTTTTCAAAGACTCGTTCATCCAACGAACAGCGAGACTCTGGAACACATTGCCCAGGGAGGTGTTCCCCGAGACATATGACCTTCAGAAATTTAAAAAGAACACCAATTCCTACCTCCTTTCCCTTGCTTCTCACGATGTTCTCTGAACATTACAGGATGTCTCCTTTCGTGAGAAGTTTCATATTTTAGCTGATGAAGGCTTGTTTATAAGAGATTGATTACAACAGAGTTTATTTCTAAACATATCCTCTTTCTAAACCTACACAAACATCATACTTCAACGAGATATTGAAAGATCGATAGCAAGAGCTCGAATGCACTTGAACACTTGAAGAGAACAATTAGAACAATAGTATGTCATTATACATATTCAATGATAATGGGAGTTTGTAGTGTTTTTCTTTTATTAGTGTAGGTACATTAACCGTTGGTTTTACCATTGATATACTGTCATATTAATGTAAATATTGTAGCTAACACCAATAGATTCAAAAATTAAAACCTGAAATTAAACCTGATGAAGTGAAGTGAAATGAGTACGTTAAATAATTACTATAAACTAGAAAATCACATTTGAAGTTGTTCTTCGACAAGGGAAATAATTATGTCTTTGAAACAAATCAAGTGTACCAATAATACAGTGATGTCACCCTTGTCAGTCCATTCCCAGCGAAGAATACGATTTTCAAGTCAATGATCTGTTTTCTCTGAAAGGAACTCTCTGAAAAGAATCTCTCGATTATTCGTGCTTGAAATAAAGAGCTTCAGTCGATTTTCTGTGCTCAGCTGTACAATCATGCATGAAAGGAAAGTAAATTGGAAACCGACTCAAGATATTACATTCAACTTTGAGTTGAAATAAATTTGTGTTTCTATGATCTGAACTTCCAGTCTTATGGTATTTCCAGTCTTATGGTATCTATTGAATAGGGAAGATGACTGAGTCATGATCATGCTTCAATCGATGAATGATATTGGGTCGGTATATAGACAACATGATCTATCACAATGAGAAATTATTCATTCTAAAACAGTTCATCAGTATCATTATAGTGATGATAGGGTGCATATTATGGAAGAATAATGTCACCATGATATATTTCTTGAAATGGTATGAACATTTCGAGATGAGATCATTTAGTGGTAACCTCGTTGATGGAAGCATTAAAGATATATATTGAATAAAGCAAATTTCAAGACATCATATTTTTTCCGAACTAATCTACATTCTATCATATTTTTTATTTTTTTCATCAAGAATAACTGCTTCAAGATATCCTAGATTGAAAGTATATTATTAGTAACTACATGTATCAATTGTGTTGGCAACTCCAGAACTACTGTTTGAATATTCATGTCACATGTAAATATATTATAAATGGTAGGGCGATGTTCTAAATGGATTAGAGAGTAGTAATGAGTCGAGATAATATGAATATTCATAGGTTCCGAGCAATAATAATCTTGAGAGAGATGTAAATCAAGTATTGAATTCATTTTGAAAGTTCCCAAATAACAACATTTTTCATAATACCTTCGCGCTTCTCGAATATATCGAAATCTCAGTGAAACATTCTGAATATTCAAATATAACTATCACAAAATTTCAAAATGAGTCATCAATGTTTCTTTTTGGAATTTTGTACCAGCTTTTTGTGATATTCAAAAAATATTAGCTGCCTTACCATTTGAATAGAGATGCAAATTTGGAAAAGTTACATGAAACTATTATTCATAATGTCTTCAATTCTTCTCTTCTGTGTGATACTCAGAATAGGTTTAGGTATACAGGAGCAATGACGAACATAACAAAATATCACTAAACATCAAACAATAAGGAAGTTATTTTATGTACAAGAGTTTAGCACCATATTTCATTAAATGAACATTTTTTTGAAATTTTTCGCTCAATTTCCATTAGGAGAGCTGAGAAAATAAATAAGGAGAGTTATTGTTTCATAGTTCAATCGTGGTTCCACGTGATTTATTGATTGGTGAATCAAGAATCAATCATCGTTGACGCAGAGCTGGGAACAATAGAAGGGGGAATTTAATCAGCTTTAAAACATGTTTATACATGATCAACAAATATAATCATTACTAGACTTGAATTAAAGAATGCAATAACTAGAACTCAGATTGTTGCAACAATTCCAAGGTGAATAGATTTTAATACAACCTTCAAAAACCGTGCATGGGACACACAGAAACATTGGGATCAAGCAGCTACGTCGGCAACAAGGAGGGAAATGATGTTGCTAAAGTAATCATCATGAGAAGCAAACTGTAGATACATCAGTGATATTTTCATCACAGACGTGGGAAAGGAGAGACTGATATGGATGGTAGCACAATGACAAAGGGAATGGGAATTTCTCAAGAAGGTAGGATCTGATCGATTGAACTTAACATTCAAAGCTACACAAATGGCAACTGGAAATGTAAGCTATAGAGTCAGGTTCGGTCTCTGCATACGCAGAAAGCGAAAACCTGGAAAACGTGATGTTGGAATGGAGCTTGCTTGGATGGGCTCCTATTGTATACGTAATATAACAGGGTGGCCCAACAAAAACGTACCGGAAAATAACTACCAGGATGAGATTTTATCGAGAGAAACCTGAAACACGTCAACTTTGTATATGAGGGGGACAACTTTTGACTTGAAAAGTATAGTCTAAACTTTCCCCTCCTAAGCGATGGTAGCATCCCCTAAATTGTTTCAAATGGGAATGGGGGTCAAATGATACCTCGTTGAAAATCCCTTTTGATTCCCTATACATAGCTTTTTTATTTTTGAAATTCCGTCCACTCGCAAAGATATGGACCTGAGGATATGAAATGTCTAACAATCGATGAGTTGACTCAACAGAGCTATTAAGTAGTAACATTTGAATATATTCCAGACTGTTTCATTTCCATTCTTCTTCAGGATATGTCTCTATCATGTGGCAGACCACAGTAAACAGTAGAATGGAGAGTTCTTCGGGGCATGGGTGTATTATCTGTAATCGCGCCATTTCACTACCAAATGGAAGATATTCGAGTAAATGATATATGTATATACTCTTTGAGTAGATCTAAAATCGTACTTGGTTGAGTTAGGTTGGGTTAGGTTGAACTAAATTTCAGTATAAAATCATACGTAGGAAGTGATAACTATGAATGAAGCACACAAAATTTGAGTCATCCATAAAATATAATATTGATGAGAGAAAATGCACTAGTTATTGGAAGACAAATTTGGTTATTTCACATCGAAATCAGAGCCTCTTTAATTAGAAAATATTTTGTAATAGACATTTGGGAACTATCTACGTCCATAATGTGATGAAATGAAAGCATCAGGTGGTGTTCTAATTTAGAACTATGTGCGAGATATAATGATGTGCTCATTCTTTCAAGAAGAATTGATAGGCACTAAGCACTGTGGTTTACATCTGAAATATACAATACTTATGTCAACTATAGAACCAATATCAAATAGTTTACTGATTTCAAGTGTAGATTTCACCCATATCATCCACCATATAGATATTTTCTGAAGAGCAAATAAACTATGAACATGGTGGCGAGGGTTATTATTTTTAAGAGTTCTGCGACAAGTTATCTGAAACTTTTACAATTCCACATCTCTGGAATGAAGAAAGAAAATAGAAAATATGGTCCTTGAGTATCCCGATGACTTCAATGACAAATGGCAGTTTATGATGAATTTGAAAAGAAGTGGCCAGGCTCAATGTCTTATAAGAAAAACGAAACTAGTAAATACATCTGATAAGCTAAAATATAGATAGATTATGAGTATGATAGAAATAATATAATCTATTCTCAGAAAAGATGACAGATAAATATTTGACTTTTCCCTATGATCGCCATCAGGTATAATAACATCTGCAGCTCTTCACATCGATGTACCTATAACAAATAGTGGCATGTAACATTTTTTTCAAATATTCGATTGATTTTTTGGCTTTGAAAAAAAACAATGACTATCAATCGTTCAACAAAAACCTCACATAATAATGATCGAATGTTACATCACTACCTATATGCTACCTAATTATATAAGCATAAGCAATAAGCATATTGAAGAAATCGTTCCTAGTAAATCTGTCAGAGAAGAGGTGAAATTATGGCATGAAATTTGCCATCCTGAAAGGCGTTCAGGTTGACAGGTGGTTATCAAACTTCGCTCGTTAAACTGTTTTTTATAATTACAAATTCAACTTAATACTTCATCTTATTATCTACTACTGCCCTTTAGATACAATCTTGAAGGGTAATTTTGTTTGATTAATCCCTGTGAATTTGGGAACAATACTTCTCAATATACCAACAATCAATCAGTTGTTTCAACACAATGTGAAACTTCTCGAAGTTCTGTAACGTTTCATCTCAAAAAAAAATTCTGGCACTGACTCAGTATTTATTGCAAAAGCAATCCCGAAGAATTTCTTGATCGCATTCAATTAACAGTGGAAGCCACAATTGTTGAGAGCTAAAAGCATTCCATTAGCAAGACGTCCTCTTGTTATGTGATGTCATAAACAATAATTTATCGCTGGTACGATTCCAGCCTGGTTCGGTTAAGAGACATTGAAGCAATAATTTGATTTAATAGATCATAATCGATATGCGACGTTGATTTACCCAGTAGGTAAGGTAAATTCCTATCGCTTCCTACGTAGTGAAATACTAGCAGCTTGTTTGTACATATACAGGTGGTCCAATTTATGATAATAGAACTTGATCAAATAATAGATAACGTCAAAATAATGGTACATAATCAATTAGTAAATTAGTGATAGAGATATAGTAACGTGAAACAATTTTCCAGAAAAAAATACACCCGATTTCCATCTAAAGGAAATTTATCATCGAGTTCCATAAGGTGTGCTATTTTTGAGATATCTAAAGAATTTGATGTTTAATAACATGATATCTTATCATAATAACCTGTTACATTACTCTCATTTTTGCAAATTCCAAACAAAAATCTCGCCGATAAATGGACCATTCTACTCTTGATGACCCAATTAACACATTTTAACTATAATAGTCGCAGGTATTGGCTATTCCGATGGTCTGGACGCCATTTGGTGATAAAATTAGATGTCATGTGTTATATTAAGTGATATGTTTCGTGGTATCTTATTACTAGGAATTGCAGATTAGATGGATGTTTGATGATTGAAATTGTGGACTTTTGTTATAGAAACAAAATTCTATCTTTTGAAAAATCAAATTCAAAAAATCAAGAGGAGAAGAATCATAAATACGATCATAATAAATAATAGGACTGTAATTTTATCAACAAATTGAATTCATCTTTTCCAATATTTCTCCTTGTTCCCAATCAATTATGCGAGAATTCAAAATATGACAAAACTTTTTTCTTCAGTTTCATATTATCTGCATCAATCTTTCTCCCAGAACCGTTAATCAGATATTTCATGTAACTTATCACTCGAGTATAAAGGTTCGAAAAAGTCCTTGAAGGCCAAAATTATTCATAAAATACAAAAGATTGGGAAATTGTAAGTGATCCGGTGCAAAATATTATCAATATATAGGGATTAATCGAAACTAGAACAAATTTACTGGTTGATACTCAGAGTATAGCTATCTCGAGCTATTTTAATGATCCAGTTTAGCAGAATATTATCATCGAAGATAAACGAGAAATATCTAGACTCACTAGTTCCGGAAATGCTTCTCCAACTCTATTTTATGTTCAATATCCTCATGAGCCAAAGGTACAGTTTATGGGATATGAAATTTATTGGAATAGGGCAACCCACAGTGTGAAAGTATCGGGCATTTTTGTGAATTGAAGTTGTATCAATTTCTTTGTTGACTATAAATGTTCACTACCAAGAACCAGTAATCAAGTTATAGATTCATAGCTCGAAATACTTCATTTGAGATTAGTTTTCAGCCCATAGATATCAGAGAACAAGAAAAGTTTATCGAACAAATTTACTGTTGCTAATGAATATACAGAACGTAGTTGATTCACTATGTCCTCATTATCTGGAAGAAAAACAAAGGACTGTTGTCAATTGAAGAGTGGAAATGACAAAGGTGCTAAGTGCCAAAAATAAAGTCTCGAGATATTCAAGAAAAAAGTAATAAAAGGGATATCTAATATTTGTTTTTTTGATTTATTCGTATCAAAAATCATGTTAGAGGTTAACGAAAAAAAATTGAAATTATGGGACTTAGCACCTTTGTCATTTCTACTATTCAATTTTAGTATCAAAGATAATCTTCTTCACTATTTGTTTAAGGAGGTAGAATTCCAATTCCTATTTGGTTAGTTGTATTATTTCTTATGATACCAAGGAAAAATAATGATTCGATTTGAGTTATAAATTAATAGCAATTCCACGAAAGCTAAGATTTTTACGACTCCATTGTTTCATCCAAGCCTCGAAGGATACATTGGATCAGCACTAGCTGTCACAACAATGTTCAGATATAAAAACTCACTATACTTTGTCTACATGGCAATGAGTTCCAGCAGTTATAGTACACTTCCATTTTTTTCGTCGTTGTATACAAGATGTCTGAAAAGCTGTGTGCAATACTTCAACAGCGAAGCGTATGAATGGTCAGAAAAGTATGTTAAAATTTGTACTTTATGTAATGTTGCTACTCCAGTAAAATTATTGATCAACCTGAGAAGCCGAGATGATGATTTAATTTTCCATATATACCTTTAATTTGGCGATCTTAGAGCCAATTAAATCTTTTGTCTGCGTCATAAAATATTTGATAAGGGAAAAACATGAATTTGCGATTTCTACCATTTCAATGATTTTAGTATCTATAATTGAAAACGTGAAACATGAAAATTTGAAATAATAGCTGTAAATACTGCATGTTGTTATTCTTCAGTTAGTGCATTGATTTTACATATTTTTCATAATACCCATCTACTATGTGTGATTGAAAACTCACTATACGAACGCTTTCTCCAATGTTATTTCATTGTGAAGTGTGTAAGAAACTCTGGAATGTTCGTGAACAACTATAATGATGAATAATTCCCGAATATCCGGAAAATGACAATGAAGAAAAGGAAAACACTTGTTATTTGAATATACAGATGCTCAATAGAGGTAAATATATCAATTATTTTTATTTCTACTTGGAATTCATTCCGAATGAATCAATACAATTCTTTGATGATAATAATTTCAATAAATTCACGGTATTGGATCAGATATTTTTTCATCCACGCGAATAGGGTCAGTATTATCTCGAATATTTGAAATGTTCTAGAATACAACTTACTAACTAATAAATAATTCGAATTATTCCAATTTTAATGTAGTATTCACATATATTCACGTTCAACCTTGTATCACATACAGTTTGAAAAAAAAATCATCTGAAGTATAGGCAGAAATATCTACTAAATGTCACGTATTCACAACCGTCATCTCGAAAACTTTTGAGCCTATGAAAATTGTTTGTAAGTGAACCAATGATAGATATCATCATCATAGAAATCGGGACTCCAAACATCGAACAAATGGCGACGCAAATACAAGAGATTTTATTTCCATTATATTTAATTGTGTCGAAGGGAATTTCGAACATCAAAACGAATTTTAATAATCATTTAAATTTCAATTCAACAGTATTATTGTCGAGAAAACAGTTTTTTCATCTAGAACATGTGTCACCCCTTTTGCAATAGGGCGTCAAATTCAGTGAATCTTATTACGCCTTCATCTCTACTGCGTTGCTGGTTCGCACTGATTATCTCTGAATTCTGAGCTATCGCGCAGCATATCAGATGTCTGAAACAACGAGGTGCATGGGGGCGAGGATATAATGTCCTCATTGAGGATCCCGTTAACAATGACAATTAATAGGTGAACATCAGTTTCCGTCAACTGCGATTAATTTGATAGAATAGGGTCAGATATGAAAAGGATGTAGAATTGCGAGTGCAGAATATGGGTTGGGAAATATCATTAATCATATATTTGATGTGAAAGGAAACGATAAAATGTCTGCTTTGAGCGAGAATCACGTTCTTGCACTCCGCTCGGATATGTTTTCGAGTGAAAATTTTCAGAGATCAGGTGATATAAAAATTTTATATTCATTTTAGTAGCCCTAGATTATTTTATGCAATGTGGAAATCCATTGCGAGTATATGCCTTTCTACTCTTCAGTGATTTATATCTCAGTTCTATACTGCGTTGTTCGACTTTGATACGTAATGACTGATTATTCCAAAGTTCTTGAATCTGGATGAATCCTCAAACACAATTAATGAAAAGGGTCAAGATCTTTGACAAACTCAACCTATTGTTTGCCAAATATGAATGAAAATTTGACACATTTTGAATGATGGTGTAATAATGAATGAATTCCATTTTACAATAAATTATTCTTATGATTGATGAATCAACTAAGATCCGAGTAAAAATAGAAATCTGATATTGTTTTCACACCATTAAGATTTAGGAAACTTTCCGAAGGAACAACATAAATGGTTTCTCTCCATGATTTGGATATTGAAGAATATTGAAGTTGTTCATATGCAGAAGAAGCTGAATCAAAAACTGTTTACAATTTTTCCCAAAACAGTAACAGATTTTTTTATAAATAGTCCGAATGATTTAAAATTAACTGTAGCGTTTGTTGAAACGCTATGAATCTAATTTAAATTGAATATTAATTCACAACTTTCCTGAAGTAGGCGAGACTCATTTTAGCTTAAGCTTGAATTGTTCAAATAGTCATGATCAATACTAGGTATTGATCTGGCTAATTGGTTTCAGCCAAAGCCATTTAACTAAATAAAAAAAAATACTGGCTATGGTATATATTAAAATTTCAGTTCTATAACTATGCGAGGAAAGAGTTCAATTTTCACATGGAATGCACAATTTTTATTCATATTTCCATACAAATAGTTTTCGGGAAAAATATAAAACAGAGCTGGGGAAACGTTTACTAGGTGACAAAAACAATTCAGTGTATTTTATCTTTCATGTTACCTTATATTGAAGATTCATGAAATCTGTTACAGATAACAATTGTTATAGTGATAAAAGTGTGAAGAATATACTTGAACAGTGATGGAATATTCGATTTGTGGTTGTGGGTACCAATAAAATCTCACTAGAAAGTGTATTCCATTTGAAAACGGAAATAAATTAACACCATGTAAAGTTCACCGAACTGGTTCAGAAAATAATTTTATACATTTTTGGTCATGACCAGCAAATACCCATTATAATTCCTAGATATTTGGTATACACGTTCTCAACCGTCTGTCCTAGGACAATCATGGGGAAACGGATTAACAAATATTTAACATAATTTGTGGTCCCCCAATAAACACCCAATACCTTCAATTTTCAAAAATCTGATAAGAACCAGTTCGGTGACCTCTACATAGTAATGATTAATTTTCCCTAAGGGAACACTCTGTATAACTGTGAATAAAAAAACACCATTCCAATAGTTTTCCTCATAATATGATCTTTGAGATTCGACATACATATATTTGAGAGCAATAGTTGAGCTTTTGGTGAGTTTCCATTCTTTAATTTGTCCATAGATATACGACAGCTTTCTGGAAATTCAATAGAGTTTATCTTTCGAGCGAGAACGAAATATTTTCAATCTATTGAATAGATTCTAGAGACGTTTCGTTGCCGGAAATTGATTCGAGAGACAATTCGATTTAGTGGCGTACATGCATTAAATTATACGACGTTTCTTGTTATTTTTTGGGAAGTAGTGGTTATATACAGTGTGCCTGAGTTTCGCTTCTCTACTCAGGGAAGACGATAGAGTCATTATAATGACAATACCTAAATATAAAAAAGAAATGTTAACACGATTTTACATTAATGATTTGGTTATTCGTGATGATTCAGTTTCAAATTTATCTGTGAATGCTTTCAGAATGAAACTCAAATCAATAATATCAAGTACTAACCTTCTATGACAATTCCATGTACTCCATGTAACGTTTACTTAAGCTGTCGTATCCCTGATACTGTTTGGCGAAATTAATTCTCTCCTTTTTTTCGTGCTCTTTGTCCTGCCGTCCTTCTTGGTTTTTGTATTTCATTTAACTTGCTATCTTACATTATATTTACTTGAATTTCGGCGCTGGTGGAAAAACAAATGATAATTCTCTTGTATTCATTTTTTGAACCACAGCATCCCTTTGTCAGGCTAATTGTTTTTGATGTTCATATACATATATTAACACTGAGTTGTACTCAACTGATTGACAATAAATCAATTATTTGCTCTTCGAGTAAATATATTCCAAGTGTGAATAAAGAAAATAATGATGAATGAAAACCTTTTTTTGAAGTTTAGTCAATTTATATTTTCATTTCTTTTAGGGAAAACTCAGTGTGTAAGTCTGAAGAAACCATATTATTCAAGAATCCTGTTCGAGAAAAAAATCACTAGTTTATTACTACTTTTGACACCAATATTATCGTTGCCAATATTCTCAGTATCGATACCTTCGCACATGAGAGATAAGTTATGGATCGGAAATCCTCCTACTGGCGTTAGTTTCCATGACAATCCCTTGGGATATTATCTGAAAGCCTCTTGGATTACGAATAGTCGATACGGCGTTAATGTGAAAAATACAAACATTAAAATGCAATGTTTTATTTTGAACACGGATATCACAGATTATCTGGGGCTTACTAGAATTGCTTCTTTAAATAATTATTATAAATGGGATAGATATTACCGTTGTTTAACTCTTTACAAAATGATGTAACACACACAAGAAGACTAGGATTACTATAATTGGCAATTTGCGTTGTTTCCACATGCAAATGTATGTATGATGAATTTGTCGTTATTTGGCACACATATTCTGTTAATTTTTTGTTGTTGATAATAAGAAAAGCAACAAGCATGTTGTATCGTTGTATTCCAAATAGAATGACACGCAATTTTCAATGACAATATACAGGGGGTACCATTTCAAAATAAAAAGTGTCATGTAGGTACTCGAGCCTGTCAAATGCAATTAAGTTTTTCCATGAGTCATTATGAAGGAACCATTCGAAACAGTTTTTTAATTTTTAAATTATCTTGTCAAATAGGCGAGATATTGTATGTATTCGATAATTTGGGATACCCGGTATATAAACTCAAACAGAAGCAACAGGAATGGTGAACAATGATCATATTCATTCTTCAGTGTATTGAGATTATTCTCATTTCCATTCGGATATGTCAAATGTTATTTACGCTTTCAAAAAAAAAAAAAAGAAAAACAATACTACCAAACTTTTGTATTAATAGTTAATTTGGTTATGACAATTCTTGCAGATGCCTGTAGTCGACACGATTTTAATCATATGGATTGATATAAAAATTAAAGAATCCGTAGTTAGCAAATATCTAATGAAATTATGATCAAATTTTTCGACGAAAAGTAAGTTTGAAACCAAATGCTATTCCTATTTTACTTCCTGTTGTCACAGGAGAGTTGAAAATCTTCCTGATAAGATTTTCCTTCATTTCTGCTACATTTCCGTTGTGTACTTGGAATTCGTTCTGTATAATAGAATATTGATAAACAAATTCTATTCAAATTTTTATGGAATTATATTATGATATTATATTTCAAATTATATACGGAATATCATACAAGAAATAAAAATAATACTATCGATGTTTTTCAATGTTTCAAGTTCAAGTGTCAATATTTTTTCCAGGTTACTATTGATTTTGGCAACTCTGAATCTTCCAAAGCTCCTCCTTAGTGAAAATTTGTCCATCTGCGCCTTGGATCGTATTCTTCACCAGGAAAAATACTGTATTTGCGACATTATCAGGAACCAGCCATCGAAATGTAGGTGTACAGGTCCTAGATTCGTTGAAATTCCTGTCAACCTCACGAAAGAACTAGACATTTTGTAAGTATCACCTATTTACATACTTTGGTTGAGTCCAAGTTCATATATAGATACGTATTAATGACATGAAAAATAGGTACGGACAATGTCTGTGTGTTTAGTGACTTTTACATGAACTCATATATTGATAAAGTTGAAATTCCAGGGGATGATTCCCTAGGCACGGGAAATACATTTTTCATCATAGAATCACAGATCGAATCAACTGAAACATGATAGTTTCCTTTCGTCACGCAGACAATGTCATTAATAATTCGCTCTATTCAACTTCAATATTCTGCAATTCACCACATACTTATTCCATGTAAGCCTGAAAAATTGTTTCGAATTCACGAAATCAGTAGTAAATATCACGGAAACTCGTACAAGAACATTTCAAACGCAAACTCTACATCATTCTGAATACCACTCATTCTGTCAAGTTGATTAATGCATTTATGATGATATAATGTTATGGTATCTGAAATTTTCACACAAATGAATAGCAGCATGATTGTCTTTGATATGCTCTGAAAATAACCCTGACCTTGAGATTTGTGCAAAACGGTTATCGATTCAGTCTTGGTGAATAAACATCTTTTCAAAATGATTGCATTCTTATTACTTGTTCGACTATAATATGGTTTTCTCCATGATTCTAGCCATTTTCGAAATAAAAAATTCTATGATTCTAATTGTAGGATTCGATTATCTTACCATTTTTAAGTAAATAAGAACAATTTCTGCGAGGAAATGAATGGATTCTTCTTTCAGTATATTCGTTATTGGACAGAAATGATATGAAATGATTAGGGTATCCGGAGGAATTTATCTCTATAGCCTCAAATAGTAAATAATGACTTATGAACACGATCCTGATGGGAAAAATATCATTGACACAAAAGTCTATAAACACTATCACAAAACGGTTTTTGTGAAGAAAATGTTGGAATATTCGCAAATCAGAGACTAGAATGTCAGATAAAGATATTTCTTTCGATTTCATGTTCTGTACACTGAACTTATATCATTTTTCAACACCGATACGTTGCAACTCTCTCATTTTTCTGTCTAAACCCCGAGGACCAGAACATTTTTTTTTGTCATCGTAGGAAACTGCAAGCGGTAGGGAGCTCTTGTATTCGAAAGATGAAAAGTAATCAGGAGTTGGGTAACTTTAAAGGCATTCTATAAACTTGGGTATGGTGACTATGATTAATAAACCCTTCACTGCGACATATTGTGGTCCAACCATATTAATATCTCACTGGGAAAATAGTTATGAACTTCATGACTTATTCAACTGATGTACAGGTAGTTCCTCGGCAAAGTGACAAGTTGATATCAACATGATTACTTTTAACACCACATCCTGTATTACTTTCCCCATAAAATTCCTCATCTCTTCATATAATATAATATCTGAGCCCAATTATTCTGCTTATATTCAAAATTTCATGTGGTAAATGACGTTTGTTGACTTCAATATACTTTCATGTACAGGGTGTTTCGTTGGGAAAGGGATATACCTCGTAGAGTTCACCAAGCTGGTTCAGAATATACCATATACGTGGGGTCTTAGAAGTTCTATAAGCGACATATAGGGCGTTTTATCAATTTCTTTTTGAGGTCATAACTATCATAATATCTACTTTACAGAACTATGGGATCAAACACAAACTTCTAGGGGTTATTCAATGTAACTCGATCAGAGGCATGAATTGTCGATTTCAATGGTGAAGTTACTTCACTTACTACAATGGTGACACAAATTATTCACCAAAGCTGATACTAACGTCAAGTTTCATCAAATAGACTTCACCGGATGTCTCCATTGCAACGAAAAACCATTCCTGATTCATTCAGTTATTCTTCGAATTAACCCGAAAGTTTATTGGATAGAACAACGTGTTTGATAAAAACTTGGGAAACAAAATCACCAAAAGAAATCTCTTTGTGGCGGCTTTTCAGCGAAAATAACGTTGCTTTGACTCCATAAGGATGGATCATTATTGGATTCTTTGAATGACAAATTGGAGAAAAGCTCTGAAATCTGTTATTTTCATGCTAATATCAGAAATGAACCCCACCCTTTTAATTGGTATCAACGAATGGAATCTATTCTGGTTCGTCCTTTTTTAAGGGTAGTTACCCGTAATATATGACACCTACACTCCTACAGTGGCTATCTGTGTAAACACATTATCTCTACTTCGTTTTCAATCTTCTGGCTCGGATATTTACCGACTGGAAAACGTAGGAGGAAAAAAGAGAATCTGTCAGAGATATTTCCAGCTGTGAAAATAGTAATCGCTAATAAACTTCCCATGGTTCAGAGTTTTATAGACGCACCGGTTGTCACATCTCCATGGTAACGTCAAGGAAGTGACGTATATCTCAGTCAGCTGGACAATTGTTTGAAAATATACCGTCTAATTCGTGATAAGCTTTCATTAGACAGTTCTGAGAATCGACAAAGTTTCAGACGTGTCTGAGGAAGTAATGAGTTCTCATCAAGAGACCCTTTTCACAATCAAAACGTAGTCATAGCATTTCAGTTCAGAATTCGTATTGAGTTGAGAGTTTTTCTCATCGTGACCTATTTACGTTGTTGGTTTGAATGCTGTGGATTTTCCGGATTAAAGGACCAAAACCGGCTCGTCCATTCTCGTGTTGTACACTTGTACGGCTTGAATAATATGCGAAATATAGTTTTTGTATCTTTATTTGCAAACTTAACTCGCTATGACTACACCCTAACTGTTATTCACTACTACTTGCGATACTTGCATCAGTAACTTTATCTGAACGGGGTACGTTTAAGCACTTGTATTCGGTGAAACAGTTGAGTGCAAAATAGGCCCTCGACAGGGCAGAGTAAATCCTTTCGAAACAAAGAAACAATCTCGTTTTCTAGAACATTCTAGACTCGGGAATTCGACGCTGTTATAGACCAGATGCCCAAAAACCCCGACCTTCTGCTTTTTTCCTTCTTGGGAAATATCAACAATCGTTCCTCCTTTGGCGGTCTCTTCGAGGTTAACACGTCAAGTCCAGTCTTCACACCCCTTTGTGATTAATTTGGTGACCTGCAGAACATCTCTTTTCAAAGACTCGTTCATCCAACGAACAGCGAGGCTCTGGAACACATTGCCCAGGGAGGTGTTCCCCGAGACATATGACCTTCAGAAATTTAAAAAGAACACCAATTCCTACCTCCTTTCCCTTGCTTCTCACGATGTTCTCTGAACATTACAGGATGTCTCCTTTCGTGAGAAGTTTTATATAAAAAAATTTGTAAAATTTGTATATACGTATATATCGGGTAGTCAATGAAATGGTACCAAAATTGAATGTGAAAACCTGTCAAAAGGTATTTCTTGAGGCGACCCGGCATTGTTGAGACTTTATATTATAATAACAACAATAGGCACATAGGAAATTGCTCTAAGGCTTCATGATTTATTATCTTTATGATTATATTTGAAGAGGTAAATGAAATATATCCACGGAAATTATTACATTATTTCATGAATCATACAACTGAATAATAAATATTGATTGGTTGATGCAAAATTATATATATCATTTCTTTGGTAATATGGTGCTGAAATAATTATTTTATATCCATTTCATTCATTGATTGTTAAACAATATAAACCTTAGATTGTTAGTGGCCTATTTATGATTCCCCAATAAAGACTAATTTTATATATTCCAGAGTAATAGAAGACGCAGAGTGTATGGAAGTGTTAAAAGCTGATTCGCTGGTCCCATATGCGTCGACACTTCGAGAACTGTGAGTATCGATACTGACGAAATAAGTTGAGAATATTGTGTTGGGAATAACTCAATACGTTTCAATATTTTGAACATGACTACAATCCACTAAAGAATATGATCTTTTCAAAGAGTATATTCATTCAATGTTGTATTTCTTCGAAATTAACTTCTTTATATTAATATATGCATTCAATATCGTATTTCTTCGAAATAAACGTGTTCTTTACTATAATTTGTTTGTATTCAGCAGCTATTCAGAGTTATTCTCATTATCACGTTGGTAGAGATCTTGTTAAATTCGTAACACATCTGATGGATGAATCTAGTTCATTGGGTTTTATCACGTTATTTAAACACAGACTAAACTGTGGAAAAGTTCTCAGGAAACACGAGTGAAATAGAAATCCCTCGAAAAATAGTTTGCAGTTTGCGCTTTCTCGATAGCTTATTGAAAATCCGATAGTCATCAAACTCTCACGTAACACATACGTTGAATCTACGTAATATTTAGGTTATATCAATGTAATATTCACACGGTATACGTTATATTTACGGTACATTGATATATTTTTCATTTTCATTTTCCAAGTTCAGTAGTAGAAATATTCTTGGGGGTATGTCGAATAGTTTCTGGCTATTGTTTTCATAAATAGACCCCTTTTCCATAATATTTGGGTCGAATTCTTCTTCATTACAATTTATACGTTTTACGTCTACTATACAAACATTTAATGAAGTTTCCTATACAAATGTTGTGAATTAATAAAAGGTATGAATATTCACGAATACCATGTAAACAAACACTCCAAAGTCAACAAAGTAGCTCGTATACAAAATTGTATTTTGGTCGCTGGACGTGGCTGAAATATGAAAGATTTCATCGTTGAAATAAATAATTACTCAGTGGGCCAAGGCAATTCTAAATATCAAATAATGAAAAAAAAGTATATAAACATGCTTCTGGTGAAACGCACCAATGACCCACAATACAGTTAAAGAATCAATTCAAGCTATTTGAAGATGGATTTTACAGCTCAATCAATATTCAGCAAGCTATTCTTAACGTTCTCAATAAATCACGATACCCAAGATAATTCACTTCCGATACTGTATCAATTTGGCTACAGTGCATATTCTGACAATCTGTCATGGCTCCGATTTCGAATTAACCAACCTATCAACGTATCGTATGTTGCTTGTGAAATGCGAGTTTTCGATATCCGATGACTAGACAGTGTATTTTTTCTTGTCCATTTTTATTTATCCATTTTCTGACGGATGTCCAAGTTGAAAACGAATAATAATTATTTTACCAGACGTTTTCACTCTTACCATTGAATAAACTGATGGTGACACAATCGTGAATATATAACAACCAAACCTTTTTAGATTCCTCTTCCCATTTACACTTCAATATCTAGAAATGGTCTCTTTATGCTTCTCGCTCTGAACGAATATAACGAATATTTTCCAATTACATCCAATGTTAAAAGTACCGATGTGTGATTCCACTCTTTCCTCTCCTATTTCATATGGTATTTTGACGAAAGATACTCTTTCAGATATCAAACGTTTATTATTTCCTTTGTTCCAGCACTCTGGTGAACTTGGAGAATTTCTATTACTTCGAGACAGGCGTTTTTCAACACTTGAGCAAACTTCAGACAATGTAAGTCTACGGTTGAGATACCAGCACATTGCTATTAGAAAGAAAATGTTATTTTTGTAAGGAAATGATGAATGACATAGGGGAGACGATTCCTGAGGAATCTTAGAAATTATTCGATTCGTAACACATATAGCTATAGCTATTTTATTAGATCTTCGGAGCGAAATTGGGGTGAATTGGAATAAAGCTCCTCGCATCGAAACTGTGACATCAATACAGAAATCACCAGTAATAGCATATTGAATTCGTTACTGTTTAGAAAAAAAAACTATGTTAAGCTTTCAAGTGATGTGTTTCAAGTTAAACATCTTGTGCATGTGGTAAACTGAAATCTCATCTACTGCATACATGCACTTTTTGTCATGTCTCTCTAATTCATTATCGAGTTCGACATATTAATATAATCCTGTTGGTTAAATGATGAGAATAGATATATCATGGTGGAAAAAGAAAGTTGTTGATATATTTTATTTCAGATACATTCATCGAGCACCGAAGCTTCACAAAATTCAACCTGATGTGTTTAAAGCTTATTTACCAGTACTCAAAATTCTGTAAGTACAACTGTAACCAAAGATTATGTTATTTTATTTCGACAAAATAATTGCGCATTTAAAGAGGTCCATCAACTAAGCTGAAGATGATTGATCTCTCAATGTCTATGAAAGATTTGATGAATGCAATGATATCATTGGGATAAGGAAATGTTTTCATATACAGGAGGATAGTGAATACTGGACTTGAAGAAATGCCTGATTTGAATTATCTCAACAGTACATCAGTGCTGCATATGATGTAAGTATTCCTACGTTTCCTTAGTTCTCTTTATTAATGAGAAGTATAAAGAATGGTGCTTGAAATACTATTATGAGATATTGTTTATCATATATAGTTCATGAGGAATCAACCAAATTGAATGAAAGGAATAATTGGACTTTCCATACTTAACTAAAATTTTTTGGATGATGCGGTATTGCCATTTCTATTGAAATCAGAAGAGTAGATGAGTGAATGGGATAAAAATCGAAAAAATGCATTCATGAGGATGAGTTGAACATTAATATCAACTATTCCAAAAGATTGGTAGAATTGTCTACACAAGAAAGAAAGTTTCTTGATACTTTCGACTCGGATCTGGATATTTGATTATCTACGTATCTATTTTTGAATCAGAAAATTCTACCCGAAAAAAATTATGAATACACATGAATAGATATAGTATTTCGTTGAAGATATTTGACATTGCTCGAGGAAAGATAAAATATATATAGTATTCAATTCGGAAGCTGCAACACCGTTGTCTAGAAAATGTATAATTATGTTCGTTATTGAGTTTTCAGGCTGATTCTTCTTTTGGTTGTCTAGAAACGTCTAATATACTTCTGATAATTATGAATTCTTCGACAGCGTTCATCTAATTGATAATTGTTTCACTGTGATTAAATTATCGTTTCAGAGTTTGATATACCCAGAATGGCTTTCATTAAATTTGTTGATTTCCTTCTTCATACTCATTCCGTCTTCTGGACCATTCCATAAAGAAATAAAATTTCCATACGGACCACATCTGGATGAAAAAAACATCATGAATAGGAGATCACGTTTCGTTTTTATGTCTACACGAAATATTTAATGCCTTCACTTGTTTGGATGAGTATATGTCGTGAATGAGGTTGAAGAAACACCAATAAATCATATTTTATTATGCCGTCTTGCATAAGAGTTATGGAGTAGAAAAAAAACATCGAAAATACATTTTGGTAAAGTACTCTGAATAAATTATAACAGGCTTCTAACTTTCTGCAAATGTAAGGCCGCAGAATTTTTGTATTCTTTCTAGAGTTTCATTAATATATCATATAATGAATTCTTATATATATAAAAAAAAATTCATCAAGTTATCAGTTTATTCAAGTTCCATAACTTCCTTCTCATCATCAGCTATTTATTCAAAGATCATGTATTCTTAACGATGATATCAATTCAAATAACCTAAACCGAAGTAGTCCTTTGATTCTGATCAGTTTTAATTACATTCGTGAATAAAAATAGAGCAGAATATGGAAAATTCCATTATGAACCCTAGTTTGCAGCTCCTCGATATATTCATTACGAATTAAAGAAATATTGAAGTTTGTTATTCGAATAATTCACTTTCTAAACATAACTTTGCACGGAATTGAATGACTTATAAGGACGAATAAAAATATTTAGACCTTTCAATACTAAAGTATACTAATTCCTAAAATTGTCAAATATCAAAATGTATGTTTCTGATATAGTTTTTAAATAAGAATTGTACCTAGTGATTGTTAATGCAAGAAACATGAAGATACCTTCACAAAGACCTACTTTAATCTTTCGAACATTTATGTCACTCAATCATTTCCTTCTGGAATAGAATATTGTGTACACAAATTCTAATTCTCCAGGCGTTGAGAAAGTCCTGATTGAGAATTTCCAGCTGAATAGTCAGTGCATATCCTGTTACTTTTCATCTTGTCGATCTGAAAACGACTTTTCCTTTTACTAGTGATTTGGAACACAACCGGATCCAAGAAATTAGATCCAGGCAAGTCGGAAATGTTAAGGCTGAACAAATGTAAGTATTATAAAGTAAATACGTGTACTGGTAGAGTCAAATGAAAATAAAAACTCTGAAAAGCTTGACATATATTAGGATATTATGGTTATGAATATCAACTGAAATTCCCGACTCCGTTGATTAATTGATAAAATACTTGAACTGTCAAACGAAGAGCGAACAGAAACAATATTGGATGATCAATCGAACATTCCAATTTCCGTGGATAAATACTAATAATTTGGTATGATCGTCGTTAGATGGAGTTTAAAATTTTATTGAGAAAAGAAGAATATTGTTGAATTCGTTAATTATTTTGATGATGCAATGTATGTATATATGTATACAGAGTGTCCCACAATCGTACTGGTACGATAGATTTGTGAATTTGGAAGAACTTAAAAATCAACAATTTTTTTGAGAAAGTGATTTATATCTATTGCATTATAATGATTGTCTCAAATTATTGAAACGCTTCTAGTTCAGTCTAGTATTTGTGTTTCGATACTGTAGTTTCAAGTTCACAAATTGTTATATTATGACAAGTGACATTACATTAGAAGTATCTTCTTGTATTCATTATTGTACGCTCTGTATCTTATTATTGAATTACAAGCAGAAACTTGTCATAAGGATTACAAAACCATTCCGACGAATACTGTGAAGACTGGAGTAAAAATTGGCATTCTAATTGAGAGAACTCTGGTGGAAGTGAACTTCCTGTTCGTTTGTTTTTGAAATTGAGATCAGGAATTGTAAAAGTTAAAGATGATTAGTATTCCACTGCGATAATTCACACTGAAGTTTCAGAACAATTCCTACGTCATTCGTATGCTTTTCAGGTTATTGAATTTCAATAGGATACATGTGGTGGAAGAAAGAGCATTTAATGGATCACAAATTGCAAAATTGTAAGTAGAACAGATTGGATTTCTTGGTACCTATACTTATATGTGCACTGAAATTCGAGTGGAATTATTTCATCACAAATACATCATCGGAATGATCCAATATAAGGTAAAGTAATGATCATACATCATCAGGATCTATCAATTCCCCCCAAACGTCAATTTTTTATTGATTCGTTTCATGAAATTTCTGATCTATGTATTGCGGTGCATAGTCAGTTGTAATCCATCAAAACTTCTTCTTCAGTCTAGGTATAAACTATGCTACCTGAAATAATGCAATATGAAAAATTATCATTGGATATAATATCTCTTCAGTACTTTTTATTTTTCATTTTCAATTGTTGATTTGCAAACTACTCGTTATAAAATTCTGAAACAGTATTTTAATTCGATTCAACGTCAACTCTTAACAGACAAATATTAGAGTTCAGTGTTCGGAGTATCGATCTTTGGTACACATCTTGAGAAGTTCCTGTGATTCATAATTCCTTATAACAACTGCAAAACTCTCATCTGTCAAATAATCCCATCAAATGTAATATCTAGGATATACCTACATGTTTTATCCCACTGAAATATTGCACTCTCTGTACGGAGCTGAAAACTGAGGAAACACACGAATGATTTCGAATAGAGTTTTGAACAACTTCAACAAACTTTGTTTTCAGAGCACGACATAGTCTTTGTTCCTTTGTTCACATACGATTATTCCACTGTCGAAACCATGTGACACGAAATAAATCTTTGGCGTTCAAGGTGGTGATAATGTATAGGTTATTGTTTAACAAGTGATTGTGATTTTTAGTGGTTGTTGGTGAAGTGTCGTTTTCAATATTGAAACTTAGAACTTCCGTTATCTACAAAATAGTTGGTCAAATAGTATGAGATTGAAAACCGCTTGCGAATTCCAAAAAGGTTTCTTGGAGATTTTTAAGAACCCCAAATAAACTATAAACCAATATAAATTCACAAATTCATACCATACGCGAAAGGACAAAAACATCTTCCATGGATTTGTATAGTTCTTCTGATAACAACAACAAGTTTGCTCAGTAGAAACTAACATTTTCCTCAATCACTTCACATTTGAAGGCAAGTGTCTCCACTTCTCATCTACTCTAAAAAGGAAAACGCAAAAGCAATAATCGATATCTTGACCGATTATGGTACCTAGCGGAAATACAGATGTAGAATAGGACTAAGTTAAAACTTCGAAGATGTGTACTTATACTTCAGTTGAGAATTCAGCTAGCTGCCTTATGGAGTACTGATGTTTCAGAAGGTTTTTATATGGTTGGAAATCTCGAATATCACATGAATTGATGATTAGGTTCTAGTGAATTTATTTCAATCCATATTTCATCGATCAAATGAGGTATGATTCAACATTAATCCTTGCTACAGGACATCACCCAATATACCCAAATTCATTCGAGAAAAAATGTTTAAGAACTTTGCATTCATCCCTGGACACTCTTGTAGGTTGATGATTCAGAGATTTTGTTCAAAAATTGATTTAAAACGGACAAGGTTCAATTCTGAGATTATAAAGAACTCCAAATTAAGTATGATTTCACCAATTAATCAACGCTATTGTATAATTCTCCTATTAAATCATATGGTGAAGCAAGTAATACTTTCTTTCCACAGGAGTTTCAAAGGGAATTTTCATCTACAGAAGTTACATAGGAAAGCTTTTTTAGGACTAAAAAGTTTGCGGCACCTGTAAGTATGAGTATACCGGGCGAGTCAATGAAACTATTCAATCGTAAGCATTGTTATAAAAGGTGCACTTGAAAATTGCATATTTGCACAGTACCTGAAGAAAAAACACAATGATGTCGCCTCTAGTGGTTTACATTTCTGTCCTGTCTCATTGGCTCGTACTTTTTTAATTTTTGATCAATATAAACTGTTGTTTTTTTCAGGGATTTATCGGGTACTGCCATAACATTCCTTCCAATCGATGGCCTGAATGATATTGAAACTCTCAAAGTCCAAAATACGAAGTCCTTGAAAATGTTTCCTTCTGTTTATCATTTTCGAGTGAGTAGTTTGAATCACGAGTATAGTTTCAGACGGAATGGGATCTCTAATTATTGATTCAGAAGAGGTTTGCTAAAAGAGAATAACGATTTGTTTGCGTGTACTGTAACGAATATTATTATGCAAATATGTCTCCAACATCGTAACTTTGACATTTGGAATGAAGGATTTTTAACCTTTACGCTATTCAGAGCGGAACAGTTGTGGCCCTCAAACACTGTTTTATCGTTTCACGTATGGCTTTTATGTTTGAAATATAACACAATAAAATGGGCTTCAGCTGGTGGGGAGGAGACAAACAACGACGAGCAATTTAATAGAGGATTTGTGAAAATTTTGTGACATGTTTATGAATCAGTCAAGAATTAATGATCGTAATCCCACAGTAAGATTATCATGATGATGAAATTATTGAAAATTATCTTCGCTCAGTCGTGGCGTATATTGTAGAATTGGGGTATTTTTCTATTGAAATCTCAAATTTGACTTTTTAATCTCTTTTTCGATGGATTCGATAAGGAATCATTCATATACGATAATATCATTGAAGTATGCGTAGGAAATATCATTCATACACATTCATACACAAATTACTACATAGAAAAAGCAATCAACGAACATTTCTATTATTTCATCACATTGAGATTATTGTACTTTTGCAGCTATTGAAGGAAGCATGGCTAACATATCCACACCATTGTTGCGCTTTCAAGTATCCTAGAACTCATAATCCAGCAGAATATGAAAAGCATGCGATGATTGTGAAGAAATTACAGTCAGACTGCATGAATCAAAATGATTCGGTGAGTAATTGAAAGCATTAGGTATTACTCAGAAACATTGAAAGAAACACCGGGAATCAAATTCTCACTAAAACGACATGACGTTCTCGTGAATAATTTAGTATGCATTCAATTGAATCGCTTTGTATATTAAGAGAATACTTCGGAATCTCGAGAACTATGCAAGATTTGATGATTAAATTATGCCAAACAGTGTATCGTTGAGATAGTTCTAGAATTCCAATCAAGTTGAGTTGAAGATCTTTGATATTACGGTATTCCCTTCGGTTATAAATGCTATTCGTGAGTTTACCCCGTAGGATATTGAGGTCTGAGGTCGGGAGAACTTGCTGGTAACCTTATCGACTCATGAATTCTGGTTATTCCCCAGTTCTCGACCTGATCCTAAAATTTGGAATTACCAGAATATAATTTCCATCCACAAAACGATATCATTTGGTGGCCAAGATTTTCTTATAGACGCTTAGGTTGAGTTTGCTTTGATGTGAAAATAAATAAATAACCCACCAAGTAATATCAGATGATAAACCCCCTGTCTCAATTTAGCTTCCGGAGTAATTAATGACGTGTCAAATATAACAGCTTCGTAAAACCAGAATCCCTTCAGGGTCGCAGGAACTATAAATTCGACACCAATATCGGAAAGGAAGAGTACTAATCCTAGAAATTGAATTCAATCAGCTGTAACGAAAATTGATGGCATTTGAAATTGATGACTTTTGGAATATTTACGTAGATAGATATCCATTGACGGTTTTGAAAGTTCATTTTGACACATTCTCTGCAACTGAGTCCCATTAATCATTTTCGAATCATTATCTCACTAGAGAAGTTATATAAAGTAAAATTTCTGGATGGAACACTGTAGAGTAAATCCACTTGTAGATGAAAGATAAATGATAGAAACATTAAATTATCAAATGAACAAATCAGAGAATTCACACACAGAGAGACAAGAAAATTGAATCACCACTGAAAATCTAAAATGTTTGGTCCTATGATAATTGGAGACGATGTATATATAATTCAATCCAAATAAATGTCTATTTCAATATTGTTTTGAGATGCAGAAACAAGAGAGTAAATTCCCTATTAACGAATTTAAACTGGAACCTCCATTTCAGTCAGCAGTCGAATGGAATAACTCACAAGACAAGTTTCTTAGTTGGAATTCTGATGTCTATTTATCTGCGTATTCGAAGAAAGTGTCAAAGGTAGTACGATAAATTTGTAGTCTGATTAAGGAATAATACAGCTGTGATCCGTCTAAGGTTCTGAAGTTGAAATATTTATAGAATCATTTGAAGAATTTCGATCTCAAACGATTTAATGGACAATATTCTGTCGTACAGATGTGTACTTAAATCATGGAGTTTGCTGACTTCTATAAAATTTTGAGAGTTATATTAATTCTCAGTCTATAATCCATATTTTTACATTTATCCCCGATCAAAGAACTAGGAAATCATACCCGAATAGAGGGACATTTTGCCCACAAAGAAATGAAACACTCGTAGCAAAATAATCGACATCAAATTCAGTTATTTTCCAACTTTTATTCGGCAAATTCTTCAATTCAATTTATACTTTCTTGTTCCGCAGTAGTCTTATCATAATTTTTCATCAGTTAAAAAATAATCGTAATCATTTTGTATCATGTCATTATTCGAAAGTATATTTATGACTTTCATTTATTAATTCCTACTAGTATTAAACGACACCTACAAATTGATCACATTAATTAGGTACGTATGTATCTGGAATTATATGATAGAACAGAATTATATATGTTGAATTGTCAAGGGGTTGCTTGATTAATTAGGCACACAATAATCTGAAACCCTTCATTAACTAGCGTTCACAATTTTACGAATTGGACACTAGTCTATTGGCTCAGCTCTCAAGCACTACTGCCTCTGGCATTGGCGTTATCTAGTTAAGTACCATCGCCTCTGGCGTTTTCTGCAGAACTGTCGCTTCTGGCGTTCCTGCAGGCCTCGCTGTACCTTATTCAGCAATAAAACTGATATTCTAAACATGGCTAAAATTGTAAATGGTGCATGATTTTCATCTTTATAGTCCAGTGAATCGCATACCGAAAATATGCACGAATTGAGTAAAAAGCCGTACCGACTGACTCATCTAAATAAAGCAGGTGATTTCGATGGAATTGAAACTGCTCACTGAAATATCTATAACATGAAACGAAAATTGTATTCTCATTACAGATAAACAATAATCGAATGACAATGAAACCAACTTTTTGGGTGCCCCACAATAACGATACCGATCTAAATGTGGAGGAGACTATTGAAGAAATTTGGGGAAATGCAAGCAGCGTAATCCACAAACCAAATGGCTCACGATTTTCTGTTACCATGGCGATGTGTGGAGAAATTTACCGAAATTATCAAGAGGTCAGTAGCTAATTGTTTCCTGAACCATTGAATATTCCATTTTCCAAAATAACTACAACATAAGTAGAAATATAATACCATGGAGTAGATGAGAATAATGCAGTGAACATTACACAGGAACATGTGTACATATAATTTGACGTATAATATGTTTATACTGTGTGGTATCTCATACAGCAAACGATGTCCAATGGACGTCCAATTTAGGTCCGATTTACGGCCAAACATCCATGGACCGACCCAATATGGACATCCAATGGACGTACAGAACTGGATCTAATTTGTATCCATTATTGTACGTATTCGTACATTCATAGGATGTACATGGCTGGATCCTATTTGTACGTACAAGACTTCCACTGGGAGTATAATATTGGAACCACCCACAAAAAGCACAGTAACTTTCGCTTTGCCATGTGGTGACGTTACCAGGTACAGGCTAAGATTAGAATCATAGAATCAACAGTTGTTGTTCGAACTTCGAATTCTCCAAAGGCATCGTGAAATTCAGAAGAGAACTTTTTAAACAACGAAAACAAAACAGTCATCATTGTACGTAACTGTACATACCATTGACGTCCCTGATGTCCATTTTGTACGTCCAATGTACATTCAATGGATGTACATGTGCTGTATGGTATCGAGGATTTATGAACACTTTGAAATCTAATATTTCATTCTGGATCAATTTCTCTCATATCTCGTACGTCATTCTGAAATTTTCATTTTGGTAATAGTGCATAAAAAGAACTTTCATAATATTTGTGAAGTATGGAAACCCTTGTCTGCTTTCATGAGTTACAACAATATTAGGTATTCCCAACGAATTCACCCTCGTAAGAAAAACTTTTATATTCTATTTAACATAAATTGAGGTCTATTTGTGAGGAATCAGCATCAACTCGTGATAATATATGGGTTTTCATCAAATTGAGTTAGGAGCTCACCGACGACAAATAAAGGGCAAAGCACCATTTTGTGAAAAGGGTTCTGAATAAGAGCTGACAGGAAAATGGAAGTCTAAACAATAAACATTTAACGAGACATATAGTATTGATGAAATTGAACAAGCACTTTATTTACTTTCGTGGAGATTCTCTTCATATAGGTAAGAAACAATAATTCGAGAACGTTTTTCGCTTCCAGATTAAATGTCATCCGCCTCCAGACGCCTTCAACCCTTGCGAAGACTTGATGGGCAATTGGTCGCTTCGCGTACCGGTGTGGTTGATTTCCCTGTCAGCTGTCATCGGAAATCTCTTCGTGGTTATCGTCATAGCAACCTCGCACTTTCGTTTAACTGTTTCGAAATTTCTAATGTGTAATCTGGCCATCGCTGACTTATGTATAGGCATTCACTTGTTGTTGATAGCAGCCGTTGACGCATGCTCGATAGGGGCCTACTTCAACTATGCAATTGACTGGCAAGAAGGTAAATAAAAATCTGATCGATTGAAGATAAGATAGGTGCTGAAATAATCAGCTGTTTTCTGCTTTCGAAAACCCAGTAACGACAAACTGATCACATATATTTAGGAATCACATATTTAAGTTTCGAATCAGAAAATGACTCTTTTGGTCGTCTGAAGAATCACAAGGCGGTGTCAAATAATCTTCGAAGTTGTATGACTCACATTCAACTCCAACAAAAAGTTCACTACACAATCAGAAATTCTTGTAATTTATTATACCGGGTGTAACAGGATCATTGTACACCTCCCGTATCTCCGTTTTAAAGGTAATAGATTGATGTGTGTGTTCAGTGATACCGGCTAAACCGGAAGTAAAAAAATCAATCATTTATAGATCAAAAAGTGCCGCTTATTATGTATATGGGATATCACACATTTCAATCTATTATCTTTAAAACCAATTTAAAACTAACGGAGATACGGGAGGTGTACCATGATCCTGTAACACCCGGTATTTTCGATATTTAGGTAATGGTTGCAATATTGCTGGCTTCCTAACAATATTCGGCAACATCCTCTCTGTCTACACCCTAGCTGTTATTACAACAGAACGCTGGTACACTATAACCTGGGCTATCCACCTCAATAAACGACTGAAATTGAGGAATGCGGTTAGAGTCATGTTGGCCGGCTGGATTTGTGCCCTATTGATGGCGGTGCTACCACTTGTCGGAGTCAGCAACTACTCCAGAACCAGTATATGCTTGCCGTTAGAGAATAAAGGCAAAGCAGACGCCATCTATTTGTCGACTCTGTTAGCTTTCAACGCTATAGCATTCGCATTGATATGTGTATGTTATGGTAGTATGTACAGGTCAATAAGAGAAGGTAAGGAATATTCTGAGACAAAAATACGGCTGATGAATCAACTGTACATTTCCTTTTTGCAAGAAGCCAATCAACAGTGATTATAATAGTAATCAAATTTTTTTTTTAATTGACTGCTGAAAACGAATACAACTAAATCAATAATCCTCACAATAGACCGTAACGTTTCAAGAATATCATCAAGGTATATCCTGGGGTTATAAGGTATAGTCTTGAAACAGCTCATTGAGGCTGCTATAAAATTTTCTGAAAGATAATCTCCTCATTATAAATTATGGAAAAAAGTTGCAAACATAATATCACAAACATTGTAACGGCAGATGATTCATGATTCATTCACAAATAGAAGGTTTCTTTCCATCATTAACCACATTCGCTTGAAAACTCATCAATATGCTGAAAAGCCTGACAATTATTGACAATATTAGGACTCTCTATCATCGATACTATTTTTATACATATACATTCAAAGGGAGTGATTGCTCGTCAAGATATAGAGAGGGTATTTCATTTGAAGAAATTTCATTGAAGCATCCCTTATCTCTGATACAGCCTCTTAAAGGGGGTACATACGTTATACAGGGTGTGTCACAGTGGATGGAACATTAGAAGTATCTAGAGAACAGAGTGACAGATCATTCCGAAAATTTGTGGGCGTGGATAATCAAACTTGCTCTATCCGTCTAAAATATTTTCATCAATACAGTGTTGCCGCTTGTATCAGAAAGTAGTAGCTACTTTGTTATTTCAAATGGAACACCTCGTATATTATATCATTTTTGAAATCCTCATGAGATTCCTCACAACTTTCCCACATGATTCCCTATACCTATCTGTGACGATATCCGAGATAAAAATTATTTTGTCAAATTTTTGTGTAAAACCTTACCATTGAAAAATATGAATTTTTTCCCAATGCAAATTCACAAAATATCGCAATTTGGGTTATAGCTGCATAAGACCATCAAGTATTCTGTCGATGAACTGGATCTCAGTTTCAGCATACAGGGAGGCTCAGAAGTGAGTGTCATCCGGGCACTCATGAAAATTACTGCAACTCCATTTTTTTAAATGGAACACCCTGTATATTATCACTTATTCGAAAAGCTATAACATTTTCCATTCTAATTGGGTATACTTTCCCTATACCTATCTCGTATAGTTTGTTAGTTATGATCACTTATGTTATGAATTCGTTTTCAATAAAATAAATATTGGATAGTGCTTAAGATAGTAGGCTATGAACTTCATTCTGACAGAGAAATAACTTGTTATTTCTTTATTGTCCTCATGTATTCAAGTTGCATGTTTGTAAGAAAACTATGGCAGAAAATAATTACTTGAATGCGGTTTAGATGGATTTATTCATCATTTATGGTCAATGTAACAAAAATATCATTAGAAAATGCAGCGAGTTTAATGAAAAGTATGCTGATTTTCCTCGAACGAATTCGAGAAAATTCATAAGATTGAAGAGAAATTTTGAAATGCTTATATCGTCATGAAAAGCTTAAAGTATCAAAGTCTAACATGTGTATTAATGAATCTAGAAAGATTTCAAAAACAGTTCAAAATTTCTCTTCAATCTAATTTCCTCGGATTTATCCGAGGCGAATCACTTCATTCTTTTCATTGAAAAGAAAAACTCTGCATGTTCTACTGATATTCTTGTTTCATTGACCATAAATGATGAATAAATCCATTTTAACCGCATTCAAGTAATTATTTCTTGCTATAGTATTTTTACACCCATGCATCTTGAATACAGGATAACAATGAAGGAAGAACATGTTAGTTCTCTCTCAGAATGAAGTTCATAGCCTACTATCTTAAGCACTATCCAATATTTATTTTATTGAAACGAATTCATAACATAAGTGATCATAACTAACACACTGTACGAGATAGGTATAGGGAAAGTATACTCAATTAAAATGGAAAATGTTATAGCTTTTCGAATAAGTGATAATATACAGGGTGTTCCATTCAAAAAAATAGAGTTGCAGTCATTTTCATGAGTGCCCGGATAACACTCACTTCTGAACCTCCCTGTATGCTGAAACTGAGATCCAGTTCATCGACAGAATACTTGATGGTCTTATGCAGCTATAACCCAAATTGCAATTTTTTGTGAATTTGCATTGGGAAAAAATTCATATTTTTCAATGGTCAGGTTTTGCAAAAAAATCTGACAAAATAATTTTTATCTCGAAAATCGTCACAGATAGGTATAGGAAATTATGTGGAAAAGTTGTGAGGAATCTTATAAGGATCCCAAAAATGATATAATATACGAGGTTTTCCATTTGAAATAACAAAGTAGCTACTACTTTCTGATATAAGCGGCAACACTGTATTGATGAAAATATTTTAGACGGATAGAGCAAGTTTGATTATCCACGCCCACAAATTTTCGGAATGATCTGTCTTTCTGTTCTCCAGATACTTCTAATGTTCCATCCACTGTGACACACCCGGTATACGTTCTTCACAAGCACTAAAAAAGTAAAAAAAGTAACCAACATTTTGTTCATCGTATTATAATGCAGTTGGTGTTTGTGAAAAAAATTGTTAAACAAATTTTATTTACCCTCTTCAAGGGGGAAGCTCCAATGAAGTTTCTTTATCTGAAAGACCCTATATTTTTTTCGATGAGGAATCACCCCCTCAAATATTTCACACTTATTCAGTTACACCCTGTATAGAAGACGATATATTTTCTAGCTGGGCACATAATGCATCCTCCTTACGATCGCAGTACTAGCCCCGATTAGCAAAAAAAAAATTAAAAGTATCACAGGAAAAGAGCAGTTCAATATAATTGTTTTCATTGACATTTCGAAATAATTTATCTTATTGGCAACTCCACGATTTTTCTTCGCTACCTCAACTCACGATTAGAAATACGTCATAAATGCGAAGACCTGATATATTTGCAAAAATTGTACCACACATGTCACTTTTCCCGAGGTTAATGTGAATGAAACAATGGAAGATTATCAATATCATTGAAATCCTTTGATACTCTTATTCAAAAAAGGGCACTAAATTAATATTCCCATAAATTAGTGGTTTTCAATGAAGTCAACGGCCTCAAAGACACAGAATGTTTAACATTCATGCTCTATTGCAATTCACCAGGTCGTCGTACAGGCTCCACCTCCACGGTACGCAGCGACCTCACCGTAGCCAAACGCATGGCCCTGCTAGTGTTCACAGACTTCGCTTGTTGGGCGCCAATAGCCTTTTTCGGCCTCACCGCCCTCATGGGCTACCCCCTCATCACCGTTACCGAAACGAAAATCCTGCTGGTATTCTTCTATCCCCTCAACTCGTGTGCCAACCCCTGTCTGTACGCCTTGCTGACGCAGCAGTACCGCAGAGACTTCTTCATTCTCATGGGCCGCTACGGCCTGTGCAAAGACAGAGCCGAACGGCACAGAGGAGCCATCGGGGGCAAGCCGCTGCCCTACGGCACGGGGCCTCAGTATAGGAGGACCTGTATGGACGTGGGGGTGAAGGTCGGAGGAGGTATCCACCCTAGGGGGTCGACCATGAACAGCATGACGACGATGGTGTCGGTGGACTGTCCGATAGTGAGGAGTAGCTCGAGGAACAGTTCCAGGTACAAGCCGGAGTCGATAATGGCTATGTCGGATTTCTCCGGGAGGAATTACAATAATTTTCACGAGTGTCAAGAGTTGCGGTGTACGGACAATTTGTAATGGTGATGATAAGTGGTGTTATGTTAGTCACCCTATCTCATGCGTTACATTCCCCATCCTGATCTCTTGCTGATGACAGTGAGCGTGAACCAGAATTGTATTAACTTATGGGATTGGTAGGTAACTAACTTCCATAGCTCAAATTTCTTGTGTATTTTCCTATTTTTTTAGTGCGACACGTGGATATAAAGAACGGCAATTGAACGTAGCGGAACTTAAAGAGTCGTTGCATTTGGACATATTAATTCATTTAACTACAAAGTTCGATGTGTTCTTGTAATATATTCAATAATTGAATAGTTAATATGGTAATGAATATCATGAATGATATGTACAGGGACCGGCAACAGTGGAAAATTGGAAAACAAAGAGTATACGATCTTCTTCGTATATCTCTACGAGAATATGTAAATATGTATTTTGTAAAAGTCTGCATTGTTTAATTTTTGCAAACGAAAAAACATTTGGAATACGAGTTCAAAATCTTGATGAGGTGTGTTATTTGGATAAATCAATGAATAATTTTAATGCAAATCTTTTATGGACTTACATCAATAGTCAATCTTCCGATTGAGCAATGTTGTCATACTCTGTATATCATTGAAATGGGTGTTTTTTCTTGTTTGATATGATATTCTTATATAAATATATTCTCAATGGATTTTCATGTATCACAAAACAATTGAATAATAAAAAAATTGTGCATTATTTTTCAGATTGTGTATCCTGCATTTTTCTCATTTAACTTATTGCAATTTCGGGATATTTTTCTCATTATTGAATTGAAAACGATAAAATTTTTGTTAATGTATATTAATTGATTCTATCAGACAATACATTTTTCAGTTCACTGTCACAAAGCATTCTTGAATGAAAAGAATACAAATGAATTTCAAAGATTGGAAATCATATTTGGGTTGATGAAAAAAATATTCATAAATTAAAACGAACTCTTTATTATAATTAGAGGAAATACACTGGAAAATTAACATATCGATTCAAGGTTATATAAATATATGATAACGAAGCATATTTCTATCACATCACATTTCCTACAACCTAAGATTATTGAATATTATTGGAAATATTCATAGTGAGTATGGATATTTCTTTCAAAATCAAACTGATGCATTGACCATATCAGCAATAACAATATTTTTTCAAAAACTGACTGCATTATTCTCTTCGTTTGATTCAATGTTTGTCTTTCAGTTTGAATTTGAAATTTTTTAATTACAGGCCAATATATTTCATGAAATTATCAGTGATTCGAATATACTCGGAAAAACAAGAAGCGATGTCTTGTTCTGTTTTAAACCAAACTGTATAAATTCTAGTTGAAATCTCTATCTGACAAAAGGATAGGAGCAAGTAGAGTCCAGCCATACAAAGTCAAAGCTAGCCAACTAGAAATTACCTTGACCCACATCGAACCAGCGTTGTAACTGAAGTCATCCAAACTCGATTTCGGACTGGAAAAAAATACAGCGAATCATTACTTGATGACTGCTCTAGAATGAGAATCGAGTATTTCACTTGATTGTGAAAAATCTAGCATATTTCATTAATGATTATTTCTTTCCTGGCACCTTAAAGAGAACAGTTGGTTGGCTTGATCAAAAAATTTCGATTACTTGGACAATGGATATTTCTCCAGCGAGCTAAGTATCTCCGTACAGTGTCGTAAAAATATTTTCAAATTGAATCGAATAATTACAAACAAAATTGAGCCAACTCTTCTTCAACCTCACTATTTAGTAATATGAGCACACGTCATTCTATAATACACAAGGTCCTCCATTTCTGAGAATTCCTTCCTACCATATTTGTGCAAAGCGGCAAAATTGCGGATTATAAATATATAACAGACATAAAAATGTCCAATGATAATAAAATATTGAATCAAAATAATATCCTGAACAAAAATTACGGAAAAAAATTATCAACGAAAACTGTTTAATCAATGGGAATTAAAATGAAATACCAAAGATGATATAAGCAGTAGCGATGTATCGAATGACGTACACCTCTTGACAGCACTATTGGTGAAAAATCATACTATGCTACTCGAATAGGGAAGACCACTAAGTGATGAAATCCTTCCAAATCTCTCTCAATCGATGAATAATGATATTGGTTCAGTGTATATCCAATATCAAGGATCAAAATCAAAGCAAATAGATTTCACATCGTTTTGAAAATCAGCATTTTTATTCGAAATTTAAAAACGCCAGAAATAAGTGGGTGGTGTGGATGACTCCTTATTCCTTTGATATATTTTCTCAAAAACGTATCGATAAGTGATAACTAAATCATTTCATGATAATTTATGGAAAAAAAATCATTTATATTGTATTCTTTTACATCTTTTATTCCGAGTTAAAGTTGTGGTATTTCGGTGCGGCAAAACAGCAAGATTTACCATGGAACAATTATCTACGATTGGTCAGCTCAAGGTCGATGGGCGTGTGGGGTTAAGCACGTCACACTGCGTTACACCAAAGAGAGCAACCTTTGAAAATGGCGAATGAAATTGTATGTTCGATAATGAATGGTTGTTTTTGGATATACAGAACACGATTATGCTGTTTTGTAAAATTAGTGGTCTCCCTCATTATATAATCGATAATGATACTGACTAATCAATGTTTTGGGAGAGAAATATCGTGAATCCACTTACTTGTACCAATTCGTTAAGGTCATCATCACATACAGAGTTGCCAACGCGAACATTACATGGAAAAAGCTCCAGCTATAAGCAACCGTTTCGTCTTCGTTATCCCACACTTTCTTGCCTCCTCCACTCTCTCCACCGTCATTACCTGCGATAGGAGCATAGGATTCTTCTTATTTCGCAGAGAAGTGAAAAAGAAATAAAAAGCAGAAATAAGAAAAAATAAAATGATAGAAAAAGGACCAGGGCATTATAGTGAAATTCAGGAGGGAAAATCAACTTGAAGGAAAATGAACTTGAAGAAAAATAAATGTTTGAATGATGAACTCCTTGATTTGAACAAGCGCTAAAATTAATTAATTCACAATTTAAATTATTTTATTCTGTAATACTAAGTATAGTAGATCAGGGTGATCAACTACTGATTTCCAATGAATATTATTAGCGGTTCAATTAAATTATAAACAAAAAAACGATAAGTTTAAGGTGTTCAAGAAAGTTTTGGTAAACTTTCATTGCACAAAGCTGAATTTGGTTTGTTATTACTTTGTGTTGCATTAGTTCAGAATTATATTGTTCACAGTAAAGTGTAAACATTAATTATCTGTTTGAAGCAATGTGAACAATGCAATTCAAAAACAAACACTCACGTGACATAATTCCTAGACTTTCGTACTTCGAAAATATTTGTGATAAATTAATGCTCCTACTTTTCTAATGAAATAATGCAATATTGGAATAGGAAAAAGAAACGAAATCGCCTTCAGAGTATGTAAATGGATCAGCAAATACTTTTGATATTGGCACACTTATGTTCAATTTTTTTCTGGCATTAAGAATTATGCATCCCCTATAGCGGGTAGGTGGATTTAATTAATTCAAACAAAATCATTCATCAACCAAACTGATACTCATAAACATTATGTCCTACCTTCATTCTCAACTAAACTGTCGGTTCCAGAGCCACGTACTGAACAAAAAAATATGAGTGAGTAAATCAGAAATTGTCAATTTCAGCCACAAAATTAAGAACACAAAATCCTAATTTCACTACAAAATGCCATGGTTTAAACAAACACAATGGAAGCAAAGCAATCAATACAAGCAAAGCGCACGTAACACAGTTTTCCTGTTCAAAATTTCTGGTAGACAAAACGTGCTGTTTTTTCAAATATTGGAATATAAGGGAAAATTATTGACACTCCTTTGAAATATGGAAACAAAATATCATTGAGAAATTTTGAATATATAATCAACTCAGCATTCGCTAATAAAAAATACACCAAGATTGTGAAATATTTTCTACATTATCATCACTGTAGAGGATTATATCAATGATAATTTGCCTTAGTGGCTTTTACATTTAGTGGTGATTTCAAAGCACTTCAAGAAAGTATAATTGCTCATTTTTGTTGTTCTTCTTTTGAATAAAAGCACAAGAAAATAATTCGAATCAAGATACTAGGACATGAGGATATGCAACATACATAAACCATAAAGCTGAGTTGAAAAACTTGAAAAAAATGACATATCTACCTGCTCCATTATCTTTGGCCAGCATACTCTCAGACATGGTAATCTTAGAAGATTTACTAGCAGATCTCAATGAAGAATATAAAACGCAGCACATCCATATGATTAAACCCACAATATCAATTTTGTTGTTGTTTGTGGATTTGCCTCCAACAATTCCCCAAATTCCAGGATTGCACTCTTCTGCAAAAAAATATTGATAACTTAGAGAGAGGCTATCAATTCTATATTTCCAAGAGCTAAAAACTTTGGAAAACCAAAAAAAAAATGTTCTCTTTTAGTTTTTATATTGTAATTTCATCATTTTATGTAGAAAAATTTTGAAACAGTTCTGATTATGAATATTTGATTTGAATATTCATTAATAATTTTTCACAATTGAATTTCAAAATTATAGAATTATGAGACTCAATACTGTGGAAATTCCTTCACTTGAAAAATCACAAAGAAAATCTGTATTACAGATACATCTTAGGAGTAGTCAGTAAATTTGTAGTGGAATACATACTAGCAGAGTTTGATACAGCTGACCAGGTGAGATAAGTCACATATAAAGTGACTACTGACGACTGGAGCAGGCCTGATCTGGGCAGTTTATCTTGTACAGAGGGGAGAACAGAGATAATGCTCACAATCACACTCATTATCATGTTGATGGAAATTATGAATTTGTTCAAATCACAACCACTTGACTGAAAAAAGATATTGATATCAAAATTGAAAACATTTTCATTAAAGTGATGCATACCTTTGTGAAGAAAACATACAAAAGAACAATGCCAGTTATGCTTAAAGCATAATTGAGCAAAGTCATACCAATAAGAGCAAAGTACCATCCCTTGGATTCAGTTTCTTCATAGTTTCCAACCCAAGCTTCTGCCCAGGAATGGGCAAAATCAACGATTAGTATCAGTTGAATCAGAATGAAACAGAAGCCTCCTATCATACCAAAGTACATCCAAGTAGTACCGAAAGATCCTTCAGGAATGAAAAAAGCTCCTATGATACCTCCAATAACCACAAGATATTTCAAGCCCCAGAAACTAAAAAGACAATTGGTCAGTGTAATCCAATAACTTTTGTAATAACTTACCCATTTTGAATGCCTGCTCTAGGATCCTTGGAACTTTTTACACCAATCATCATCAATGCCATCAGTGTAAAGAAACATGTCAAAATGAAGCAGATTCTGTACACAGCAAGATACCCAACTGCTTGATCACAATCTACGCTTACTGGGACCAACGAATCATACATAGAAGAGGCACTGTTGTTTTTACAAAATGGTACCTACATAGCAAAAAAAGATATATAGACCTTGATATCCATTCACGATTATGATTCTTACCTTTTTCAGGGCATCTTGTAAGCCTGGAGATAATGTTATACAGGCTGCAATGGTGCCCAACAATAACATGAGGGCATACATAATGCGGGATGATGTGGAATTTCTGCAAGAAGGACATGCTGAACAGCACAGGGAACATGCCGTACTGCCACAGCAACATGCTAACTGAAAATTGAGACACAAATTCACATATTCTTTTGTTCACACAATAGATTTGTCAAATTTATTCAGTTGCATAAGATTACTTCTTAATAAATTTATACTATACTCTTTACTTACCTGTGCAGCAGAACATAGGCCTAAAACAGCCCCCATTTCAATTGTTTAAATTGCAATTCCGAAATTTTATTCCAAATGAATAAGACTTCGCGTGAAAGTAAATATTGTTAATAGCCGAAATGTCAAACGTCAACTACATAGAACATTGAATTGGAAGATGAAATAGAATACTTTGACAGGACGGATGGAATTCTAATAAAAAGTAAGATCGAGATCGATAGTTCACCTTTATTATGATTACTCAACTGCATAGTATAAACAAAAATTATAACATATATAGTAAGAAAATATTCTACATGATATATTTGAATCTGATTGAATGGAATATAATCAAGTATTTCCATTGTTCATGTTTAACCACAGAACAGAAATTGCGATCGTCACATGATGGGTGCGTTCCATTAAGCGCTCACAACGTTCACGCTCACGACCACGAATTTTGTCGTTCCACTTGGTTCTGTGCGTCATCGAAACGCTCACGCCGACCCACCTATTGAGATGGGTCGTCGTGAGCATGAATCATGACGTCATTCATGACATTTTCGCCACCACCCCAACGATCGTGGTCGCCATGTGGAACGTCTGAATGAGTGTTTTGGGCGTTGTGAGCGCTTAATGGAACGCACCCGATACCATTCCTTAATTTTTGTGTTCGTGAGTCATAAATATAAATAATATATTTTACAAGAGACATAAATATTCAATGAATTTTTTCAGAAGTTGGATAGTTTATCTAACATAAAGTTACATAGCCTTATATAACAGGGATAAATCAACATTAAATATAGAATATTGGCCTGTACAATATAGCATTATTGAAATCGAATTGCATTTAATTTTCAACATAACTCGATTATTGATTTTTTTTGACTATATTAAGTATAATTTGTTTTATTTCTATTTCGAATTGTAATATGTCTGGTTGTACCTATAGTGATAAATCCTATACATCAGAATGAGTCAACAGACAATTACCGCTATGAAAATTTGAACTAATAAATATTTAATTCAGTAAAATATATTTTTATTTCATGTCATTGAAAATAACAGTCAGAGATATCCTGCCAATCCAGCCAATTGCAACTTCTGCAGCACCAACGGACTGTTCAATAAATTGCATCCGCATCCCCCTCCAAGAGCTCCACCTAGTCCTCCGCACATTTTACAGCACAATTTGGCCTTGAGTTTGCTCAAAAGCCCTAAGCAGGGGGAAATGGTGATGGTGGACGCGAGAGGAGGAGTCAAGGGTAGTGCTGGAGAGCAACCACCACCAGCACCTGCTAGGGAAGACAGTAACAGCGGATTCAGAGGGCAGGATTCCTGAAAAAATTAAATTAATCGTGATGGTGATCGTGATTTTATTCATCGATTAGTTATTGATATTTCCAGATGCTGACTGATCCAAACTGAAGAGTACAAAATAATTACTTTTTTCACAGAAAACATATCTTATGACGTATCATCGAAAACTTTATTGAAAAAACTTGTTGAGATAAAATAAAAAAAATCCATAAATCGGTTATGATTATCGTCTTTTCCTATGTTTCTTATTTATTTCTTACATATATTTTGTATGACATGGACAAATATTGACATAATCCTAAGTGAGACTTTTAATCTTCCATTAGATCGAACGGACATTTTTTCATTCGCCAATAACAGCGATAAGTTTGGATGATAATTTACCTATTTATATAATAACGGATGATAAACCATGATAAGGACGCATGTCATTCAGAAAGATACAATGTAACTATAGGGTGTTGTTTTTTTAAGGAAAAATCATTTTATCAAATATCAACATAGATTGTTTATGCTCATAAAAAATTCAATAAATTAAATACTTCGATATGAACCCATTGGCTTTTGAAACTGAAAACATGGTACTGATGAAATTATTTTAACGATAATCATCCAAGGAGTTGTTACGATTAGAAGGGATAATGAAATTATATACGTTTTCATGTTCCGATCGAACAAAATGGGATATGATTTTGCATTTTCATGAAAATTCACAATGTAATAACAGATTTCGAACAAAAATATATAAATCATACTCACGACCAATATTGCCATGCTAAGAACAGCGGCAAAGATGGTTAGGCTGGACCTGTTCATCGTTAAACTGCGATGTTCAAAAATTTTCTAATGCAATTAGACTCCATCTTGTTACTTATATACGAAAATTGTTTCAATGTTGTTAACTTGGGTGAAAACGTGACACTAGGAAAACAGGAACTTGAACTTGAAAATTTGTTTACATTGCGAATAGTTCGTTGACACTACTTTTGGCGTGTTGATAGACGTATTCCGATTCCTTGTTTGATTTTTCATACAATTATCTAGTTTGGGTTTTTATTGCACTGCAAATTTACAGGAAATGGAGAAGTATGCTTAGTTATCACAGACAAGACAATATAGAGAATGTTTTCCGAGGCAACAGCTAGTAGTCATTCCTCCGTAATTAAAAACTATAACATTTACTGAATATTGCTAGGCATTATACAATGAGAATAATATAATATAGTCGACTATTTAATTTCTCTACACAAACATTAGTTCATCTTAAAAACTATTCAATTTATCTTTTATGATTTCCTTTTATAGCGTATTTTTTCGTATTTTCGACGTTCTTGAGGTCCTCCATGAATTGATATAGCGACATTTGACTATCCGATGACATATCGCAATCGACATCAACTTCTTTTTTCTGCGTTTTATTTCCAGATGAAAAATAATCGAGTAGCTCCTCATCATCTCTAGATTCGTCGACGGGTTCTTTTTTCAATAAACTTTCGAAAATTTTGCAAGCGCTATCTAAGATCCTTGACGAGAATCCATTCTTGTAACCATTCGTATGAGTATTCGCTTTCTTCGCTACATTCAAACCATTCTTAATTCCGTTCAAAGATTTTACTCCATTTTTTGTTTTAGATGATTTCTCTTTCTGAGGAAGGCCACTATTTTCACAAACATCCTTCTTTTCCTGACGAAATCCTTTACCCTCAACATTGGCAATAACGACTTTCAACGCTTTTTTCACTCCATTCGGTTCTTCTTGCTTCAATTTTACTGTACTTTGGATCAATTCCAACTTTTTTTTCAATTCCTCATTCCGCTTCTCAATTTCTTTCCTTTTATGTATCTCCAACTGTAACTTCGAATTCAATTCTAATACCTTTAGTTCACTAGTCCTGTCCATCTTTTTCTGGACGTTTTCCACCGTTTTAGACTTTCTCAAGGTCGAATCCACATTGAAAGTGCTTGTTTTCAAACAATTCTTGACAGGAGCTGATTTCGTTTTGTGAATATTGGTGGCAACTGAGAATTTAGAAGATGATTCGTGGACAGAATTCCATGTAAGAGACATAGCAGTATTGCACCATTGAAACTCCGGCTGATACCCGAATTGTTGCTTATCTCTGAGCAATTGTAATATTTTTTCGATGGTGGACATGTAGAGAAGGTCGTTTTGTCTCAAATCGACGATTTCGAGAGATCGGTTGTACTGGATGACATCCAGGATCTTCACAGCTAGGTTTTCTGAAATATTACAACGCTGAAGGTCCAAAGCTTTGATCCACAAATCATCTTCTAGCTCATCCAAAATGTAATTCAATCCTTCGTCACCCAAATCAAGATTGCAGTTGATCGTTATTCTTTTGATCCCTCTCATCGAGTTAGACTGAGGATTCTCATATCTCAAAGAGTTGTGCCAGCTTTCGCAATACCTGTTAATTTGCTGGTACTTTATTAGTTTGGCAATATGTTGCCCACTCTCAGCTGTTAGGCCACAGCCCGAGAGGTTCACAACTTCTATGTTAGGTGTACATTTCAGGTAAGTACATACCAATTGGCAGCCAACATCGTAAATGAGGCAATTTGCGAAGGAAATGTGCTTGACAGTTTTGTTCTTCTTCAAGGATTGAAGAAGAGGTTCTAGATACTGGCTGAACATAGGCAATCCATCTAGCTCTAAGCAAGTGAGTACCTGAGTGTTTCTGAGAGAGGTTGAGATAGATTTGAGTAGATTACGTAGAACATAAGCTGTCCAGAGTGACCCGAAACGCCTTTTCATGTGCCTAGCTTTATCTTCGGTGTCGATGTCGTGCATGAATTGACAGGGGCCTACCCTACTTTTGATGCTGAGAACATGAAGACTAGTATCATTTCGCAAAGCGTTCACAATGGGGTTCCATTCTTCTACTTTGAGACGATCTGCGACGAATTCTAAGATGGTTTGGCATTTGGGCTTGGCAGGTTTCACGGCTGGTGCTGGGATGCAGTTCATTCGCCTGCACAATTCGGTATACCAAACGTAAAAAACATTTATCGGTTTAGGATTGGTTCTTGTCGCTGACTTGGTTGCATCCATACTTCAGAAATGGAATTTTGGGAGAGATATCGGGAATCAGACGGTATAAAAAAACATTTTTTGTTGAAGTTCAAATACATAAAAATAGTCGTGACGTTTTGACACAACCTGAACAAAAACCTTCATTTCCTTGTCAACTTCAACTGATATGTTCTAGGATCTACAAGGTGCTAATCAAAATCTGATGAACAGTTGTTTTAGTTGTACCTAAACATTACCTTCATAACATCGTGATATTTTGAAAATATCATCCTATTCATCAGTGGCGTATGCAACATATTCATTGATATATTGAATTGATAGATTTGCGAGATTATTGTAGAATGAAAAAAATATTAATTCTTGAAAATATTAATACTGAAACAATGAAGATAGTTCCAGGAAAGTCAAAAATCGAAGATGTAGGGACAAGGGTTTTTATAGAACACAAAATATATTCTTTCATCGTCTCCAAATAATCATATTTGTGTATAGATGATATGAGATTAGGAGTAAATATAAGTATAAGTATCGCATATTTTATAAAATGTCATTTAATCCTCATGTCTTCTTTATGATGAATGACTATTTTTTTTTCATGGAAATCGTTCAAATGAATATGTTCCTTTCAAAGATAGCTGATAATCAGAACAATATCCACTTCAATTTTTATCGCGCTAGTATATAAACAACCACAAATGAAAAATCACAAGATTAGAGAGTAACCTGAATCGAGTCTGTCATGAAATTCTTAGTACTCTTTGCAGCCATTTTGGTTGCCATTTTGTCACACACATCTAATGCTGCCGAGCCTGCAAAGCCCTGTTCCTCGGACTGTAAGATCGAAGAAAACTGCAGGTGTTCCAGCAGTAGTCCACCTTTTGATGGAGACATCCAGGAGTACCCACAGGTAAAACAATACATATTCCATCTACGGCTATAAGAAAGCACCTGTAATAAATTCTATTCATTCTATTTGTTCAACGGATATCTAGACCTAATTTCAATTTTGCGACTGTGATGTATTATTAGTAGAATTAAATTAAACTGAAACCGAATAAATTAGTAGTAGTATTCAAGAAATAGCTTCCGGAAAAAGTATCTGATGCTGTTATTTTCTTACTCACTCAACAATATAATTTTCGTATAGAACATTTTCGTTGAAATTTTAATTCGAGGAATTTTAAATGGCTGAAATAAAATTAAAAAATGATAAACTAAATATTGAATGATCGAAATAATGAAATATTCATAGGATTCACTGGATAGAACAATCAGCAAAATGTCAATCTCAGGGTGATTCTGAAAGGTGCTATAAAAACACTTCCACGAATTCCTTAGGGTATAATTTGACGATCTGATATAACTAACCTGAGTCCAAAAGTGGACGGATGCATGTTTTAAAATATGAACCTAATGCTTGATTTGTAGTGACAGTGAGTTAATGTGATGTTTTTGTTTCAATCAATTTGAACGAAATGGATTTCTGAACACAGGATATCTCTGAATCGACTGTTAAAATCAACTTTCATCAGGTATATTTTTCTCTGGTGAAAGGGCTTGGAGTTTCGAAAATGAAATATAGGAAGAAAATTTTATTCATAACTGAAACAATACTTTGGCATACTTATTATTGAATCAAAAATACATACAGGGTATAAAAATACACTTTTTTATTTTTTGTTTCAATATTTACGAAATTTATATCGTTATCTCTCTCTTTTCGTTGAAATGACCAAATTCAATCTACCTCATCACTGGTTCAACTCAAAAATCAAATTCAAACGAAATCAAGTCGTTTCTGAGTAATTTCGAACATTTTTATTTATCTCCCATTATCTTTCCTGTATTATATCTGATGAATAATTTCTAGTTGAAGATTTTGTAATGCAATAAGAATGATATTTTGTCACAACCTTCGATATTACCTGATTTCTTTGATACTTGTTTTTCAAAGATTCCCCATTCTAGGAAATGGTGTTTGGCAAATTGAGTTATGCACAAATATTCGTCAACTGGGTTGTCCTAAGGATATATTATTCTATGTTTTATTTTTAAAAAACCTCTTCATTTGGGATGTAAACAGTAAAAAAGAAATGTGGAAGTTTGGGCAATTTGCAGAATCGGATAATTGCAGACTGTAATCCAATTTTAAACGAACCTAGTGTATTCAAGAAGACGATTGAATGCTTGTATTCAAGTTTCTTGTTTATAAAATTGAACATGGTTTGGTTGTGACGATATATTTTTTCACCATGTATCATATTTCGTGTCACTTTCGTGTACGATTTCAATAGCAATAATTATGTATTGAATTACCTTCGATCATCAATGTCTTGTTAATTTGTTTTCGTTATAATATCAATAAAAATTTTTGATCGTAAATTATCCAGGAAATATAATATGTTGATTAGTATCATCGAAAGGAATAATAATTGTAATATTACATTACAACTTCATATTGAAGAATTCGCAAAAGTAATTCCAATTTCATATATCCCTGTTTCTTTGACATCTTTATAATGTCGGAGTTGTTTTGAGAATTGACTTGCCTACCAAGAATTCATTTGAGAAACAGTGTTATTTTTTATGAATCGAAACTGTACTCTATTCAATAATTTATATGTTGAATAACTAAGAAACTAGGTTGCTATCATTTGCAGAACTCATTGTTATCTTTCAGTTAATTTCCCTTGCATTTGACGATGCCGTGACTGGCAAGGCTTATGGATTATGGTATGATCTCCTACTCAAACGAACGAATCCTGATGGAAATAGTATTGGAGCCACCTTTTTCGTTCCCCACGAATACACTGACTACCAGAACGTGAACAATCTGTATAATTATGGATTCGAAATTGCTGTCCACTCTATAACGTAAGTATGGCCAAAAATTTTCACTCTTCATCAAAAGCCGGACTCATAGCTTACAGTACCAAGTCAATTGAATAATAATAATGATTAATTTACCTCTGAATTATTTTCAGTAGGATATAAAGGATCCAATTGGAATAAATCGACTACTCATTTCAATTCAATATTCAACATTTGTCATGGGTTTTCTTTGTACTCAAGTTGTTATGAGTAAGAATACTCGGCTTTTCAAAATTCGATACGATCGTAAATAAGGTATCAAGGTATTGACAATATCGTATTCTCAAACTAATTTCATTTCGAAATATATGATTGATAGCTAAACGATAGGTTACAGTGTTTGTTTATTCTTCATTTAGTGGGAATATTTCTCGAAACTCAAATTCGAAGTACAACAATTTTGGGAGGAAATTTCTTTCATGTCCCGTGATTTTTTTTGGTGATCAAGATGAGTGATGTTTGAAGCAGAAATATCATTGTTCTAAAGAAGAAACATAATGGTGTAATGATGATTTTTCCGATAATACATCCTTGAATAAGGCCAGGAAAAAATTGAAACAATTCCACAAATTCTGAGTCTGAATGCTTGTACTCATGCAGGAGGAAGTAACTTTAGAGGAAATCACTGTCGAAAACAAGCATTTCAATAAAAAATTCGAACAATTCTACTTCTAAATATATGAATAACACATTTATCTTTCGTGTATCATCATGTGACTTCATGAAAATTAAAAAAGAAGTACAAATTTAAGTTTTTTGTTCTTCTACAAAAATTCAAACAATTCCACAAATTTGGTATATTTTGTATTGAAAATGGAGTCTCATCAAGAAAAAATATAGACATATACAAATTTGAACCTGTAACCTTATTCACATTTGCAGCAAGAATCCTCTGCAAACGTATTGGAGAACAGCCAGTGAGTCACTTCTCGAACAAGAATTCGGCGGCCAGAAGCAAATCATCTCGAAATTTGCCAACATCCCGTATGACAAAATTCAGGGTGTCAGAACTCCACAACTTCAGCTGTCTGGTAACAATACCATCTTAGCATACAGGTAACCATATAGATTCGCCTCAATCTTCAACCACCCTTCATATTCATGGTCCATTTTGAAGAAATATGTTCAACATTTCGTTCTTCTCCAACTTCCAACTAAAATTGTTTCAGTGGATCGAACTAAACAACTCAAGAAAGAAAAAACATTTACTTTTCAGATCTGCTAACTTCACTTACGACAGCTCCTGGCCTACCGTGCCATCCAAACCTCTATTTCCGTACACTTTGGACTACCTATCCACTCAAGAATGTAACTTAGGAAGCACGTGTCCCAATGAAGCTTTCCCAGGATTTTGGGTACTGCCCATCGTAGATTTGAACGGCCCTGACGGGGGTTATTGCAACACTTTGTCAGCTTGCAACAAAACGTAAGTGGAAGGTCATTCGTTATGTGTGTTATTTACCCAAAGATACATTTTATTTATTTATTCTTGAATATCTTTAGCGCAGAACTGAAAGTATCTCGTTTACCAGTGAAATTTTAATTATCTGTGACAATTTAGGCACCAATTTGTATGGTCGTACTTCATGACGACAAATAAATATTTGAAACGATTTTTAAAAAGATACAGATATGTCGATGCTCCGAATTGAGTTGTCGAACGTTATTTACAGTTTTGTGTATTACATGATTTGAACCATACATTTTCCATTTCAATTATTTTGTAATAAATATATGAACGTTCATGTAGTTTAATTATTTAAGGAAGATAGTTCTGACAGAATTGGTTATCCTTCAATACCGTAAGTGCGAAATACAAAGTATCTACCTAACCTACGGTTATCCATACTCAATAGTTATTAAATTTTGGTGTATATAAGAACTTTTTTCGAAACAATATGAATGATAAGCTTAACCTTACTTTATGTTCCGGAATATCGTTAAAAAAAATGAAGCAGCAACACCGCACTTTTTGGCGAATTGACACAACTATTCTGCTCACCTATACCTATACCTATACCTGGTTTCCTAATAGTACAGCTGAAAAAAAACGTGCATATTCTGATAATTGTCACAAATAAGTAGACTTATGTATTATGCTAATGCTCCGATGAAAGTGACTAGCATTTGAAATAAAGAATTATCTTGAACAGTGATAAATCATTCAAGATTAGTAATTTATACGAAACATTTCAGTGGAACTGCTGATGAGATTGCGGACTGGCTTTGCAATGAAATTGAAAGTGTGAAAAAAAGTACCAGAGTTCCACTGACTCTCACGATCAACTCGTACTGGTTCGACTTCACCGAAAACAGTTTACAAGGACTCACTCAATGTCTTGACAGGCTCGAGAAATCCACGGACGTATTTCTTGTCACACTAAAACAGGTGAGTCAATTGATTTTAGAGATTTCAAAGACATTTATGTTGACAATACGCAGTATTGAATATTCTACATATATTCAATTTATTCGATCCGTATCCATATCTATTTATCCTTGTCTTTTAGTTGAAATCATGATTTATCGAGTAGAATATTACAACATTTCTAAGTGACGTTTTCAAAGTATAAGCCAGATACATAGCTTTGAAATTTATAGGTGATTGAATGGATGAAGAACCCCGTCAAATTGGCTGATTTTAAAACTGATGATGCTGCGGATCAGATAGCCAATTGTGACGAAAATCAATGTGCTTTAGCCAAAGGAAGTGAGACAAGGTATATGGGATCATGTGTATCGTGCCCAGCAGTTTATCCATGGCTGGAGAATCCAAATGGTGATGCACAATGAGGAGAGATTTACTGATTTCGTCTAGAAAATTGTATGAAATAAATATTTACTACACCAGCTAAGACTGTGGTTCTGTTTGCACCCTCCATTATAGGCATAGACGTACTTGAAAGACATTCAATTGAGAGATAGGATCAGTTTTGCAACAGAAGTAGAAGTCTCGTTTTGTACACAGAGTGTTTTTTGGATAAGCACCAATTCAGGAGATTTCAATTAGTGAAAACTTCATAACTTATATGAAACACCCAGTATATCATTTCATCATCTCGTAAAACTATTCTATGATTTCAACAAGCAAGCTATGAATGTTACTTCTTCCATTTCAAAAACTTTTTGTGTCAATATCGAACTAGTGATTCTGTACGTTTGAGAACGTTCGTCATACTCAACTGATCAATGAATTTTCTGGACGATAGATAGACAGAGGAAGACGTGGATAATCGAAGTAGAACCTCTGATGTTGAAATGATACATCGTTCTTGTGCAGCTTCCGAATTGAGGGAAATTTGATAGAGAAACCACTTGATAAAATATTTTATCACAACTATTTATTTAAATAACACATTGATAAAGGAACCAGTGATCACTTTCACTCTACAAGTCAACAACAATATAAGGTGGAAGATTTCGTGAATATTTTTGATCAAAATCATAAAAATGCGTGGTAAATTAATTTTCGCTATTTCTATCCACGTAAACCCCACATTTCCTCAACTTTCTGTACAGAGAGATATACTTCCCAGCAGATGTCGTCCTAGGAATGATGAATTTTTCACAAAAAACCGTCCTATTCAAAGCAGCCTTGCTGAGACTACCATAACCTAAATCGACCAAGAAATTCAGAACAAACGAATAACAGTTGTAAGAGTTTTCTCTGTAGGCATCAGGGGTCCAGCAATTTCGATCACAAACGTTCCTCAATGTAGCGTCCCAATGATCTGTCCAAGATCCAGGAGTTTTATCTAAAAGGAGACATTGTCCCCACTGAGTGCTCGAATGGTGCCTCAGACCGTTCTTGTCGAATTCTACAATAGCGCCTTTGGAAGTAGTCACCCCCACGTGAAGATCTTTGGAATTGAGGTAGTCACTGAAAATAACATAATTTCATTCTGAGAAAATATATAGACGAAATCAAGTTCATGTTAGTGATGACCAGTACAATTGAAATAGTTACGTAAAATGTTATAGGATATTAAAAGTTGGAATAAATGAATTGATAAATTGATGATTACATTGTAATTGAATACCTTTCTTGTCTCTGTATAAACATTTCGATATAAAGAATAGTCCAGTTCGAACTAATGCATTTTGAATTCACCTTCTCTATAATGCCTCTCAAAAGTTCCCTCTCCCCTCTCATCTTTGAAATGATTATACATTAACAAGAAAAATTTGGAAACGAATATTAAGGCTTGTAAAGTTTCCTATTAGTGATGATAGATGACAAAATCGGTAATGATTGTGACGTCAACTTGGTCGATATTGAAATAATGCAGTTTTCCATTTTGTTTTGATTAAGCAAAATTCTGGAATGTATTATTTGGAGGTCATCACTTTTTCAATATGTCGATGCCATATTGATGTTTTCTAGTTCTATAGAATTGACTACTGACTTTATAAATGACGAAAAATTTATATTAATCGAATAACTCCGATGTTATTAGAAATTTATAGAAGGTGGGCCATTGAAAACTTTCAGGCCTCTGTACTGTGATACATCACTTCATAATAGGCCAATCAAAATTAACAAATGGGTTTTTAGTTCTTATCTTGAACGATCGAATAAATATTGTTGATATCTCAAAAATGGATCAGCAGTCTCGCATGTCGAGCCGCTGTAAAGTTATACTTACTTCAAAAAATCCCCAATCGTTGGTTTTATCACAACAGCACATGGATATTGTGAAGCTTGGACAAACGGGTAAGGAACTCTACAAAAAGACATTGAGAAAGTTGTTTATGAAGACTTTTCGTTAACGAAGTTTCATTCACCTAAATGGCAGAAGAGAGAAATTTGCATTGTCCAATGCTTCTTTGCATACCGGACATAAATCGGGCAAAGAAAAACAAAACACTTTAGGTCCACAGTGCTGGAAACAGATGATACCAGGGTCCATCATAACTTAACAAACGGGTACTAGAAGTAAACAAACCATAATATAGTCAACGTGCTATATCAATGTCGTAAGTAACTGCTGTAGAAATGAATAATAGGTAGGTTTTCAAGAACAAAACAGCATAATTTCTGATTGGCTAATATTTCTTATGAATGATCAAGACAAATTCATCATACGGTACTTGGGGAAATAATCAAACCTTCTGTATCCAATATCTACAGCAAAAAATATACCAATATCTCCAGTCAAGTCGAATCAGCATTTATTTTATGAACTGTTGATACAGTAAGAAAATTATAGCACAAAATATCGCATCTGTCTACTCACCGTCCAGTGTAGTCTGAGGATGCGTCTGTTCTTTCACCAATCCATCACAAATATGACTTCATTCTCTATTATCTAGCAAGCACTTCTCACATCTGAAATCGCTCTTCATTCTTTTGTTCCATTAGCATCTCACGAAACAGGTATATTATTTATTATTTATCCAGTAATATATGAAACATTCAGTTCACCCAGTAGTTGTTTGTATTCTTACCTCTGCCTAGCGACGTGAAGCTATCGCGGAACGAAGCAGTGTTGTCAGCAGAACACCTAGATTATCCGATGTTTATAGAATATCATTTTGAATTTTAATAACAATATATTTGATCCGGAGAAATCGATCGAGAGATCGATTTGATAATGTTGTTTTAGATAATTATGACGATGTTACATAAATGACTGATGAATTGATACTGAGAGTAAGGTTTGAATAAAGCAAAGACCAATAAAATGAAATATTGAGATTTCCTTAACCAAATTATATCAATCCAATGTTTCATGAAACTGAGGAAAAAACTCATCGAAAACAAAGTTCGATTGAATTTGATTTTCAGGTCTCACTTTTAATTTTAGCATCTGTCTGAAGAACTGTTAAAGGGCTATTAACAACAGAGGATTCATTCCACTTACAAATGAACCAAATCTTATTCTTTTATGTCGTTAAGGTTCAATTTCATTGACAGATTAACACTGAAACTTGATGTTAGAACATACGATTGAAAGAACAAGAGCTGATATTGGAATTATTATTATTACGATTATCGCTTGAAATGTAGCAATGCATTTCAAGATCCAAAATTCAGAAGTAATCAGATATTATACACCAATTGGCAACACTGAAAGATGGTGAAGTGAATGGACATTCACGGGCGATGTTGTCAACTTTCCTAACGAGGTCGATAACAAAACCGAAATCAAATAACGGAATCTCGAACCAGAATATAATGAAATAATTTTGATGAAGTACAAAAATCATTCAAAATTATTTATAGGAAATTTGTTCTTATGATAGCGATGGAAGCATTTCTTGAATTATTCTTTGAGTCGAACAAAACGTTTGAAAAAGTTGCAAATTTCCATATGATATTTTCGATTGATCGAAAATGAATGACACTTCTATTATTTCAATTGAATCAAATTTCAAGTTTATGTCGTTATCCTAGGTAAAATTTACTAGCGTAGGCAACATTGTTCCCGATTCAAATATTCTTACCTCAAATACGTTGCGGTCAAACAACTTTCGTACCAGTTTAATACACAGTATGTTTTGTTTACCCGTTACCATGGTTTTTCGGTGACGAATTACACATTCTTTTTATAGGCGAGGGCACTAAAGAAGTACGGTGAAGGTGAAGTAAGTGAAACGACAGTGTTCTCTGAGTTGCGAATTTTTTTGGCCGACTTTCACAAACAAGCGAAAAGAAATTGAAATTGTGCCTCCTATTATATATAGGAATTATGTTAATGTTTGGGGTGAGACTAATCAATAATCAGGGATAGATTCATTATCTCGTTGTTACAAGAAAAGCAACTCATAGATTCATTTATGTCAAAACCCAAGATATATTATTTCCGATACTGTATGTTTATAGAATTCTTTTTCTTTTTCGACCTCAACATGCTACTTAATGTTTTACATATACACCTTGTATAAGCTTTGAGTGAACCGAACAGATCATTTTTGTACATTGAGTACATTATGAAATATTAATTCAGTATCAGTACCTTCCTGACTTCTACAATATTTAATTCTTACAGAATCTTCACCTATGATGCAATATGTGCCAAAAATGAAAATCCTACCATGGCTGATCATCTCCATACTCCAAGTATATTTACCAACAGCCAGAAGTGGCTTTGCCTGTATGAGCAATCCTTGTCTTCACGGTGTGTGCTTAGACGATTTGAATTCCACATATTTTTGTTACTGCATCGATGGATATACGGGAATTCAGTGCCAAACCAATTGGAACGAGTGTTGGTCATCACCTTGCAAAAATGGCGGACTCTGCATAGATGGCATAGCCACCTTCGAATGTTCCTGTACAGCTGGTTATACAGGTAAAGTTCACGAACTTAATTCAATCGTATTTAGTGTATTGAACTCATCAATTGAAAGCATCGTTCATGTAAACACGGTTTACTTATAGGCAAATCTTGTGAGGAAGACATCAATGAGTGTGAGAGCAATCCATGCCAGAACAATGGAACGTGTGTGGATTCCCAAAATGGTTACACTTGCAACTGTTTGCCTGGATATTCGGGGACTCATTGCGAGATAGATATCGCAGTTTGCAACTCAACCAATGAAACCAGATGCTTCAATGGGGGCGTCTGTGAAGAGGGACCGGGTGATTCTTTCGGGTGTCAATGCCAAAGAGGTAAAAACATTATTTCTCTGATCGCCACATCGCTTGACTTATTCCTTTGTAGGTTGGGGTGGTTTTTTATGTGACACTGAAATAGATGAGTGTGCATCTTCTCCATGTCAAAACGGCGCAGTTTGCATAGATCTACATGCTAAATACTCATGTGCCTGTCTTTTTGGTAATTATTAATGAATACGTAGAACGGCATCTTTTTCAACAATTTTATAGGATTCACTGGCCAAAACTGCGAGGAAGTGATGCAAATTTGTGACTCGAATCCTTGCAATAACGGAGCCCTGTGTATAATTGAAGACGGCCATTCAGTGTGTTACTGTGTACCCGATTATCATGGAGATCTTTGCCAGTTTCAGTACGATGAATGTCAGTTAGGAGTGAGGTGTATGAATGGTGGTACTTGCATAGATGGCATTGATACCTTCACCTGCTCTTGTCCACCATTATTGACGGGTTTATTTTGCGAGTGTCTTGTACTGGAAAACGGTAGTTTGGATTGTACTTATGTCAGTCCAACAACAACTAAATCACCAACGAGTACCATAATTTTCGAAAATACCACATTGTCGATGAATACTCTCACCACAGCTATACCATCTAGTGAAACAACTGAGCTGCCAATAACGAAACAACCATCGCGAAATGAAACAATAACTGATTTCAGTGGGTCCGCGACTACATTGTTTCTCACTACAGAAGAATCTACACTGATTCATGAGACTGTGTCCCAATTCCCCACAGACATTACATCCCAAAATACAGGCCCCTCTTTCAGTATAACGACTGAAGGATTTATTTCTACTACAGTAGTACCCCAGACAGCTACTCAAGAACCTTCAACAACTGATCAGGTCACTGAAATTACCAGGAAGTATTGGGATACTACCTTTCGAGAAGAAAGACTCACTACTGAACCAGTAATGACAAATTCAGATGTGAGTACATTCTATACCTCTACAGTCAGCACATCGGAAATGTCATCGTACCATAATTTGTCTTCGTCTACTGAAGAAATGATGAGCAATACTGCATCATCGAGATTCACGATCCCTGCAGTAGCTTCTGATTCGTTCTCCACTGAAAAGTCCACTACTGACTTCGTAACGATTACTACTCAAGAAGAAAAGCCTAGTAACCGAACTTTTCAAGAGAGTACCAGCTCCATTTCCAGTTTTTTCACCACTGAACCAACAAAGAAAATGGAAGCCAGTACTTATTCCACTCTGACACCGATAACATTGGAAACAACCACGTTGGAAGCTACTGAAGAAACTTTTACTGCAAATAGCATCGATTGTACAAAATACGAAACAAAGTGCCAAAATGGAGGTACCTGTGTATATATAGAAAATGAATACAAGGTAGGAATGGCAATAAATTGAAGATAAGAGGTATGATTTTGTCTGTTTTTAGTGTATTTGTCCATTCGATCATGAAGGTAGTTATTGTGAAATTAAACTTGGCATTCGACATGCAGCTTTCAGCGGAAATTCCTACTTATCTCATCATATACTCACAAACTCTTACCACATAGCGATAGAGTTCGAAGCTAAGACAATGGCAAATGATGGTTTGCTATTCTATTGCAATATTGACTCGCCTCATATGGCACTTTACATGGAAAAGGGCTACTTGAAATTTCGGTTTTCTTGTGGCTACCAAACAATGTTGTTGAGTGAACTGAAAGTGCCAGTGAATAATGGCTTCAGTATGAATATCAAAGCAGGGTAATGAAATAACTTTTTTATGAAACAGGGTGTCTCATAATTCAATAATTCTACTCACATCTTCTCCAGGTTAGAGTTCTCTAAAGATTTTAATCACTGCAATGCTTCAATCAAAGTAAACGATAGTTTATCGATGACTGGTAACCAAATGGCTGAGATTGATAGGCTTCAACAACCTACAGCCTGGTTACATTTAGGAGGATTACCACAAGATTTCTGGAATGATTTTTCCTACCCCGTTGGAGGGTTGTTTGGATGTATCTCGAATTTGAAAGTATACATCTCAAATTGAATTCACCAATGAGTTTGCGATTATTGGTTTCGTTTTCAGATTGATAACCACAAGGTGAGAATTTACGATGATGCTGAAGATGGTGCCGATATCACAGAGTGTTCTTCCTTGGCTTGTCTATCCAATCCTTGCCATAATGGCGCTTCCTGTTCCTCATCCGGTGACGAATGGCAATGTCATTGTAAAAACGGATATGTTGGGAGAACTTGTGACGTATCGATATGTGATGATAACCCATGTCTTTATGGTGGAACTTGTATACCGTTCACGAATAGTGGCTACATTTGTCTTTGTCCCTACGGGAAACATGGACATTTCTGCGAAAACGGTGGGGTTGTGACGGAAAAAGCTCTAGCTCATACTTTACAATTTTCTTTCCAGATCTAAAAGTGACAGAACCGAATTTTTCATCAACGATCAGAGGTCTATCCTCCTTTGTGGCGTATCCTTTTCCAGACGGGATATCCAAGAACATGGAACTGACTTTCAGGTTCATCCCTACTACTATGGAACAAATATCTTTGCTACTTTTCATCGGTCAAGCTGGGCATCACGATTATTATTCTGACCACGTTGCTGTCAGTTTCGTCAAAGGCTACATCATGCTCACTTGGAATTTAGGATCTGGTAGGCGTATTCACATCCCGTCCCATCCTGAGCAGTGTTTGATCTTGAGCATTCCAGGGCCGAGAAGAATTTTCACATCGCAACCGATCAAGAAGGGATCAGCAAGCTACCTGGTCAAATTGGGACATATTGGCCGCAGAGCTTGGTTGTACGTCGAAAATATCGGCAATGTAACAGGACGGACTCCCGGAAATTTGGTTCAGCTGGACGTCGTTCCTCTTCTTTATATTGGAGGACACGAAGCCAAGAATTTCTCAAGCCTCCCTCATGACCTTCCTCTGCACACAGGTTTCTCAGGATGCATTTACGATATCGAAATGAAATCCGGTAGCGTTGTTATACCATTTCTGGGGAACATGAAGTCCTTCGGGAGATCCGTTGGACAATGTGGTACGAGTGAGTGCTATGAGCGGAGTTGTCAGAATGAAGGGGCGTGTCTGCATCATGGTAGCACGTTCATGTAAGAATGAACTCCTGGAAAATTTTACGTTCTATATTTGATGGTGTGTTTCAGGTGTCTATGCCAAGATGATTGGTACAGTCCTCTATGCTCTTCTAAGCATAATTTATGTGACACCAGTCACACCAAATGCTCTGAAAGTTCTAGATGTGTGCCTCTATTAACAAATTATGAGTGCGATTGCCCTTTCGGTAAAACTGGTCTTTATTGTGAAAAAGGTATCGTATACTTCAAAACTCTAGCTGAACAGTTTCATAAAGAAGGTGATATTGTTGCTTGTAAAGAGGAGGTTATTGGTCATAATATACTCATTTCCTCGAAAGTTCATCGATGGCATTGTGTGTTTATTATTCTTGGGTGCACTTGGGAACACTTCAATTTTTCGACGATTTCGAGATTTATACACTTGTACAGTCTGTTACATAAGAGCGTGGTCACGATTACTCGTGATCGGTAAAAGTAGAATGGTGTGATTTTGTTTTTCTCGCACAGAGGGCAGCAGTGTCCTTCATGCTTTGCGAAAACGAATCATCTGACTATTATTTTCAATTCTACGTGAGCATTTTTCAAAAAGGTGTACCACGTATGATGAGAAATGAGATATTTGTTTGTATTCGGGATGATCAAATGACATCAAAGATAATTATTTCTTCATTTTATTCATAATCAAAGAGGAACATTCACGAAAGACTATAAATCCATAATATTAATAATTAATAATTGAACAGAATGAATAAATACAACAAAGTAGTAGCTGACACCTTCTAGCTACACTAAAGTTGCGTTGTGTAAAAATGCTTGGGGTATAAATTAATGTGCACACTGTTTAAACATTGAAACATATTGATATTTTTGACATTTCGATCCGGAAAAACTACTGGTGTATGTAAAATGATACCCTGAGTCTGAAAATGGAAAGATATTCAGGGGGTTCCATTTGAAAATCAAAAGTTGAGGTTACTTCCGGTGAGACCGGAAGTAATGGGATACAATTTTTCTCTTCAAAAAATGAAAAATATCATATAGTTGCTATCGACAAAATTTCAAATTTCGATCTCGAATGATTCAGAAGTTACAGCTCTGGCCGTTTTTTGTGCACACCTCTGTATATCAGGTTGAATTAGTGATATTTAGTTGATGAACTGGAAACCTATTTTTGTAGCTTTTTCTTAAATCCCAACCAAACAGCTTTATCTTACAATATAATAATACTATTCTTTTCATAGATGAGAATATAACTGAAGTGAGTCTTACTGGAAAGCGATCATATTTTTCATTGAACCCTATCGAAATCCAAGATTCGAAGTTCCATATGGAGTTTGACATTCGAGTACTGAAAGATCGAGGAATCGTATTATTCGTAGGAAGGGACTCACATTTCCTCTCAGTATCACTACTAAACCAAATGATAGAGATCAGAATACGTGCTGGTAAAAGTTCAAATGTCAATTCAACGTGGGTATATTTCAACACGACAGTTTCAGGTGGTACTAAACTGAGTGGCCCCAAAATTGTTTCAGTACGAAGTTCCAAGCTTCTGGTAAAAGCACTCTGGCATAAAGTGAAGCTTGGAGTATACGGCAGGAAGATCTACATTTCCGTTGACAATATTATCAATACTGGATTACTCGATTCAGGTCACACACTCACCATTTCCAAGGAAACATTGTTTTTCGGTGGACTTCCTGATTTATCTGATCTACCTCTATCGGCTAGTTCTAGCTTACCAGAACATTTTCAAGGATGCCTCAAACATTTGAGCATTGACGGTGGACGAATTCCTTTAGACTCTTCAGGCATACGCAAATCTAGAAATTTGGAAGACTGTGCGGGTACCCCTTGTGGCGGTGAAGCTTGTCAAAATGGTGGCACCTGTTGGCTAGATTCATTCATGCAGCCCCACTGCTCGTGTACCCCTCCATATTACGGAGAAAAATGTGCTGAAATGGTAGTTTGCGATGGGCAGTCATGTAAAAACAGAGGCAAATGTTTGAACAACAAATGCACGTGTCAAGTGGGGTACACAGGAGCTTTCTGCGAGAATCGAATCGTTGTGAGAAATCCCGAGTTCAATGGAAACAGCTATCTCAGAATCAAGAGATCTCCTGATAGGAAGAGGAATCTCAAAGACACCGTTATTACTAGCATCCAAATGAACTTCACCACAGCCAGTGCGAATGGGTTACTCCTCTGGAGTCGAAAGGTAGGTAAGCTTTGAAGAAATTGCACTTTCAATAACACTATTGTTGTAGGGAAATGATACTTTTGGCTTGGGACTTGAGAAAGGGTACCTCAAACTCGCCTTGACCATTGGAAAAACACGAGAATCAATCTTGGACGTTCCTTCTTACGTCCAAGTAGCAGACGGGTTATGGCATCACATTGAAATCATTCTTTACCCTCTGATGATGAAAGTAGATGGAAAAGAATTCTTGGTACATAACAAGTTCGAGAAAACCACCGAGCTAGGGCAGCTCGGTGATTTTTTTATTGGTGGTATACCTGACAACTCGAAACTAATTACAGAGACGAACGGTCTTTTTCCACAAGCTTTTGACGGATGTATCAGCGGATTTGGGACTAATTTAGATTATGTGAGTGACTTTAGTCATCAAGAAGGTTCCAATATTATGAGCTGCGAATTGATAGCTGCCTAGACACCATGTGAAAATCCAGAAGTAGGAAACTGTAATATACTTTGTTTTGTTGTCTTTCATTAGAGAGGAATATTGTTGACCAAATAAGAGTGTAACACTCAGCGATGTATAATATATCTTACACGGAGTATCTGAAATACAAGATGCAAAAAAACATTCCAGATACCAGATACAAATAATTTCCTAAAAAAGTATTCGACATACTAAATACTTTCGAACCCTCTTCAATGCTAAAATCAACAAACAAGATCTAAATGAATTTGAGTTAATTTTTTCGAGAAAACAATGCTCGAATAGATCGCGTCGATAACAAGTATCAGGAAAATGTGACACGACAAAGTATGATGGCATTGAAATTAAGACTTTTGATCTTTATGTTTTGATTGAGATTTGGGTCAAGCTAATTTCTCAAACCTATTGTCGCTCATCTTCCTTCGATGAGGCCTCATGATCTTGCCCTCAAAGGAGAATAGGAGTATTTTTTTTTTTTTCATAGTAGGATGAGCATTTGAGTACTTCAAGTTGTCCTTTTGCTCATTCCTTTCTTGGTACTCATTTCAGTTTAAACATGGGATGGTATACTATGGCTAATAGCATCGTTTGCTGCTGATTTCAACTGCAAAAACTGTAGAAACCGTCCATCTAAGTTTTCTTTTATTACATCTAGCAGAGGACTGCAGTATTTCAGGTTTTCTATTCTGGGGCTTTTGATAACGACACGCTGCGTTCAGTTGCGTTCGGAAAGAAAAACTGCGAAGTTTATTTTGGTGAAAGCATCTCAGGGAAAAAATACTAGGATATCAAGAAAATGTATCTGGATGACAAAATTTAAAAAGAATTTCAAATACAAGATGTAAATACGTATCTTTCTATCTGCTTGTATCTGTGTCTCAGATACTTTTATCTAAGATAAGTCACATCTCTGGTAACACGTTCTAGTCATTTTAACTGTTATGTTTTGATGTTGTGTGATAACGAGTGTTTGTCAATTATGTTTCACGCCCAACACTGCCATTTTTCTGCCTGTTTATATCTGTTTGAATAAAATACGTTGTGGAACCAACTGGATTATTTTACTTAATTTCGTTCTCAGTAATTTCTGGTCTCCGTGTTGATGGGACATTTCGTGTTGATTACGCATCATTTATATTTTCGACAGTGTTATTATCCTCGTATCACATTGCTTCTATAGACAGGATAATATATAGCGTACGTTGCATATTCCATCACCTGTAACGCGTACAATACGTTGTATTACGGACGTTATATGCATATCTAGCTATTCTATTTTGTTCTACGTAGTTGCTATGGTTTCTGGAAATGGGCGATAATTGGCTTGTCCCAATTCGGTCGTCAATGCCACAATAAACGTAGTTAGGCAGGGACAGTAACAATTGAATATCTCCTAAACCGGTGGTTCAGTAAGAACCGAATTTTGACATCATGCAGTCGAATACATTCTCATTGTATGTTACTGCTGATGATCATTCAACATTTCTTCGATAACTTTTTCCTTTGGATCAGAATACGTGTATCAAAGCTGAACAGGGCGAAATTTCCTAATCTTTTATACACTAGGTGATTATCCTTAGAGATTAGTAGTTCACGGAGAAATGGGAGATATGTCACAATGTAATACATTTTTCTTGTATATTTTTAGTTCGCTTTTTTCCGACTGAATAATAAGCGATACTATTTTTAATCGCGGGAATATACTGTTACTGCATTTAGAATTCAGCGTTAGTTGATGTTAATGATGATGAAATGAGGTTATATTAGATTCTTTATTAATCCACGTATTGTCGCTGAGAATATACACCGACATTCATAAAGTACTTGACAATTTGATATCTTTTTCATTAATTTATATTAATTTAAATTGTCATCAACATAGTTTAGTCTTGAAACCATTTTAGCCCCTAATATAAACTGAGTGATTTTCAGTTGAAAGATTAGAAACATCCCAAAAATAATATTTTTCGAATGATGGGTAACATTTTGGATAAACTCCTTCAAGAACATATTTGAACATTGAACAATACGAAGATGTGAAAAATCAGAATTTTTCACAAAATTTTACCATAACCATTCAATTACAAATATCGTAATCATAAATTGATTCAAAAACTCAGTTTGATCTTCAGGATGACCTCAGCAATGTAACAATTAACATTACTTTTGGAAACTGTCAATTATTCATAACATTTCATTGAATTCTTTCGTGAGTAAATTTTGTGCAAAAACATAAGGTTTTTGTTGCACGGCACTTCTTTGAGAAAATGCCTTTCATAACTGACTGATTCTCCTTCGGTGAAACTATTATATAATTGGCGACGAAATATGAGGAAGCTTGGTATTTCTATGCTTATGAAGCCAAGTTTATTGACATCATGGAAAAGAAACTGAGGAGACGATGAGATTTATTTCTTCTTTCATTACTATAACCGATAGTCGGAGACATATTCACCTAATTATGAGAATTGTTCCATTATTCATTTTTATAAATCCGTCAACATCTCACATATTGACAGCAAATAAATGGACTATAGTTAGGGACACTTTTACTGATCCGCTTATATGTAGATAACTTTTTGCTCCGTATCAAAATCTGCGTGATTTGTGATGACATTTATTTTTGAAGTACCCTCTGTCGAGAACCAAGTTAACAATAGTGGAATATTTCTCTGGTAATTTCAAGGGTAATGTGTATTACTGAAGATAAGGCTGAATTTAAAAGGGTCACAATAACCTCGTATTCATAAATTCAGCTGAAATACCGGAAATGGAATTTTTGATGTACGGATATATGTTGAAAAGGGAGAATTCTGTACAAAAATTGCACCCGTATCATTCTTTATTATAAGTTAGCAGTATGCGCCACCCAACGAGTTTAAAGGGAAAAATCTAATATAGCTTTTTTCCTCATTTTTTGATACGTTTATCCTCCCAAAGCGACGGTTTCCCTTTTCCTGGTGTAGAAGATTCCATTAATGATATTAGGTGCACATTTCTAAATAATTCATAGTAATCACCAAGAGTAGAAATCTTTCCAGTTTACGAGAGTGTATGACCGGTCTGAACTTAGACACATCAACAAGGATTAATAGCAGTACAACAATATCTTTTATAACTATTTATATCTAGGAGTGGTTTCGAAGAGATTGGAATTTGTCCAAAGTGAATAATTCGGATTAATAGTCAATGAAGACAATCTGAGAATTTTCAGAAAAGCAAGCGCGATTTGTAATGATTGTGGCATTAGATGAATCTCAAATCATTGTGATAGCTCATTTTCCTGGTTCTCATTGTTTGGATACGTTCGATACAAGGACAAAAAATTCAGAAATTAGTTTGGAGGGCTCCCTTTAGCGTCCAACACTGTTGAAACGCTTCATCTTCTCTAACATCTTTTTTCATTTCCTCAATATCTTAGAATCGATCTCATTGCTTTTCAATCAAATTCTGAAGTTACACAAATATTTCTCCATATTTACATCATTCGAAAAAGAACCATCGATATTTTTTTACAGATAATTGTGATTCAATCACCGCCACTTTGAAATAATTTCAATAGCCTCTCGTATGATTCATGACTGGAAAATTCAATTCTATTGTTTTCGAAACTATAGCAACAGACATTCGCTACTATGATCGATAGATAATTAATTGAATGGCATCCCTGAGATTTTGTCCAAGGAGGAGAAGGGCGATATCAAAGCGTAGAATAAAGTGGACACAATATGGGATTCTTCGGTTTTGATTTGGTTATAGATTATCTCTTGGGATCGAAGGAAAATCTGATCTGATGCTACCCAGGAAACGAAATAGCCTTGTTTGTGTAGTGCGGTAGCGAGATGGACTCAGAGGCGTAGTATCGAACCTCCATAGGGTCAACATACCTAAATTGAAGCCTATGATTCTACAGATATTAAGGTCGACAAAGTCTCAATGCTTGACAACGTTTTCTGCATACGCGTTATTCAATCTTCAATAGTCTAATTTCAAGATGAAACCAATACTCTTCTAACTACGTCAAACAATACTTTAAAATTATGTCTCCTTTCGTGAGAAGTTATATTAAAAAAAACTTATTATCGAATAACTCTTGAAATTATCTTTCATTTATAAATGTCATTGTCAAATGAAGTCAATTACCATCTTTAAGATACAAAAATATAACATAATGAACAATCATCATAACCGTTCAATTTAGTCGAACCAAATCTCAGTCTAATCGTCGTGGTTTTTAGCTTCACATTCAACAATAATCAAATATCTTGAAAGATTGATGAAAGTCGATAAATGCTTCGAAAATAGAATTGGCATGAAATATGTTTGCAAGAGTCTAAAATTCGTAATGAGAACCTTTAGAGAATGATGCCAAAATAGACATAATAATCTTATTATTTTTGGCATCAGTAACGAACAATGTGTAATAAGTGCTTTCATACAAAATACGCGACTTCATGAAATTTTTTCTTGGTCGAAACTGACTCCAAACGTAATCAAATATCAGAGCTGATTTCAATATAAATTTTGAATCAATTCAGCTATTTTTATGATCACGGAGAAGTAATTCCCCCGAAGATCCGCCATTTCATTCGGCAACCATTCCAAATAACAACGTGGTTTGTTTCTTTGCTAAATCGATTGCGTGACATCTTGCTTTTATGGGACAATAACGTCCACTTGTTCCATATTTCTAACAATATTGCCGATCTTCTTCCACCCGATATCTCGACCTCTCCTTCAACCGTGTCATGACTTTTATTTTCGGAAACGTTCCATGCAGATTGAAATGTCATCGTTCTGATGCGGTCCATGCGGCGATAAAAATGTCGGAAATCTTCGAGGCAGAATTTTACAGGCCGAATAAAAATTTATGGACACCGCATGGAGTTATTTGAGAGCGAGAATGTCGGAATGGCGACTTTAGTGGACATGCTGGGAAGTTATTACTCCGAGTTGCTTCTCGTATAAGCCATTTCTGCTTAGAAGACGATTATGATCACGGTATCGGTCGAAACAGATTTGGCATACAAATCTAGAGGTAATTGATAATGGAAACGATAATATAACCAATAAATGGAACCAGCAGGTATTGATGTCTAGTTTTTCAAATAACGCCATGAAAATATTGAGTGAAGTTAAATAGAGGCACCTAGCGGATCACTTATTGAGCCTCTTTTCCCGATTCAATCTCCATCTTATCCAGAAACACTTCTTGGTGATGATGTCTCCCACTTGAGGATTAACGAACTTCAGTTATTCTAAATATTTTTTGTCACTTCTGTATATTTTTAACAAGAATTGGAAGCGACTCATCGGAAGTTTAGCATAAAATCTTCAAGCTGGTGTTCTACAGAATGACATTTATGTGACTTGATACTTTATTGCATACCAGTGTTTATTTGAGAAGACAGCGCCAAAAGAGGCAACATTATTTTTCACAATTTTTGTCACCTTACTCAGTGACTTCCATTTATCATGAAACTGTTACCATTGAGAAATACTTATTTGTTGGTTTCACTCAATGAGAGCGTGATATATGAACGGTGTCCTGACGATTTGAATTTGCAGCCATTTATACATCAAAATGGTGGCGACCCTGAACAAAAATATTGACAGTTGACAGTTTAGAATAAGTGTCTTCATTTTTGAACAATATTTCGAAAATAATGATTATTGAGCATCAACAAGATGAATGCTGATTTTTCGAGCGAGATCATCCTAATAAACGAAGCACATTTTCACTTCGATGGGTTTGTTGATTGCTGCTTTTGGGGTTCTAAGATTCCACATGCTATTATCGAAAAACAAATGCATCCATAATGTATCACTTTTTATTGTGGATTTCAGGCTGAAGGTATAATCGGACTATAATTCTTTGAAAATGAGGCTGATCTAGCAGTGACTGTTACTAGTGCTCAATATCGCGACTTTTTTTTGCTGAAATTGAATGATATTGATGTAGCCAATATCTGAGTCCAACAAAACTTTGACACAGGCCATACAGCTCATGAGACACTTCATATACTGCACTTCAAGTCATGTCATTATTCGGCCCTCAAGATCCTATGATCTATTCAATATCCCAGGTCCATGTCCACAACAGAATGCAAAGTGGTTATGAAATGTTTTGACAATCCAGTTCAGACGTGACGAGCAATGACCTAATGAAAGTCATTTTCGGTTTTCTGGATCATATAAACATTACGATTACGAGATGAAACTTGGCGTTACCTACCGGAGAACTTGCCAGTTCCGAGAGGTGGCACCCCAATTGGCATGGGCGTCAGGTACGACGTATATCGGAATTAGGCACGGCTCAAACGGCTAATCAAATTCCTCGGATATGCACCTCCGAATCCGCTTGGGACCCGACCAAGGAAATAATGGAGAGAGCAGCATCCGTCGACGGGTGTTTTATATTCCCTGCATCCCCGTCATTTGCGAGATGATCAAAGTTCTCCGCGGCGTGTTCGTATCCTTGAGATGAGATTAGCAACGTCGGAGGACAGGTCGGAGATGTATATATGTATATATATATATATATAATCCATATTGTCGACACGCCTCAAATTTGATGAGTTTTGTTACAATGCCACGACAAGTCGCTAGATGAATGCAAGATGAGCACATCTTTGCGGCTCCGTCACCTAATCTAACTTTGAAGGGGCGGTTGCGACAGGGAGGAAGTATTACATTATTACGAAAAAAGTTGGAAGACATTGGGTAAGTGTTCCACCATTGATATACTGTATTTCTTAGATGAGTAGTATAGCATTATTGAATCTAATAAACAAAAAGTAATTATCTAATTCCAACATTGAATATCTCGAGAACAGAACCACAAAATTCAATGTGAATACTTTTAACTCATGTAACCATTCTGAACTTTGGAGTTGTGGAATGTAGTGTACTGAGGAGGAGTTTCAGTTATCAAAATGTGGTTTTATGATTTATAATATAAAGCCATCGATTCATTTTCAAAAACTGGCCAAATATTGACCTTCGGTGTACTCCCTCATATGGTTGAAAATGCATGTTTGCCATTTTGAGCTTGGTCAAACGTCATGATGCTGATCTGGTCTCAATGAATTTGAATATGCAAAAAAACATCTTCCATAAACAATTCCTCTCTCATTGTGGGATGTGTGGAGGTGTTTTGAATACAGATAGAAATAATGATGACTAAATGTTCTATTAGTTATCTAACTCGATTGTTTGGATATAATGACTCATTCAGACTAAGGTCATATTCTGGAGTTAATGACGATCAGAGATGTTTTTATCGTTGAGATTTGGAAGAGCAGGATATTCCAGGTATGATTCCAGAGTCATCAATTCTTCCTGTCAATTATACTGATTGAATAATCTTGAATGATCTCATACGGTTAGTATGGGAAAAATAGTTGATGATATGATGAAACACTGCAGCTTCATTAAAAAACGGTTTGGTATGTGTCGAATGTGTGACATCCTATATATTCCTGAAACTGCAATATTGCACTTTTAGTGTGACTATATTTCAATAATCATAGTTTTCTCTGGGTTCAACAAGTGAAGAATTCAACTTCCTTATAATAGTAAGCCACTCTGTATATCGCGTATAACTGTATCGCAAATTTTGCGCAACCACCAAAACATTAAATTCTCAAACCTGACTCATTCGAGCTATTAATTTTGTTTTAATACTATCCTAATGGTTGCACATAACGTCATCGTGATAACTGTTTTGGTCACTTCCTCCTATCCAATTTCAACACTACCACTATCCAGATAAGTTTCGACGAGCCCAATAACAAATAATATTTAATGTTGTTGTTGAAGTGTGAAAAGTTATGTGGTTAACAAGATAATATAACTTTCGGATTCTGATTCATATCGAAATACCTGGTACTGAAAAGACAGACTATTTGGTCAGGAAGGGTACAAGAAAAACAGTGACCAAAACAAATACCAATACTTCCATGCTGTTCCTCGAGAACAAAATCAATCTTGGAAGTAAAATCCTGGAATGAGACACCAAGTAGAAGACAATCGAAACTCCATCCTCCTTTTCGATTTCTGATAATGATGAATGCAGTTTCTGGAAATTAGCCTCTTTTGATCGTGAAACTAGTTGTGGATGGTATTGAACAATTCCTCTTTTTGTTCATGTTTTTACAGCAAATTTGATCTAATTTCAGTATTATTCATCGTAGAATTTCGAACTCATAATCGGTTTGGATTGAGAATATTTATTGGAAATTCTCAAGTATGTTTTTTCTTCATCATAGTGATAATCTCATAAAATTTTCCTAATTTCTTACTATTTTTAAGGGTCATATCCTCAACCTCTCTTTCAAGTTACGCTATTGATGCCAAAGAAGAACTATTTTTTATTCATTTTTCTCGTGCATATACGCAAAATGAATTCAGAGCGATCAAAGACCAAACTTCAGAGAGATATCGAATATAATCTTTGAAAGGTTTCCATTAATATTCTACTCCGGTAGTTCCGTTAATTAACCAGAATAAATCACAATACATTTCATTTTCGCATTAAAATGCAAGTATTCATCTAAAATTCTTTAAAATGTGGGCGCTCGTCATCAAGTATTCTTTTGACGGGGATGAAAAAGAAATGTTATTATTAAAGTTTCTTTGAATTTCGGCTAACTTTCCGTAATACTATTCCAGCGTTTTAAATTAAGGGTCATGTGATATACTTTGAGCACCGCAAAAGAAATGCAGAAAAATAGGTGAAATGCAGTACACGTTCTACACGAACGCAATTGTGGAAGTTGGTAGCGAATATAGCGAAAAGTTTCAACATAAACAGGCAGTATCCACCAAAAATAACTTCAATTTGCGATGATATGCTTCATTTAGAATTTTGTCCTTCGAAATTTATTGAATTCAGTAATACTGGTTCACTTGGTATCCATCTGTAAACAATGCACACGAATTGATCACGCATCAAGAAGTTGATGACGCAGAGGACAGCATATTCGAAATCGAGTTTTTGCAAAACATCTGAGAACGTACTTTTCTTTCGAATTGGCAGGTTTGGCCTTTCTTCGCCATTCTCAATATTTTTTTAATTGTTGGGTGTTTATTTCGAAAGGAAGAAAAACTCATGATCTCTTCGTACTAAAGTGTATTTTCTATAATGAATGAATGAATCCAAATTAGTGTTTATGGATTTCCAAAGGACTTTATACAGGGTGAGTTGAAAATGTGTACCGAGCTTTCTGAGGATGATGAATTAGCTGGTGGCTCAAAATGCATATTAGAGAATATATAGGGTAACCCAGATGTTCAAATTGTCTTCACACTTCATAACTACCTTCGCCATCTCACTTAATGAAGTTACTTAATTGCCTTAAGGAAAGTTTTGGGTACACTAGAATAATTTTTCAGTAGACATTTTTCTGATGAAATTGGGTTCCTTTGCATGAAAAGAAATTGTCTACGTTAAGAAATATTCTGGCAAGTATAATAGCATTTTGGGATCCTTATTGAATGCGCCAACTCTAAATGTTAAATGCCAAATTATTATTTTTTTTTTATATAAAACTTCCCACGAAAGGAGACATCCTGTAATGTTCAGAGAACATCGTGAGAACCAAGGGAAAGGAGGTAGGAATTGGTGTTCTTTTTAAATTTCTCAGTATAGTCAATCAAAGTTGGGCAAAATGTTAATTTTAAATATTTGGTTGGGGAAAAAGTGACATTTGCTTCGAAGCTGGACCAGTTGGTTTCATATTTTTAGCAACAGCTCAGAAGCACATTATCCAACATCCAATATAAAAAAATAATTGGAAAGTTAACATTTGGAGCGACAAAAATGAAAAAACGGTCACAGGATGCAAACTTTTTCGATTTTTTTCAAATACCTGTTTTTTTCAAACTACGCAACTTGGATTTCTTTTTATTTTTCTGATAATCATTTTCAACCGACATTTTAAGGAATGGTGGAATTCACCAAACTATTTTTTTCAAGTACTATCACCTCAGAAAGTCCGGTACACATTTTTGACTCACCCTGTGTATTTACACCTGGGCTTTCAATTACATATCGTACGTCCACTGGATGTCCACTGAGGTGTATATGCTATATCTGAAAACAAATGAATTCTACATTGCAGTTGCCAATAGATTAGGGAATTGATTTTGCGTTGAGACACAGAATAGGTAGTATATTGCCCTTAGTTTCTTATGTTACTTGATTAGTATAGGAGCGGCTCCACTTTTCAGTGTTGATCTCTCACGAGGATAGAGTTTATTCCTTGCAGACGGCAAAAAAATATCAAACAATGAATGAATACGCCCTGAGACTGCCGTAAACGTCTTTTTGCTCCAATATATCTTTCTAAATGCGTATTTATCACCGTGCCTTGTAGCTTAATTACTTTTAAGTTAGCCGTAACGTGAGTCATGACCTTTTTTAATGTCTGAATTGAGATCGACTACAATTTCATTTACAACTTTCTAAATGGAGCTCAAACTGAGTTAGTATCGTGTTCGTCTTGCTTTACTATCGATATAAAAACGAGAGCGAGACGAGATGAAGCCATTATTGTACGTAAATTATGCCTTAAAACTATCGAAGTCAGGACGTTACATGAGGCACAAAAAGGATGAGCCACGATCATACGAACACAAACATTTTTTCAATACATGAATCATGGTATAAAAATCCCGAAGGTTTAAAGATTTCGACTAGCATTGGCTAGAATGCTCATATTCATTTCCATTTGTCAGTTTTGTTTCCATATTGAACTATGTTAGACATCATTCGAAACATTTCAAGAATTGAATAAATCAAGTTTAATTTCTCAGTATGAAACACCTTGGAGAATAATCTACCATAACTGCGGATATTTACTCAAGATAACTCTTTTATATTTTCATCAAAAAGTATCCTACTTTGAGACAAAATCACAAATTATAAACTCTGTGACATGATCACAATAATTCTTTTGCGATCTTTGAGCTTACCGTAAGTTGAAAATCTTCACATAATACACCAAACTACGTTAACAGTTTTCAACCAGTTGATGTTCATCTATGATCCTAACTCTTCCAATTTCTACAATTGGAATCCTATTGGAAATTTTCAGTTCAATGGAACGACAAAAAATGTTCAACAACCTTTCATAAAAAACTATATTTTCCATCGTGCACCAAATAACGACTTTTCGCTGTTTTCTCATTAGATTCTGTGCTTGTTTTGGTTATAACAATTTCTCTCAGCTCAAATTAAATTCAGGTCTGAAGGAGACAGAATAAAACACTCGAACAAAACTTCGAGCCTGGAAAATTCCCAAATTATTTATCACGTTGCGAAATACAATTAAGGAAACGGTCACAGCTCCCCTGGCCGCTATCACAATTAAAGGAAAGATTAGAGTGGCATTCTATCTGGCGGTTGGATTTTCTAACACCGGCAATTTATCAGCGGCTCTACATGAGCAACTCGTGGTTTGTGGGTTAACCCTGACCGTCTACGGCCTTACTGAATTTCGAACTCTGTGCTGCCGGTAATGTTCCCTATTTACCCTAGTTTGTTGCAATGAACCTGGCAGAGGCATTATCAAATGAATCATGGAGAAGGCAAACAAATCGATTTTGTGCTTCTGAAAAATCTCTAGCAATATCGAGAATCACCACCTATATTCCTGTATTTTCGTGAAATTTGATGGAAAATAGCACTTGAAAAACTGAGTATATCTCATTCATTCGAGTGAAGAAGTGGTGAAAGTTGCAGTATTGACTTATTGATCGATTGAAATTTACTCCAAAGTATCATCAGAAATCACTTATTGATTGAAAACCATTACCGATTTATACTAGATCGAATCATTTGACTTTTTATGGAACAGTTTTGAATATTGTGTTCTGATAGTGTTCTGATAGTGTCAGAAACATTTCTGTAGCTCCTCAGTCTCTTCATCAACTTTTCTTGAACATTCTTCACTCTTCCTAGAATCTGGAAATCATCCCAAATAAACCCATTTTGAGATACTTGAGAATATAGATCTCCTATAAAAGAGTATTCTTCATCTACGGTGTCTACATACATAGTTCTGAGGAGCCTTCATCACTCAGTCCTTGTTTAAAAATAGTTTACGTTTACTAAATATTGTTAGTATTTTTTAGTATTTTGGAAGTAAGTACATTGTCAATTATTGTATAAAAAAAAACATTCAAGTGAGTTCTGATCGTAGTCACTACAAATATATTTGATTCATAACCTGTACGAAGTATGACCAAATTAATTGACTCGCGAATTATAAAATTCAATACTATTCATCATCAACTGAAATGAATGAACTATAGTCGCAGATATACGAATATTTGTTTTTTTTTCAGATTCTTTCGTTTCCTGCTACATACTATGCTGAAAATATTTCTCCTAAACTGAAGAGAAACTACAGAGTCTTACTCTTTTATATAGGTATTTCCAATTTTCAACTAAGCTGTTGAATGACGAAAATTATTTTATTCTGAATACATCGAGGTGTTTCTGGGAATACAGATAAAACAGAAAATGTACCGGAATTTAGTTTTTCCAGAATACCATGCGGATTCAACCAGTCTCGCAGGTAATTTCACTATTTCCAATGGAACAAAATTCATTTCTGAACAAATATACCTTTTATTAGATAAAATGATAGATATTGTTAGATTAATAGCATTCCTTCTAGAAAAATATTGTTCATAAACTTAAAATTCGAGTTATATTTCATCGCCTTTTAAAAAGTTATACTTCATTATTAGAATTGTAAGAGATAATTAGGAAGTTTGATTACCAGAACTAGGCCCAGCGAGATGATTTCATCAAATATCGCAACATGATGTCTTAATTAGGAGTAGAAATCACATGTCATCAATGAGAGCTCTAGTAAAAATCGTCCTCTATACTTTCTATAGTGAATCATCAGCCAATAATATGAGAACTTCCAATTCTGGAGAAGATCCTACTCCGAAAGTTTCAATTAGGTGAAGGATAATACAGTTTCGTCGGAAAATTCGAAAGTTAAACAGAAAGAAAGACACTGCTCCTTTATATAACATAGTCTAGTCACACACGTGAGCTGGGACTAGAACATACTTGCCGAATCGTAAAGAACAACAAACGTCTAGAAGTTGAACGGAAGTTACTGCATTTTTCTTAAACGGCATACGCATTGGAAATTTAAAGATTTAGTGGGGTTTCTGGGTTACGTGATGTTGCTGTCATATCTAAGCCAGTAAATATGATATATTCGGACAGTAATTAAAGCCCTGTTGTTTTCAACCAAAATTAGATTTTAAAGCCTAACGAAATCTGACCGTAATGAGGATTATAATACATACGAACTATAATATTATATTTTATACAATACGGATGATAGGTCCTACCCCCTTTAATCTCCGTCAATGAAGACAAAGTTGAAAAATGCTCGGTTACATCAATTTTTAATCCAAAATGAATATGTTCTTATCAAAGAGGAAGGGGGATCGTGTGATAAATCATTGAAAATGATAAAAAAATGAAGATTCAAATTTTTGAAAATTTAATTTGATATCATCATTTGAAAATATTGAGAGGTAGCTGTCAAGTGAAGGGGGTGAAAGGGTTGGCAATTATTTTTTCAATAAAAAACAAACCATAATCTGCACTGTATATTTGTTCTTATAATTTCTGTTCCAATGTAGCTTTTCGCCACTCCTCTCTTAGCTAATATTCCGTATATGAGGTGTGGCTTAATCGATGCTTGGTAGAATGTTCATCGATTTGGGATATTTCATTTCATAATTTAGTAATTGTTATGAAATTGACCTCTCTTGAAGAGATATGAACTAATGTTATGTTAGATTTGACCAACTATTCATCGCCATTTTGGAATGACAGGAACTGAACTGCTTGTTTTATTGAATATGTGGTGTACTAACTTCATTATGCTTTATTCAATTTATAAAAGTTCCAATACCATCAATATTTGTTCCATAGAATATGAAACCCATGATCTATTTAATGTAGAAACGGTATTTTGTCACACCCGTAAAATCTTTGTAGAATTACACATCTTCAGCTGGAAGCTTATACAGTTTCGGAATTGATTGATCTACAGTATTGTGAAATAGCAAGCTCAAATTGAGAGAGCATCACAATTCCTCCTCGAATAGCTCGAAAAAGAGCTATGAGGTGCTCTGTAATGGTTGTGAAGTGGTCAGTTGAAACGATGTTTGGATAGGTTGCGTCTTGATTCACTCGCTTTCCTCTTCACTCTTAGAGATTTCTGCCCATACTCCAGATATAATTTCTTTCCGAAACTGTCTAATTAAAAGTGTATGGGAACTCCGTATACGGAGCCATTCTATATTCAATTCCCACTCGTATCAGACGAACGGAAAACTAACAAAGATCGTGTAAAATGCACTTTCGAAACCCTCAAATGAGCCGTAAATCAGACGAGCCACATGTTGACACTTTACATGCAAACTAAAGGACCTATGCTATGTAGTCGTTCTCAGACGTTCCGGAATATCCGGAGTCGGGAGTTCTTCCGACTGTAACTCCACCGAAATAAATATATCTTGTACGTCGACGTCCCCGTAATGCATTTAGCCTGAAAGAGTGCTCATGTAGGCAAGGTGGTTGGATAGACAGCGGCCCGCAATAAACAAGCGAGGGGTGGCTAGGGGGGAACGGCTCCAGCGCCGTCTACGACGTACCCGATCGTAAATTCGGTCTTCCTTACGACTGCTGCGACCTCTAATTCCTCCCAAGTGACGCACGCGACGTGTGCTTTATGGGTTCGCGTGAGTGCCTCACCCTGATGCTGTTTGTGCAGGCAATTGATTGAATTCGTCCTGCGAAGGTCGCCCTCTCTGAGTTGACATAACGTCAGGAAACACGTTTTTCAAAATTCAATGCAGTTGAATACTAAGTACAATTATATTTCGAATTCGATTCCATCATTACTACAAACAAAATAACCCTGCTCACGAGTCTATGATGAAATTAAATCAGTACAAATTGAGTCATAAAACTAATGCAATTTTACTGATGGTGCTGATTGAGAATCATGGATTTGAGGTCAGGAGATTTGGTAAAAATTATGGAGGACAGGGATTGAGGATTAGTCGTGAGATATTTAGTCCTGAGAAAATTAGTCGTGAGAGAATGGTAGATAGTCGCCCAAAGGGGTAGTTCGGACGCCTATGCCACAGTTCTTCTTGATTGCCCCTTGGTGCTCCTGAAGACTTACTTTTCAGCAATATTGTGGATTCTAGGGTGAGCAATTATATCTTGTATTAATTATGTACCATCGGAATTATTATTGCATTATATGTTTTGTTTCCATTCGATTTAGTAATTGAAATTATTTTATTTACGTTTCCTGAGTACGACCCTAGCGACAGGGGGTGATTCCCAAAGACATGCCCTGTACGCGACAATACCACAGATATACAGTATCTACATTCTCCCTCGGTTTGACGTGGTCTTTACGGAACACCCTGTATTTAGACAATCGAATGCATATTTTGAAATCTTAGTGGCCAACTTTTTGATTGAATGATCAATAGCTTGATCCACGAAAAATATTTTCAGCAAATGTTCAGTTCTATACCGTATGGATTCTACAATTACATATAATTGACTTCAAATCAAATATTTGTTGGGTAATTTTAAGATCTCAAAATTACTCTCAACTTATTATTGGAATTCATCATACGCATAACGGATTATTTTGTCAAATATGCAACAATATTGATTGGGGTTGAATCAGTTGGTATTTGAATAATATGTTAGTTCGTTGAGAAATTTGACAGGTTTTCATCTGTTGGCATTTCTTCATTTCTGAGAAGTTGAAACCGAATGCATCGTATGGATAAATGTTATAACAGACAATAGTCAGGATTATACTGTTACGCCCCTGGCAGCCGGCAATACACAGACAGGCAGACATTTTGAGAAGAGATGATGTCATCGTGCTTGAATGGTCGAAGAACTTTGGAAATAGGTTAGATAAATCGCCATACTTGTAGATTACTTATATAAGATCTAGTCGTTATAAAGGCAGTCTATTTTATTTGGAAAGTGAAATAGTTGAGAACTTAGACTGGTGATTGTATTATTATTACCGTGAAAAATAGTCAAGTACATAATGTTTGGGAATATCGAAACCGCACAAAATATAGCAATACGATGAACAACTTCTGAAACATTAATCACGATTAATGGAGTTCTGTATTCCGGTGACATTTTTCAACATTTAGATCTCTCGTCGTTTCTCTCGAACTCAAGCGACAATAATTATCTCAACCAACATCTGCGAGGGCTCTCGACGGAGGGCATCCAGAAAACTTTGCACAATAATTACTTTATCCTAAGCACCAAACTCTAAGTACCTTATTTCAAAGGAATTTCTGGAGGCCCCTTGACCAAGCGGATGCTGTAATTGCTGATGCAGAATACACTGATAAGTAACGAACAGAGAGTTTGGAACAATCATTAGAGTTTAGTTGACTTTTGGATTTCGTTATGTGGTTATTTATTCGAGTATGGTGGAGGGTATTTTGTCCTTCAATGGATGATCGTAGATGAGATTGGTATTGGATGTATTCCAGTTGAATATGATATTATTCGCTTAATTGGTTATCGTTTATTCACTGAATACACATTTATTCAAATTCGGAGTCCATAATTTAGTGTGTTTCGAATAATATGAAGGAAAACGAAAGTATACCGATTGAATATGAAATATGCTTTTTTCAGTGTTATCCTATTTTACACATTGAGATCAGTTCGAAATGTTCTTAATTCCATAAACAGTGTGGGAGGTAAAAAACTCAGTTGTAGTCAAAAGTCATCTTTTTTTCAATATAATGCGACGATGACAAACTGAAGCGAAGAAAACAAAAAGAAAAGGGCGATAATTGGTGGACTTTGAATACTACAAAAAAATTTTATCGGTGAACCTATTTGGAGGGTTCTCAATAACAATCAATTTCAGAGACTACCGAATGATGATATAATTTGAAGGCATAAAATAGTATTACAAGAAGATGAAAAAATATAGTGGCTGTTCCGTTTGAAAAAAAATGATGCTTATCCAAAAATCACACTGTATAGAAAACTACTTTTTTCAGACATTTCAGCTATCTTTTAACTTCGTACCTACCAAATGGATTCATTCATCACTGATACACGGTTCCTTTGGCAGCATTTTTAATGTATACTTTTTAGTTAAATTTCAGTTCTTTTCTGCTATAGTTTGACAGTATTGCATTTGATGAAAAAAAACTGAAATGTTCTCTCGTCTATCTGTAAATATTTTAGAAAAGTGTATCTACGCAAATATAACAACTTTGATTCGAAACATTATTCTCATTTCTTAGTGAGTCTACTTCCACACTTTGATGGGCGACCCTGTGATGATGATGATATGATTTCAATACTTTTAAGACCTACTTACTCTTATCTGCTGGAAGGAGATATCAGATAACCATTTGAAACGATTATTTTATATCCGATTGAATAATTATCTTATTGAAGAAATGGAAATTGAAAATAAGTTTTGCATGAATATTTCCAATCCACCTGTTGTAATGGACAGCCTAAGTGTGACGTCAAAATGGGCGGAATCCATAAAACCTTTCCAAACAAAGAAATATTAACATTGTTTTCTCCATAAGAATTTTTATCAGAATGAGTCAATGAGAACTTGATATCACCATATACAAACAATTTTATTCTTACTTTCAACTGAAAGAAGCAAACACGTGAAATGAACGCTTTGTTTGGAAAAGTTTTTAAGCTTGTGGTGTTAAAACTTGCATTATAATGTTTGCTATCATTATATCAGTAGATCTAGTGAATAGAGTTGGAAACAAAGAACGATATTGATTTTATACGAATATTTTTCTTCTCGTACTCCATTATCTTCCATCGAGTGATTCAAAAATGAACGTGGACAATGGGAAAATTCCAATGTGGATACGCAGACGATTCCTATGGTTGTCCGATAAAGATCCTATAAATTCCAGAAGCCTCGGAATGAGGATTTTCCATATGATCTGCTGGACAATTCGAATTCACGTTCGAAAGCATCCATGGGCTGGCATTAACCAATACAATTTAATATAATGCGGCAAATGAGTGGGTACGAATTGCAAGACATGCAAATTCAAATGGCGTCGCATTCGCCAGTGAATTCTTGATAAATGGTGACAGTAGCTAGGCGAATAATAAGCGCTTTTATTTCGTTCTCGCCCACGCTCCATATCGATATTCTGGCGCTTTAATTTTCTCTAAAAGTGTGGATGAGTAATGCGGTGTCGTCATACCGTTGAAACCTTGATGATTCACGTAGAATATGTTTACGGTAGTCGGTATGATGAATTCAAGAATCATTTCGTGATATAAAAGACATATGAATAAATGTCTGTACCCTTGATAGATCATTGTAACATATTTACAAGATAATATTCCTCTAAGAGGGAACCTAATGACTGATACATTATTGCATTCCAATTTACTTACAGAAATTATCTTATCTCAGGGATAGAATATACTTTCACTGTTTTTATTTTCAGAAAACCACACAAAAACTATCAAACAATGAGAAAATACTGAGTTATATATCTTGCGAGTTTTCGAATAAGTTGACAGTGAATATTTTGATTGTGCAAACAAAAAAATGTCGCATGATCAGCCACTATCTTAGCTCTATAACTCTAGCCGTAGTGAACTGAAGCGTACACTATACCTAAAATCACCTGAGTCCATAGCGGATATATTAGTGGTTCGAATCCTGCTGAAGCGAACGTACTTTTCATTTATGTGTTGGATTCATGGTATTAATCCTACTGATATGTCCGTTCCTCCGAAGTGGTTCGGATACCATTACAAAACTGCAGGTCCAACTTTTCTTCACACCGCACAAGTTTTGACTAATGGGGAGCTGGTTGAAAAATAAACTCTGAAGGAGTGAATCGGAAAAATAATGCAATGTGAATTGTATAAATCAAACTCTTCGAGCTCACACAGTATATTTATTGTATTGCTGTTACTACTGAGCACTCCATGAAAATAAGTCTAGTTGATTCCTCTTCTTCTGAGCACCATGTAGTTCTGTGACGATAGATCTGATTCCTTTCTCAGTAGATGAGACTGCGAATGTCTTCCCCAATCCGGCCTCCACGATGTTTTCCATAGCTGAGGAGCACCATGATTTTGGAATAGCTAAAATTGGTTCTTGATTAATCACTATGCTTTTTGTACCAATTCTGGACAAATAGCATGCCCTTTCATCATCAGCGTATTAACTGCCAGTCAACTCTAAATAATGTAAAAACGTTAATCACTTCTTAGCCATTAGTATAACGTATACCGTGATTCGTCGGTGGTGAAAGTCACTGTTGAAGTTTTCTTTAAAAGAGGCAGGTATGGGCACTTATGGAGATGTCCTCTATCATCACAATAATGCAGCAATCTTTTGTGAACTGGTTCCATGAATTGGAATGACCATATCAATTCTCGTTTCGTCATTATCCAGAACTTCTTAAGGTACCTCCAAAACATTCCTCCATAGAGTCGAACTTACAAATCTTCACCATTTATAGTTCTAGAGTTTATTCGACAGAACATGAAAGAGAATTAAAAATATCCATAATGTAGTAAGGTGTAGCAATCAAGAGAAAGCTGAAATAGTATTCATTTCCTCTGGCGTTGTGAAGAATCAACAAAATGATTTGTACAATGAAGCAATCGATGAGATTCGAACAATCGACTGAACATGTAATCTAAAGTTGTTGGTTGTATCAATGATTATGTTCCCAAAACAGATGTGAATTCAGCAAATTTACTGAAAATTAAATCTCTGGCATGCTAACAAAATAGTTACTTAACTTTGAATTCGGAGTAGTCAGAAAATTGAAGTAATGGAGAAAATTTTTTCCTACAATCGATTGAGTAAATCATTGATGAAGTGGAATCTACTCAGTAGATGATTCATGGTATGATAAAAATAGAACACAATAGAAGAATACACCATGTAAAATAATTCTCCAAATCAACAATTCTGTTTACCTGCGTATTGCTGATTCATATTCAATCAATAACTTCTAATATTACTCGAATAGAAGTAGATTTTTGGCGATCAATGGAACATTTTATGATCTTTTTTGTTCACAAATCAATTGAATTCATATCATGCACAAAAACGGCAAATGGACCGATTGAGTGAAAAAGTATGAGTAAGAGAACCCTTCATGGCAAAAAACATTAACACACAATGATCTGCTCGTCAAGGATTACTACCCTTTTACCCCCCACCCAATTCCGCTCCACAATGAAATATCGCTCACCGACACTAATCCCCGATCCCCCGCAGGAGTGGGGCCCGATTCTCGCTCCGGCCCTGCGCAGGGCTAGAATGATGGATGTTGCCAACATTAACATATGCTGGATGATGTACGACTTCCACCGGAATCAACATTGAGCGAATTATGTTTCGATTTCGGCTCCTATAAATCTGACTGCGCTTAAAGGATTGTTCAATTTGCCATTATCAGAACGAACAGGAACTAGTGTGGAATTGTTAATGTCGGATCCACACAATGATTTTGTATGTTACATGGAAAATAATACTCATTCCAAGAAGCGTCTCTATATTCACACGGCAGATAAGGGCGAAAGCAATCAGACTGTTCGGTGTAAACATGCGTCAAAAAATTCTCGTACTAAGAATATTTAGTTCCTCTTAATAATTTTTGAAGAATCTCTACATTAAAGAAAGTCGATATCTTAAATATCAATAATTCATTGGAATTATTCAATAATAAGTTACTTTGGTGAACGGCAATGGGTTTAGTAGAGAAAAAATTCAGCCCCCAAATTACTTCTGCAGTATTTTCACCAAACACCTTGAATAGTCCATCCAAGTAGGGGAGTTATTTGTGACAAATCGAATGAATATTCGACATTCAAGATGCATAATGTTGCATCTGATGTGAGTACCATGGATATTTCAAAATTTCTGCATCTGTCACTTTTCACCGCTGTCATTGAAGAAATTTTTCTTTGGTGAGTGCGAATAGTCTCTCTGGGACTTGATTCATGGTGGTTTGATGAAAGTGTCGAAAATATTGGGTGGAAATATACAAAAAATTGTCACATCATTGAGCAAATATTCAAAAACGGGATGAAAGAGCACACCATGTATATTACTATCAGGAATATATTGAAACACTGAATTAGACTATGCAGAATCATTTAAATCCATGCGTGAAGATCCAAGAATATTATTGCTCTCAGCTTCTCAACTATCAGCTGTTTTTATTTACAATAGATATATTCGATATATATATTCAAAACTATATTCGTTTGAAGGTTATAATGTACCCTGTTTAATAAATGCCTGCATATTATACAGTTGGATGTAAAATAATTGAAAATAATTGTGATTTCAAGTCTATAATTGTGAGTCTGTAAATTTCTGTCTTGTATACCGATGAATTCTTATGGTACCATCTGAACGGATATGCCATCAGATAGATGAATGAACTCAGTGATCCAATAACTCTACTCAATTGAATATTTGTCACAAAAATGCACCGAAGTAACTGAAAAATATCGATACGTTCCAAAATATTCTTTCTTCAAAAAGTTTAAAATTCCATGAAACGTATATAACAAAGCAATACCACTATTATCTGGATGAGATTTTTTTATCTACTGATGACGAACATCGACACGAGATCGAATTTAAAACAGAGACATTCCCAATCGGAGGAAATGACAACACGGGTAACCAACTTGCTTATTGCAAACGCGTTACTCCTATCCATCCAATCTCACAAATGGCTCGACATTAGCAAAGAAATTGCTCCATTTCGCTCGAAATCGAACGGCGTTCTAGCAAATTACTCTGGAGGTGTGAATGGAGTTGTCATCATTGCTGTTCTTGGTATTCGGCGAGAGTGTCTCACTTCCGACTCATCGAAACCGCTTACACAGATAAAATAATTAGACCTCCCATTTTTACAGCAGACCCTTCGAAAACTGTGTAGGGTTTCATTCAGGAGTCTACCGATTACATATATCAACCAGAATTCATCTCCAGGCACCATTCATGCCTACCATAACTGAAGGAACAATAGAATAAAATAATAGTCAATATATGAAATGAGTAAATAAAAAATTGATCAATCTTATGAATAATAACAATACTCATAATGATTCGACAGGATTCAAGTACCTAGGATGAGCAGAAATGAAACCTGCCTTTATGATAAGTGTCAATTGGATATTGGAAATTGTTGTTATTTTTTATTTGTCTCCCATCGATGAGAACAATTATCTTTTTCATAATCAAGTGCCAGTTTTGTCAAATCCTTCTGGGACAATACAAACACAAAAACAGAAATAAAAAAAAACAAGAATATAGAATTCAAAGACAACCAACGAAGAGGCAGACAGTTATAAAAAAGATAATAAACATATCGTAGCTAGATTAGGAGTATTGACTTTATACTTCGCGGAGGGTCGAATCGAAACGTATTTTTTGATAATCTTAGAATATATGAATTAGCTAGGAAATGAATGTATTCTTTCCGTGTTTTTTCTCGTTTAGTAGGCCTATGTAATGTAAATTATGTTTATAGTAATATTTCTTACCTTTTATCCTGTTTCATGAATGAAGTAACCTGTGTGGTAAGGAATAAATTGAATAAATAAATGAAGTTGTTGGGATAGTGTTACATTTAGAGTATTTGAGATTTCTAATTCATCGCATAAACGGCAAAAATATGGGAATGTGATTAATATTGCGTTCCAAGTATTCCATCAAAGTTAGTAAAACCAAGATCTTCAATATGAACATCAACAATATCAATCACGATACGTCACCATCAAGTTCTTCAAATTCAAAAATGTTGATCCATCACCACCTATCCGATCTATTCTTCTCAGTATGTGTCTTCGATATTGTCTTGAAGAAGACTCTTTTCATCGCCTGTCATTGACTACATTAATTGGATCAATCGCGGTAAAATAACGAGAGGGGTTCCCACCCTTATCCGAGGGTTGAATTACCGACTATGATATGTAGATTACGAATTTGTATCCCTCGGAATTACAGTCGAAATCGAAATCGAAGACGGTATTGAAGATGTTATTTGAGCAGTCGAATTATAATAATATACACGTGTATTTAACATACAGATAGAGAAAGAGAGGAATGAAATTAACTATAATTGTTATACAGGGTGTAACTAAATAAGTGTATAATATTTAAGAGAGTGATTGCTCATCGAAAACAAGACAGGACCATTCATATAAAGAAACTAACATGGGATGCGCCAATGAAGTTTCTTTATATGAAAGATCAATCTTTTTTTCAATGAGAAATCACCCCCTCGGATGTTTTACACGTATCCAGTTACACCCTGTATATCTACACATAGTTTTGAATCAATTCAAGTGCTTCAAGAGAGCGTTTTTGAAAATCAGTTGAATCCGCAGGTTATGTTTAATGAACCAATTGTTTAGGATAGTCTCACAAGAAGTTCTTGTTCCAGGACCATTGGCGGATCCACAGGGGAAGGGTTAAGAGTCCGGACCACCCCTATCAGGAAAATAAGATTCGTGACATTTATCGGTTCCTGATTTCGAAATTTCGTTATAGGACGGAAAAAAATATCACATGAGCAAGCCAAAAAAGTAAAGAAGATATTATAATAATATCAAAATTAATATTTTGTTTCAGAAATTCGAGATTTCTATTAATCATTATGTGAGTGCAATTTTTGATATAAAAATTCAAAGTTATATATTGAAGTCAGTCGGATGTAATACTGTGTTCATAAGTCATCGTGGTCACTTGCTGAGCTAGTAAGATGAAAAATGTGTCTCTCTTGATTATACTACATAAAAATCAGATATTTCTTTTGCGAAACTGAATATTGAGTGGTTTATCATGTGGGGAGGCTGGTATCTTCTACACTACACCACTGTCGCTGGTTGATTCTCATTCCAGTCGAGGAGGCATTGCGAGCAGGAGGACGCAGATGCGGCGGCCAATAACAAGAACGAAGAAGAAGAAGAAGGAGAGTAGCGGCACGACAGGGCCCATGCCGATGTCGCTGTGCGTTTTCATCCCCCTTCGCGAATGTTTTAAGGTAGGTATTAGAGGAGGCCGCTCGACAAAGCTGGAAAGAATAATGATTCTTAATTTTCATTTCGTTCGTATACTCGTGGACGTGACCGGAAAAGTAAAGGCGCGGATGTGTCCCTGGGAATTTTTTGCCAACTTTTCCGACTCGAGCCATTTGTTAGGAAATTCAATAACGTCCTACTGAGACGTCATTTCGGGAACATCATCCCTCACTCGTGAAATATGGCCATGCGCTTCTTATTACAAACGTCTCCTTCGACGTTTCCTCTGTCTGAGAAGAACTTCACGAGATAAAGCGTCTTCATTGAATGTCAATCACTCGATATTCGATCGGCCCACACAAGGGTCTACACACATTCAGTTCCATTCTGCAAGTGAAATATCGAGACGGATTTAATATCTATGCCTAATTGACGCCAAAAATAAATATTCAACAGGTCCGAATCCATGCCTCTATTTGTCAAATACTTACAACCTGTAACTGGATGAACTCTCGAACATCTCTACAAAATGTGTTGGAATTTGTTGTTCTTTCTTTGAACTTCGAATTGTATCAATATCAACGAATTTCAATTGTAGCAATTGCGTTACGTATCTCAAGTCAACATTATTGATGTTTGGTACATTGAAGGTGAGTGAAGTTTTATTCACCCTGTACATAATTTAATTGAAACGAGTAGAATAATGGATGAAGTGAGGTTCATCAATTATTTCCTCCAATGATTCGAAACGGTGGTGCTAAACGAATATTCAAACTTTCTTTGGAATATTTTGAACAATCATCATTGTTTTGGCATCAGGCGAAAGAAATTTTCAACGAAAATACTTCCTATCTACGTTCTCAGAATGTGATACGCTAGACACCTCATTAGATTAACGAACTGCCTGATTCAAAACGTAGGATGAACTAGATTAGCTCGAGAAGATAAATCCAGTGGTGAATTCCACTATGACAAGCTAATTTGTAAGTGAATTCGAAATGACACATACACAGGAAATCGGATTACGGCCTGCCGAGATAAAACGTTATCAATTCTTCCATCTTCCTCTATCCTTCCTAATCTGTGAATTAGTGTAGGGGATTTAGTACCAGCACGTCGTCAATTGTTTAGTTGTCTTTCAAAGAAAATTGGGACCACATGATGAGTGAGAAACGACTGATATTGGGTTATTATTTGTAGTTGGAAAACGATTCAATGAATTCGTACGAGAAGTGTTGAAGGAAGTGTATATTGGTTGATGATTGTCATTGTCCAATAGTACAATATAATACGAATCAAATGAACATCTGAAGTGAGTTATACGCTATGCTTTTCTATTTCCATCACAGTTTTTTTTATACTTGGTAGATTCTTCAACTATTGTTAGTTGCCGAGTGGAAACAAGAGTTGACTATGTAGTTCACCATTAATTTTTTATAAAAATTCTATTGGCGATCTCTTGAGTACTTTCTTCACTACCTTATTCGTAATGTTTCGTGAATGTTTCGACATTTCATTGGATCTTTAACAACAATTGCAATTCCATTTTCTCTATTTCATGGAATATATGACTATTAAATAACTGAATTTATTCTGCTGTCAATGTGTTGAGACGAAAAGTTTGAGTCGGATTATGTTATATAATACTTCTCTCACTCTGAGCTCATTGGACCAGCCAGCAAGTCACTTTGTTTGATAGTAGCACTATAGAAATGTTGAGGGTTCAAAAATATTAACAAGTACAAGTGGTTCGAACGATTTTAGCAGGAGCGTGAAATGATCGAAAATGATCCTCGCCTTGGACTGCCCTCAACGTCAAAATATCATCAAAACATTGGAGAAATCGATCACCAAGATCGTCTCCTAAGCATTCGAACAGTTGATGTAATCTCAGGAATCGATATTTTGAATAATCAACAGAGAGGACAAGATTTGAAAGTGTGAAAGCAGTTGAATCAAAAGCAGTGCAGATTTTGAACCAGCTGACAGAGGTGGACTTCCAGCTCTGCTTCAACTAAGAGTAATACATTGAAGGTGAACAGTAGTTCGGTAATTTAATATACCCACACTTCGTAACTTCATCTACAAGAACAGATCTGTGAGGATAATGAGAATTCTGTTAGCTCTCATTTTGAGATTGCTTGTTGGCATACTTCCAATGTATTGCCAACTCTTGTTAACTTCGACATGCCGGTTTTCTAGATCACAGAATACTAAATAGCATATTTCATCGACATTTACTTACATTTTTCATGAAAACACAGCGAGGATATTTGTATATTTGATAGTATATCCCATAAAACTTGTCATTTGATGTTCTTTTTTGATTCGGAGGAAGTCCCACCGCTGACTTCTGACACAATAATTCACTGAAGACCAAGAAACTAATTTCCATTTCACCATTTCCATTACATCTCTCCTTCGGTGTACCTTTTTCTCATCCTCTTCTCCCGACCCCTTAGTATAGAAATATGGTGGGTTTAATACAGAACAGATCCTGGCCCTGCATCCATAAAAAATTCATACGAAGATCCTTGTTGTCGAGTCTGAACACGATAGAAATGCCAGATTTCAAATTATAGTTGTCCTTATTTTTTATTCAGCACAAGACAAGAAAATGCCATTTAGAAGGAATAATCTTATCTCCGGAAAACCTGATGTGGGTATCAAGTAGGAATACGTACAGTATGGAATTTCCGAATTATTATCGCCATATATCGACTACACGATACTTTCTATAACCATCGTTTCGAGAATTGTCTGCCATTTCGCTTACATGTATAGGAATGGTCAGTACTATTTATCAAGTTGGCATGGGCGTCCGCCTATGTAAAAACATCTGCAGAGCAGTTTGAATTTCTTTATATCTTGTAGACTTTCCATGTATGAATTTCTCTGCCGACGATCGATAGATTTATGTGCTCCTACTAGAAATTCTAGATAGTTGCTGATGGTTTCTGTCGTCCGAATTTTGTGAAGTGAGCATTTCAATTAAAAAAATACTGATACTGTCAATAAACCGTTAGGCGTTTCAGCGTATTTCGTACTCGTTGGCAACTAGTCATTGGAATCTGCGAATTTCTTGAGAATTCTTCTGATGATTTTAATCTAACACAGTATCGATCTCGCGACTATTGAGTTTATTCGGATGTATAAACAGTAAAACTATATTATTAATATAAAAATATTTCACACCATATCTTCAAATCATATTTGTATTAATGCCAGATAATTTTATACCGATGAGTAATGTTTATGTATAATCTTGGAAATAGCTTAGAATAATTCTTGTATAGTGGATGCTGTTCTCTGGAACTTTGTTCTGTTAGCAACCTGAACTGGTAAATAAATAAATAAATAAATAAATAAATAAATGAAACATTATTTTTGTTGTTTTACAACGAGAAGGAAGAGCTCATCGTCCAGCGTGAAATCTCTGACGAATATTATCGAAATTGGTGCGTGAGAATCAGGAATAATCAATACACATGAAAATAACTCATTGATTTAACGTAGTTGCAGATATTGAATAACCGAATCTAATTATTCATCTTGCACAGGTATAATTGATAATCTAAGATACCCTTCTGAGAATAGTGGTCACCAGTAGAGTAGGTAACAGTTTGACAATTCTTTTTTGTGTTCGTTATCTCTGATGGGTGGAGATAGATTTTCAAGACTCCACCCCATACTAAAATTGCAAAGCGTCTACCAGAATGTTTCAACCAATGATACGTTTTCTTTCAGCTTTCTAAATTTAGGTACAGTACACTGGTCAGTTTCTTTGGCAACAAAATTGGATTTCACCTTATTAATTTTTCCAGCTCTTTAAAATTTGAGAAAACGCCAATATTTCAACAAAATATCTGCTATCAAAACGAGTTAACTCAACATATCAGTAACTTCAAAGCTTGACCTACTAGTATTCGTTGATGGCGTTCTAAAATTATTCTTGAAGCTTTATCAATCTTTAACAATCACTTCTTGAAGAAATTGTTTCTTATATCTGAATGTGAAAGACACTTTACTCGTGATCCAATTTTTTGTACATGAAAATGTTAGGTCATGAAAAAACATTACCAAATACGTACTAAAAATATTTCGGCGCTTCGCTATTGATATGAATGGCTACGCATTCGAAGTTCTCAGTAATACACTTCCAGAATTTCCATAGAAAGCACCACGTTTTGTGAATTTTGGGATCTGCCTGAGGTCGTTTTCATAGCCCACTTTCTTTCTGAGCGTTAAGCCTATAAACGCTATTTGGTCATAAAGGATACAATTTATTGGTAATGCTGCAGGGTGCTGAATTAACTTTTTACACCAGTTTGTGGTAACACCTTTATAATGAAGTATGTGCTCACTGTAAGCTCTTCCAAGAATAATGCCATATTGAACATTCAATGTTTGAAGAATAGCACAATAATTTAAATGAGAACATTATTCGAGAGTGTCTGCACTTTTCGAATTCATTTATAGGTATTTGTGGATTGTTAAAAAAAGTTATTCACGATCCTCAACTTTCAGTTGAGCACCTATTTCACGATTATGTGGTTTGAGAAACTTATCTTAACTTAAATAGCATTTGTCAGGATATGGTGTAATAAAAAGTGAAACAATTAGGTCTAGATACATATTTCCATACCAATAGGCATAAACATTTCTAATAAGATACTAATGATGACATTTCTAGAAGACAAAGTATGATTTTGTGAAAAATTTATCGTTGAAGGTTACCTTACAAGTCAAGGTCGTTATCACCTGTTGAAGTAATTTCTCAATGGATTTAGGTAGGTAATATAGTTTCAACTACTATTGAATTTGTTTCATCAATCAAATGTGTGAATGTACATCGTTTGAACAAAAAGTATTTTGCAAAAAATTAATGAAAAAGTGAATTAAAAAATTATTGAAATGTTCATTCCCCAATCACTGAATTCGGAATGCTAAGATTATCATGGAGGTCTTCGGTATCGTTTGCAAATAAGTGATATATCATCCGCATGCAGTATCGTGAAAAAGTTATTTGTGAAATCCATGAGATCAACAGAGAACTCCATTATATGAAGCTGTCCTGTTACACCTCCCGTTTCGTCGAGTGACCACGTCGCAGCCAATTACAGAGCTCATCGATATCCCTCCTTCGACGTATTGAAGGAGAAATTGTAACGCTCTCTCAAACTCAGTAGCCTATTCTTCAGACTCTCAATGAACCACAAAACTATCCGATACTGTATAATACAATACATTATGTTGACATATATTTTGGTAAACCTTTCATGAATACAAAAAATATCAACGGACTCTGAGGAACTGATTCAAAATTAGTTTCATTAGAATTACTTTTATCCATTTCAACTTTGATTTTTCGATGTTTCACATGATGTCGTTTGAAACTCTCTGAGTCCAGGTCTTAAGCAATCAAATCAAACAGTATAGCTAATTCTTCAAGAAGTACATTGTTTACGTGTTACATTTTTCCTGATTATTTTACCCTCCCATCCTTTGATGAAATGTAGTTAGATTTCTCTCGACTTCCTCTCCCTTTGCGCAATCTCACGTGAGATTTTTCAAAACTTGTACTTTGGGTATAAGAGTGTAGTATTTAAAAAAACATAATTTGCTCTATTAATTTTCACAATGATGGAATTGAATGATAAATACTTGAACGAAAATAAATGAAATATTCAACTTCCACAGTATTTCCCATTAAGAAATTTTTTTTAAGAACAAGGTATTTAGTTGAATTGAAAGCCCCATTTCCAAACTGAATCATTTCCTTACTGCACAAATGGTGGTATTTTTTCTAGTAACAGCTTGATTATGTTCAGTCCCTCGCCCTCACTAAATATTCACCTGAATATGCACATGATGATGAGAAATCTTCGAAACACATCGAGGGAAAACAATATGGATGGCCGCAACAGGAAAATTAGGCCGGGATCTGCGGCTAAAGGTGAAAAGAAAAGCCTTCAAATGAATTTCCAGCGTATGTATTCTTCGTAAGGGTGGTAATGAATCTTTATCGCCCGAGAAAACGCAACTATTCTCGTTCCCGGAGCTGAAATTGCTTTCGGGGGAAGATTTGTGCTCGCTGCCGAAAACAAAGCTATGTGTAATTTACGGAAATTGGTGTGCCGCGAGTTGTTGCGGTCTTCCCATGGTTCTATCTTCTTCGCTGCCCGAACGACGAATATTATCATTATTTTGGAATCAACTCAACGGTACAAAAAGACGTGATAAATAGTAAATAACTTGACCAGAATCAACATGGTTTTTCACGAGAAAAATCCACAGAAACTGCAATATTTCAATCACCATTCAGATACAAAAAGAAAATGGAAAGTAAAAGAATGTCAATGTCATGTTATTATCATCATTATTATTATTATTATAGTAGAATCCGTTTATTATGACTCCGCCTATATTGACCAACCGTTTATTATGACGTGATTACACTGCAAAGTTTGGTTTTCACATGAAATTGTTTATAAATAAAGTCGGAAATAACGACTTCGCTTACATTGACATGTCGCTTATTATGACCCATTTTTTATGAATTTTCCGTTTATAATGACCTTAGATGAAATACCACAAGATGAGTAACGCCTATAACAAAAGCACTAGGGGAAGTGGCTCCAAGATAAACTCACGAAAATCGGTGGTGGGGATGTTTTATTGCGCTCAAAGTTATTATTATTATTATTAGATAATTGTTCTCTTGGTACGTTGAGAAGTTATTTCGCGGCCTAAGCATACAAATAATTATTTTTTCACAAAACGCTTTGTATTACGTCCGCTTATTATGATTTGTTTATCGATTTCCTTCGATGTCATTATAAACGGATTTTACTGTATTATTATCATTATCATCATCATTATAAGGTTGATTTTAATGAATTAATCAACCTATTATGACCTTTTCAAATTTCTAGCTTAACAGTTGGACCGAAAAGTTCACTCTCATTGAATCACAAATCATTTTTGAAACTCTTTGAGAGCATCTCAAAGATTCGAGACTGACTGCACAGTTTCTCACATAGACACATTATCCTTATTCACCCAAAAGATGATGCCTCACCAGATACGCATGAAGAGTGCGAGTTTTTCCTGTATCAATACTGTTATCATAGTTTGCGATGGATAGAGATATTCCACTTTCAAGTTCGATAGAAAGTTCAGAGTTGATGACCTGGAAACTTCTGAAAAGGCCAATCCGACTGTCTGGCGCCTTGCATATCTTCAATATTACACAAAGGATAGGTATATACACATATAATACCTACGTCCTGCCTTCGTTATTATCTACAATCGATACCTATAAACAGTCCATTCTTTCGACTTAACTTCCTTCCTGAATTACCACTCGTTAGTTAGATCCATGAATTGCTGCAATATCAAGATCGAATTACATGAATTTGGCTGTCAATTCAGAAATAATTTAAAATCACTTTAATTTCGACTGTACACACAGAACAAAAACACATTATTTGAAATAGTTTAATCCATTGTATATATAATACGAGTATATTTCACAGAAAGCTAATTCAATATTCTGAGATATTATCTTGGTAATTTTACACTCCGTATCTAATGAAAATTCATATGTATATATACGCAATAAACTCGGAATTAATAATAGTATCATGAACAAACCTATACTTTCCGAATAAATTCTTGTTGACAATTCGAAATTACAATTTTTTTCTTGCTGGTTGTCAGTCGACATTGAAAAGTTACCTGTGAATTTTTTTCGACAAGTTGTTGAAAAGAGAGCTTCATTTTGTTTGTCATCACAATCACATTTACTCGATTTCAACAAGCCTCTCTACATTTATTACGTTTTGTAAACCACAGAAAGGGCAAATGCACTCTAAATTTTCTATTTCAATCAACAATGTAAACAGACTGCAACTTTGAATTGCCACGTTTTTCTTTCGATGCGGTGAAGTACTCTGAAACATCGCACCAAAGAAACACCAATCAATTCAAAAGTAAATAAACTGAGTACACTCTCAAGGGTACGAGTAATTTCGATAAACAATCAGCTCGTTTCCTTCACACTTCCCACGATTGCATCAAGATCGATAATACACTGTGTTTAAAAAGCCCGCTCGGGTCGAAAATAGCCGGTTCATCCCGAACTACTACGATCGGTGTTCTATTTTCTGTCAGCTGCTTGCTTGAACAGCGGTGCAACGTCGTGCTTGCTTAGTAAACTTTAGTTTGAAATTTTAATTTGTTTATGTGTGTTGCTAACCGTGTGCTGTGTGATTTTAACTAACTGTTATGTGCTGTTTCTAGTTCCCAAAACCATATCCCTGTTGTATACCTCGCTCAAAGGTGAGTCCATACTATTCTTTCAACAACAAAATACAGGTTATGTGTTTACGAGGGTATTCGTCTCCTTTCCGAGGCACGCCTATTTCTATTGTACTATTATAGTAGAGATTAGGTGCCTTTTCAGGTAAGGGATTCCACCGTTTTGTTATGTATGGGATCATTGATGTATTTATTTGGGTCTGTTTGTGTCTGTAACTGAACGGGGGAATCCAAAATCCTATCCTACGCATCGGATTTCCGAAGATAAACGATGCGATACGAGCTTTTTGAATAATTATTGAATATATCCATATTTAATTAATTCATGATTCATTACGATTGAACATATTATGTGAGAGAAATTTGTGATTATTACAGTACTGCATTTGATAACTTTTGAATGTCACAAGTTGTCAACAGAGCTGCACGTGTATTGTGTGTTGCATAAATGAGAGGACTCATGTAGGTCAGTTTATCTGGTGATCTGAAAAATAATGTGATTCATCAAATACTACCTTTTCATCACTTGTGAATACTTGAATCAGTAGTAGATATTTGTTAATTGGTCATTTTGAAGTACATTTCAATAATTCTTGAATTTCGAGTATTGATGAATTATGTTAGAATACAATATAAGAGGGAGAGTTCATGCAGCACCAAAAAAATGGGAATAGGACAAGAAAAAATGATAATTGCGAGGTAAAAATATATGTTTATACAGACACAGATGATGGACCAATATTTTTGACGACTGAAGTAACAGAAATGTTTACTCATTGACTTACAATTACATATATTGGTTTTTTCTCTGTCTTTGTTCTCAATTCTTATTCGAGCTTTTATTCCTTATGCATTTGTTGAGCTTTGCTTTATAAATTGACCTTCATAATGGGCCTATTTCAAGGACGAGTTCAGCATCAATTATCGATCTGGGATTGATATTAGTATAAAAAATAATGTGACAACTAAACTTACAATCAACATTGGTAGAAAGGGAGTGAGAGAAAATATTCTTTTTTATGTAATACCAACATAAGGGAATAAAGTTTTGACTATGATATCCGATATATTATCTGTTCATTAGGGGCTATGTCGGAAGTTTTGTATTGATAAGGTTTGAAAGGAAGTGTTTAGTTTCATTCGACGTAATAGAATGATTCCAATGTTTTTTTTTGAGAGCAATATTTGGAAGTAACTGGAACTGTAAACTTATTTCCTTCATAACGAAATAAGGGGTATTTGAAAATGTATTTTTACGTAGTTACTGACACGTGTGCATGTGACTGATTTGTTCTTTGGCTTGGACTGCATGAATACAGATTCAATTTGATCAAGTTTGGGACGTGGTAGTATCTAACATAATTGAATTTAGCTGAAAATAACACATGGGAATTTGTCGATTCTGAGGTATCTTATAGCTTGCATCAGTTTAATGAAATATTTGAGGACCTCATTTACGTATCTACGTGAATGTTCGGACTTTTCGTCATCGATTTGCGCAGAAGGAATCGTGAAAGTCATAAACGGAATAAGTTAGCAACGTTCAAACATTAAAATAAACCGATCAGCACTCGAAACGGACAATGATACTGGATAGAAGTGTCAATAACAAACAAAACGTTTCGCACTCAATTCTTCAAATCATCAATTATTGATGCTGTTATCTGATGTTTTATTGATACTATCTGATATCATTTTGACATCACTGTGATTGATTGTAGTCTTGGTTATGTTTGTTTGTGCAAAATGAATTTTACCGTTCATTCATTGCTTCGAAATTTCCCCTTCGTTTTCTCACAATTTGTCTACCTGATAAATCCTGGTGAATTCTTTCCATAACGAGGCACATTACATATCAAATTATGCATTCTTTTCTACGGAAACATTTTGATTACAGTATTTTTCGAGTTCATCAGATTTCACTCGTGACATTCGCTTGGTAATAAATTTCCATTGTTTTCCTCAGATTGTATGCATGATGAAATAATTTTTTATATGTAATGTATCTTGTGATTAGGAAAAATGGGTCAAAAATTTTTTTTTTATCAAAATACAAATAATCGTAGTGATAGAAACTTTATGAAAGTTCTATAAAAAGTACCTAATTTTTCAAAATATCATAAAATATAAATAATTATCGTAACCTACACCATGTTCCACAATTCAGAACAGGTTTAAACTCCGAGAACAAATGGTTCACTTTGTAGATCACTATCGTCAACTTTTACTTGACGATATCTTATTTCGATATCGTATACATATATCTAGAATATAATTAAAAAATCGTAAATAGAACGTGAAAGGACGTTCGGTCGTTGCCCCATTTCCATTATTTTCCAGTTTATACAATATCCACTTACAGTGATGATATCATGATCGGCATAAAAGGTTATAGCAGTGTTATAAAACCTTATACAGGATATTACTTTGAGTATAGCTTGTAAATGTTTGAAGAGTGACCTAAAAATGTACAGTATTCGAAATACGAGATGATATATCTGAATTGCCGAATTCAATATCGCTAGTGAATATGTAAATGAAAAAAATTTACTACATCAGATACGTGTGAAATAATTATGATATGTCCGTTTACACCACGGTCTTACATACAGGTCTAGAAACTAGTTCACTTTTGAGTGATGGGAGGTGTCATCATTTTTAAACAAATATTCGCAATATTTATCCGCTAGAAGCGTAATTGTTCTAGTGTGATATTAATTTTTGACAGTTCTTATTGTAATTACAAACAAAACGAACGGTCAGTTAGATAACATACATGGCATTTCCTTAAAATTCTCTCAAATAAATCAAAAAACCATTCATATTTTCACACAGTTGATGGGCTGATGAAGACACACAGGGCAGCGCGAGAACCACCAAATTTTCCTCAATGTTTGGGTAACTCCTCACCCTACCAATTTTCAGACAGTGGTTAACTTTCACATTTATAATGAAACGATTAATGATTTCCAAAATTTTACATCAAATATTTGTGAAATATTGTTCAGTTTGCTGCTCTTTCAATATTCTGCTAGATTTTCTTTACGTTGTTATTAATTCACAATATCATCCAATGTGAATATTTTCGGATATTACCTTGAAATACCCTCGACTTATCTCGGAAACAGTAATTCCGAATTTCATGCGAATGTTCTTTCGATGTTTACAAAAACGTTGTTTTACTACATTTCCAATTTTGCCCAGCAATGTTTTGGACGCCGAACTATTTCCATGCATCAGTTACTCCTAAAAATAGCAGAGAAAAACTATAAACACCGTCTATATACATCGGAACTGTTACGGAACATCCCGATACCGTGTATATTTGATATTATTTTGAGTTATTTTTGAATACGGAATTTATAAATGTCACATCGACCTACCTACGGTGTGCGGTGTGAATGTTTTTCTGTTTGAAATTAATGAAGCTCGTAGGTAATATTTTACTGGATTATGCGCTCTTTTGATATTTTCGGCTATGATCATCATTCAATCTATAGATAAATAAACTGGAACAGTAACCAAAACATTCAAGGCCCCATGAAAGTGAAGTGAAATGTTTGAAATAAATGGTTTTCACTATTTTTTCAGAGACATATTGACATTGAAATATAATTAGTTCTGCTGATGATTCAATTGACATTGAAATCAATTTTGGAAACAAAATAAAATTCGACGAAACAGGTTACGATCGAATATTACTCAACATAAAAATCTGAACATCTCAATTTCCATATACTGACTATTGAAACAGACATTGTTATCATCATCAGTATAATTATTGAATTTTTATTTTCACGAAAAAGAAAATCACATTTTTCGTGATATTGTACGTTGATATTGACGTTTTCTCATAAGAATTGATCGATAATCTATGATAATGAAGAGATTAACTAATAGAAAAGGCTTATTTCACCCCATTATGTTTCGAAAAACTGTGGAATACAGTTATATGAAATCAGGAAAAAGTAAACAATACGAGAAGCGTTTTCATCTGCTAATGTTTCTCCAGCACAATCACTTATTTTGGCAAGATTTCGATTCATTATGATGGAAACTAACGTTGTACAGTATTTTTGATTGAAAAATTTCGAAAGAAAAATTTCGTTCGGCCCCCGTAGAATCTTCAAATTTAAAATCAAATTTTGTTTATACCAGTCGAGGGTTATTAAAAAGTTAGAAAAAAGTTACAACGCGACTATGCCCGTTTTTTCGAAAATCGTTTGAGTTCGATTTTTTTTCTATTACAAAATAGTTATTAAATACTGAATGATTTTCGTTTGGTGGCCATAACGGCTGTGCCAGTTTTATTGGCGTACATTTTGTATCAACTGATAGACAAGCAAGGGAACGTAAAATTTTTTGAAATCGTCTAGTATAGACAAAACGCTTTTAGACTCAGATTATTATGTATTGCGTTGTATGAGCAATATATCCAATGTATCCGCAATGTTCTTGGCGCACTTACAATTTTCAGAGGAATTGCTAAGAATTATCTGTCAAATTTGCGAAATTCCGAAGAAAATAATGCTACACTTCTGCTGGGCGTACCGACTCTTGCCAAATTGGCAAAAAAAAAACTGTTGGCGCCCCGCTCGCATATAATGGGCGTTCCCTAGGGAAGGTCACGTACTTTTTCCATTCGGCAAGGACAGTGGCGTAGGCGAAACGTCTGGGTGGGTTAATTCGATTTTCTTGTCGCCGGACTGGGGTGCAAAGTGAATTGGCCTTTCAGGCTGTCTTGGGCTTATGCTGGGACGGGAAGTATTGTCGAAATAGTAATCGTATTTTTGACAGGAATCGTGTTATACTTGATCTCGAGACAGGGCTGTGTAAAAGAAGAAGAATTGGTGATTCGTAGATGAAGGAACCTCGCATTACACAGTGCTTCTCATGAATCCCCTACACAAAGTTAATATCAAGTTTTTTCGATATCTTTTAAATGAGGTGTCGCTTTCCGTAGAGTTCCATTTAAAGTTATTGGTCTCAATAGCCTTGTGACTTCATTTTTGCCGATTTGTTCATCTATCATGACTAGCAAGGAAGTTTACAACCTTCAATATTCAGTTTTCAAATTTCACTTGTGTATTTCAAAGATAAGTGGGAGAGAGGGGACTTTTGAGAAGAACTGATGTGTTTAAGGAACATGTTTAGTCATCCTTCGACATCGAGAAGAATCTCATTTAAAAATTAAATATTTTACTATTGATTGTAACTAGTGTAAACTAAAAAAAATACATCAAGGTCAAACCCATCAAGAATTGTATAAGGACGATGGGAGTTTATTGTTTATTTTTCGAAAATCAGTCTTTACATTCGTTGTTCTTATGATTTTGCTAACATTCTCAGTTTGTTTGTAAACGTTGTGTTGAATAACTTGAAATGAGTATCATGTCTTCTCGATACCTACTAATGTTGTTTGTCAAATATCCAAATCTTCTGACTAAATGTAAATTCCGAATCCTTACTTACTACCAGACTTGACAGAAGTTGTTATCTTGAATTCATAATTTCATTGAATGAGCTGTAACAGTGTAGTAATTGAGTAACAAACCGTAAATAGATTGTTTATATTTATTTTTGGCATCAGTAACATACCCACAACCCTGAGAAAACAGCAGCCGCCATCTACCGGAAGCGAGAGGAACAATCGCCTCAATAACTTATGAAAACTGCAGCCACGTGGGATATTACTTATCAAGATCGGTCAGGCCGTTTGGACGGGGTTCAGTCATATACTCATGGATAGAAGAATTCTCTATATACAGATTGAATACATTTTTATATTGAAATATAATTGCCAATATATTTGAGTTTTTTATTTCATTTCATGTTATCATTACATTTTCTGGTGAGGTGTCACAACTATATAGCTTAAATAAATAGATTATACCTATCAATAAAACATTGACATCAATTCGGCAACCTAAAAGTTTCAGTGGAAGGAAATAAACTCTATATACAGAATATTTTTGTTGCTTTATTGATTCACTTCATTTCGTCAAAGCAAAGAGGAAGTCCAAATTATCATAAAAAATCCCCAACTTAATAAATGACCATTCTCCCTTATAACTAATTCTCATGTTCCCAGATAACATGGACGATAAAATGAATACTTGCATTGACCCTTTGTTAGATGTCCAAGGACCATTTTCGGGGTCAATATTGCCCCCGAGTTCGGAATATTCTCCAGACTGATAAGACTGTCGGGAAAAGCCCGCACTTTGTGTGTTTATCTGTCCCGAAACATTCGACTGTTTGAGGTTCTGGTCCACATCCACAACCGCACTGTCCTTTATCCGAATGACCTTCATCTCATTAGGGCTTCGAGGGCTGAATGGAAGGAAACTGGAGGATGAGTGCTCTTTTTTTGTTTAATTAAAAAAAAGTGACCTTGATTGTAAACCAATGATAAGAAAAGTAGTGACGTCACTTTCATTATTTGTTTCTAAACAAAATGTGCTGTACAATTTCCATGAGAGAATTTGTAAAATATTATTTTCTTCCCATATTTTTAGCTTTTTTGATTACATTTCTTGAAACAAAACCTTAAAAACAAGCGTCAACCAGTTTTAATAAAAAAAACTGCCTCGAAGTGAAGTAAGATGAGTGTCTCAGTTTTTCAACTCTTTATTATTGCCAAATCTTCAATCACGATGATGAATTTTATGTCATACTGTTATTGTTATAGTAATAATCAGGCGGTTCTGGTTTCAAAAGGTTCAATTAGTGCAGAATCGTTTAATTCTAGAAGTAATACGTAACGATCTTATCCAAGAGTATACAGGCCCTTAAATACATGACTAATTTCAACAGAATATGTCTCCAAACCCATAAAAAAATATCTGCTACCATTGTCACAAGTAACCTTACTTATATTTTTTATATCCTATGTTCCTAACATGGCGCGATTCCTAAGGATTGTCCTGACCTCAATAGATTTCAATGTGGTGTCATCAAATTTGTAAGGTATTCTTTACCTGGTTTTATAATTTCGATCGACATGATGAATGATGTCCTAGTTTCGGCCAAGTGAAACATTAAATATTCACTATAAATCAGAAAATAATATTTAAAGAATCTCTGATATGGAGATACATTGGAAATAATTTTTTTTTGGAAATAAATCAGGTTTTAATCCTAATAATCCTCTGACTACTACTACTATTTGATAATTATAATAATACTATTAGTTTTTGTGGATAAGTGAACTAAAAAACCATTACAAGAAATTCCAAGTCACACTTATCAAAAGGCAGGATTCATTTCTATTGATACATTACATCGTCTTATTAATGTTTTGGGTGACTGAATGACCAACTTGCGTAATTGGATGAATATATCCTAGGTCATCCTTTATTTGAGTTCTGACAACATATTCTCGAAATCTCAGCGAACCAATTTAACATTTCCAATGGTCTAGAAGAAAATAAGTTATTTCTAGAATAAGGCTGTTTTTTTCTTCTGAAAAAATATGACTATAAACAATTTCAGGCAAGGAAATGGAATTGAACGCACCTAATTTGACTCGTTCAATCAAAAGTTAGCGAAGAAGGTGTCGAAAGAATCGAACATTAGTAGTGTTGGTTGCATATCTTACAGGAACACTCGAAGCTTCACAGCATTGTTGAATAGTTTTATTTTTTTGTTGAATTTTTGTTTCGCTGAATAATAATGCATACATGGGTTAGATATTTCGCAATATTAAAATTTGTTTGGTTTGTGGCAGGTATAATTTGCAATGCCCATTGTTGAATTATTTTTTGGTAATGTTCGTCTTTATCACATTCAGGAACCATCACGGGTTCGTAGAAGGCCCAACCCTGTCGTACCCACCCCTTTCTTACCCTTTCCTACCCCGGCAATCGTGACTCACGTCCATAATCAAGCATCGTCTTTCGACGTCGATTATACGACGAGCAACATTGTATGTGTTGCCTTTGGCGTCGTCAATAAAGAATGGAAACGGGAACGGATAAATTCCGCGGCGAACGGGCGCGTGTGGCGTCTGGACGGCTGGCGTCGCGACGGCCATCGGCTCAGCTGCGACGCCGATGGCGTACACAACGGATTATTATACTGTACCGAGTGATGCCTAGTTCACACGAGCTTGTGGATTCGGTACTACAATGTTGAATTAAAATATTCAGTATTTGTAGAGTTGCCTATTTTATCATAAAGGGCTTGTCATTCCTTACAAATTGTTTCTTAGTGTTTGAAAGACTATACCAGGTGTAACAGGATCATGGTACACCCCCTGTATCTCCGTTAGTTTTGAAGATAATGTATTGAAATTAAGGATATCCCATATAAATATTAAGCAGCAATTTTTGATCTATAAATTATTTTTTTTTCCACTTCCGGTTTCGCCGGAAGATATACTAACTTTGGATTTTTGAATGAGACATTCTGTAAATTATTACATTTCTGAAATCTGCATTATTTCCTGAATCCAATGATACCACATAAGTGACATTTAGAACGTCGAAATGTCTTATAATTTAATTTCTAGTTTCCAATCGACTCGTCTGATACTTGAAAAGTCGAAATCCCGTCAAAAATACTGAATTGCGTTTTTTATGAGCAAATAAAGTTCATCGTAATAGTTTTTGGGGTAGTTCTCAATTTTTTCAAATAGAACCATATTGGTATCGTGGTACCTACCATTTATAAGTACTATTGATAAGGAATTTTTCCATACCTGGTAATAAAATGTGCGATGTGCGAATACAATCAAAATAACAGCTGAAAGAAAATGAGAAATACAATTATTTTGTTCTACTTTAATGCTAAGAAATTACTAAGGTCGCTTTGAAAACAATGGAATTATTTCTTCAGATTTTCTAATGAATATTTTTCTTGCATTCTCCAGAAATAATTAACATGTCCACTTTTTCATCTCATGTATAAATGTGCGGCATTTTGAACAAAAATAACAAGAAATGTTAAGACTTTTCCAAAAGGTATACAATAAAAACACCGATTAACCAACAAATATTTGTTATCATTTCGACGTTGGAAATGTCACTTATATGGTATCATTGGATTCAGAAAATCAAGCAGATTTCAGAAATTCAATAATATACAGGGTGTTCCATTAAAAAATCTAAAGTTGGTATCACCTCCGTCGAAATCAAAAATGAAAAAGAAATCATTTATCGATTAAAAATTGTCGCTTATTATGTATATGGAATATCCCGAATTTCAATCTATTACCTTGAAAACTAACGGAGATACAGGGGGTGTACCATGATCCTATTACACCCGGTATATTCTTTTGGAAACAGTAATGTTTGATGGATTCAACTTCACTATAGAATTCATCGTTTTATTGAAATATTAATAATCTTCAACTACCATTTTATTATTCCATTTTGGGATCCATGTTCATAAATTCGACTAATCACTGAAAACTGTCGATGATGAAGAAATAGTAACAAAAGGGTGGAAAAAAATAGGAGTGAAGACTGATTCTTCAAATTTATTTATATTTGACCGTAGTAAAAATATAACTTCACGTGTAGCTTTTTCAAGATTCTAGTAACTTTATGGACAAGTTAGTGAGGAATATCGTTCGCTTTTCTATTGATTGAAGTGTACATTTGTTTTGATACACTCAAGTTGAATATTGACGTTTACCCATATCCCTGGTCAATGATTGCGTTTTGAATAAAATGTTCAAGATCGCGTTCAGGGTATTGAGAGAAATATTGAAGCACCACCCCAGGCAGCAATACGGCTATATTCAGTTGTTTCGATATATTATTGGAATATTCATGTAATATCCACGATTTCATTTATTTCTTGATAGTATCTTTCTACCATAGAACATATAATAATACTAAGCTCGTGTAAACTATGCTTTAGGCCACTGACAACTACGTGTCCATAACGAAGATAAAGCGTTTTTTATCGCTGTACTTTTTCAACCCTGTGTAATTATTTTATTTATAGTTCTCGTTATGGATCCATGACAGGTAGTTCGATTGAACTGGATCAACACTGAGTGACGACTCACGCAGGAAAGACCAAGTGTAGAGGTGTATTTATCTACTTGATTAATAAAATTACAAGGATTCAAACTATGACTGAAATGGGGTTCATGCAACGTCGTGAGGAATATTAACGGTTCACTCATCCGTCGAAACTGTCAGTGTAAATGATGATTCTATATTCATTTCGGCTCTCAACTTTTTAATTGCGATGGCTTACTTCATTCTCTATAACTGAAAAGATAGATACGAAATATATTTAACTAAATGTTTGCGTTGATAGTAGCAACCTTTTAAAGTTTTCATTTTGATGCTCATCTGTATGGATACTCACATGATTTCAGTTGACTGTTATAGTTATGAATCAATTTGACTTTTAATTGGCGCCTGTATGAATCCACCATAAAACTCAGACATTAGCGGCAAAGAATTGATTGCTTCCCTATTGAAATTTGCGGTTCATTATCTTCACCATAAAATTTTAAGTTGTACATAGAATATTGAACGAATTGGATATAAAACCCAAGTAAATGAGAAAAAGAGATAATCCAATGGATGTTTCGTTCATAATAGAGGTTGAAGCCCTTTCAGCAGCAATATTGCCATGATAAATTCGAATGAAACATGCACCATTATTGATTTATCCTGATTTTCATAACGTCCTGTTGATCTTGAAGAATCAGGAGATTTAATAAAATTGATGTGAATTTCAGACTGAATTACCATTTTCAGAAATAATTTCTCCTATACTCTGAAAGTAACGTGAAAAATTAATTATGAGCTCGTTGCGGCAACACCGTCTGTATTCCCTGTTCTTTTCTTACCTCAGGAGGTCAACGTCTTACTTCGGTATTTCTGGATAGAGTGGGTTGGGATTTATTTCGAGACCCTTCTCTCGGAATATTTTTTTTTCTGGTCGACTGAAAATGTTTCCTAATTCTTCGTATGTGTGTGTGGTTTTTTTATATTTTTTAGTCATCTCGGTTACTTAGCATGCGATTCAGAGATTATGTTCCTTTCTACACCTTATTTATCACTGTCACTTATGGGCGGTCTTCGTACATTTAGTGAATGTGAAGGTACTCACAGTTATGCTATTCTGAAACAAACAACGAAACATTCGAATCTCTTCAGATGTTATCATTTGATTTGAATAGGTGAGTGTAAACAACATATCGGAATAGATGACGTTAAGATAGAGACTTGTACTTTATATTCGATTCAAATAACTTCGCAGTACCATTTTTTCATTGATGTTGTTTTCGTTCACGTTCGATTCGAGAATGAGTTGATATCTGTCAGTTTTTTTTTTTTCAAGAAAAGAAAGTAAAATGTGAATTATTGTTCTGTATTTTTCAGAGTGTTGCGAAAATAGTTGTTTTCTGCTGTGCTACGTAAATATTACTTGGAATTCCACTGCTAGCCCTCAGCGATATTATTATTATTGTTATTTTCTTGATATCACTTTGTGTTGATTCATTTTCCCACGAAAACACTCTGTGCACTCTGCGATTTCATGGAACATCATTCCGCAGATTTGCAGGTTACTATACTCTGATTCATTCTTCAAATGTGCCGTATAGAATAACTCACTTAGGAATGATAATACAAAAAAATAATAAAAGTTGTTATATATGCGCAGATACACAATCCTAAAATATTTAGAGATATACAGGGTGTTCAGCCTAGGCGGGACAACATTGAGTTCACTTTTTCAAATAGGACACCCTGCATATTCTTTCATCATCGAATTCAGCATTAAATTCTGCATCCAGACCCATCATCAGACAAAAACAAAACGAAAATTTTACAAAATGCTGTCATAAAACATTTACCTAGTTCGCATATGTCACTACTATCATTATTTTTCATTGTTGCCTTTCAATGTGACCTTCACGGTAGGAGATTGACCTTGAATTCAACGGAAAAAAAAAGAGTAGTTACGTCATGCACCGCTTACCGATTGTTTTTTAATTCATGCAGGGAATATTAAGTTGCAAAATTCGCGACTAGACAACTTTAACATGTTTGTATTGCGTTTGAATACGGCAAGCGAAGATAATGATAATTTTGTACACCGGATGTAAACTGATAAGGTACCCTCTCAGTCACCTCAAATATTATCGATATCGCTGTAGAGATATATTCTACTACAAAGTTACTACAGTAACTATATAAAATTGAAAAGATGGAATAACATTGGGGGACATAGGAACTGAAATGAATTATGAAATTAGATTGAAACAATCAAATCACAGAGATATCCGGTTTCGTCTTTTTACTATCCGTTTTTCATTACGAATCATTTTTTCGTGTGTGACCAAAGACATGAGTTGTATTTATGCAAAGACTATTCATGCAACTATTACTTGGGAATTTTTTACAACGTCTTTCAACTCTATCCAAAAATTACTTTTATTTTCATTGAAGAAATCGAAATATAGACAGTCAAATTGAAGAGATATTCAGAGTTAGTTTTCTGAGCTTCAGTCTTGGAAATTCGGGAACGTCTCTGTGTTTTACAAATGTGAATTATCGTTTGTTGTACTATCCACAAAAATGTATTTATATATGGAATTCTTATTTGAAATACAAATTCTACTACGACTTGAAAACATAAACATAACTAAAAAAGAATTATTAGAACACCGTGGTTTTCTCCCAAGTGCTCAATACGTGGAGTATTTCATCCAGCTGGTCGACTTTTAGGCATTGTCATCGAGAAATTATATAGCATAAAACGTGGCCCTTTTCCCCCACAAATACAGGAAGACAAAAAAAAAACAGTTGCGTGGTCCTTTCATTATCGAAACCTGTATCATAGTTCGCCATGCATATCTTATACGCTAAATCTGCGAGAACGCGAGCTCTTTTGTGCACGAAACAACTGAAGCGAGAAACCGCCAAAAGCGATGTTGCCAATTTAGAATCGAGGTATTGATGCTAATAAAATTGGTGTTGATCGTTTGATTACATTAGCACATAGTTGATTCTATGGATGATCTCACAGGAAACATGTGACAGTCTGTAATTTCTTATATAAAGAATATGCAAATTCGCATATTTATGAAGGTTCATTCAATCTGAATAACCACAATTTTCCTAATGTGGATGTAGGTAATAATTATTCGAAATGTATTGTTATCAAACTACATGTTGAATATTTCATGAAAATAAAAATGATTGTCTAACATGTTTAGTTTAGTTCTCAGTTGGTATATCTGAGCAAGGTAATCCGAAATTGTTCGGTTGCTCTAAAAAAATCTACAAAGACAAAATGATACAATATAACAATATCGAATGAGGTAAACCACAGAACATTTTTCTATCGCTAGTCGTTATTCCTATTTTCGCTATTTTAAGTCTAGTTTCTTGATATTGAATGGAAAACCTATTCATTCTATCATGTATGTTCATTTAAGGAAAATCCTAGAAAAATTGAAACCCATATGACTCGCACAAATAACCATCAATATTTTTGTAGAATAACATACTCACTTCTGTTTCTATTTCATTTTTGATACACCTTGTATCTACAGCAACCATGATGGTTATCAGTAGACTCTTGACTCAGTATGTCTAAGGCTGAATAAGACAATGAATTAATAAATAAGTTGAATACCAATTCAAGAATTGGTAGCTCTGTGTGTCAATCACAGAAAAAGACAAATTGTCCCTGATAACAACAATAAACAGTTGTATCATTCTCAACGAGTGGAATATTTTTTCGTTCATGTGCGAATATTCTTGTAGACTTGACAACATCTTGGTAAAGGACCCATCCACTGGTCCATGTGTGCAGAATTGGAACCGGTTATACGGTATAAATGCGAATTCGCCTGTCCAAGAAGTTGCCCGGACAAGATGTGTTCTTACAATGCAAATAACTAAAAAGAATCCATGAATTTTGGACACATGGGAATCGGCATGTGCAAGAAAAAAGCTTACGATTTCGTATAGTTTTCTCAACCAGTTGTTGCCTGAAATGTTGCAGATGAACAATGGATTCACAAAGTTCCATTCGTTATACGAAAGAAAACATTTATGCGATAGGTCATTTATTTTCGTTTAGATATGAAAAATCTGCATTAGTTGCGCAGTCCTGGCGATATTTCAAAGACCGAGAGCATTATTGGATCAACTGCATCTCGGAAAATGTATATTCCTCATTTTAGATGTTTCAATCTTGTTGATCATGGGGAGAGGATATTTTGAGAGATACAAAGTTGGTTGAATTGGCTCAAATCGCTTATTTTTGTGCTGAAAAGAGTCTAAAATCTGCAAAAACGAAAATTTTGCAAAGCACTCGTCGCAAAAAATTAACTGTTGAATTCACAGTTGCGTTTTGTTTCCATTTTGTTGGTATTGGAAATGATGAATGTTTAATTGAACAACAGTTCCAAAGTTGAAATGATTTCATTGAAATCTTCATTATACTGGAAGAATAATTTAATCTTCTAGTTTCCCTGCAAATATACGTATAAATATTGATACTATTATAAATTACGTCTTTAAAAAATGAATCGATCATTTCATACAAGGTTTTCATTCGTGTTTCAATTATTTTGAAAATTTAGAGGCTTCCTTGGTTAACTCACTTTGCGTTTCATCGAGAGACTAGACTTTTTTCGTTTCTCCACCATTTCCTTGGTGTATTAAGAGAAACCCCTTGACCATGTGTCCGAGAAAGAGGTGTAGACAGTAGGGGGTGAGAAAATGAAATCCCATCGGCATACGGATACTAAGCATCTAATCTCGCCTCGAGCTGACCCAATCAATTTAATTATCGGTCACTTCATTCAAGGGATCGAATTAGATTGCAGTGACCGGCCTCAGACAATTTGGAAAGCTGCCCTGGATGATAATCGAAAAATTACTGTTTTATTTTTTCGTTCAACATTTTGTCAAGGAATATTCTGAAATGTTCTCTGAAGGATATTGAATACAATTCCATGAATTCACCCATCATTTATTTATCATTATATTTCGGTGGAAAAAGTGCTACCACAAAATTGAAAGACTAAAATATGAAGATGATTCAATTTCGGATGATATCGTCAATGAACAGTTTCAAACGTATCATTTTGTTTGAACCTTTTGTAAATTGAATAAATTATTGGAGTATCATTACAATATTTGGCGAGATATAGATTGATGAAAAATCCTAACACATAGACACACAAAGACATATTTCGACATGTTCATATTAATTTTTTCATATCAAATCATGTATGAACTACAAATATTTCGGTAACTAGAATATAATCAGTTCACTAATACTTATTTATTTTTCAGATTCAAACAACGGAATTGAGGTGAGCATTCATTATATAAATTGTAACTTATTTTTTTACCTCTTCGTTTTCAAAGAGTGAATTTTTTTTCGGCATTTCGAAATTCATCAAATATCATTAAAATAATATCCTCACTCAAGGACTATATGTTTCCGGTAAAAATTTCGCAATTTCTTCCTATTGTTCGGGGTCTAATAGTGAAAATGGTCTATTTGAACTTCCATCTCATGATAACATTGTAAACAGTTGCCCTTCTGATCATTTCCAGTTATCATTTGTGCGTTCATTTTCCGATTTCATCTCTGACTCTCCTTCACCCACCTATCCGTGTGGCTAACTCTTCAAGACTTGGAAATAATGAATCAGAAAACTTTCACAATAATCAGAAATTTATGCGCAAGAGCTACACACCAAAGATAACGAAGTGGGAAGGAGTTTCTCGTGTTCCCTAGAAAAAAAAACTAAGTTTGAAGTGTAATTTCCACTTTTTTTATTATTACGCTCCTCCGAACATATCACCGGGTACATATTTCACAATAATAGCGGGAAAGGAAAACTTTTTCATTTCGATATAGGGTTTTCTCGTTTTTCCTCTCAAAAGTTTCTGCGAATGTCGAGGTAGGTAGTTCACTGTAATGTGTTAGTGAGAAAAATCAGTCTTTTCGAACATGGGAGAAGTAGATCTGTATCCATTCAAACTATGGGTATTGACATTGAAGAAAACTCTCACGGAAAAGTAGGTTTCAATAGTCCGAATTATTATACTTATATCTTTCAGGGTGTTTCCTTGGAAAACGTATATAAGTTGATGAAAAAGTTTAAAAAAATCGAAAATACCAGTTGTTTTTTTCCAAAATACGTTTCATCAGTACGGACGAGCCGTATACCAAATATCTGAAAAATATACTGGTATTCTTTTATTCATAACCCGAAAAAAATTGGTGAAATTGATGAAACACCCTATGTCTCGATTATAAAATTTTAAGACTCCACTTATATGATATATTCTGGACCAGCTCGGAGAACTCTACATGATCTCAACTCGTATCATACAAAATTGCTTCTCTTCCACTGTCCCCACCTGATCCATTCGCCACAATGCGAGATATATACGACGGAAAATGGGAAAAGATGGTCTCTGAATTACAATGGTGGCGCAAAATTCAATCAGGCAAATAATTTGGATGAACTGACATAATAAATCATTCAGTTGTGTTCTAGTTTCGGATACCAGAGTGGAAGATGAATTCTTTCCCTAGGTGTTTATAGTGATTCATACTTCGAACTCATCTAGACAAAACGTTACAATGCTATTATGTTTTAAATTCTGAAACAAAAATAACAGAATATATGAAATTTTTGAATGACACCATATATTGTCATGTATGTGGCAAAATAATTCGATACTTATTAGTTATATGTCTTTGAATCATTCGAATCCACAATCACGATGTCATCACCAAATAATTTTATCAATCGTTGAAAATCCAAATTGAATAACACACCATTCCATCATAAAACATAAACCATCCTCCAACGATAGGTTTTTTATTATACTGAAAGAAATTTTTTGTTCTTCGAGTACGGCCGTTCAGATCAAGAAAATTGACGGTCTCAATCGAGAATGCTCCCCACTCTCTTTCTTCTTCTCTGCTTTCGCAAGATGTGCGATAAAGTTGGAAAACGATTTTCCTAAGTGAACTGTTTCGCGAAGAGAACGAGATAAGGGTTATTTATACAGGAAAGGCTTAAGAAGATAACAAAATGTGATATCGGTCGATATAATGAATGCCGGAAGCGCCGATGAACCGTGTACTTAGCGCAATATACAGGGTGAGCCACCAGGAACATAAACTGGTAACCTCAAAAAAAAATATTTCGTAATGATTTGTTTTTGGAAAGTACATACTCATGCATATACGAACATTCTCTCGAAAAACTATGATGAATCACAAAAAATTCATGTTAACCAGGTAAAAGAAGTCCAACTCGCAAAGCCTGTTGGTAATTGATCCATCGTCGAAGATATTTGTCTCTCGCAAAGTGGATACCGCAGCTGCATATTAAAATCCGCGGCGATTCTTTTTCTTCGCAGATTCCGTTGACGAAGAGCAGGATCAAGGAAATGTCTCATGAATTTTCATGGTGGGCCTTCATTTTTTCTCGATTACGTGTGAAATTTTTAAATTTTGGAAATGGATATACGCCGTTTTTGATTCAACATTTCTGCGATGACGGGTTGAGAATATTAATATTGGGTTCTGAACTTTTCAGATAACGATGATGGAGTGCTAAGAGCCTAGATGTGGAATTAATTGATGTCGAGACAATTCCAGAAAAAAAAAGTCTGCTCATGACAAGCACATTAAATTTTTTCTTTGAATGCCAACGTGAAAGGTTTCATGAATAACTGCCTTCGCTATTATTTCATTATTTGAAAATAACTGATATTTTTCAAGTTACTGAAACCATTGAGTATCGTAAAATCAATTTTTATAATTATACAAGGTGATCATAATCAGGACATTTCAGTGATAATCTGTAGTAATCATATGAATATGCCATAGAACTTGTATACAGGGTGGTCAGATAAGAATGGTAGGTGCTGTATCTCGGTGAAAGCTGCGGCGAAAATTCTTATGAATGAAAACCCTGAAAATTATTATCATGTTTCCTGGATGGCCGCCAGGTGGCAGAATTGTCATTTGAAATTTCCAAGTAGAATTTTTACAAAAATATACCTAGTAAACTTACCTAATTAATGTATACATCTTCAAGTTGATTTCCATTGGAATAATTTTTGCCATACCATTTTTCACATATCTATTGAAATTATGTAGTGAGGGTGCTTCAAAGTCCAAATAAATTGATAAATATTGGTTCTAGATGAGTCCCCTGTGTTTCGTCACATGCAACTGTGATTGTGGAGGACACTGACTTACCATATTTGACATATCACACATAATTTTGGAGTTTTGTCCTCCATAGTCAGTGCATTCATAAATTGACCCAATCGAATACTTTCAAACTGTTTTATATGAAATATTTCAAAGAATCAAGAAAAGGAGAATTTTTCACAAAAGAATACCTTGTAATCCAAAGAATCACATATTAAATTTCAAAATTCCATATGGATGTTATACTCAAATGATAATTCTTCAGGAATGTCAAATCAAGTAAATTAACTAAGTTGGATTACAATCGTCGACGGATGAGACCGAGGACGGAAAACCGCGAGTCCACTGTATCTAGATATAACATAGGAGAAAGTATGAGTATAGGGTGAAACACTTTCCAAAACTATGGTTTCTCGTTTTCGAAGTAATCTAAAATTATCTCAAAAATAATTGAATTTCGTAGGAAGATTCCAGTGGCCGTTTCCCCATTCCCAACACCCGGTATATTTTCGAGATTATGAGTACAATATTTGCTGCTACCGCACACGAAATACATCGCCCCTGATGTCCCAAACAACCCCAAAACTAATTTCTCTCGCGAATAATCCAATATCGCGTCTCCGTACGAGAAACCGACATGTTTTCGTTGAAAGTCCCGACAAACTCGATATTATGCCGGCATTACGCGCATCGTGGAGATCTGAGGGTCGAGTCCATGTTTTTCTCATTTCCTAAGACGTTGCATATACGCTGCCGCCGTGTTCCCTCGGGATACCGGGTCCGCTCTGGACACAGAATGGAATGCGTAGGCCTCGGCCCCATCGGGATCGGTCAAAGTTGATAAAAAAACTCGTTTGTTTATGGGCGACTTTGTCGTCGCGGCGCCGGCGACGTCGTTGTCTCGAGAGGTTTTGCGAGGCGTCTCGTGGAAAATAATCGAACGAAATTACCAGCAACATTTTCTGTACCGCAGGGAATATGATGGATATCAAGACGTACCATGTTGGTTTCAATATACTGCGTGTCCCACAGATTTCAAACATTATAAACACGCTTCAATGATGATATGGAATGGCATAAATTGTAAATGAAAAATAAATTAATTGACAAAAATATTTGGCGTGGGTGCTACAAATATCACTTATCATTAAGCGCCCCACACTTTTTTCCTTTATTAGTTCTCGTTTTATTTAAGTTTTTGGTGATGGACGGGATTCTATCCGACGTAATACATCACTCGCTCTTGGTGCAGGTAATGAAAACGTGTTGAAACAAATTTAGAATGTAACAATGGCGACTATAAGCAGACAGTATACAGATTTAGGACTATTTATGAATGTAATAGTAAAATTGTAAAGAGGACCGTGAAATGGACGGTAGAGGTACGAATGGGCAGGCCCCTTTTCTGATTGGTCAACATTTACTGTCATGAACTGACCTCTGCATGTGTCAGTACTTAAGGCTTGGCACACAATACGCTAAGCTAGGCTTTGGTTATACGAATTTCGATTGGATATTAGCTAGTTGTCAGTCCCTTCAACCAATCATATATCGCTTTCATCAAATATGGTTTACGACATGTATCGAGCTTTATTTCACTGCAAATGGTGAAATTTGTTTTTCAAATATTCACGTTTGTTGTGGTACAACTTCAATCTTTGTCATTTCATGGTAGCCAGAATAGCATGTAGAATTATAGCGAATTGAAATATAAATAAAATATCAATTCATAAGCTCATTTATATTTTGAATTATTCATTATTCTACAGAAATTGTACGAAATGTTGGCAATGACCACGTATGTGTTTTCGCTGGAAATAATTGTATTCATATTGTATTTTCTTCACATGAAAATATATTGCGACCTAGTTTTCACAATCAGAAAAACGTTGCACATGCAGCCTATCCGCAGCATGTTTATTCATTCGACATTCACGAAAAATAATGTATTCTGTTTGATTGCAATTTGTCATCCTTATAACGCACAAATAGAAAAAAAATCAGGAGTTATAACACTTCAACAACTCTTTTTCTTTAACGAATTCAATTACCTTGAATTCATTTATTTTTGTGTGAGGGACGATAGAAATTCTATGACTTCTGGCTGGTCACTTCGTTATGGTTGTTCCTTTCGGCATGTTTCTGAATTCAAGCAATTTTTTTTTGTCAAAATGGATAATGACATTTCTTTCATTATCTGCTGTCGTTGTTTATTTCGATTGAAAGGAATGGATATAAGAATATTGCAAGAACATCGAAAAGAAAAAAATTATACAATGGAAAATGTTATTACGAAAAAATGACGATCTCCATTATTAGATAGTTTCTCAGAATTCACCCAGTTGAAACATATTACACTTCAGTCCGGTCCTGTTAGAGATTCGAGAGGGAAGAGGATCTGTTATTCCCGATGCGACCGGTCGCAAGTTTTCCAGGAAAATTAGTCGGTTTTCCCGGCCGTTATTTATGAATGAGTTTCGGTTTGTGCCCAATTTGGCTATTTTCGAGAATCCACAGGATGATTTATGGTTGTACTTACATGTACGGCGTGGGTGGATAGATATTGAGATTTCCATGGCAATCTGCGTCTAGAAATTCCCCGAGATCGTTCCTGATCTTCTAAGCTTCAGTCCCTGAATGCATAATCATTGAATACTGGGGTTGCATAATAATCATATGAAATCGAGAATATTTTCGATAGTTTCGAAGATATACCGAAAAAAAAACGAAAATTTGCGATTTTCGTCTTGAATTTTTTTGAATAAACTAATCGTACTGGAAATTTTCCACCAAAACTTAATCCGGCCATTACACATGGTGGTTCAATACCACGATTTTTTCAAGAATGCTTGTCAACGAAGATTTGACATTTCGATTAGTCGGTCCAGTCGAAGTTAGTACTGAATAAGTTTTGTCGATCAAACCCAATTTTCATCCAAATGAAATGATACAGCATTTTTTTTCGTTATATTCATAGTTGAAGATTGGGTAATCTCACAAATTCAAAGAATTCTGAACATATTTCATATTGAAATTGAAAGACAAATGGATATTAGTTTGATCAAGCTTTTTTCTTCAATATTCTCAAGTTTTTACAAGACCTACTATATATTTCTCATAATAAAACTATTCAATTCGACCATATTTGAATCAGCTTCAAGTTGATAGTTTGAGCATAGTTTAACATAAAGATATGCCAACGTAACAAATTTGAGTAGATGCGCATAAGTTAATTTGATTTAAATTTTTGTGTAGCATGGCTTTAAAAATTTCACCCGACTAATATATCAATATCGCGTATGAACATTGAAATATTAATGAAACTCTTATATATGACGTCAACATCCCTTTGTTCCCTTTTACAAACTATGCAAATGTCATTAAAAATTAAGGCTTATTGTTAAAATTTAGCAAAACCTCGTCAAGAATCATCATTCTTTTGGGAAACAAGCCTGAGACCGAACAAAGGTCCATTCAGGTACTTGTTGATTTCCGCTATGAAAACTCTTCATTTTCCGCCACGGTCTCAATGATGTGCTTTTCTTACAAACAACTGACAATAGACGTTAGAGTCAAAGGGTGCTCGACTATATACGCTCCCCTGTTCTCTCTCCATCCCTCTTTTTCTGTCTCCCAAATGGGAAAATGGACAAAAGGGGAAACTCGTCTGGATGGAAAACTCATAGATACCAATCGGGAATGTAACAATCTCATTTATCTATAGTAAAGGACTTGTTTGAGAGTAATATTTTGTTTCATCATGTGAAAGAACGTGAAGAGGTTTAGTCATTCAGTGGTTATAGCTGGTTGGTTATTCGAAACGACGTTAAATCATACCCATCACTATATTTTAGTGTATGTTTTGGTGAAAAATAACTGGCTATTGGAAACATGGCAATAATTTTCAGGACCAAGTCTCTATGACGAATAGCTTCCGAGGAATAGTAGAACGTAGAATTAAGTAACTTCATTAACATTCTTGAAACCATCATAATAGACAGTTGAAGTAGTTTCACGAATGTAACGTAATAATTCAATCTGATATCTGAGCATGCGCATTTTCGAGTTTTTACGTTTTCTTGTTTCGTAGCTTTGCGGGTAAACGTAGACTCGCGTTATTCATCGGATGCCAAAAAAGGAACGTACGCTTACCGAAATCTAACGAAATAAGGACGAAATTTCACGAATGGCACATAACATAGAGTAGAACTACATAAAACAGTATGAAATTGAAATATTGAAATACGTTGATTTTTCCTGCCTAGGCTAGTTCTGTGCTAACGTGATGAACTACACATGTGTACATCATGAACGTTACATTTCCTACGTTAACGTATCTAGGACGGTTTACGCACTGTGCTAATTTCAACTCTCTAATACCAAGTGGAATAGGTTCAATGTGATCCACTTCTTCAAACATAATACAGGGTCACTAGTTGATGCTATCAATTGATACAAAATTTAAATGGCCCCTAAAAGGAACCACATAACATCCATAACGGTTCGTCCTGTTTAAACACATCAAACTGAATCTCCATCATGATTCTACCTTCACCTGTCCCACGATCAGCAGCTATTAATTTAGGATGGCAAATATTTGAGGCAACCAAAATTCATCACAACTGCCATCGGATTGAGTACACAGTATCTCGATTAGCTTCGTATTTTTGTAAATTTCATTGACATCATTGTAGATAATGAAAGCTGGACTGCGACGTAGTGTTATTCTTGCGATTAGTGTCATGTCCTGTGTGTATCATGGATCTCATCGAAAGGGTGACCACAACACTTTATTCGATTTCAATGGTAGATAAATATTCAGTAGGTTAAATGGAGTGAAAAAGGCATGGTAATCTATTTCATCAATCCTGATTTAACCGGGGTTAGTTTTTATCTTTTGATTACACAAAAAACTTATAACGTTTCTGAATCGACCAGTTGGATATTTTTTTCATTCGAGTTTTTCCAACAGTCAAAACTTGATGATACTCTGTGTAAACGACGTAGAGTGTGTCTCACAAAAGATGCTCCTCTACGGAGTCTACGTTATGCATGTATAATTATAGCAGTAGAACGGTGCACTCTGTATATATGTATATTATTAATGTAAATATAAAATATTGAAAATGCTATCCAACCATTTTGAATAATACCGCGTCTTTGGATGGATTATTAAGCGAAGTTGAAGTAACTTCGACAAAGAGAAGAAAAGATAGAGAATGAAAAAAGATAATTTTCATTTTGTTTGCTAGTCCAATTTTATGGAATATTTGACGATAATGCGAACTGGGAATGTTGCGGCTCAACTTTAATTAAAAATATAATTGAAATTATACGAAGTTGTCATCCGAAGTGAACGAGACCTCGAACGGGAAAAGGAAAAGCGAACTTTGCAGGAGTCTGCGCTAATCGATCTCTAATACCGCAAAAAATCGAGAGAAAGTAAACGATCCCATTCGAAAAGGCCAACAATTTCCATTTCAGTTCAATACTCAAAGACTGAAAGTTTTTCAAGCTGTTAGGAACGCAATGAATTTTGAAAGAAGTATTTGAATGGTGAAAAAATGACTTACTATAATATTATCTTCGAATAATACTTCCCAACCAGTGTTGTCCACCCACTGAATTTGACACTGTTTGACATTGAACTAGTGGTTCAATAATTACCAATTGAAATCCAAAAGGTAACAACGTACGTTCATTTAATCTTACAAGAAATCATGTATACGAATATAATTATCATATTGTGTTGATCTCTGATGGTTGGAATGCGGTATCGATTTTTTTTATCAATTGGTGATCATCAATAAAAATGGTAGTTTTCGAAAATGAACTGAAAAATGTATGGACCAAAGTAGATTACCAAAAATATCAATTAATTTTTATTATTTATTAGCGCAATTTGTCTCAAGTTTTTTTCGATTGATATTTGAAATATTACTTTTTGATTGTGTTGATTTTGTATTGATTTTCAAATTGTTTAAATTCAACTGTGATATGGTGATCTAGACGGGTGCACATTTTAAATATCTACAGGAAAATTCAACCTATTAAAGTTGGCCAATTTATCGAAATTATACAGGAGTGTTACACGAAGGAAAATAATAAGAAAATATTTGAAAATATTTCGAGATATCTCATCTTGATTTTATGAACAGTTCAGCAATTTTCTACTATTACTATGATTATAATATATGAAGAAATGGTAATCCGGTTATTTCACAAAAAATCCACACAATTCATTATTTTCAAAGTAATTTCAGTTTCAATAACCAACTACCATATGTGAATGAAAAACTTGAGGAGGAAAAATTGATAGCACGTTTGTTTTTGACCACTACGTTACTGAAATCACAGCCGAAGGGTATGAAATATTGGATTTCACGTTCAGAGTTCATATTATATCTGACAAATTGAAAGAGCTCAGTAAATTTTTCGAGATACTGTAGATATGAATTGGCACCAACTAGAAATGAACAGTCATCTTCAATCAGGACTTTAATGTATTTATGACAATTAATTTGCGATGATTTCAAATTTCCTGAATAACTCGAGATCTATTCTCTTATGCTTCTTCTGTTGATTGAAGTAACATTTCTGCAAAAAAAGTCTTTTATTGAAGCTGCTAATATCAGGAAGGTTCACAAACCAGTTTTTCAGCAGATCAATTCATCGCAAGATTCATCGGGAACGATATTTCAGAACGTCATGACCAATTTTGTTCAGAATTTTGACGTTTATGTCAACAACATCATTGCATTGATATTTCAAAGATCGGCAGGGTTGGAAGGATTAGATGTTAAGTTTATTCATCAAACTTTTTTTTCAATGTACTATCATCCTCTTGGTACACATCTTCGACTCACCCTGTATAAGCTTCAAAAAAATCAGTTACAAAAAACTTTCCCCCTATTTTTGTTTGGTAGAGTCGTTGGTTAATCCTTGAGATGGCGATGTCGTAAAAATCGCCAAAAATCCTGCGATTAGAACAATGGACGTACATTCACCGATTCCAACACCTCTCCCTCCTACACCCCTCCCCTGTGGACTCGTGAAAAGACCATCCGAAGATCAACTGACGTGTACACCCACCCCCAGCGCCCTCGACGTAAAACCGTAAACTTTTACGATCGCCGCAGTAAAAGTCCGGACCGCGCGTAACGAATTTCCACCTGGCGTATTATTTATTAAAACTTCCATCCGGCTCGAAGGACTGCTAAGAGGAGATTCCGGTTGCGTGTCTCGTTTTCCACCCTTTGCCGTCTCCCGATTGCCCAATGATGAAGGCACACAGGGTATGTCTATCGGCTTCGACCGAATTAGCATTACCACGAATAACATACAAAGTGGAAACCGTATATCGACGATGATGCTCCTCTCTGGAATGCCAAATGTAGGGGATGTCGTCTAAGGAAAATGAACTATAGAAACTGGAATCACACGGAATGAAGAATGAACGGAGCACTAACATCTTTCAAACTCTTGCAAACAGTGTTATCATTTTGGGTTTCTGGTTAGACCATTTGGCTAGAAAAGATGTAAAAAGCACAGTGAGGACGGAAACCAATACTAGAAGGTACTCTTCGACCATAAGAAAATCTTGGGAGCAAAATCCTGGAAAGCATGGAATGACACAATCAACAATTCATAGTTGAAATATATGTCTCTGAGATATTGAAAGGTTTAACTAATAATATAAGGTTTTTTATTAAATTGTATGATGGAATGGGTAGTCTTAGGTTGTTATTTTGGCGTTGGATCCGATGGGTCATATGTTCATTTGTTTTTATGCACCAGAATGAAGAGAGATGGAATGGTGAGGAGTTAATGCTTTTTGAATAATTCCTTACAAGATACAAGAGGTCCGACTCCGCACATACATTTCCGTGAGGAATTCCAGGGCGAATTAGGTGAGAAAGAAGTTCTGTGCATTTGTTGTCGTATTGTCTTGTTTGATTTTCTTACATTGACATTTATTATAATTTTACGTCACACTAGAAAAACAATATGCAAATAATTCATTTTATATCGAATACTATAGAAATAATGGAAAATATGAAATCATGACATCTGGTGATGTTTTGGTATGAAAATGATTATGTTCTCAAGAATAAATGATCTTTTCCATTGATTTTATTATACTCATTATAAAGCTTTTCATTGAAACTCTTGTATCAATCACTATTCACAAAGAACTTTTGCGTTGCACATCTTACATTTCTCCTTCGAATTCGAAATCAAAATAAGGCAAAGTATCATCGAGATCGAGAACACGACGATGTTTATTGTTTAACTTTTTCTCATTAAAGTTTAAGTCCCTTCTGTATGCCAAAATGTTAATATTTCTTTTCAATGTTCGAATAAAATGCAATCGAAAAGAAAAAAGCACATATTTTCTACTTTGATTAATGATAAACAATCAATAGTGTAAATTTAGTACTTTTGTTACCAATAACGATACTTATTTGTGACTAACCACCAATTTCACACTAATTACCACTAGATAATTCGCCTATACGCCACGAAAATGAATTATAGTGAAGAAAGCACGCTTTAAGCAATAATCGAACGGAAGACTTCTTAAATTTAGAATAAAATTACTGATGAAATAATTGATCACCATTATTGAATCGTAGGGCTTCAAAACGCATTTTTATGTATCTATAATGTTTTTTTAAGTTTGAAACTACGCGCACGTACAAACATACAGGTGAAACTCATATAAGCGTGTTGAAAACACACAAGTGAGTAGGTTGGAAGTTCGGGACATGCTGTAGTAGAAATTCACCAGCAGCTTCATTGTCAAAACTATAGGAATATACCTACATCTTGTACAATACATAATATATGGAAAAATAATCGCATTGATTAGAAAAAGAATCCTAGTGATGGGCCAACTCGATAAACTCAAAACTCGATTTAACTCGAGTTAAAATTCGTGTAATTCAGGTTGAACTCGAGTTAACTGGAAGCAAGACTGAATGATTTTTTTTTATTAACAATCTATTTCCTCAGATTTTTACCAATGAAAGAATTTTTTTTCAAGAGATCAATGATATTTGTATCCGTTTCTATTCTTTGCTTCTAAATATTATTCGTTTATAATAATGAATTGGGAGAATTTAATTGGTGAAGTGAAAAGATTTCTTTATTTTCAAAATAAAATCATCCATTTATGTATTTGTGGCTTCAATTTCAATTCGAATATTATTATGATTGAAAATTACTGTAATTAAAAAGTAGTCTCTCCGATTTAAAATCAGAAAAAGAATATTTTTTCTTGGAGTCAAATTATTTGTTGATATTTCAGTCTAGATTATGATTGACTCGTTTCGATATCACTAAATTGTCCTACCAATTCGTGAGAAGCCCTATTGGGAAGTCCCAAGAATCTTCATTGTCATTGAGTACCGATGAGGAAGCTGCTGCTTCTTCTCCGTCGTCGGTGGTGGTGGCGAACGATAGACGGACCGGCTACGGCTTTACGTAATTAGATGATGCCGTCGGGGAGTCGAGGGAGGGAGGGGGAGGGGAATGGGGCAGCTTCGCGAGCTGGCGCGGCACGGGGGGCGGCGGCGAGAGGGGGAGAGAGTTGCGCAACTGCTGTGGAGCGCGCATCGAGGAAACAATCGCGAAACGCGACACACCGGCAGACAGTCCCTCGCTGTCGCCTGATCGCTTAGCTTGCCCGCCGAAGCTTTTCAGTCTCAGTGTGTGTGCCGAGGCGTATATACATACATATATTATTATATACTACAAAAATATATGCTATCTGTCGCATAGATTCATGCTATCGTATCCGTAGTATTTGAGTACTTGTGACGCGCGTATATTGTATTCTCTATCCCCGAGAACTAACTTTTAATCCGTTCACGAACTGAAACACTAACTTCTCCGGATTCTCTTCTGTTGGCGCGCGACAGTGTCTTTCTCCTGGATTGTTTTGGTGAGGTTTTGCCCGACGGTCCTGCTATTTCTCCTGGATAATATACCAGAGTGAGTAGGTTCTCTCTATGAGTACGTCTTTTTATTGCCAACACAAATCACCACTGTATATTGAACTATCTCAGCGGTATCTTCAAGTAATTCGTGAAAAGCGAGTCTAGTGTATGATATTTTCTGTCCATAGTATCGATAAAATTTTAGTCATTTGAAAGCTATTGAAATTTGAAGCTTGTGCTACTCGTGCGATGAATCTTGGAATGATAAAATATATTATTTCAATGTGGAAATTGAAAAATAAGATTCATCGAGAACAACCCAAGAAATTTACCGGTTTCGATATTTCGTGTTTCATTATACGTGGGATCATTAATTTCAATTCAAAACTTGATTCTCCATCAAATGTGTCACCTAATACCTCAATATATTTATAATAATGAGGTGCAAAGTTTGCATAATCAGTTATAAAACTAGTTCCATCAGTTGACAATAAAAATTGTGATCAAAATCAAAAGTCTTTTGTCCATTATCATATCGACAACTTGGATTTTCGATAGAAGTTTGTGCCATTCCCATGAAATTATTCATCATGTTAGAGAGTCCACCATTCAATCCCCAATTTAAATTTAAAATTCGCTTGTTTGATGAGATGAAACAGTTGAGGGTATTTACTTTCGGCATTCCAATTCTACCCTTTTCTCTCTTACATTTCACACAACATTCCAAGCGGAGGATATAATTTATATTTTGGTAGATAACTTCGGTCTCAACTCGGGTTCATAACTGCGAATTTCATCGTTAATAACTGGAATGGCAGCACTTGAATCGGAGAATCTAGTCCTTTCCTGAACTTTTGATTGCTATTGAATTATACGTGAATTACGCTTCAAACAGTGGACATCGGTCGGAAGATACTGAAATATCACCTGATAATGAGTTTCAACAGCAAACATTGAATTGTGAAATATTTATCATTCCTTATCCATGCATTCGTTCATTCGAGTAAACTAGAATTCTCAATTAAAACCCTCAGAATATGAGTTCGTTTATTATTAATTAATTTGAGGCAACCGGAAAGTATTCATTCCATCTCCACATCCTCAGCTGCTCGAAAATTTAGTTAATTGCACTGAATCTTTTTTTTTTGTTTTCAGCGAACCGAATATCCTATAATGGGATTTACGGTATTATTAGATGTAATTCAATCTCCAATTCAAATCTTCAAGCCTGAGCTATTCTAGTTGCAATAAAGTTCACATGAATTATTTACAAAAATCAAAGCTTAGTACGATAATGAATTACGGAATACAATGTATCGTCTATGCTACGGTTTATTGTACCCATAATTAGAGAATACGATATGCAAAAGTTTGTCATTTCAGAGATAAATTCATGCTTTATGGTTACACATGTCGAAAATGTTTATCAAATCCTTAATACATCGTGATTCGCACCACGAGAAGGTCAACAATCATGTGGAATATTCATCTTTCCCAAATACAAATTCATTTATAGTCAATTTCGAGTTGCTTTCACGAATGAAAAATACAGTTTTTTTCAACATTAAAAAATATCGTTGATTTTCATTTCTGTACCAACAAAACTAACAGAAATGTCCTTCCCCAAAAGTAATTTGCTTATCTACGATCTACGTCGAGTAGATACATATATTTCAAAATAAATTTGAGTGGTTATTCCGACGTCATCTGCGTCAGTTGCTGTTACCATGTCTAATAAATTATGCCTGAATACGTAATTTGTTCACGACTGAAAAATTATTCAGAAACGAAGTTTCAACGAAAAAGCTGCCACTCTTTGAAACTATACAAATGATAGTATTTCGGGAAAATGAGTGGCATGTGTTTATATTATATTTCCGTAGAATTCCTTCTACACCACATTTTCCTGCAATCTATTTTCCGGCTGTGACGTCATTGGAGATAATTCAATTTAACTAATACCAGGTTTGGTTTCTTATCAAACTAATTCATCAGGTCATTGGCGTTGCTAGGTTTTATTAATAATGAATAGTGAGAAATAATTAACTAATGTATCTAACTGATGTTGATTCCACAAAATACTATGATCTCTATTAAGATCAGTATTTAGAAGTCATCTCAACTTTTTGATTTCTGTGAATATGTATCTCATTGATATCGATTTTTAATCCAATCTTTGTGCAATTTGCTTTCTATTAGACGTATCAAAATCAAGATTCGTTTCGTGAAGAGATTTTAGTTTTCCACATGTGAATAATTCAGTCGAGTATTATCAATGGTCAATGTTCTCCCAAAATATCATCTTGACCTTTCGAAATCTGCATCGATTTTTTATCTTTGACACTGCTCATTGTTGATAATAATAAAGCAGTTGAATTTCATTATTGAGTGCTGAAGTTGTTATGTAATTGCTCGATTATACTGGTATTACTTGTTATTAGTCCAGCAGAATCCGGATAATTGCATGTTATTGACAGCGATGAATGCCGACCAAGCAAAGATTTTGGTCGGACATCCAACAACGTTTTAACATTTGAGTGTTGAATTTTCTATGATTTTTAGTTCAATTCGTCTTTTTCCTAGGCAAAGTAGATGCAAATTAACTATGTAATATCACAGATGTATTTCTGACTGATCACTAATAAAAAAACGTTATTGTTGAACCGCATTTTTTATCAGTAACAGTTACCACACTAAACTATACCAACAACACTAAAAGTTAAAACAAACAAAATAATATAATTTCTACGAACCATTCTGTTATAAAATGATATTGTTATCACTTGTCGTTATGTGGTTGGAAAAAATACCACAGATATACAGGGTGAGTCAAAAATGTGTACAGAGCAAAAAAAATAAAATTATGGTCCAAAATACATTCTACGAAAGATATATCTTTCCAAAATCTCGGTTGAAAATCGCAGTAATATAACTCAACAAAAATTCAGAACAAAATTGGTCATGGCCATATAAAATATAGTTATCGATGAATCTCGCAATAAATTTATCTGCTGACATCATATGACTACAAAAACATAAATATCTTGAAAACGTTTAAATTTTCTTCCATTTATCGAATAATTCTATTTTCTGCCGATAACGAATACATGGAAATAAATTGTCCAAAAAAAATCACAACTCATCCTTCATAAACACCCTCTATATAGCAATACATGTCAGAAATATGGAAGTTTATTCAAAAAATGTATTTTAACAATTGCTATTCATGCATGAAATTTCAATCTGGTGGCTTTCATCGTATATATGTGGAGACATTATTTCATCAACTTTGGTATGCATTTTGGACCATCAGCTTATTCATCAAACTTTATTCTTGTTTTCAATGTACTATCACCGTCAGAAAGCTCGGTACACATTTTTGACTAACCCTGTATGAAGCTAATGTATAGTACGTTTTACAACAGTACATAGGAAAATAGTTGTTAGGGGCTATTGCGTCATAGCACCGCCCACTTGTTTCTGAAACGTTTGAATTTCGAATATGCTGATTTGATTTTGGATTCGATTTCATATTCGAAGTATTGCTCAACATCATTAAGTGAATCCGTTTTCTGTCTTTTCTTTATAAATATTCATTTTCCTTACGGCGCATACCAAAATTGAATTAACCTGAAGAACTTATCCTTAATATTCTTCGGATATCTGTGTCATCTCAATTCTCTGGGAGTAGGCGAAGAAATAACATGGCAGTTTTGATTAGCGGTGTCATGTTACACGTAATAATTATTGTTGTAAACCATCTGGCTAGTCAGTTTGGCGATCGCATACAGGGCGAGTTGAACATTTCACAACCCACAGTATGTTAATTTGATAGATTCTGAAATTGATAATTCAAGTTAATTGTATTCAGATGAAATTGGTTCGGGTCAGGACCTATTTGAATTCCACTGAATGAATAAATAATGGTTTCAATCTGATTTACGAAATTGTGAATGCATTGAATAAATATTGAACAGATTAACTTCACAACTTGTAAACATGAAATTATTTGAGCTGTCACAAGTTATCATTATGCCTGGAAATGATGGAAACATGAGCGACACCTATCCAATTATATTTTATCGGTATCTTTTCTCGTTCATATCTGGAAATAATTGCTATTGTAATTTTAATTCAGCTGGTGTCGTAATTATATAGAAACTGAAATGTTTAGTGAACTGTTCATGATACCGCCATTATATTAGCACAATCTGGTGAATGGTATACGAGAAGGCTCATTGAGTAGATATTGGATTATATTATTATATTGGATATATTTTGGATAATATATAAAACAGAGCGATCTGTATGCAAACCATTATTTGCCATGAAGGAACTGTATGAAAATATGGTCATTTATTTTCAATTATTGAAAACGAGTCTTCAGATATATTGAATTCCAGTTGGTGTAACAGGTATCATAAAGTTATAGATTAATTCACTTTTATGTAATTTTATGGCCACTTTATGTCGATTGTTTCTGAATTTATGTTTCTCGTTCACCTAACCCACTTGCTAACTGAATAATCATAGGATAGAATAAAATTATACGATACGAATGAGTTTATTCTATTCAGACGATAATTTGACAGGATATATTTTTCTCCATTGACATCATTCGATTTGCATTTTTTCTTATTACACTGTCATTGATTGTAATGATAAATACTGTCTGTCTGGATAGCGGAACGCTGATTTGAATCAATTAAATATTAAAACGAATATGATTGAATAATAAGTACAAGCAGATGCAAATGGTTTCAATTCTTTCAGTCACAGATCTGGAATCTTTCTCATTTCAATCTTGCAGAACTGACGGCCATCACATGGTGTCAAGTCAGACGAATATGGTGGACGTTTTAATTTCAGCATCTTTTCTGTCGCATGATTATGTAGTCAAACATCGTGAGACTTCAATATGTTTGTAATAAATACAAAGTCAAACACATGTTCCTTCTTATATACTTAGGTATGCAACTGTTCAACCATCCGTATGTTGTTATCTGATACGTTTTCCATGGACTTGGAAAAACATGCTACTCAAGTAGGTATAATCGGAATATTTGCTTCGTATGAGTCGTTTCAGGTTACAAAACATTGCAAATATGAAGTTGGTTTTATACTTCGCATGCTTGCAATAGTTTGCACGACACTAACAGGATGATAGGTCGAAAATGGGTTGAAATAACTTCACAACCATAGTTTTATTGAATTTTTCGATTGTCTTTTTGCGGGTATTTTAACGACACCATATTGTATACATATTTACAATGCGTGATTCACATATTTATTCAATGGGAATTGGATGTGCATATTATATTATTTAGGTTTATGTATACTAGCATGTTTCAATTACCAACAAGTGTTGGGTAATTCGTATTCAAATATTTTATGGTTATATGTCGTTTGACAGGGTCATGCAAGGCGAATCCATTTTGTTTGGCCTTATTCTGACTCGTCATGAGTTTAAATTCAAATGAGAATAAAAAAAATAACTTCGTTATAACAGGAGACTCTATACAGGGTGTGTCACAGTGGATGGAACATTAGAAGTATCTGGAGAACAGAAAGACAGATCATTTCGAAAATTTGTGGGCGTGAATAATCAAACTTGCTCTATCCGTCTAAAATATTTGCATCAATACAGTGTTGCCGCTTGTATCAGAAAGTAGTAGCTACTTTGTTATTTCAAATGGAACACCTCGTATATTATAATATTTTTGGGATCCTTATAAGATTCCTCACAACTTTTCCACATAATTCCCTATACCCATCTGTGACGATTTTCGAGATAAAAATTATTTTGTAAAATTTTTGTGCAAAACCTGACCATTGAAAAATATAAATTTCTTCCCAATGCAAATTCACGAAATATTGCAATTTATGTTATAGCTGCATAAGACCATCAAGTATTCTGTCGAAAAACTGGATCTCAGTTTCAGCATACAGGGAGGCTCAGAAGTGAGTGGCTTTCGGGGCCTCATGAAAATGACTGAAACTCCGTTTTTTCAAATGGAACACCATGTATATTATCACTTATTCGAAAAGCTATAACATTTTCCATTTCAATTGAGTATACTTTCTCTATACCCATCTCGTACAGTTTGTTAGTTATGATCACTTATGTTATGAATTCGTCTTCAATAAAATAAATATTGGATATTGCTTTAGATAGTAGGCTATGAACTTCATTCTGACAGAGGATTAACATGTTATTCCTTCATTGTTATCCTGTATTTAAGTTGAGGTGTGAAAGTATTATGGCAGAAAATAATTACTCGAATGTGGTTTTGATGGATTTATTCATCATTTATGGTCAATGTAACAAGAATATCAGTAGAACATGCAGAGAATGAAAAGCATGCTGATTTACCTCGAACGAATTCGAGAGAATTCATTAGATTGAAGAGAAATTTTGAAATGCTTATATCATCATAAAAAACTAAAAGTATCGAAGTCTAACATGTGCGTATTATTGAATCTAGGAAGATTTCAAAAACATTTGAAAAATTCTCTTCAATCTAATGAATTCTCTCGAATTCGTTCGAGGTAAATCAGCATACTTTTCATTAAACTCTCTGCATGTTCTACTGATATTCTTGTAACATTGACCATAAATGATGAATAAATCCATCAAAACCACATTCGAGTAATTATTTTCTGCCATAATACTTTCACACCCATGCAACTTATATACAGGATAACAATGAAGGAATAACATGTTAATTCTCTGTCAGAATGAAGTTAATAGCCTACTATCTAAAGCACTATCCAATATTCATTTTATTGAAGACGAATTCATAACATAAGTGATCATAACTAACAAACTGTACGAGATAGGTATAGGGAAAGTATACTCAATTGAAATGGAAAGTGTTATAGCTTTTCGAATAAGTGATAATATACATGATGTTCCATTTGAAAAAACGGAGTTTCAGTCATTTTCATGAGGCCCCGAAAGCCACTCACTTCTGAGCCTCCTTGTATGCTGAAACTGAGATCCAGTTTTTCGACAGAATACTTGATGGTCTTATGCAGCTATAACATAAATTGCAATATTTCGTGAATTTGCATTGGGAAGAAATTTATATTTTTCAATGGTCAGGTTTTGCACAAAAATTTGACAAAATGATTTTTATCTCGAAAATCGTCACAGATAGGTATAGGGAGTTATGTGGGAAAGTTGTGAGGAATCTTATAAGGATCCCAAAAATGGTATAATATACGAGGTGTTCCATTTGAAATAACAAAGTAGCTACTACTTTCTGATACAAGCGGCAACACTGTATTGTTGAAAATATTTTAGATGGATAGAGCAAGTTTGATTATCCACGCCCACAAATTTTCGAAATGATATGTCTTTCTGTTCTCCAGATACTTCTAATGTTCCATCCACTGTGACACACCCGGTATAGTGAAATATTGAAATACATTATAAAAACCGAACCATATTCTGAAATGATTTTCTTGGTATCGAATCAGACTGAAAAATGCCGTATTCAATCAATCTTTATAATTTGGCGTCTTCTGAAAATATACAATTGAACATCAAAAGTATACCACGCTCTCATTTCTTTAGACATTCTTTTCTCTAGATGCCACTCAATTGGTGCTTTATAGTATCATATACCATTCCAATTAATTTCAACTTGATGAGTTTCTCTTTTTATTATAAACAAAACCGTTTTCCAAATGGTGTAGTCAATCATAAAACTGTTTGAAATAATTGTTTGACTTAATGAGGTATTTAGTTATACCTTGCTATGTTATCAAATTATTTGTTATAATGGATTTTAATTCGAAAAAAGATAAAGGATAATTATTCATGTTTAGGTATTGTTATATCAATCAATAATTATAATTGTAACATTCTGGAATGTTGAAAGATAGAAAGACACTTTTGATTTCTGATCATCTACCTTCGATTTGGTTTATATTGCGGTTGATTACTTCGTTAATCAATTTAAAGAAACAGATTCAAAATTGTGTTTGCAGGAAAGTTGCCAAATAATGATGACATAATCTCGATGGTATTTGTTCCAGACGGTTGGCGACATCTACTCAACTGTCCAATAATTGAGTATTTATCTAGAAACGTCCTTCAAAATTCAATAATAGCGTTGAAACTCCACAATGCGTATAGACAAAATTACTCTCTGATAACATCTTGAGCAAAAACTAACAAATTATGACCATTATCCAATTAAGCAAGTTAACACACCAGTAAAAAATCTATTTATAGACGTGATTTTGAGAAACCGACTATTTGCGCGTACATTAGTTTCAAATGTTTTCAATTAAATTGGCACCTTGTGAATGTACAGGGTAGAGATTGATTGATTCCAGGTTCAGTAAGCTAAATTCGATGTATGTATTCAAAAGATACGAATTTGATTATATGAGAAAGAGCTGCGCCTCTGAAAAGAATCGTTGAAGAAAAATGGCAACCTTCCCTTCGTAATAATAATATAAAAGCATACTAAAGAAGCTAGCAAAGCCACAACAGAATTACGACTCGGGATTAGTCTCATAATTTTAGGCTCATTTTAGGCTAATTTATTACCCTAATCCCGAATTTTTTGCTCTTCTCCTTCATAGAAAAATTTGTGGCTTTGCTAGCTTCGGCCGAACTCAGCAAAGCCATTTTTGAAAAACGAATATTTTTGCTAACTTGATAATGTCAAATTGTAGATCTAATTTTAGGCTAATTTATTACCCTATTCCCATTTTTTTCGCTCCTCTCCTTCACAGAGAAATCTGTGGCTTTGCTGGCTTCGGCCGAACTCAGCAAAGCCATTTTTCGAAATCGAACTTTTTTCCACGATTCGATATCGTCATATTTTATGACCAATTTTAGGCTAATTAATTACCCAAGTTTCATATTTTTTGCTCCACGCGTTTTGGAGAAAATCGGTATTTTCTGATTTTCGTGTATGAGTGACGTAATCATTTCAAAATACGACTCTTTGGGAATTTCACTTGTTCAAACTGATGAAACTGACTTGGAATTCGCAAAAAACATGTTGAAAATTCATTTCTTCAAGTTTTTTTAAAAAAATCCTGTGGCTTTGCTGGCTTCGGCCGAACTCAGCAAAGCCATTTTTCGAAATCGAACTTTTTTCCACGATTCGATACTGTCATATTTTATGACCAATTTTAGGCTAATTAATTACCCAAGTTTCATATTTTTTGCTCCACGCGTTTTGGAGAAAATCGGTATTTTCTGATTTTCGTGTATGAGTGACGGAATCATTTCAAAATACGACTCTTTGGGAATTTCACTTGTTCAAACTGATGAAACTGACTTGGAATTCGCAGAAAACATGTTGAAAATTCATTTCTTCAAGTTTTTTTTTTTAATCCTGTGGCTTTGCTGGCTTCGGCCGAACTCAGCAAAGCCATTTTTCGAAATCGAACTTTTTTCCACGATTCGATACTGTCATATTTTATGACCAATTTTAGGCTAATTAATTACCCAAGTTTCATATTTTTTGCTCCACGCGTTTTGGAGAAAATCGGTATTTTCTGATTTTCGTGTATGAGTGACGGAATCATTTCAAAATACGACTCTTTGGGAATTTCACTTGTTCAAACTGATGAAACTGACTTGGAATTCGCAGAAAACATGTTGAAAATTCATTTCTTCAAGTTTTTTTTTTAATCCTGTGGCTTTGCTGGCTTCGGCCGAACTCAGCAAAGCCATTTTTCGAAATCGAACTTTTTTCCACGATTCGATACTGTCATATTTTATGACCAATTTTAGGCTAATTAATTACCCAAGTTTCATATTTTTTGCTCCACGCGTTTTGGAGAAAATCGGTATTTTCTGATTTTCGTGTATGAGTGACGGAATCATTTCAAAATACGACTCTTTGGGAATTTCACTTGTTCAAACTGATGAAACTGACTTGGAATTCGCAGAAAACATGTTGAAAATTCATTTCTTCAAGTTTTTTTTTTAATCCTGTGGCTTTGCTGGCTTCGGCCGAACTCAGCAAAGCCATTTTTCGAAATCGAACTTTTTTCCACGATTCGATACTGTCATATTTTATGACCAATTTTAGGCTAATTAATTACCCAAGTTTCATATTTTTTGCTCCACGCGTTTTGGAGAAAATCGGTATTTTCTGATTTTCGTGTATGAGTGACGGAATCATTTCAAAATACGACTCTTTGGGAATTTCACTTGTTCAAACTGATGAAACTGACTTGGAATTCGCAGAAAACATGTTGAAAATTCATTTCTTCAAGTTTTTTTTTTAATCCTGTGGCTTTGCTGGCTTCGGCCGAACTCAGCAAAGCCATTTTTCGAAATCGAACTTTTTTCCACGATTCGATACTGTCATATTTTATGACCAATTTTAGGATAATTAATTACCCAAGTTTCATATCTTTTTCTCCACGCGTTTTGGAGAAAATCTCCAAAGAGTCGTATTTTGAAATGATTACGTCACTCATACACGAAAATCAGAAAATACCGATTTTCTCCAAAACGCGTGGAGCAAAAAATATGAAACTTGGGTAATTAATTAGCCTAAAATTTGTCATAAAATATGACGATATCGAATCGTGGAAAAAAGTTCGATTTCGAAAAATGGCTTTGCTGAGTTCGGCCGAAGCCAGCAAAGCCACAGATTTCTCTGTGAAGGAGAGGAGCGAAAAAATTGGGAATAGGGTAATAAATTAGCCCAAAATTAGATCTACAATTTGACATTATCAAGTTAGCAAAAATATTCGTTTTTCAAAAATGGCTTTGCTGAGTTCGGCCGAAGCTAGCAAAGCCACAAATTTTTATATGAAGGAGAAGAGCAAAAAATTCGGGATTAGGGTGATAAATTAGCCTAAAATGAGCCTAAAATTATGAGACTAATCCCGAGTCGTAATTCGGTTGTGGCTTTGCTAGCTTCTTTAGTATTATAAAAGCTATCATTGAAATGAAAAAAAAAAGATCATGAACATCCCTATATAATTTTTTTCATCAAATTCAATCAACCATTTCTAATCAGACGTATCGCATTGAAGCTTCCAGCATCAGCTTTATTTTCTCAAAAACGGTTTTGTTTTCATGACTACAAATTTCATAATCATTTTTCATCCTGAAGTCAGGGATTTATCCCTCAACATTGTGTCCCGATTACGATTCCAGTTAGCTAGCAATGATTAATGATTTCATAATTGTTCTGAAGAAAAATTGATTCCAAAATCAATCCTGATCAATTCATTGTTTGTAATAGCTTGTAGACCCATACTTTAGATTTGAATTCATTTGAATAGTCCCGTAGGATGAACTGATTGAGTAATACTTACCTATCTATGAATAATAGATGAGAATCAGAAATAATGTTCTTTGTTCAAATGCAAAATTCAGCTAGACAGATATTTGTTTTGAGTGAAGTCATTATTTATACAAACGAAAATGGAAGTCGTCACGAACAAACCGAATATGGTTACGAAATGAAACTCTCAATGTCAATGTACACAAAACAAAGTGATGCCTGAATATTAAGTTGATCCCAATGATAGACAGGCGCATATTTGGACATACATTTGGTGTGCCGTGTTATACATCGTGTGTATAAGGGGCCTCGCGGTCCTTCCTTGAGGCACCCTCCTGTTATAGGGTGGCATTTTTTTGTCGATGGACACGTCGTCACATGGTACAGATAGGATCTTACATCGTATGCGTTATGAGTAAGTTCGCGTGCGAAATTCACCCCATATCCATTCTAAAGCGCGTGCAGTATACGTATGAACGAAAAGTATTGCGAAAAAGCACCTGGTACGGCGGGGTGCATTGGTAATGCGAAATAATTGCGGGATAGAATGGGAAATGAATGTAATTTTTACCCATTCGCGTTTTTTTTGGCGAAGTGTTGTGACTCATGCGGTGGATAATTTCGTAGTAGCGCTTTGTCGCGTGATTGTGTTTTGCACAATTACTCCTTGTATGCGGAAATTCTTCGAAGGGAGAGGGTTGTGTTGTGATCCCTCCATGCAGCATAAATAGATATCCAGACAATAATTTCAGTTATTTCGTTTTTCAAATGTCTTTCAGTTACACTTCCAAGTCCACATAGGTATAATTAGTGGATATGATTACCATCAGAACTTGAATATAATTGTTATATCCAAAAAATATGTTTTTTATTACCGGATAAGTGTGGAGATTAATAATTTTCTGAAGAATATACAAGACTCTTGTTAGCGTTCAGTTAATCTAGAACACTTAGAAGTAGATTTCTTGAATTTAAACAAGTCGATATGATCGAAGTCAATTTTGGTTTGCATGTTTGATTTCAAGAAATAATAATAAATGTCATGCAAAGTTTATTAACCCGATTAAAGTGTAGATCCATCTCTCAAAACTGTTCAAATAGTGAAGTGTTGTTTATCGTTCGAAACATTTATGCAAACTGTAATGAATGAATATATGTGTGAGAAAGAGAATATCCAAAACCTTACATACATATTTACTCGCTATGTAATTATTGCATTATTATCACCAGATAAGGATTACATTTTTTTTATTATTTTCAACCTTTCCTAACTCGTGGAAGATAAACCTACGCGAACCTGATAAAAAACTGATTATGACAACTCTTTCAGCATGTAATTTCATTATCGTCGTATAATATTCCATATCGCGAATTCAATATTTCAATTTCAAGATACATATTTCGAAACGTTGAGCTTTAGCTTCGAATTCGTCCTAAATATTTTGAATGACTATCATTTTGACTATAAAAAGATTATCCCTATCTTATCTGCGCCTTCGAACATACACACATTTCCTAAATTCTGTAAATAAGATATGAAAAAATCGATTTATTGATAGAAATGATATAGCACAATAATATTTCATATTTGAATTGATCATTGAAACTTCAGTACCTTGTTGAATTTCTTCATCCAACTGAAAAGGGCTGAAAGTCTTCGAATTCTTCGGCAAATATACTGAGTTATATCTGTAGAACTGCACTTGAAAAGTGGTCTTCCCCCATTCGAGAAAATGCTCGAGAAATCTCAATGTAATCCGACGTCATTTTTATTAATATTTACTCAATTTCTACGAAAGACACAAATGCAATACTGATGACATGTATTCTCATAATTTTAGTGATATAAAATATATTGAAGATCGTCAAAGAACACAAGAAATTCATTTAAAAAGGGAGTGCTTTCAAAGGAACGTTATGAAATCAATGGAAGAAATTTTATTTTTTATGAAGTCACGTATAGCACAAAATACTCTCAATGCCGTAGAAAATTAATATTTCAAACAAACTGCTGTTTTTGTTGGTACTACGAGAAGATGGTTCTGCTAAAGAGTCGCCAAGTCAACAATTCATCTATCAATAAACACCATTTTGAAACCATATTGTAGTATGAAGGAAATATTTCCCAGCAGCTTTCAGGGATGCAAAAACAGTTGATTGAATTCAGCATTTGTCATAAATCCTCTTAATGTTTCGAAAACCGAGTTGATTCAAAAAAAGATAAACGACATTGGTAGCTTTGAAATGCAATTGCTGGATTTAATAAAAGAAGGAGATATGGCGATCTTTGTGTTGAATTGGAAATATTGAATTAGAAAAAATGTGACATTAGTTCACAACACAATTGGAAGATAAGATAAGTTTCAACGCCCAACTATTACAGTCAGCTGGAAAAGCTCGGGTTGCTGTTCTTTCCCTTTTCGATTTTACAGATATACGCAAACATTGACATCATAAAAAGTAAACTGAGAAGTCATCTTAATGATGATTACTTGGAATCATGCCCAAAATCAACAACAACAACATACAAAACTGATTTACTCAGACTTTTCAAAGAGATGCGAGCACATTGTCCGTATCAATAAATATTCATCAAGTATAAAATTTAGTTGTGTTTAGTGTACCAGTTATCCAGTATAATAAAACTTCACTAAATAAGCACATTTGGATTTTTGGCTAATAAGTTTGCCGACCACTGGCATAGGGAGTTGATAACGTCGTTGAAATTGCGGATCTTCGGATCCCTTCAGCTCTCGAACCTTGATCAGAAGGATACGCTGTAGGTTTAAAAAACCTCACTCCCCTAACACTTCGTAGTAGAAACCGCATATGGAAAGTCCGACGGTCCATCTTCCGGGGCCATCTCCTTTCGTTCTCGTCGGTACACGTCGGGCACGCCGGCTCCCTGTCTCCTGGGTCCGATCCGTCTTTTACATGTTTAATGCGGCCATTCTGCTACGGACTCGCTACCGCAATAGACGTAATAGATGACCGTTAGCGTTCTAATTTGCGTACGGGCGCACCGCGAAGGGGTTTCCGAAAAATTGAATTGAATAAACGACCGGAAGTATGAGCCGCAGGGGTGCTCCGATTGGGTGTAACTCAAGAGGTGCGCCAGGGTAGCGATATAATTGCGAAGCGGGGTGAGATTCGATGTTTCAATGGTCTTTTTCTGTTTCGCACAGAGTATGGGAAATTGTACGTTGCACCGTTGAAATTTTCTCGTGTAGGTTAGGTAAGGTCGGATTCTTCTCTTCGTAATTTTAATGTTTCAGACGTTTGTGTAAAGCTAAGCTCTCAATATTGGTTGCACAGCGCATATTTCTTCGTCCATTCAAATAAAACGAAAAAAAAAAACATGGGTGGGACTCTCAAATAACTAATTAGGTAGTTAAAACCATAATAGATTGACGCTCTACAAAAAAAGTTTCTTGTAAAAATTCGATACTCCCTCCCATTTATCTAGAAATTATTCAAGATCTGAGTTGAATTTAATTTTTTTTTCATTTCTGGGCAGATTGAAGCATTTCAAGACTTGAGTAGTTTTTGAGGCTTCGAATCCAATGCAGATAATATTGTATATTTTTTTCTCATGTTTTTTTGTAGTATGCAGGATAGAAAACACGGAGAGATAATTTGAAAATTGAATTTGACAGTAGGTTTGGCTGCCACTTTATAGTCTCTTTTATTCTCTTCTTATTCCCTAATGTTCTAACTCATGTCCTCTTATCCCCTTGTGAATGCGCGGACCCATATCAAAGTTGTCTTCTTGCTTTTTTACACGTTGAATTGTTTTCAGGTCATTTGAGACTGTAACAGCATCGTAGGCAATAAAAAAATGTATCTCATATTCTATCTACTTCAGTTATTAAAAAACTCAAAACGTTTCGAGAGAATGATATCTACGTTTATGATCAACTCATCTCTATAGTTTTCATACAATCGAATTAGTGAGCTAGCTTTATTCGAATTTTCATTGAGAAAAAGGCTGCCTTCTTTTATTAATCTCATTCCTTCTTTGCGAGGTAATAAGATTCAATTTTTATACTAAGACAATGATATAGGAAGATATTTTATTTTATAAGCGGATTCAATTACTGTCGAAATAAAACACAACTATACATATTTTCTTTCTATTTTATTTTTGATAAATATTCATGTTTTCGTTCACGCCTAAAAATCATGAATTCCTTAATACAAAGGATTATAAGAAATACCCCAATGATTTCTTTGTTGTTGAATTTATCTCATTTATTTGCAATAAATAATTCAAATCGACAGAAGGCAGGAGCCGGGAATATCTGTTGCTCCAGACGAATCTAATTTCAGAGAAAGTGGCAAAAACTCCGCTCGCATGATCGCTGACCCTGCCCAACTAACTTTGAGTTGCCAAAACCACTTCCAAAGCCAACCAAGCACTCTTCGATGGAACCGGCTGGCCGATAGCAAAAACAAAAGAACGTCTAGATCGAGATGTGCACGTTAAGCTCTTCTGTTTGGCGCGCATTTCGTGTTCGTTAATTATCGAATATCGCGCGGTCAAGATGGCCGCCCACCTACTGGATCCCGATATCTGTACAGGGTGTAGGGAAATTAATTTTCATATAACTAGATTTGAATCCTACATATTGATCATCTACTAAAACAAATTGAACATCGTATAACCATGTTTTTGGAATTAATTTTTTCACGACTACAGAAATCACAAAATGATGTTTCAATATGTATCTAATTTTTGCTATACTATAATAATTACTATTGACCTTCACGTTTATTGTTATTTTCCATTTATCACCTTGTAAATACTGGAACCACTAAAATCATTATCGAATTCAGAAAAATTCAACCACTTGATGAAACCAATATAAATGTAGGATAAAACATTCAGAAATCGAAGAAATACACAAAACATCGAACAGCAACACGAAGAAGCTGATCTGACGTCGAAATGAAATCACAATAAAGCTTTTCCTAACCTGTGTATAGATGGCGTCAACTTAAGAATGATGATATAAAAATTCCGAACCAATCGTAGATTTCGATAGTTTCCAAATATTGATATCAATAAGGTACATTTCCAAAAAGTGACGAGAAAAACGTCAATTCAAAATGATTTCTAAATCGTTTTCATGATCACTTTGTGGACCTTGATATGTGTCACGCGTTTTTTCATATTTTCCAAGAACATCAAGAGTGCAACATTGATGAGTTATCAAATAATTTTTTCTTAGAATTAGAGTGTTCGTTTTTTTTGCCACATAAGTGATATTGTGATATTTAAACATGATACATGATTGGTAATGAAAATATCAGAATCATAATTGCTTCTTCGAGTTAAGAATATACTACAATTTCACAATATTTCACAATACCATAGGTATACCTTAATGAAAAAAATTTATTTAATTTTCATTCGTACAAAAATCTAAGAATAGTACTACTCTTCAGTAATATCTCAGTAAAAAATAATAATTATGAATAGAAATGCATGCATTAATAATCTCGAAATCTAGTGGAATTTTTCAGGTTGAGATATCACAACTGCACACTTGCATGTAAAGAAGATTTTCAAGGAATAATAATTTGTTTACGGTACACCTGAAACGTTTTCATCATTTTCTCTTCATGCATATATCCAATGAATTGGCGAAATCAAATCGTTAGGATGTTTCATGTTGATTCCATATAAAAAGTCAGCTTTGTAGTGGCTCGATGGCCTTGGTCTGTCTCACCCTGTATAGGAAAGCAAACACTCCGAGGTGACGTTAAAAAATGATAGCGTCCCCGGCTTGACGGGGCGGATGTATTCGGCGGACGGACATACGGACACCCGTCCTTCCCCTCTCCCCCCTCTAGCTATCTGCCTCTTTCCCCAAAACCCCCCTGGTCGCCCTCGCCATTCCGGAATCTCATTACTGCAGGTCGGCAGGACGATTATTCATTGGGGCTATTAGCATGAAGAGGCCGTTTTTCACGAGACCGGTATCCTCGTTTCGACGACATCGTTTTCTGCACTGATCAGAAACATCAACTGGATACTCTGAACTGAAGGAAGGACACGAATGACGTTGACGTGTTGCCTTCTTGGGTTGCGTTCATAAACTTACTCTCAGAGTAGAGTGAGAGTACGATCACGTGATTAAAAATATATGTTGATCATTTCTCCTCAATAGTTGTTCGAATGTCGATAGTAATTTATGAAACTGAGGTTTTGTTTGGTTATGTTTTATCGAAAGTTGATATTATCAACTTCTATCTATAATTAATTAACAATAAATACATTGAATACGATCACACAATGTTAGTAGAAATACAACTCAAGTTTTCACTACTAATAACAGGCTGAAATTCGTTTTTCTGGTTGCACAGGTCTAAAATTTCCTGGGACTTTTAAACTTCACAAAGCTCTCTATTTGCTGAAAAAAATATAGTTGAGACTCTTATTATTAGGGATTTTGTATGAGTGAATATTGTGTTTTAAACTGCTCTCTGCATCATTTGGTTATTTAATGACTGTTCCGACAGTGATGGAAAACCAAAATTTTTCAATTTTTCAAGATTGTATAGTGCAAGCAAGATATTTCACACATGGTGTCGGTAACTCTCCTTCACCTTTCTTGAATTATGAAAATGTTGTGAATAGTATTTCTTTAGCAGTTGTTCGTGGTTTAGCCGTCATTGTTAAAATATTCGAATATTATTTACAGAAGACGATTATTTTTTCTTTACATCATTAAAACATATCCAGAGATGCAACTCTTCTCTTGTTTTCATAACTGTATGTAATGCAATAACTTTATGTATCTACTATTCGAAGGTCCACTGATTGAATCATCAAATATCTCCTCGAACTGCTATTTCTGTATTTTGCTAGTTAATATTGATATTCAACCATTTATGCTCACAAATTCTCATCCTAGTAATGATTTTATAGAAGAAAATTCATTAGCCCTTTCATCTTCTGATAGAAAATGATTTTTCTCTATGAACATCCTGATAAGAGACATGTAAAGACATTTTATGGTATCGTGTAGAAGAAAAATCTCAAATGAAACAAGTTGATATTTTTCACAAATAAACATGAAACTGAAAAATAACGAATATTCACTTGAAGCTATCACAATCACGATTTTCTGTTGATTTCAATTCATTGTCGTTTCAGTTAGGTAATGTGGTAAGGTTAACGAATTAAAGAACTTAGAGTGACAATAAAGAAATACTCTTGTAATTGTTGTGTATTTTGTGAAACGATTATTTTGAACTGTTATTAGGCCATTATCGGTGTCGCTCTATTTGTAGAATCTTCCTTCAGATTATTACGTAAATAGCCATTTCGGTATATCCATTCCGTTACGAAAAAGGGCATTCTGATTCCTTCTGTAATTGTCACCTCGAAATTATGGTTACAAAACTTGCCATAAGTGGAACCATGAAACGTCCTGAAATGCTAATATATTCTCGAAACGCCTTCGTAATGTTTTCTCTACAGTCATATAACTATTATTATTACTACCGGTCTGAGACCGGTAAAGCTGGTCGACAATAATTGTTTATATTGCCATACATTAAACATTGCCAGCCACTGCTTTATCATATTTAATTTTAGAACGACAAACTTGATGTTTATTATGCTTCGAAATCGTTCGCACTGGCAATCTAAGTTGTGTGTTGAACAATTTTAATGAGATGTTCGTAATGCTACACAATCTTTTCACGCTTCAACATTGTAGCATCTGATTGAGCTTCGAGTTCTCTTTCTCCTCTTAAACGAAATTGCTTGGGTCGTTTCAGTGTGAAAAAATATGCTGTTGGACGTTGAAGAGAGTCAATTTGCAATTTCGTAACTACCATTGTCGTGATCAATCGACCGACCAATGTGAAAGGATTCCGAACAATTACGACTAAGCCCGACCGCACCGATTTCGGTGGCAAAGCGTCAGCTATAGATTTCCGAATCTTTGTTGTGTGAAATTGGATTTTGTCATTTTAATTATAAATTTTATCTGTTACGTATGGTCCTTAATTAAGGTCGGTTGATTTATTATCGGTGACGTGCGGTATTGTGAACGGCAAGTATATCAAAACAATCGAAAGTGCTCTGGTTGTTTCGGCAAATTCGCCTATTGGCGGAAATTGTATTGTTGGGTTTCGGCTTTTCACTTGTTACATTCTAATTCAAAAAGTACTCCAGTCGCTGTTGATTGTGAGTGATGGATTTTCGATAGTAAACGTTTCATTATTCTGTACCGAATTGGGTTATTTTGCACTCGTTATGCGATCTGGATTTTTATAAAATATAAGTATACTTATTTATTTTGGTCCAAAAACACGAATTCGACAATATTATCGTGGGGAATGTTATACTTTTCGAGATATTTTACTTCAAAGTTGAAATTTCACCTTCAAGATTGTATAGATCTCTGGAGATTTTTTTTGTTATATATTAGGAAAAAGTACATAATGAGGAAAAATTTTTAATATCGTATTTTCGGATTTATTCAGACCCTGCACATGATCGGTTTTGTTTTACGGAATTCATACTATCCTAACAAAATGAGTTTTCCGTTCACAGTTCTGTGGCATAAATGTGTGTTTGGAAGGTTGACATAGGAATGATCACAAAACTTCTGTGGTTAACTGTGTCCAAAAACGATAGTTTATAGCCGCACAAATATTGTCTGTTAGTTTAAAGTTAAGAATTGCTCAAGAAATAAAGGGTCTGAATAATAACGAAAATGAGTTGTTTTTTTAATATTTTCCCATGTTGAATACATGATAAACCCTTTCTCAATATATAATATGTCACGTGCCAAAAAGCTGTACAAGAAGGTGACATTTTAAATTTCGAGTAGGAAATCTTATTAATAAAAAAAAATCAATTCTCAAAAGTTTACATCAAAATGTAGATCGCCTAAAATGTGCACTATTACCCAAAATCTTTGTTGGTGCTGTCATATTCTGATAAAAAAAACGGATTTTGATAATTTCGCGGGAAATCAATACTTTTCGACCTAATTTTTTGGAACTTTTTCGATCAAGATGAATACACCAATTATATGAATAATTACGATGAATAAGTAATTCGGATATATAACATGAAGAAGATATATCAATTTTACACAAACCACTCAACACATGCAATTCATTTTGAACCTTATACATTATCTAATTCGAAGAATACCTGAAGAAAAAAGGTAACGGTCAATAGAAATGATTTAGACTCCGTATTTGTATCTTCTATAGTTTCAAATTCATAAACAACTAGATGCCGGTCTCCGCAATAATCATCGATCAATAATGCCGAAAAGGTGGGAAGATTGTGAACGATCAGTTAATTAACGTACCATTGTTGATGATACTCCATTGGCGAGCCAATTTCTGTAACAACCTTCATTTGTTTCGTGTTGAGCTGTCAAAGAAAAAGTAATCGTCACGCGATACGCCGAATTAGTTTAAAGTGAGAATGCTGCATTGGAAATTATTACTGTGATTTGTACAAGCGAAAATACGCCAATGCGGCTCAAATGGATAGTGAATTTTCATTATTTCGAGGCAAAGGAATGAGAAATGACTGCCTCAATAACACAACTCCAACTCGAGTTCAATGATCAATTTTTCAGTGTTGATGTGAAAATAGACGATAGATCATTGATTGCTATTACTTTAGAACAAAAACTGAGTCACGAGTTGGGTGCCTCAAATAATAATACATCAAAATGTCGCATTGTTTTACATCCAAACCAACAGAACCCTATTTCAGTTATCAAAATAAAATCCGTACCAAAACGCGAAGCTTTTTTTTCCTTCTACGAAACCATTACCATGATGGGCTTGTAACGAGCTAAAAATACATGCTTTCTCGATCATTTGATTGACGTTTGTTATATCGTTTCAGAAAATTGCCTGCTCGTAGATACACCAGTAAATGTATAAAAAAGGCTTTCTATTTTTCGGCTCATGTTGATACGCATAAAGGCCAATTTAACTTGTCACTTCGTCGATGGATCAGCGAATACATCTGTTGGTTACGATGCAGAATGAAATTAATTTGAGATTGCCTTAGGGTCATTTGAGCTGATGAAAACTCCGAGTATAATTATATTCTATAGTATTCAAGAGTGACCTCAAACTTCTAGTTTCGTGCTATTGCTATGCATAGAAATAGTATCTAAAATATAATAAGATAGAAAATATGGAAATTACCTGAGGTAATTTGAATGAGCACATATTATGTCAAATCGTGACGTAGAATTGAATCTTTATTGTTAATTCAAGTTTTTTAATCAGTTTAGTTCATACTTTATAAAAAGTTTATCAAGAAACTCTGAATTTGTATCTGGACTCCTTGACGATGACTTTTTCCAAATTTAGCCACTTCAATTGTTTCATTATTTCAAACTCAAATTTGTGATCAGTGAATCAAAAAAACTTTGTATGCAGAATTTGAGGCTTGTAGAAGAACAGCTTCTGCTTTTCACGATTTTTGACCTGTTACCTTTTTCTTTTCCTGTGGAGATATATCACTTTCAGAAGGTCAAATCTTTGTCGGTGCTTTTGTTATCTACAGTCGTATTTGAACGATGAAATGGAACTTTATTTGTTCTGTAAACATTGAAAGGGTAAGTGCCGAAATGTTTTTCAATTCTCGAAATCGATTTCGAATTGATGGCATGTGGTGGAAATATAGCGTCAATTATCATGCGATCAGATTCGGTGGACGCAGAATGAACGATGATGGAGAAGATCGAAATTCCGATTTCAATTAACCACCAGTCAAATTAATACTGGCTGGGGAGCAAAAATTCACGATTCAGAACATGTTTGGTGTCATATATCTATACACTCTTCCATTGATGCGATTATCGAAGCGATTCACCATATTTGATTTCCCTTATAAGCTTTCGAATTCACACTTTTTTTTGTTATATGAATCCAGCTCGCGTCAAATTGCAGCATGCATTAACTGAGAGGTTCAGTCGAGGTTGAGTATCTTGAAATGTTTTAACGACATCGTAATGTCTGGTACGAATGCTCCACCCGACATATTTTGCGATTTCATGAAACTCATGAAGGAAGAAAATCTCTCCAATTCCAGCTTCCTTTCCGAGTTATTAGAGTCAATCCTGGATATTTATCACCCCTAATATTCGAAATGTTTTTGGCCAAACAACGTTACGATGACTGAGTCTCACGAACTTCCCTTAATAGCTTTTAAATGAAGAGTAAAACAAAGGAATGAAGGCAATATTGGAAAATTTAATTTCGCAGTTCGCGGGAAAGTGATTAATGGAATCATATTTCTCGGTGTATTCTCTCCATAGCTAGCGGAAAATATCCATGAATAAGGAATCGCAATACTAAAATGGATATGGTTGGCAAAAATATGGTTGTTTGTGAGTCTGGTCGACAATTTTCGATAGTTCTTTTTCTCTAGCAGTGTATGTCAACAAAACTCAATTAACGATGAATACCAATTAGATAAGTCATCTAGTGGACATTTAAATGGTCGAAGATGATGAAGATTGAATACGCAGGCATTATGAGAACCATCTAGAGAAAAAATTACATTTTTGTAAGGATAATCTAGTGTATGAGATATGTTTCGTAATTAATTCTATGTCATATAACATCACATTTGCAGACGTTTCTAATAATTAATTCCAAAATACGATTAACAAATTGTACTGCTCCTATAAAGGTATGTAAGATGAATAATCTGTAGCTATTGGGAAAATGTGTCAAAACATTCAATTGCATGTTTTGTTACCTCAAGCTTTCTATCCTTCGTGAGTTTCAGTGCTCCATGTACTTGTTTATCAATTTTTTATTTGGAAAACCGAATCCTTTCGTCTACAGTAATCAAAACTTTACTTGTTTGTTTTGTTTTTCATCACTTACAAGAATTCGATACCATACCTCAAACTGAAATTGAATTTACATCTTGTTTACTGTGATTTTATGTTATCCGCAAGATATTCAAATGCCAAAACTAATGATCGTTACCAGATATTGAAGTATTTCATTTGAACATTGTGTTGTACTGTTTAAATCTGTGAAAAAGTCGCTAATAAAATCACAGATTATGGAATTAAAATCCTGTCCTAATAAGCTCTTATTGCAGTGCTCTAAATTATTCCACATTCGAAAGTTCTCCCCTACAGCCTGCGGTTTTCCATTTACTAACGTATACAATTTCCTTCGCAAGACGTTTTCGATATCACGACGATTATCTCTTCAATTCAACAACTCGAATTTCATTTTCAAATGCAAACAACGACAGCAAGCAATCCGAGTTGTGGCATCTTATCTTTGTGTAAATAACAATCAATTAGGAAGAACAAGACGCGTTTTGCTTTAAAGAGCGCAGACGGCGATGTTTATTTGAATTTCAAATCGGTTTCGTTAAAAAATTTCAAGGATCCTGAGAGACGACACCATGACCATACATATTTATGGTTGTTACTTTGTAATGGAGGTTGATCCAACAGAGATATACTCGCATTTTAGGTTCGATGGACTTGACTTAGCATCAGACAGAAAATGTGTTCGTGTGAGATCGAATTGAGAACTAAGGATGTGTATGTAAATATTGAATTCAATTTCATACATCAGTGGCTCTCAACCTTCTATATTGAAAAGTTCTCGTCATGATCCTTGTACAGTTTATTCAAAGACTAAAGACTTTCAACAAGAACACTTACTTTAATAATTTCAACCTTTACAAGCAGAAATAATTTAAGCGATTCAATCTACGAAAATTGTAATCATTGATGCATTGAAAAATGATATTGCTTTGGAAGATAATAATGTTTTTATTTAATCACCTCGAATATTGTCAAGGGAACTGGTATGGAATGAATGAGTTTCGCAATTATGAAATTTCACCAATAATTCATCTGTACTAAATATGTTTTGTATTTACAAAATTTGTTTGAGATGGGGTACGAAATTCGTCATTTTCTTGTATTACTATTCTCTTCGCTGAACTGATTTCAAGAACCACCCATGTGTAAGAAAATATCTATCCTTCCTGATATGCATTCTAACATCTATAATTAACAATATTGTTACTCATTTGCTAGGATATGGAAGGCGAGATGCAGGACCCTGTATAATGGTTCAAATTTAGAGAATTTTATTCGAATGAGAACATCGAAAAGTCCTCATGATCGGATTAGTTGAATAACCCTGTATCTCGAATAGTTTCAAAAGGAAATACGTCTCGATCGCAAAAAACATACACGAACCATCTGGGACCAATATCCGTCATTTCGTTCGGTCGTTTTCGACTCTTGTCGTATCTATTTTGGTAACGCGACTAACGCTAACATTCTGTATATTTCAGACATTTCTCTCGGCAGGTTGTTTGTTGATGTTCCGACGAAAAGTATGAGCGTTTTAGGCACGTAACGACAGACGTCCGAAGCGTTTCGGGTATTTTTAGGTTCACAGCGAAGTATGCGGATCGAGCGGCATTTGTTTTTCTAAGGCTCAAAGGTGAGGTAATGGCAAATGATGAATCTTAGAGAGCAGAGGTAAATGACCTGACGAAATTACGAATTAATGATCCAATTATTTCTTATTCCAATGTACTGTATGAATAATGCAGAATCCTGGCCTTAGTAATTATATCAAAACGCTCAACTTGGACTAATTAAAAGAATCATAAAGTTCTTGCTGAGTTGTATAGAGCTATGTCTTAGGAGAACGATAATAATCGATAAATGAACGAAATGATAATAAAATTCTTTCATATGGCTGGCCTGGAATGAGGTTCGTATTTAAACACTCAGTATATAAACGTTGGTCATAATAGGATATCGTCATTCACTAAATTAGACATGTAGAACACATGGATTTGCTGATGGCGAATACAAGGTGATTTGGAATATCCCTAAATAAAATATGGAGTAAACTGTATTGTAATGATTTGATTGTTTATAATGTTGATTTTGACCTTACTTCAACATTTTCTATTAAATTGTGCAAATAATCAATACGAATAAGCGTTTCGTCAGTGAACGCTGTATAACCCTATACAAAACAGATTATCGTCCACTGCCGGCACACAATGATTCATTCTTCCTACGCAGAAAATGTGGCATGCATACTAAGCTTCAATATTTCAACTGTTACGTTCTATTGAAGTTCAGACAGTCTCGCAAAGCCAAGGTCGTTCGTATTAAAACAGAAGATGGTGTTAATTATTATGTCACTTCTGTGTCTTGAAATTATTGCCATTTATTTGAAATTACGATAAAATGATTTCGTGGAAATGTATATCTTATAGTCTATTCAAGGAATATAGTTCTGACAGATTTGGTTATCTTTCAATATAATTGGTGCCAAATAAAAAGTATCTAGCTAACCAATGAATTTCTAATCGGGAACATTTGGGAATCAATAATAATGGCAACCCTTCAGTCACTTCACAACGATGTCAAATTCATTTGGAGAAAATCTTTAGTTACCCAATTTCAATGCATATATTTTGTAAATATCGGAAACATTTTTCAAAACAATTTAAATGATAATGAACTTGACCTAACTCTCTGATTCGGAGTATAATTGATAAAAAAGAGAAACAGCAACATCGCACTTTCTGGCGAGCTGTCACAACTCCCCTGCTCAAATAGATAGACTAATAATTGCCTTCATAAGAGAAAGCTCTGGAATAGTGACATTCAAATAAATTAGGCATTTCATAGACGTTAGACAGAAAATATATCCATATTTAATTCAATAATGGAGTTTAGTGTTGACTAACTTCGTCAACCTTTGTGGTTGTTCTGAAAGGTATCTCGCTGTAATGGTTTAATATTAACAAGGATACACTGAAGGAATTGAATGCTAGCATAATTTCTTTTCCTTTGTTAATTGCAAAATATCATCATTCATTATAGTCGATTCACAAAAAAAATCTCTAATTCATTTTCGTTCCATATCTCGTACAAAAGCATTATTCTGTAGTTTTGATTAGATATTACTCACAATTGTAAATTCCTGAGATGGACTTCTCGAGTAGAATCGAGAAAAAGAAATTATGAAATAATTCTCCAATTCTTGTCATCTCTCAAGGAATTCCAGACGTGGATGAATATCTGAGATTATATGCATGAACGTAGATGAGGACTTTCCACTCTTTTGAAATTGTTAAAAACTGGAAAACTTCAGGAAATGTTACTGGAATTCAAAATTTGAGACTGATTGAGCAAGCGGAAGTTGAGATTTTTTCTGTGACCCAGAAATAAATTGTTCTTCCAAATTATATCTACATGAAATAAAATTGTTTTCGAATCACTTAAATCCAATAATTGCTGGCTTGTCCGCGATCATTTCTCTCGTTTGTTAAATCAAACATCAAACAATCATACTTTCTCTTCCGTCAAGACGTAACACGATCGTGGTTCTGTTTGGATTTTGTTGATTGTTGTTGATATTTTGTACGAATCAATTGAAATTTTCTCATTTCCTTAAAATGTATGTTTAATATAATATTTGGATTCATGACATAATCCTAACGAATGAAATAATATTATATTAAATTTCGCTTCTTTTTATTGATTTGAGTGGACGTAATTTTGGCTTGATAATCAGATCAAAATTCGTGAGCAAAGTTCGAGTGCTTCCAATTCAGTCTCGTTAAATTACTATAAAATACAGTCGAAATTCAGACTCAATTGATATGATCGTCTAAGTATCATTTCTAGTTAGTTATATCATCCTTGCTTATTTCATAAGCTTGTCTGAAATTTTGAAAGGTTTTTCTTTTCATTATCAAACGAAAGATTAAAGGCAAAATTGAAGTAGATCGTGTTGACCATTGAGAACGATATCATTATTTCATCAGCCTATGGAACATTATCGAAATATTACGAGTTGTTTACATCGATATAACAAACTTCACGGGATGTTGTTGTTGCCATGGTGATTTTAAAAATAGGGATTTCTGAGACGGATCAACTGATACGCCGATGTTTACATGAACCTGGATGGAGAGCATCTCGTCGTTCACCTGTTTTCCTTATTTCGGAGATTAACTCGAAAATAAAACGTTCACAAAAGAAATATTCGCACCATGAAACACCTATTATGCTAAATTAAACCTCCGCAGATACAATCAGGGCTTCTTTCACGGAGCTCTCTTCTCCCTATGGATGTGTGTGGATAAGGTATGGAGGCTGGGGTGCTCTTTCTTTGCCAGGAAATTCAAAGGAGATTCGGAAAATGCTAAGACGTAGAAGAAAGAAAGACATTCCATTGTGTCGATGTGCCAGAATGTTTCATTCTCACAGCAAATGGGCATACATTTATAAACATGGTGTGATGGATGGATTCTGCCGCTTCATGTATGATTGACTGAAGTCGGGAAGATGATGATATTCACACACGATTTGAACGGAATTTTTCTTGAAGTCTCCTTCGACAAATGGAGCAAATAATCATCAAGAAGTGTTTCAACATTACACCTAAGTTCGATCAATAAATTGTTTTGAGTTACTTACAGTAACAAACAAAATGCTCTTCAATAGTTGAAATTATCGATAATTCATTCGACGAGTTCAAGGTCCCTGGATGTTTATGGAAACCTGAACATTGCATTATCTCATCTTGTAAGTAGATTGTAGATGTTAGATTCTACTTTTTGGTGGAAACAGAACAGTGCATCGCCAAAAATATAGAGCATAAAATTATAATTCATGTACTTAATATCTAAGCAAAGCAAGTTCAGTAATAATTATGAATGAATAACGAGATTCTGAGTTTTGATTTCGATTATATATTAATATAACAGTACACAACACTATCTATAATCATAGTAGTCCATAAATAAAATGATGAGTTTTTAATTCCCTGAAGTTGAGAATGGAATAGTTAGAGCGAGATGATAACAACAATACGTGTTAGAGGAAACAAAAAAAGAGTTTTGATATACTGAAATGACTGAGAAGTTGGAACAAATTGGAGAATACAGTTCAATGTTTTCTGTTTATGATTGGTGAATAAATATTAAAATAGATTATTAGTCTCAATAGCACTCCTTAGATTATAGAAAGCAGTCGGTTTTCAACTCGCATTTTTGGCTTCAATTCAGAAAATTGTAACTATCAGAAAAATTCTAGTATAAGCGGATATCTACTCAGATATTCTATGCCCTAGAGTATATTGCAACCCTCGGAAGCTTGTAAGGTGCATTCGTCTGATCAAAGCTTGGATATACCTTCATAATTCAACGTTACCGTAACGCATGTCATATTGATTACTTAAAATCAATAATGTGGTGCGCTCTCTTATATAGAATAGACGTACTAGTTTTGGTATTAAGCAAGAACAGTAAAAACATTAATTACCTATACTCTTTTTCGTATATCGTTGCATAAATGCCTTTGTGAAGAGGAAATTAGACATTAAAAATCGGGAATTTCAACATCAATCGCAACATCAACTACGATTGATTAATTTTTTACAGCATATAAGTTGTGTTGGTTGATTTTAGAAATTTTTAATTCGATTGCCTTTCCAAACGGAAATTTCATTAGACACGAGAGGAAAATCAAAAACATCAAACAATGAAGTACGGCATTGCCTAGTCATCGTTGGTAATTTAGTCGATTCGAAACGTGGTAAAAGCTTTCTCGCGTAAGGAATGCTTTCATTCGTTTTTATCACGATTCTAACCCGATCACGATAATAGACAGTAAGCCTTCGAACACGTTTGTCTACCATTTTTTGCATCCCATCAAATACTTTATTATGGTCGATATAGCGTTACCTGATGATTATTCTGTTCGACGCAAATCAAATCTCTTAATAATGTCTATAGTTTCTTGTCGGTCAATATTCATCGTATATATTGACACAAACTCTCCGTTATCATAAGTAGTTTGGTAGTAATGAAGTGGTAGTCAAAATACAGATACTAAATATTGAGATCAAAGCCAAAAGAGACTATTTCATTTTGAAATCATCATATTCAATTCATCATGTCCGAAATATGACGTCTCAACCCCTAACAATATCTACCTCTGTTCATGCATATACACCATAATAAAGTTTAAGAAATGGTTGATTTCTGTTCGACTATCAATATATTATTTTTTTTTTCATAAAATTTCCCACGAAAGTAGATATCTTGTAATGTTCAGAGAACATCGTGAGAACCAAGGGAAAGGAGGTAGGAATTGGTAGATATTCTTTTTTTAAATTTAATCAATAATAATCAATAAATATTTCGAAATTAGTAAATGAGTTATTCTGATTTGTTTCGTAATATTGTGTGTACTCAGAGTTTCGAATTATGTTCTCAATTTCATTCAACTTAAACATCAGTTGACAGAATTATAGCACAAAAAGGCGATTATACATGTAGGACGAAATGGAAAAGTTGCCGTTTGATTCCAAATAAATACCGCTACGTTTCTTACTATCGATGATTGAAGCTATGAAAAATTGGAGTCTTCGGTTTATTCATTTTCAATAACTCGAAATCAAAGTTATTGGAGGCTGAAAATTCATCAGCAAAAGTTTTATAATATGATCTTTGCTTGAGAGCCAATTCAGGATGAGGTGAGGTTACGAGAACAAAAAATATTTCTAAAATCTTTCAAAGTTGCCCGAAAGGAGGAATTCGGTTCACTCTCCTTTGTGCGTTCGACAGGGTTGTAACCACCCATGCTTGAAGGAAAACTGGACTGTGTATATCACGAGGGGGTGCCGAGCCAGCGAATATTTTGAGAGTTTAGAGTTTTTAGAGCAAGTAATACTTGATAGGATACTGTGAAATCGGTATCTCTCCGTACTCAATTCATCTCGAGAGAGCTACTTGTTCTTATTTTGCGATAAGCCCAACAGGGAACTTTTACACAATGAAAAACAGAAACCAAATGAAATATACAAGGTATTAGAGAAAAAATTGGTATATAAAAATGGAGTGTGAAAAATGAGAAAATAATATAAAAAATGGAAGACATTGAAATCTTGAAAAATATGTTTCAGGTTTCCAAGAATGTTTGGTTTGTACCTACGCTAATACTGTGCTCAAATTTGACGGGTTACAACCAAACTAAAAATAGATAATTAGGTTACCTGTACTTTGCATTGGATTGGCTTCAGCTGTTCTGGGAAATCTATCCTTTGTTCGCTAAGTTCGCGGTTGACAGCTGGCCTTACAGGCACGACTTCCAAAATATAGTAATCACCCAGTGGGCAGTAGCCTAATTCCTTCAATTTAAGTAGGAAGTTCAAAAGTGTTGATAACAATTTCTGACTATTACTCACCTAATCCGAGCTGTCGCTCAAACAACGTTTCGACGTGTTTTCCGTATGACAGTTCAATTCTTATTCAACACTTAATTCTGAACAATGCTCGGTGTGGGCAGAGAAAAGTTACGTAACCGAATAAAATTGTGATTGTTCAATTTAGGCCGTGCGCCGTATCTGTCACGTTTTATTGTTGTAGGTGTCAATACCGAATTCGATATAAAATTGCAATGAAACACCTGCTGGCATTTGTTAATGTTGAAAAAATGAATTTCAGGTTATTTATTGACACCTATTTCACTCTATTGTTTTTCACGTTGTAGAATTAAAAAATCTGGATATCTGGTGTTGTAATATGTCCATAAAACTGGCACAGCCGTTTTGGCACAACCAAACGAAAACAATGCAGTATTTAATAACTATTTAATAACTATTTTCTAACACAAGAACAAATTTTCTAACTCAAACGGTTTTCGAAAAAACGGGGTTGTGCCAGCTTTACATAAAGCTGGCACAGCCGCGTCGTAACTTTTTACTCAAAGCAGCTACGAAGTTGATTAAAATGCTCAATTTTCTAACTTTTTAATAACTCTCAACTGGTGTATACAAATTTTGATTTTGAACAAATTTGAAGATTCTACGGGGGACCGGACTTGCATACATTTCATAAAATCTCGGTAATACGTTTTCTCATAAAAATTCATCAATAATCTATGATGATGAGAGAGATTAACTAACAGGAAAGGCTAATTTTATCCCATTATAGTGAATGTTTCGAAAAACTGTGCAATACAGTTATATGAAATCAGGAAAAAGTAAACAATACGAGAGGCGCTTTCGTCTTCTAATATTTTCTAACTCCAGCACAATCACTTATTTTTGCAAGATTTCGATTCATTATGATGAAAACTAACGTAGTACAGTATTTTTGATTTAAAAATTCCGAAAGAAAATTTTTTTTTTCACGATACATGATAAACAGACCAATACGAGAAACGTTTTCGTCTTCTAATATTTTCTAACTCCTGCACAATCACTTCTTTTTGAAAGATTTCGATTCATTATGATGGAAACTAACGTAGTACAGTATTTTTGATTGAAAAATTTATAAAGAAAATTTTTTTATTACACGAAACATGATAAACAGGCCATATGAGAAACGTTTTCGTGTGCTAATATTTTTTAAATCCAGCACAACTGAAGAATTCCAGAACTACATATTTTGAAAATCAAAATTGGAAATACTGTACTACGTTAGTATCCATCATAATAAATCGAAATCTTGCAAAAATAAGTGATTGTGCTGGAGTTAAAAAATATTAGAAGACGAAAACGCTTCTCGTATGGTCTGTTTATCACGTTTCGTTGAAAAAAATGTTTTCTTTCGAAAATTCTCAATCAAAAATACTGTACTACGTTAGTTTCCATCATAATGAATCGAAATCTTTCAAAAATAAGTGATTGTGCTGGAGTTAGAAAATATTAGAAGACGAAAACGCTTCTCGTATGGTCTCTTTATCATGTTTCGTGGACAAAATTTTTTTCTTTCGAAATTTTTCAATCGAAAATACTGTACTACGTTAGTTTCTATCTGAATGAATCGAAATCTTGCAAAAATAAGTGATTGTGCTGGAGTTATAAAATATTAGAAGACGAAAACGCTTCTCGTATGGTCTGTTTATCATGTTTCGTGGAAAAAAATTTTTTCTTTCGAAATTTTTCAATCGAAAATACTGTACTACGTTAGTTTCTATCTAAATGGATCGAAATCTTGCAAAAATAAGTGATTGTGCTGGAGTTAGAAAATATTAGAAGACGAAAACGCTTCTCGTATGGTCTGTTTATCATGTTTCGTGGAAAATAATTTTTTCTTACGAAATTTTTCAATCGAAAAAACTGTACTACGTTAGTTTCTATCTTAATGAATCGAAATCTTGCAAAAATAAGTGATTGTGCTGGAGTTAGAAAATATTAGAAGACGAAAACACTTCTCGTATGGTCTGTTTATCACGTTTCGTTGAAAAAAATTTTTTCTTTCGAAATTTTTCAATCAAAAATACTGTACTACGTTAGTTTCCATCATAATGAATCGAAATCTTTCAAAAAGAAGTGATTGTGCAGGAGTTAGAAAATATTAGAAGACGAAAACGTTTCTCGTATGGTCTGTTTATCATGTTTCGTTGGAAAAAAATGTTTTCTTTCGAAATGTTTCAATCGAAAATACTGTACTACGTTAGTTTCTATCTGAATGAATCGAAATCTTGCAAAAATAAGTGATTGTGCTGGAGTTAGAAAATATTAGAAGACGAAAACGTTTCTCGTATTGTTTACTTTTTCCTGATTTCATATAACTGTATTGCACAGTTTTTCGAAACATTCACTATAATGGGATAAAATAAGCCTTTCCTGTTAGTTAATCTCTCTCATCATCATAGATTATTGATGAATTTTTATGAGAAAACGTATTACCGAGATTTTATGAAATGTATGCAAGTCCGGTCCCCCGTAGAATCTTCAAATTTGTTCAAAATCAAAATTTGTATACACCAGTTGAGAGTTATTAAAAAGTTAGAAAATTGAGCATTTGAATCAACTTCGTAGCTGCTTTGAGTAAAAAGTTACGACGCGGCTGTGCCAGCTTTATGTAAAGCTGGCACAACCCCGTTTTTTCGAAAACCGTTTGAGTTAGAAAATTTGTTCTTGTGTTAGAAAATAGTTATTAAATAGTTATTAAATACTGCATTGTTTTCGTTTGGTTGTGCCAAAACGGCTGTGCCAGCTTTATGGACATTGTTGTAATTGTGAACCCAGTAGTGAAATGAAAGTTTCATGACATATTTGCTGATTGAATTGGTTTAATTATATTAGCCTTGCGATACGAACCAATGTTTTCGAAAAAATCTTGAAGAATAACTCGTATGGAGACACAAATACATTTTTTGTAGTTCCAAACTAGCTTTGATCTTGAAATTTCTCAGACGATTTTATGCAGATTCACTAGGGAGTGTCGACTCGCATAACTTATAACTATTATTCTCTTCTATATAGTCAGCTGAGATTCTATAGAATTGGAAACGTGTAGATAAATAGATTCGTAATTTGAAATTCAAATAACCTTCGTTTTATTTTTTCGTGCATATCTTAGAAAGGGTTGAGCGGCCTTACGACTGCAGCGGTGATCTTGACCGGTCCAGATTTGCATCTGCTCTATTCTCGATGTGATCTTCTCAACCCTTCTTCTCTTTTTGACCAATGGACGGACGGGTGCTGCGTTGCCAGATTATATGTCCGAGAGTGTATTATCAGACAAATAATCGTAATCTTGTAGACTACGATTTTTATCATTTGTTTTGAGATTAGCTCAAGATTTGAACATTTTTCATTCATCATGTCATTATTCTGAATCCGAAATATAAGCGTTTAGTTATCAAAATAACATACATTATATTTGTAATCATAATTTGGTATTAAGTTCCAATGTTTCCTTGCCATTAGATGACGTTTTACGTTAACGGTTTTAGATTTTTTTGATCCTGGATAAATGTACAAATATATTAGAAAACCATGCATCATCGAATTACTATTATAAAAATACTGAGTTAGTTCATTTTGAAATTCCTAAGTAGAATGCTGTGTTGTGTGTCATACATAATATTCTATTTGTTTCGTTGAATTGTTTCGATATTTTATGGTTTGATTTTTCAAAATTATAGTTTCGATACAAAAAAAGATCGTAGGTTCATGAATTCAAAACGAGTTTCCAATATTTGAGTTCGAATATCCTCTAATTCGGTCTATTGTATTTGTTTCTCGTCGTTAACTTTTGGATTTCTCATTCGAACATATTTCAATTTCAATAATCATGATTTTGTTTCATAATTCGGAATAAAATCGTAGTCATATGGAGATAGACATGGACCTTCAGTAATTCTTGAATAACATTTTCATCTTCCATTCTATTGAAATACAAACGATGAAATAGTCAAATTTCAATTTGATATATCACATGATATGTTACAAAATTTGAAATTCGGAGAACCTTTAAATCTAATATTCAGTGTTTCTCAATGGTGATTATTATATTGTGAGTCGAGAATTCGATTTAGACAGGATTTCAAAAATACTCATCATTGAACCTATGATATTATCGACCCCTCCGATTAACCGTCAATCTCCGCCGATAGTTCTGGCAACGTCGCTTTATTCCGCGAAGGGTAGTGACCAGTCTCGAATTCTAATAGTCGCTTTTGCTTGCAGATCACCGAAGACTACTGGTCCACGCAGCATCACCGTCAGTAGCTCGAAGACCATGCGCTAAGAGACCCGTCTTCTACCAAATCAAATCGACTCGACAATCGCTTCGCTTTCGCCTACCCGCTTGTGCATCAAAGAAAAAGTAAGAACAATCACCACACGGATCCCCCGAGGAACGGCGTTTATTTTTTATACGGTGAACAAGTGATAGCTACCTAGACATGGACAATAATTCGACCTGATCCGAAGCCTATCGATAGAGTTATTTTGGTGATCTACCGTCGCGTACGCACAGTGAAGTCGCGTCCACAGCCCCCTATTCGTCGCCACAGCGTTTTCGATTCCGACACCCATCGACGATGGCCATGGTCAACATGAACAACCTGTTGAACGGCAAAGATTCCAGATGGCTGCAACTGGAGGTTTGCAGAGAGTTCCAGAGGAACAAGTGCTCCAGACCCGACACCGAATGCAAGTTCGCCCATCCTCCTGCCAATGTCGAGGTGCAGAACGGCCGCGTCACGGCCTGCTACGATAGTATTAAGGTCAGTGGAACGATTGTTTTTTTCTTTTCTTTCTATCACGGGAGGAATATCGATTCCTGGATTATCGCAGCAGCTAGCGAAACTGTACATACCCTTCGACTAATAAATCGGAGATAATTACGAGGGAAACAATTCAGTTGAATGAAACAGCTGACTTCTGAACCATTAATGATTGTTTTGAATTCTGTGTTGTGATTTTTGGATGCGTAGCCTTTTTTATTCTCTACGATGTAATAATAATGGGGTTTGAAAATTATAAATATACAGAGTGTTAATTTGCAAAATCTAAATATGAACAAACTTCGATTCAGAAAATGAGATGATTCATGGTATGTTCCATTCAAGATAATTCATTCAAAGTATCGTGTGAAAAGTAACATCGAATTTATTTATCACTTCTTCGGTTTGCCACATGTTTCCATTGATTTTTCTTCTTCGATTCCGAAAAAAAACATAATTTAAAGGCACAATTTCAGATCTATCTTACAACAATTTTAAATTGGTATCCTTCATGTTCACATAACCTTTCAATCAGCTATTACAGTTCGTTATTCCTCTAGAGATTCGAAATAATAATACTAAACAAAATGACTCTGAACACTGAGAAATAACCTAGCAAATTATGGAATAATTGTATCGTTATAATTCGTACACAACAGTGGCAACTGACAGTTTCAGTATGCAGTGTGACAAAATTGATTTATTTTGCGTCGTTTGCGGTCATCAAACCAAAAAAAAAACATATACAAGGTTTCAAAAGGAAAAGAATCTTTCAACTAGTGAATTCAAAAGAGCATATACATTGTCATGTACATATCGAATTTTTCAAAGTTTTTTGCGATTTTGATCTGGAAGGTGAAGTTTTTTTGATTTTATATGTTCGCAATTTTTGTTCTTTATGACAAGAGCTACAACTTTGCCTAAGAGAGTAAATCGAAATTCTGAACGGTTTGCAAGATATGAGCCTGAGAAATTGATCACTTTCTTGCGAAAATGATACCGAGGCCCCAAATCTTTGACGGTCCATAAAAAAAGTGCATGACTTTGGGAAAAATTGGGAGACACGAGTCTTTTTTTTAGTCTTTTATCTCGTAGTGGTGTCCGTATATGTTTTTCTTTGTGTTGCACTGTGTTATCGTCTCTTAAAATTGTTGAAATATGCACTTATACTATCCATATTCATGGGTTGAAATCATTCAAGCGTTTCAAAAAAGTTTAAGAGCTCCTAAATTTCAAAAGTATAATTCAAAAATTACTAAGTTTGTAATAAAAAAATGACAATAAATAAACAAATATTATTGATTTCAATCTTTACCAACGAATGATCTGGGAAGTTTATTATTATTGTTACATTGTTTATGTTAAAAAATTCTAAATAAAAATTGACGTATCCGAGCGTTCTCGAATTATATAGTTAATCTGTATAACGAAACGAAATGAAGGAAAGGTAACAACGATAACACCCTGTACCTTCTTTGAAAGGTGGGAAAGACACACGGACGTGTTCAATCGCTCGCAAGCCAGTCAGTCGTCTGTTCGTTCATTGTTTTTCCCACAACAAAACCAACGAAATGTCGCTCAATGTGCATCTCGAGACGACGCTCCCACAACATTTTTCCCGTCGTCCCATTCATGGCGCGATTTTTAATGGTTCTCAAACGCTGTATCGTAGGCGGATTCGCATCTCGCGAAGATAGATTGTCGTTTGTTAAACATGATCTTGCCCAGCCGTCTTTGCGGTACACCGACCGATCAGGGCGATCTTGTAGTATATTTGGATCCGCCTTTTCTGCGTTCATAATCCCCCGCGAGTGGGAGGAGACGGGAAACGAAAAAAAATGTGCCGTTATCGCGCGCAACGCGGAGGCCGTATGCAATGCACATAATAAATTATGCAGCAATGCGACCGAAGAAAATAACCTCCGACTCGTTGGAACGTTTTCTGTATCGATTGATTTCAGAACGTGACGTCGTCGAGTGTTTCTTTCACCAACACTGTCTCGCTTTTCGTACGCGTCTTGGTCTACTATCTCCTCCCCTCGCTGTGACTAATCTTTTCGTTGAGTCAGGAACAAATATCCCGAAGGGAGCGCCACATATCCAGTGTATAATATCTTCAATTGATGAGAAATTCAATTCGGAACACATTTTTCGACGGTCGATATCAAATTCGACTTTCATTGATTAGAGCATCCAAGAAAAAAATGTTCCAGCTATCCAACTCAATTTTTCATCTGTTTCAACCTAGTCCAGTCCTGATGTTGAATGTCTGAAACACACCAATTCTATTGAATTATATACAATTATTCAGTAGTTTATGTAGGATATATTAATCAAGAATTTGTCATCTTATTTCATGCTCAATTTTTGGGTTATAGTCGAACCAAAAAGATTTCACACATTTTTTCAAATATTCTTTGAACAAATGACATTGTTGAATAATTCATAGTTCGTGCTCGAGGAGGAAAAGCGTGGGTGGATTGCCGATTTTTATTAAGACAGTGATGAATGTGAACATTTTGTCTCTTGAATAGGATGCTTATATTTTCTACACCCAAAAGTTGTTCATGACTTCAAACAATAGTGAAATATGTCAAGGTCATCTGAAATATTTATTAGATAATTTTATTCCATCGAATTCTTGGGTCTTTTGGTATTCCTAATGAAATACCTCGTATTTCTCTTTCAATGAAATCATTGAAACTTTCGACATCAGCATGATCAGTAGAATGATCATTTTCCATATTTATTCCAAACTCCGGGAATCATGCCTTTGAATTTAAACGGAATAACATTATTCGAATTAATTTATAGACTGCAAAACCCTTTGTGTATCTCTCTTTTGTTATTCAAAGTTATTGTGTAACACATATATTTCCAAGCATTAATCACCATTAGTAGAGCTCTGCTCACTGGAAAATCATCAACTACGATGGTGGCTATATGAAACGAGGTAATTTTTCGCACGCGATCCAATATCAAAAATGAAATAAATGGAAAATCTATTTCCATACTCTCCAATAAGGCCCGGTGTGCGTGTGTCGACCACGTAACGTAACACATGCAGAAAATATTTTATATTTATATATCGGTTGACAGTGTTTCATTTAAGCGTATCATAAATCCCCATAGTGAAATGTTGAATTATGTGATATATTTTTATAACTTCACATTAAAATCATCGATATATCATTCTGTACGTTTAAATTTTTGTCACCTGCTATACAATTTATTTGTAGGTGACTATAAAATAGTTTTGCAACAGGTTATATATTTCTGGTAGATATGTAATTTCATAAATGGCGCGAAAATACGAAAATATCTCGGAATTTGATCACCACGGTCTATTTGATCAATTTACGAAACTATTTTACATTTATACAAAGATGTAAAAATACATAATATATCCATGAATGATATTTCATCAAATTCCTAAAACCGAAGCCTGGTTGTTTTGTGAAAAATGTTTCTATTGACACTTAGACGTCAGTTATTGACTGTGAATAGAAACAATACCTGCCTATTCTCACGGATACCTTTCCTCCCACTTACTTACTACCTACCTATTCACTGCAATTTTCACTATTTTACTATTTAATTCGCGAAGCGAGTAATACCTTTGTATTTATATACATACACTCTGTGGTACATTTTCGCTCTGATCGACTGGGTATCATGTCACCCAACTTATTTGCAAGCCGAATGAATCTCATTCAAATTCCAAACTGGACAAATTGTTTCCACGTATACTCATCTACATGTGGCACTAGATTCCAAACCGAATTTGCTTCACACTGCTGTTTCGCTTAATCTACTTTGTCAATTTCTGTGCCAGCCATGTTTAGATCAGTCCAATTCCGTAGAATTTCTAATAACAGACACAGAATCCCAGATGCACTACATATTGTTTGTATATTGCTCGCCCTTGGGCTATATTCACGACGACGACGTCTCATTCGGGGCTTTTAAAGAGCTACATTTTCTGTACTGAACGGTTGTTCATTTAGGAAAAAGGTCGAATGTTTAAGATATATACGTACACAAGATGGATTAAGTAATAGAAGATATATGAAAGCAATACCTAAAAAACATACCGCATCTCATTGAGTCATAGAAAGTCGTATAACTTGTTAAGTTTTGCTTTATCAATCACTTTCCTCGAATATAGTTGTTTTGGTTTGCCCATTTGGCGATTGGACTTGTATTGATTTTTCAATGAACAATTACGACACCATGTAGCTATAGATCCCAAAGAATTAAATCAATATGCTCTGTTCAAAGTTACTGAATTGTAAGATCAATCACTCGATTCAATGATTCGATGGAATGCATCCAATATGATGATAAAATAAATTCAGATGACAAAATCATGGATTCCATGAGTTCTTTACATTTATATCAAGACGCATAATATTAAATCAGATCAATTATTAAAATTTTCTGTTGTTTTGGTATATGTATAGCTAAAGAAGTATATAACTAGATTTCTTTTCATAAAGTCTGACTTCGATGGTTATATTGAGGCTTCAAGATCTCCCAAAAAATATCTAACCGAAAGGTAATTAAATGGATTTTTCTAGATCCAGAATAAAAAATTAGTCCAGTCGCCCATAATTCGAACTAAACCATCGTTATTTTGGGTCGAAAAGACAAGTTTCAGTCACCGTCCCAGGTAACCCCTTCAGTGTAATACAATTAGCAAGTGCTGAAGACTAGATACGGTAAGCTTCCACCGTTATTGGCTTGAAATAATGCAGGCTTACGTAATTCTCTTTGAGATTTACAATCTAAACGTGGTGACCTACTTCGTCGGCTTTTTAAGGTGCACGTAGAAATTAGCACCTGTCCGGATAATATATCATCGAGGAATGGTCCCATTTATGCAGTTTTTTTTTGTTGGCAATGTTGCGAAATATCGCCATTCAACCGTAATGCTATATAAATATCGCTTCGGTAGTGATTGGTATTAACTTACGAAAATATTATATGTCGAGTCTGTCATATATATTATTTATACAATCGAGCTCGTATCATTGACACTGTTTCCATGATAATTATTGAATGTCTTGAGGTTGATTGCACATTTTCAAAAGGTGATTGGTGTGATTTTTTCAAATCTGAGATAATGATGCATGATTAGCTTCCTTTCAGGAAATATCAATGGGTCCAAATTGCTGTGAAAGTCGGATTATTTTTCAAACGCTCCGATATTTTTCGATAATGAAAACAGACTCATCACTCAATGAGAATCTGTAGTTGCATGGTTACCACATGTCATAATCTGTTTATAAATTCTTTGAAAATGAAAAACTTTGATATAGTCAGCATAATTTTATGTCACTTCTTCATATTTTTCATGGATTCATTCGTCAAATATCCATCAATTTCGCGCTAAGAACATTTGCACAAGTGAATACAGAACACAACTTTGATATTTCCATGAGTCTTCGTTTGACACCTGTTTTGGTTATGAAAAGCGAGTGATTATAAAAAGCATTCAGGTGTGTGTGAAAACTCTTTTAGGGCTATAATGATGAATTGTTGAAAATTCGATACTAGTTCTATCGGCCTCAAACTCAAAACTAGCTTCATTCCACTCGGACCATTTTAATTTCGTCTATTGATATCCAGTGTTCTCCCAAACTTTTCTCATATTCGTCCCACTCAATGCGATGCAATTTTGAATAATGTCGCAAGATTCAAAATTCAACATGGCATTCGAGACTTCTCGACCGGAGTGGAGAGAGTTAAATGACCGAGAAACCGCATCAATACAGTCAAGTCGAGGGTCAGGCGGAAAATGTAAGTACCAACCATAACGAGCTCCGAACCTCGCTTCTAGATGGTTATTTATGAGCGGAGCAAGTTTCAGATATTTTTCTTTTGGCCTACTCTCCGAACAACTCACACAACTCGACGCGGAACAAGAACACGGTCCCTGTGCGAGGGCGTCTTGCAACGAGAAGGCATGATATTTCTCGTTGATGGGATTGCCGAAAACCGAATCCCATTCCAGTTAATTCTCGAAACAATGAGATTTCTTCTCCAGATGTAACACGTGTTGCACAAAGAAAAGCCTGCAACAACGAACTGAATTCGTAGTGTCTTGTAATGAATTCATTAGAAACTCCTAAATTAATTTTTGTTAGCAGTGTGTGGCCCCCGGAAACTCTCATTAAAAGATAAATTCAAACGGATGGATTCGCAGGCGAGGAAAACTAACTTTGTGCAACTTTGCGGCGAGGAAAAGTCAAAAGACTCCAGCTGCCGGCTCGCAATGATGGATGATCTCCCGAAACTGATTGCAAACATTATTCGAAACATTATTATCGTCTATCGTAAAGTATATGGATGACTTCGATTGAACCGAGCTGCTCTCCAATCGCAATTGGGAAACACAAAAGGGAATAGCAATATCGATACGGCTACTGATTCGATTGCCTCTCTTTATCGCTGAGAGCTTTTTCCACCTTTATCAATAGTAAACACTCGTTACGATGTAGATTCTGTATCATGAAAAAACATGCTGATGGTGAATTCATTATTAATTCTCAAATTACAGCATGTTGGTCAGTTGAATGGAGTGAAAATCTGATTGATCTGCGTTCTGTTGACGGTGATTACCCATAGGAGTATTTCCTTCGAACGTGGGGCCTGTTAGTGGACAATCCAAGCTTGCATATGAATTTCAGAAGAGCTAAGATGGATCATGATACAAAAAAGTTTGGAAACACAAATTTACCCGAACAGCTTCGGACCACCCAATGACTGTTTTTTTTTACCAAATCTGATAAATTATATAACAAAACGATAAATATTTCAGTACAAACTTGAAATAATATCAACCCACTCGAGATCACACTCAATTTGCATATTTCCTCGAACTTCTTGCCAGTTACATAACCTAGATTCACCAAGCTGAGACTAAATACCATGAAAGCACTCAAACGATTACAATTATAGCTTAGTTCATCCCACATCTAGTTACATTTATTATTGGAGGGTGCCAGTTTTGATGTTGAACATCTGCAAGGTTAACCTTTTCGCGAAACAACATCAAGCACGCCTCGAATTACGATTGTTTTTGGATCACTGCTAAAGAATTCGGTAGTTCCGTTTCCTTGGTTCGCTATCGTCCATTGTTTAGCAACCCTTTCAGCAAATCCCTACTCGGCATGTGTTTCCGTTCGCTGCCTATGAATTCCCAACGAGAATGACCCCCGTGTAGTCACGTGAGGCTGGTCAACAACAGATGGTAGGTAGGTGGTATATTTAATGACAGGTTATACCAATGCTCATGAAAGGGGAATATTATAATTCCATTTTTTTTAGACAATTCTCTCACAAAAACCACGAGCAAGATCAATCAATCCCTACAGCCGTCTAGTATTCCTCATAAATCTCTTCTCGATGTGTTTCGATATGATTTTCTTTGAGATACACAATTCTATGAATGTCAGCGAATAAACTCGCTGCGTAAAATCATCATGCAAATTGTGATTTCCTTCGAGTTTACCTCTTCAATCGAAACAAATTGACAGACATCCTGAGGCTGAGTACTCCCCGGCACACAGAACAACATGGGTTGTATTCCGGAGTAAAGCGATATATCAAATTTCACGGAAAGAGAGACTGGAAATGGACAGACAGTGACAAGCATTGTTAGGTAATGCCGTCGTTGTACGGATTATGGTTTCAATGTTCCTCGTGTTTCCTGGAATGAATTCTGGTAACCTGGAAAGGTTGGAATGCTGAATTATGAAAACGAGGAGGGCCGATTTGTAGGGTGAAATGAAGCCACATCTCGACTATGAAAGTCTCCTTTATTCTCGACAAACGTTATCGCAATGAACATTCTAAAGATTCTCGTGTTTTTACCTTTCAAAAAATTTTTTAGCTCCTAACAATTTTTTAGCTGTTTTGAGACTTTTTTTCTGAATCTCCAATAAAGTTCAGTAGGTTACTCAATAGAAGCAATTTACAGCTCGAATTCGGTTTTCGATTTTGGTCTCGGGTTCCAGTTGAAATAATGGTGGAGATATTGTGGAGCATTGCGATGTGTTCAACATGGAACGGTTTCGAAAAAAAAAAAAAAACGAAACGATCGACGTTCTGGTCGAAATAAACATAAAACTTGTGGAACCCCATCGTCATTTATGCTGTGAAATCGAAGCCACGATTCTCCGATTTCGTTCTGCGAATCGCCCTAACCCGTTTGGCATGGCAACAGGCCAGACTGACTCTCCTCCATTCTAGTGAGTTTTTCTCGTCGCCGCTGTAGCGCATATCGGCATCATCTCCGTCGTTGCTGAGCCTGCTTTCGCGTTCAAGGTCTAGAATTAATTGGCATATATATCAGCGCAACGGACCGAAACCCTACTGAATTTATCACGTACGTCCGAAAATCTGGCCGTTGAATACGAACGACGGCCATGTTGGGAAGCGCAGCACAAGCTGCATGACGACTATGGAAGAAATGTCGAGAATTGCTCTGATTGGTATTGTGTTCAAAGTCCTTAACATAAATTCAATGTTTTCAAATCAGTGGCATATCTTCCAACACCTAGATAACAGGTGGAGTGCTCTTCGGTTCGTTGAAGAGTATCCACAATTTCAACTGCTGGTAATCTGAAAATTTCCTGGGTATTCATCAGGACTATTTCTCATAAATAGTTTTCATCATCAATGGCATTCGATATTGAACATGATGAAAATACAGTGAATACAAAAGATCATTCCTGTGACCATTCTAATATTTTGTGACTATCTTATCCCAAAGAGTCTGGGGAAAAATTGAGACTATTATTCTCAATGTCATCATTGTTGAAACTATCGAGAAAAATAAACGAAACAGAGTATATTCTTCAACGTTCTAGAACGAATCCGGTCATCTTGAACTTGATAATTAACACATTCCGTGGACCCTGTACATCTAATTGGCGCTTGGATGTTGGCAATTCATAACATCGCCAAATGTTTTCGTTGAAATGGTGCGTCGTTAAAAAACCGACTCTCATCGTGGTCGCTGTGGCGAAAACAAAAGATATGCAGTTGTCGAAAAATCGAGTCGCACCGGTCCTAACAGACCGGTCTTTTCGCAGTCTACTTCTTGCTCGTAGCTTTTCAAGGTCAACTCTAGTCGGACATGCTTCATCCATCGCGCGATCTCTTCCAGTCCGTTTCGAGGCCAGACTGCCCTTTGCGTATTATTTCTATAATAAGAAAGACGAGATAGAGATAGAGGTATTCCTGGTAGAGGCTAAAAATAGACGGAATACCGTTCTGCGGCAATTATCTATGAAGAAGGAATCTATATTCGCTATCGAATCGTGATGATTGTTGGTAATTTAATCTTCTTCGTGACATGCCATCTTGCGTTATGTGCTTGAGTAGAAAATTATTCACTACTGAAGATGCAAACACTTGTAGTAAAAGTTTGATAGAGTTATAGAAAGCGATTTATAATCGATGTGGAAAATTCAATCACTCGTCAGACGAAAGTGATATTCAGAACATTTAAGGAAAACAATGCCACAACAATGTCAGATATTGAAGGTTGGATTTCAAACAGAAATATGTCAATATATTTCGTGATACAAACTTATTATTGGTGTAAAAAAAATATGAATATTTTTTTCAATATTCCATACCCAACGTAATATATTCTATTAATTCGCGAAACTGTGAAACTTTAAATTCAAGAATTCACCTTTGATACTACAGCGCATGTGATTTCTGATGTTGATTTTGAAGGTTATGTCAGAATAATCTCAAATTCATCAGTATACATACTGCTACTTCCAAGATCAGTTACTACGTTAAATCTACAGATAGATAAATAAAGAGAATACATGAAACGGATTATAGACATTCATGATGATCAACAGATAAAAATGGGGAATTGTATCTACATTATTTGGCAAAACCGCATATTTGGACAAGCTGTCACAACTCTATCCTCTGAACTTTTCTCCAATATTCAACTTGTTGAAAACGAAAAATCACCGCCTTATGTATGTGTGTCATATTAATCATCGTTTAATTTATCTAAGTGACTGCAGAATGCAGATATAACTAGTATGATCAATGTAAAAGCAGAGAAAAACCTGTAATTTTGCAGTTATCCCGGGATTTCTTTTTTTTTTCTCTCTCTGAGCTAACCCAGTGACGCATCGAACTTCAAAAGCCATCAGGAAACGCAATCAAAACGTACACATTACACGAGTCATTGAGTTGGTAGACCGACAAAAGATAATCAATTCTGTAATGTCGTCCTATGTAGCGGGCAATTATTTGCTAGGGCCTGGGACAGATATACATATAGATACAACACACACGTCAACCGATACTGACTTCCAATTCAATCGATAAGGCCTCCAATAGCGGTGACAGTCTGTTCCCTCTGAAATAATCCTCGACTTCTGCGATTTCCTTCTATAAATAGATTTTATCGCTTTCAGTTCATTCCAAAAACTACATTTTCAAAACGAATCGGACCAATTATTCACTACAATATGTAGTTAGAGCCCTAAACATTTCTGCACAAATGAAGTAATCCATTCTTCCACATTTCTATTTGTTCACTTATCGAGGCCTTGGAATTTCTCAAAAATATCCAAAAAAATATTTGCTTGGAAGTTAATAACGCAAAATTTCAGGCACAAATCGATTTTGAAAAGGGATAACTCAAGACCAAAATGTGTAATCCAGAAAAACGAGTAGATCCGACTGTATCTTACGACGCCGATTATTCTGTTGGCTGACATGCTTTTTCAATTCCCGAAAAATAACTTGGAGGATTATCGTTCCGCGGTAGGGAATCGCAATTTCGAATCCCGAGCCACAGCCTAGCAGCTGTGCCACGAACTGTTTGTCTGGAAATCTAATAACTATGCTCTCCTTTCCGTATACGATTCCGGATAGAGCTTCATCCCTACTTTTAATGTTGGCAGCGATGTTTGCTCGAAATCCTTTGAAGATTTTGATAGGATACACAGGGTTCGCTGTGTATCTGATGCTTTTCGTCGGGGGAATGAGACTAAATAGGTGCATCATGAAAGGTTGTGTAGAAATGTGTCAGAGTATGTGTACAGTTAAAGGATAATGCACTGTCGAAAGGTTCTCAAGTATCAAGGAAATTAGCCAACAGTTTCTCTTCACCATTCTCTAATTGTCGACAGACCTTCCATCCATATAAAGATGATTGTGTTTGTTGCTCGAAGCTATATTGATATAATCATGTGTAATGCCTAATGTAAATGAGAGAAAATCATGCATTGCATTGAATTGGTTATGGTAGTACGGGTTTTTTCTTCTTCTTTCAATACACCGTTATATTGATCAAGACACCTAAGACCCATCAATAGAGTTGAATAATTCATAACAACACTAGAGCTGACATAATAAATGATAACTTTTTGTCGGATCTCCATATATGTGTCGATATTTTCCTTTAAAGATTCATATTCGAAGCTTTTGTTCGCTGTAGCCACACAAACGATTCTTTTACGCTACGTCAAGAAACGAAAGGCATGTAATTAGAAAGATTTATCATGACAGCAGAAGATCGTGAAGCGAAATGTCCATTGTTCGTCTTAATGAGACGAACTCCTACGAACACGTATTTCTATATGTATATTGATGGCTGCAATTTATGATTATTCATAAGAGCGACGAAGAAAACGAAGGAAAAGATAGAGTTAGTTGACGACGGGGGCGGAGGTTAATGATCCTGAACCGACAAGTTTTTACCACCTCAGGGGTATATTTATGCCTAGCAATTTGTGTGTATTCCCATAAGGCGGTATGAGATGAAGCACGGATCATTGTTTTATTAAACGATTCATCACGACATCGAGATCAATCCCGGAGACGAAAGGAGCAAGAAGTTTCAACGATGGATTATCCTCATTACAGATTAAAGACCAGCAATCTTCGAGTAATGGTCCATTAATGATATTATTCGGCGAGAGTCAGCCATGTCGTTGACAGTAACACCGCGTAGGTGTAGAACACCTTTTCAGAATCCGGAGGTGTTGATAATCAACTGATATTGACTGTCATGTCATTTTATCATGAATTCCTGGAAGGTGAACAAGTAAGCTCTGGTGTCTCATTTATTAAGTTTACTAACCAAGATAAGAAACAGATACTGCAGAAATGAAAAAATGGCTCAGTTGATTGGAATTTCGACACAGTCCACTCACTCTGCTTAGAGAACAACTTTGTGGTAGGAAATCAACGAATGTTATTATAGTTTTGTTCTCCCTTTGTGTTCAACATTCAAGAAATTATAACCACTATATAATAATAATAATAATAACGTTTATTGTGCATAACATATCATTGTTACAGAGTGAGACACATGCAGTGATATTGTTATTCATTGTAAATTGGGTTATCCCGTGAAATAAATAAATAAATAAATGAATAAATGAATAAATAAATAAATAAATATATACAAAAGGTAGGGGTTAGCCGGAAGCTATCTTCCACCCCTCCTACAGATTTCATTTTACAGCAGATTCGAGTATATTCATCAACATTTTGCAAGAACACTACGTGTTATATCGTGGATTTCCATAAGTGTGGGAATTAAAAAAGAGAAGAAAAGAAAAAAAAACTTAATTGGTACTTAAAGCGAAAGCAAAAATAAAATAAAAGTTACTAAATAATGAGAAGTAACTACTGCAGAGCTTTCAAAACAGTAAGGTAATTAGTCTGACATGCTTGATAACAGAATTATTTTCAGTTGGGGTTTTAGTTGAAATATTGATAAATTATAATGTCATAAACTCGTTCAAAGAAGATAGTGCCAAATAAGAAAAGGATCTCTCATACTTGGATGTAACGTGGTGTGGAATACTGAAACTATCGGTTTTTATGTTGACATTATGTATTTCCACCAAAGAGGAAGAAGATGCACCTGCTGTAGCATAGCAACAGTTGAAGGCAATGCTGAGTCCCTCCTTGGTTATATTAATGGGTCTCCGGTAAAATTATCAGTCGAATGTTTCTCTGAGAGCGTGAGAAAAACGTCTGGACGTGGATATCCCATTGAATAGATAGTCTATATGGTTGGTTCAGTCACACATTTCCTTATGCAAACACATATTTATCGGCGTCTAGGTACTCGGACTACCCGGAGTGTAACTTGTTGGTTGTCTCGTAGCAGTTACATTATGTCTACAACTAGCCCACTAACATCACTATCGCGTCTTTATGTCCTTCTAAGGCGCGCAAGATGTGGCGGCGACTTCCAACAGTTTGACAGCTTTCTAGTTGTTCAAAGTAACTGCAGATCTCAATTCACACTATAGGCGTATCTTATGTTTGGATATATACAGGATGTTACAAAATAACAGTAGAACATATCAGCGGGTGATTTCTAAAAAGGAAATAAGGTCTTTCATAATTTCAACTTCATTGGAACATTTTTTAAACATTTTTTTTTTTTATGATTTCTATATGTTTATATTTTGTTATTGATAAATTAGTTTTGTTTACTCATCTTTGATCATATATTGATGCAGGTAGTAACTGCAAACTAACAATACTTATCCAGTTCGCATTTATGACAATGTATCTTTGTAGTTGTTCGTGAAATATTATTTGCTGCAGACTGGTTGTTTTTGGGCAGACAACCTTAACATGAGCTAAACCAAATAAACCACGTGTTTTTATGGTATGTCACGTTAATTTAAATTCTGTAAATTTTTTTAATTTAATGAAAAATGGAAAACAAAATCGAAAAAGTATCCACACTTCAAGACTTCCATATTCAAAATTTCTTTTTTCTGATTGTTCCATCTCAAGTACTGCTGACAGTGACAAAATAGCCATAATCTACTATCAGAATAGAATAATTTTCACCTAATCAAAAGAACTATCCAGTTCTAGTCATAATCGAAGTTATTGTTGTTTATTCATGTGAATTCTGAAATCGGTAAACGTATTGTTATCATCATTTTGAAACGTAGAAGATTAATTCGACTATTGTGTTCCCTTTCAAGTGTCTATGTATGAGATAATTTGTTTCACTCCATCATACAACACATTTTAGACTTGAACCCACACACTGTACGCAATCAGAGATTAAATCCTTTCGGCATCTATTGATACTTTGCTGTAGTGATGTTCAATATTTCAGGCTCATAAGTAACTTTTGTTAACTTTGTGTTGATGGATATAATATTGTTGAGGTAACAATATTATCTGATTAGTTGAACGATCTTATATTATTAAACCAACAAATACAACCATACACAGCTGGTTTTACATGTTAAAGTCTATGGTATACAATATAGTTTATTATTTTTCACTGGTAGGTTGTGTGTGTTGTTCGCAAATCTTTTTTTTTTGAGATGATGAAACACCAACGACGATATTGTGGACGTATTGTTGGCTCCTTTCAAGTGTCTCTTCTTCAAGCGTCCAATCTCGATTGCCGCTGACTCCAATATTCTCGTGGTGCTACAGTATCTGCCTTCGGCGTGTAAATAATGCTGGGAATTTTCTAGCGCATCTAAGCCGTGAAAATAACGTACCATGGAAGAGATATCGGTCATTGGCGGGTACGGAATAGGAAATGATCTATGGCGGCAATTTCGTGGTCGTAATGTGCTTTCGAAATGTCGCATAAAAATTCATCGTCCTATGAAATCGATCTTATGTGCCAGCTAAAAGAAATTGAACAGTCTCGGGAGCCAAGAAACCCGTTAGCGTGAAAAATAGTGAGAAATTAGTCTATTCTCGCTCGTAAAGTGATGTACCTTCGAATATCTATCTGGATATTCGAATGGAAACTATGTTTTCGCCTGTACGTCACTGCATGCAAGGATAAGACGGTGAATACCTGAGTATAATACGAAGAGTAAATGTCATATTTTCTGCTTTACATGTCTGGAAGATCGCTGGCAGAGAGAGAAGGAAAATCCTTCGTAAATAAAAAGTTCAAGACGCCAGAGACGAGAAATAAAAGCCCGTGAGGATTTTTTGTTGACGAAATGAAAGAAAAAGCGCAGTACCATGAAGATTATACACGCCCTTGTCCCCACAGTTATTAAACTCACAAACAGAATGTGTATAGTAATCATATTTACTCACGTCCTCCTAACAGCTATCAAATCCCTTGGAATTAGGTTGTTGACATTAACATGCGAATTTGAGATGGATTCGTGAAGTTGACACTGTCTTACTTGCGCGTACGCTACTCGTTTTCCTTTTTCCACCATAGTTCTTCATGAAGACCTTCATCATCTGCCACGTGGTCGGTTACTCTTCTCGAGATAATCAATATATTCAATACACGTGACTTCTTCAAATAATGGTCATTGGGACACTCATTAACAAAGGTTCACTTCAATCCATTAATTCTTTTGAAATATTTGCACCGATTTCTGAAATTACCCTGAATCATTAGGAGCTGTATTTCTCCTCATGTGTCAACAGTTATGCAATAATTTTGGCGAAAGAAAAGAGAGAGAAAAGCACTCGCATGCAATTTTGACGTCGTGTAATGGTCGTAAAAACAAATGATCTGCAATTGAACTCCAATTCGGACTTAACGACGAATTACCAGAGTTCTTGCATGGTCTCGATACTCTAATAGCTTTGTCTTCGCGGATGGCTAATTGGTCTTTTTATCTGGTTCCTCGAGATCCATCCGTGCTCTATACGGTCGCTAATGCAATAAAATTCGCAACAGCTAATTAGCGACGTTTAAAAACTGGTCCACATCGACTATTGTCGGATTTAACGAAAAACCTAATCTGCTCTTCGGGACCCGGCTGGAAAACGATCTCACGTACGTAAGCCTTCGTAGCAATTAGCGAGGATAAATCACTTTTTATAATCTCGTTGCACGGCCCCGTATCAGAGGTATGCAAATTTTCCCAGTCGCTCGTTTTTTCTTTTTCGAATCGGCGAGCGACAATGCGCCAACGATGATGTTATCGGAAGATTTTTGGCGCCCAATTAAGTTCGGAGGATGTCTTCTTAATGGATTTCGTGTATTTATTTAGTTTTCAAGTTTTGTGTTTTTGTGCTATGGTTATCATCCTCAGTTGAGTTCGATTCTTTCATAAGAAGAGTGGAGTTTTTGATATTGCCAACAATTTATCATACTGCAAAATCAGAAGATCTGATCTGTCATATTTTGAATGAGTTTGTCTAATTATAATTTTACATTTGGGTGTTTTATCGCTTATCGATTTTGATCTCTATCGATTTATTTCGTATCATCTCTTTTAGTATAAATTTAGTTCAATTATTTGCTCAATCTGTCAATTTATATTCGAGAAATCGAACTTTTCAGAAAAGAAAAAAAGAAAACAATGAAAGAAATGAAACAGCATTGAAACCTTACCCAAACCATCACCTCGAATTTCAGATTCATGCTTATTCATCTGACGAAATAATAAAAATATCATCAGTCAACTTTCATGTGAAGTTTTGAGTGGCTTCGGTATCATGTTCTGGAACGGTTTCATTTATTTTTCGATACATCGTAGGTGAATCGAAAAATTGGTCAGTACTAAATCACGAATTTTGTCGCTGTTCCAACACTAGTGTCGAGTATTTCTTTAGTCACCGCCGCTAAATCCGATATTCGCCTGCTCGAATTCGATCTCAAGGTCTCGTATCTATCAAATGCGTCTCGGTATAATGCCATGGCATAATTTGCATTTATTGGCTTGTGATGATGGCGCTTCAAACAGTTTCATCCAACAGATGTTCAGCGCACCAGGTCCAAATTAAATGCATATTTTTCATGTACTGCTCCAATATCACTTTCGAGAGTTACATCTGGTACTCATTGCTCGAGAGTTTGTTTTGAAGTATAGTCAGGGGGCTCCGAGTCGGGATGCACTAATAAAATTTGTTTTCGTAGAAAAACGTTTAATCAGTTTCAAGGTGAGTTTGATCGGTCACAGCCACGTATTCTCGTATAACTGAAACTGCAGCCTCTCCCTGCCTTGCCTTGATTGACGGGAGGGCATTAAGTAGGCTTCTTCGCTGTCAGATGTCACAGGCAACCCGCTTTAATTGAATTAACCAAGTTTCAATTCAATTGGGTGCGTATACGCACATAGGAAACCGATCTACATTGACAGTGGCAAGATGAATCGATAATGTTAGTCAAAGAAGTTAGGAAATTGATTCAATGATTCATTTTAATTTCTCAATCGGGTCAGTAGGTTTGTTATTATTAGTTATTTTTTTTTGAGAAGGCAATTCAAGCCAAAGATCATTTCTTCCACAGATTGTATATATGCTAAAACATAGAACAGGTCAGAAATGTGTGGCACATTGTTGAGAAACAAAAATCCCGTTATGTAAGATTTGGAGCAACTCGTAAATCTGTGACACATGACAATGTGACAAAATATTTGAGAATTATTAATTTGTTTGTCTCGAAGTTGAATCTTGAAATTTCTCCAAAATATTCTTAAGGTCAGGTTTTATGTTGTTAATTTCTCGTAAATGATGCCTGTTCAGTTAAAGTATACATTTGATTTTAAATAACCTGAAACTGCATGTAAGAAACTCCATATTCATGAACCGCGCTGATATTGGTAAAATAACTTGAGATAAACATCAATTCCAACAAAAATTATTTCGGTAAAAAGGTCGAAACATTTTTTTCCCAAGATTTCGAACTGCAATGAATTTTCTGAGAGTCAGATCCCACTCGAATTTCACATCGGTTTCTTTAATCATAAAATTCGCTATAACTTTCGCGTGATTCTTTAATCTTCCACGATTAACAATTCTCAATCGAGAGGATTTAATTTCAGAGACACTTTGTGTATATATATATGTATAGGTGGATGCAATCAATTTCAACTTAATTTCATGGTTTATCAACTTTATGCTTCCTCTGATTGGACGATGTTGGTCATTCACTTTCCTTGTGTAAAAATAAAAAACCGTTCTTCAAAATCGTTTATGAGGTAATTACATTTCCAAGTTTATTAGCTGTTACTGTATACCTACTGTCAGACTTTACCAGATAATTTTTGAAATATTTTCTTCTCCGTTGTATATGTATATCTACTTATATTTCCTCATTTCAACAGTTCAAAACTTGTTAACCTTTTTTTGGTGCTACTCGGCTGCCAGGGAAAAGTTCTTCAGAACAATTGGCGACTCAAAGAGTCCATACGCCACAGGGTGTCGAAATTATGAGGCTAGTTGTCCATTCATGAAACTTTTGACACAATATATTTAAGTGAAGTAAAAAATTCAATTGAATCGTTGGTCAAATCAATTTTCTCTTCAGCTTGAATTCTGTCAAATATCTTTTGACTTGACGAGAGTCTTCAATTTCACATGAAGCGATTGCATATCGAGCACATCGCATACCTAGATCCAAAAAAGATGCTAACTCGAAGATAATAGCATTTATCTATTTGCTACTTTTCCCCAAGCTGCCATTGGAAGTGTTCACGATGATATGTGGTAATTGTTATATTCTCGTTGGATATTTATGTCACAGACATGTCAAAGTGTCCATCGCCCACATAGTCCATGTACCTACACGACCGAAAAGGAAATGAGATTTGTTCGGAGAAATTATCAGGCGAAGTACATGGACGAGATAGCGTAATGCAATTGCGGGGGTCTCGTAAAACAGGAGAACAACCTTGTGGTGTTTGCCAGGAGGGGATCCCTGTAATGTACTGTGCAATCCGGCTAATTGGCTTAACGAGTGAAGATTTTGCATTTTTATAGCGCGACGCTGCCACAGATACGCGACAATGAGGTTGGACAAAGTCCAGCAGACAAACTAAGTCATAAAATTCATGACAAGGGAGGCTTTTATGCAATTTGTTTAGTTTGCGAGGCGCGCGTGGAAGATAACAAAAAGGACGATCGGAGAATACATGAATAGAATGAAGGGTAGAGGAAAAGGGGAACTTTGGTTGGTTTCCACCACTTTTTACGCCGACGTATTCCATTCCGTATTGTTCGAAATGTTTCCTTAACATGGAGAGTTTATGCATTTTGTCACTTTTTATCCGTATGGGATATTGAAGAAAATTTATTGATTGGTGAAAAAAAAAAATCAATCGCTGGTAAAATCTATCATCTGTCAAATATACAAATATATAAAAATAGTGATTCAAAATATTTTGAAGAATGTAATATTTTCAGAATATTTTTTGGGTACATCTGCAGGTATTCTTGAGATAAAAATCATTGTTTCTTCTAGAGAATAATTCATCCATCATTCTCATTATTCATTATCGACTGAAGGACATTCCATCTGAATGACTCTTTTATGGAAGTATCCTAAATATTTGAGGAGCGAATTTGATTTGATGGACAGAATAGGAAAAATTTCATTTATTGTTCAATTCACTGATGTAAAGGAGAGTTAAAAAATTTTGCACAGATTTATCAATGCTAAAAAATGATCCTGATAAATAAATCATAGAATCACTTGACCTTGTGTAGACTGGAAATGGAAAACCAGAGTACAATCGTTCCTCTTTTCTTTTATCTGGCATCCAAGCGTAAATATTCAGAAATAATGAGGCTGGAACAGAATAAGTTTCGCAATAAGAAAAAGATATACCATACAGTATCGGATGGAATTAAACCGCTATACACACAAATGAAATTCGCTTCGGTCGGGTATCAATAATTCGCGTTCCAAACGACGTGAGAAATTGCAGTTTTTGCATTGTTCTCGACGACTTCATATCGCAGTTTCCGAACAATAGAGCCGTGCCGAAATCTTACCCCATCTCCCATACAAACGTCTGGTTTTATTGTGTGCATGCTCTTACTCGCGCTCATAGAACACAAATATGACGATCCGTCGGAAAGGCCGCATCCAATTTTTGCAGTCTCACATTACATAAAGAGATTCGAGTTTATTGCCATGTTTTGTTTTCGAGGCGTTCCCTTTTATTTGCCATATCCTCTCTTCGCATTTCGAAACGCATGACTTGCCTTCTGTATTCATATTCTTTTCTTGAGCACATTTTCATCTCTATACTTTTATGAAAACCTCGATGAGAACGAAATGGGAACATTCCTGATTCATATAGGACTTGAAAGTCCTACTGAAACTAATAGTGGTGTCAACTATGGTTTCCAATTAGATAATTTAATAACTTCCTATCTGTTCGTTCTTCGGAGAAAACTTTATGAACACGAACTGAAATTATGATGGAATCAAGTTCTGTGTAGTCTCGAATGAAACTTAAATTCTCTAACTCGACGGAACAGACATGAACTGAACATGAGACAAACATGGTTGATGGATCTCTACTAGAGTTTTATGTGTTCGGAATTCCGCTGATAAGATTTGCATTCTGTCTTCTGCTTTCCTTCGTATTTCCATGATCTGATTTCGTTGTATACATGCAGTGTCGTAGTTTCTGCAGATCGTAAGAATCTTTTCAGTGATACCAATTTTACATTCCCAAAAATTGCTTACAGACCTAACGATGAATTTTGGATCTCCTTCTAGTCCAAGATTATTGATTATTGAAGACGAAAAATCGACCTCAATATAGGTTGACAGTGAATCTATAAGTACATTGGAAATGTCGAGGTTTTCAAGTAATGCTCAAACTATCTTTCTCACTTACAGAGGAAGTACGTCATCAGAATTACAGGCTTCTAAAGTTTCTAGATTTCAGTTTCAATCCAAAGTTAACAAGTTCAGGAATGGATCCTTATGATTCCCGCTCATTTTGACACTGATGGTAGATTCATTGAACCATGGAAATTCATGATTGTTCTTCCTTTGCTACTTTCTGTCATGAATCATTAAATTCCTATTTCGAGAGTAAAATCTATACCTTCAAAATCCTTGAAAGAGCCACATGCTATACCTACCTTTTTTTTTCATCATTCAAAACTACTTCTTCAAACAATGGTAATACATTTATAGAATGCACAACATCAATACCATTCAATAAACAATTTCAACTTGATCAATATCCAAAATTTTTCGCACTTTAGACTTCGTCTCTATAAATATGAATTTCCACGATTTGTTTCGCTTTTTTTACAATTCGAAATAGAGGAGTTTGAAGTTTCCTGTATTCCATATAGAATATAAAGTGTATCAAGTGTCGTTTTTCAGTTATTTTTTGGGGAGTGAACGTGTTCATCTTCATCGAATTTATTAGGTTCTGAAGTTTTCTACGCGACATGTCGCCATCGACCGTCGGCTGGAGGTATATCTGATGCGGTGCTGAGAAATTCCTTCAGTTCCTCGGTAGGGAAGTTATGAAGTTTTGAAGGGTGGATGGGACTCGTTATTCGCCACCTAAGTGTCGGGCCGGACATTAGACAAGTTTCCGAATCGGATGGGAAAACTTGGGGACGCGCGCGCGTTTTCCGAAAAGCCGCTCCGCCATTAGGTGCCCATAAATTCGGTTATACGTATTCTCGAACTTGAAGGGCTTTTGTCGAATGCACGAGTGCACGAACAGTTTATTTGAGGTGTTAGGGTCGGATCGAAACTTTATGAAATTATACGAAACTCGCGTCGACTAGGTACGTATCCGAAGGTTTATCCGTCCGATGCGCGACTGTTCGATTCCTTCTGATTTGAATACAGTTATTATCTCAGCTCAAGAAACAGATTAAACTTGTGCTACACTCAATTTCGAAGGACCTGTATAATATTTCCAATAGTTTATTGTTCGAAAACTCTTCAAAACCATGATATCAAGCATTTGTCAGTTAGGGTTTGGCGTTGGAGTGCAAAGTTCAGACTGGAGTTGGTAGAAATGTTGGACAAAGAAGACTTTGACAACTACCTTTACTATACTGTATAATGATGCCAAATTTATTCAGAGACAAATTCTTTATCCGCTAATATAGTTTGTGAATCCTACACACCCTGTTGAATATTTTGTGAAACTGTTCGGATTACTTAATAGGATACTCTTTTATTAATGTGTATACGGAGATTGAACTCTCTATCGTGAAATTTGCGAATAATACATTTTAGCTGGTCAGTCCATCTGTCAAAATTGCTCGAAAACTGAATATTTCCAGAACAAATTACGATAGAGTAGCGGTTCAAAATGCAACCGATCAAGAATTATACGTAGAAATCGAAAATGTGAAAATAAACAGGGTGTTCCACTTGAAAAAACAAGGTTGATATAGATCATATTGAGCTGTAGCTGCCACCAAAATTTCAGGTTGATATCTCTATTAGTTCTCTATAGAACTCTAATGAGTCAGTTAGGTGAATCACCTTGTATACTTAAACAAAATATAACGTACTGGATATTGATCATAAATGGGAACTGTTGATGCAAATCGAATTTTTATATTCCTCATTCTTTTACCTGAAAAATTCTCTCTTATTTTGAATATTAGGAGAGTCTAATCTAATCAAACAGTGGGGCCAATTTTTAATAACTTCTTGGAGAACGCCTCTTCCTAAAAACAAGTGATTTGCCTTGTCATTCGACAATGGAAGTCGATTATTACTCTCGCTTGAATAAGCCCAATATTTTGAAGAGGAGCAATTTTTATATGCGAGCGTTATCGACAATTCATCAACATGCAACGCTTCCGATTTTTCCTTCCTTTCTGTCATCGTTCTTCCGTGACGCAAAACGAGAAGAAAATGTTAATGCGTATTTGAGAGCATACACCGAAACTTTACAACACACACTCCATGCATGAAATATAACCAGGAATCGCTTCCATTGAAAATCGTATTGGGGTTTTTGCGATGAACATGACTCGTAAAATTTGGTATACAGACGACTATAGGGGAGGGTAATTTTCATGGTTTTTCTCTGGAATATTCTCGTATGCTTGCTTTCGAAGACGATATTTTCTACAAATGGTGCTTTTTATGATCATATTCATAGGATATCGTAAAGAAATGGATGAAATATTGAAAGTAGATTCACGAAGAGGACATATTTGCAAATAATGGTCTGAAATAATAAAACTAGGGGATGACGACAACAAATTCCCAATTTCTTTCATTTAGACTTTAGAGCATCTTGACATAAAATAAAGGGATATGAAGTATGTGAATCAAGTAATCATATTGTTTTTTCCTTTCACATTCAAGAAAACATTTCCATTTTTTCACCATCGAACTACTACCTTCTGGAACCACAAAGCGCTCAATTATTTTAGCAGGGCTGGCATTTCAATAGTGGAATATCCTTCAGCTGGTCAGAATCTGTTTGAGAGATCCAAAATCGATGAAAATCAGGATTCAGGCCAAGTGACTTGAAAGACTGAGAACTGCAGATTTTATTGACCAAAAACGCGCGTCTATCGAAATTGTTTTGTGACTAGGAGTATTATCTTGATGCAACGTCCTGTTCCTGATGTTTCGTCTCATACGAATGATTTTTCGCCGAAGAACTTCCCAGTAAAAGTGTTGACCGACTGTCTGGTCGTTCGTGGAAGATTTTCAAAACACAATAGATAAAACTGTTGAAAGAAATTATTACGAACATCCACATGACTCGAGATAGTTAAACCTGTATTCCATCGAATCCCAATGTTGCCAAATCCAGACTTTATTTACACACCTCGCAGATCCGTTTGAAATTTTAAATAGTTTTGTCACCTCCAAACACCTTCTCACGTTGTGGTGTAGTTCCTCACGAAGTCTATACGTATACACCAATTAACCTTTTTCCATGTCTAGAACTAACCTTTTTAATTTACGTGAGATGTGGCTTGACCCATCCTGTCATTGTCGTAAAACTAGTCGTAGCTGTCTACTTAAAATGCATTCGGAAAATGTGCGAAAGGCCATTTTGCGAGATATCCGACTGGGCGTCTCAACGTCACAGGTTATTGTGTTGGGGTGAGATTTTTTGCGGTGGAGCAGTGAATGCGATAAAGGGTAACGATATTCTGGGAAGCGTTGAGTGGAAACTGAGTGACTGGGAGTTCGCTACGTCGAGTTGAAGGAAGGCAAATGAAAAACAAACAAGAAGAGTAGGTCGAAATCGTATTATACGGTGTTGGGTGGGATACTGGACTAGTATTGAATTCTCAACAATTTCATTACCATGTAGTTACAGCTCTAAGATTTTCTGCATCTTTTTGATTGCATTTTTGTCGCTTATAACTCCAATATGCATATTTCAACCAAAATCACTCGTTTGCAAACTCTGAGTTGTGGTGGTACAACATTCAAAATGTCCTTTGTATGATTTGATGCATACATGACTAATGATCCACATTATAACAAAATGAGGAATTTCATAGGTTCTCTATATCTGTACCGAAACTGACAATATTGTAAGTTTCATTCTGAATGAGTATGGATTTCATGTGATGCATTCATATTATTGACATTGAATATTCTGGGAAAAGGGCGAATGAAACTACTAATATTTAATCTCGTTTCTTGTGTAGCATATTTTGTTCAGTCAGCAATATACGAAATTCCTCCCAACCATTCGGTCTTCTATATTGGCATAAAAATAAAGATGCGTGAAGGCAATAAAAACGAGACATCCGAGTCAATATCAGCAACAAACTTAGCATGTACGACCCATATTTCGCCGGTTCGCAGAAAAATACAAGATTCGGATAGAGAGACGTGACTCTTTCGAGTGCTTCGTTCGCCCTCCATATAATTCTGTTTTCTCCATGGAAACGTAGGCAATATTTGCAACAACAAATCACAGTTTTAGGCGCTACGAACTGGGGACGCCAGGTGTTGAAGACGTCGCTCCGAACTGTATCGAACTCATTCGAAATGAAAATTTCACGGACACGGGAAAGACACGGCACGTTTCTCGTAACAATTTACATCTATGGTGCCATTAGAATTTTTCCATTACATGTGAAGAGTAGAAATGATCGTTCAAATGTATCGATTGGGACTATCAGAGTAAATGTACCTACTACTATCGATAAAAATGTTCAGCAATCGAAATTATTGTTCTGTGTAACAATAGACGAGCAGACACGAATGTGTGTTATTTTTATGGGTTAAATTGAAGTGGGAAGTATTTTCTCTGGTTTAGTTATAAATTGATTACATTTTTGTTCCTCAATTACAACGACGAATAAGTTATCCGGCACCAGCTCTTAGGGTACCTAAAAACACACCAAGAAGCTGCGTTAAAAGACGGATCAAAATATAGAAAAGAAGTAGCCTGGGATTACACACTAGGACGAGATACTCAGGTTGAGAATAGATATATATCAGATAAGATTAGTAAGAGGTCTCCCCACAGGCCATGCACATGTGAGAACGTATTCACAAAAGATGGTACTTTTTCAAGTTGACCAAACTTGGACCTGAGACTATTGAACACATTTTCTGCAATCGTGAGGCACTAAACTACAGGAGAGTAATGCAACTAGGAGAACCTGGTTTAAACCTAGAGAGCGTAAGAACCTAGGCACTAATGTCGTTTGAAGTGATCATAGGAGAAGTACGATAAACTTTTGGCTGCAGTGCATTCCTTGGACCCCTTCAGTAAACTCAAAAAAAAATTATCTGTTGGAAAGGGGTATTTATCCTGAGTCTAATATATTCTCGGCTAACTTGGCGGAACGTTATTTCATTTCTCCCAGCATATCGGTCCGCCTCATTTCTATTCCGGATATGTTTTCTTCTAGTCGTTCCACCCATCCGGATGGGCTTATACTTTTGCCGGAGATCTTTCCTCTTGATAGATGCCCTACGCTGTGTGTTCGAAATTGCTGAAGAGCAACGCTCGGAATTCTCTAAAGCTTTTTTTTATTTCCGGTGAAAATGATCGAAAGCCATCGGCATCCTCAAAAATTCTACTTCAAGGTTACGATTTTTCGATTGCTCGAAGAAATCGTGCTCTGTGGGGATATTTTTCAGTAGTATTCACTGGAATTAGTAATATTGAATGAAATGAAAAATATTGGATGCCGCCTATTGTTGTTACGCTTTGAAATCAAAAATTTTAGTGAAAATACTACAGCAACTAAATGAAATGTAATAATGGGAATGGTTCAATTCGCAAAGGGGTATAGGTACTTCTCACTGTCATAGAAATGGATAAAATAACATATTCGGAATCGGCCTTATCTATAGTTGTTATTACCCAAGAAGAAAATGAAAATATCGCCATCAAATGCGCAAAAATCAAAAAAAGCTCTAAATTAACTCTCTGTCGGCAATACTAGTATTATCAAAACAAAATTAATAAATATGTAATGAATCTTAGTAAAATTGTAACTCTTGAGAGCATTTTTTGATTTTTTTAATATGTCCATTAAAACGTACTGTTTGAACTGAAGTCATGCGTGATGGATGAATTGGCTCACTATGAGAATAATTGTTGGTGATTTATGTACTACTAATAATATGTTCTGAATTTAGTGAATTTTCTAATATCTCGTATATTGAAAACGTAATTACTCGATATGCATCATTGTTTCTAATTTGAAATTTTCTTTTCAATTTCAGGTGAGTCTTTGAGATTAAAGCAAGCACCGAAGTCATTCTAGGCCGCAGGGCTCACAGTTAAGGTAAAGTCTCGAATTTATTAAACACGAAATCGGCCAATTTTCCTAAATGGCCGATTAAATTGTACGCAATTTGTTTCGCGCCAGCACTCTCGCCCGTATTAAAACTCCTTCTTTTTAAAGGTTCTCCCCAATAACGTAACTTTCCTCTCTGGGTTGGATTCTCGAATATTCCAAGGAACTCGATTGCTCTAAATTAACCACACTCAACATCAAATACCACTCTAGTGATCAAACAGCTACAGATTCAATCGATATCATTATGAAGATATTTGCTGATTCTTCTGAAAATGATGCACGTCTAGATGAAAAGTAACACAACTCAAGATATACTGTTTTTCAGGTATCAAAAAAAAGTCACTTTCTCTTTTCATTTAGTAATTTGAAAAACTCAACGCAAATATTCAAAAGAATAATGGTCAATCATAAATATCGACTCAAAATGATGCAGTCAAAATGACATATTGCAATTCGTGATGCTTTATCAGATTTGTCAGATAATCTTTACTGGAAACTCATTAATAAACACTTATAAAGGTGTTTTTGGAATTCATAAAAGTTTTATCGATGATGGTTACAGTAGTACAAACTCATATTCTGATTCTTTTCATGTTTTGCTACTCTTCATCTATATATATACGATACGATATATCCACTCAGTAATATTCAATGATGAATCGAGAGTAAGATGTTATGAAAATAAAAAAAAAAACATATTGTTTATTTCGATGATGATATAAAGGAGACATCAGAACTAATATTCCAATTGCATTTAGAAGCAAATTATGGTTCTTGCTTTTCAACACGAATTCAAAAAGACGAATCATACAATGATCATCGAAATGAATTCATCATTGTGAATTTGTAAACATCTCGCTATCGGATCAGCACTGACAGAATCTTAACGTTTGTCTACAGAGGCAGCTCAAGTATAGTTTGCCTCATCGGTAACTCTGAGTAATCCACTTCCTTTCTCAAATACCTCGAGGCTGTTTGTTCGGTTTACCTTTTCATTTTCAATATTTGACGACCTCGAAACTTCCTGCATCCCTGCGGGAGCATCTCTAAGCCGAGTAGATTCGGCAATTGTTTGTCTGATTTATCTGAAAAGTCGTTCAGCGTGGATGATGCTCTGAGAATATTCCAGAACAAACCTTTTATCTTACATGATTTTCATAGAAACGTAAAACAGTGAAATGTTTCACGAGCTTTTCTTTCGAAATGAGAAGCAAGGTCGTGGATGAAGATCCAAACTTGCCAAACTTCAAGAAGAGTATTTTCAAAAATCAATTTCAAATATGGATATGCGTCATCATTGCGTGCTACACTTTTCACTGATGGATATTCATGAATTTTATCGATTGGCTGATGTGACGGCTTTTGTCACAAGAGTTATTTGAAGATGAGAATGTGGTTATAATGGGCGGTGGACGGACGACATGTTGTCCAACTCGTAACCGTACCCTTTAAAACCATCAAATTGACGATATGCCACTCTCTCTCGCTACCCGTCAGTCTAATAAATTTCAACCCCGCACAGCTCCAGGGCATATACATCACGAGAGGTGTAATCTGATAATAACAGACAAGTGACAAAAGGGTTGTTGCTCGAGATTAATAAGGTGGTTCGATGCGACGTTACAATCCCACCACAAAATGTTCTGTTTTCCCTTCCTACAAAGTGGTCTCATGTAATTTCTTGCGAAAATTCCCCAGACAAAGACAATATTGATCGAATAAACGTTTTGATATATTTGTGAATGCACTGAGGATGGTGTATAAATGGGAAAATATAAGAATAATAACCAGTTCTATGCACACGCATTATTTTCAAAATCGATGGCTACTGAACTAGTGGATATGTATCCGGTGTCGAATATTTCGATTTTGAAATTCAAAAATTTCGATTTCGTCATATTGAGGTTCATTTTTGAAAGCACAAAACTGCATATCCTCAATATTCATTATCCAACAGTTCATGATAGATTCACCAATAAATCCGAAAAAAACTTTATAGCTTTAAGAAGAAAAATGATGAGCCTTAGAGATCTGATCCATTGAGATGTTTATACCTGTGATTGTTTTCAAGAAAAATTCAATGTGTTCATGTTTTGCTAATGATACAACGTATACAAAGTAGTAGTATAATTTTTGAAAAGCTGCCCATCGAATAGATCCCCATTCTAGTTGTACTCCATTCTGCATTCTAAACCTAGAACATTCGAATTGAGATACGACGGGACACTCTGTTACCAATATATTATACATTATCTGGAGGCACTTTGGTAAGCAAATCCAGGCGTTTCGGATGAAGGCACGACCCGCCTTAGCCGATGCCATGTCGAAGTATGACGGGTCAGAAAGCGTAAGCGAGACAGAGTGACGATGAGAGAGATCGGGTCATCCGTGTGGGCAGTTTTCGTGTTCATCATCGAGGATTACGTCGAATATATAAAGTTCGACGAAGATCCGAAATCGGTCAGGCTATAAAAACGCTCTGTCTGGATTTCCATGGGAAATTTCTCTTGGCACATCATGACATAATCTACTGTATCTCGTCCTTTTCAGATATTTCGCAATAAATGAAATCGATTAGTTCGATTGTTCGACCAAATAGTCGTGAATAAAGAAACACTATCATGGATATTCACGTTAATTGAGATTGTTACAATTGATAATCGATTTGACTTCGTTTCAGATATATCTATGTATATAATGAATGGGGAGAACGCACGGAATGAGTTTCACCTACTTCTGAAACATAATGAATTTCGTGAACATTAATTGAATCCCATTTAATTATACTCCAGTTCATAACGCTGTTTGATTGAACTATTGTCATAACTTATCAACATATAATACTTTTTTATATGAATACCATTTGTTAGTGAATGTCTACTGCAAACAATCAAAAAATAAACAGTTCCGGAATCTTATTCTCACCGTCCCAACCACTTGATGTGATAATTACCAGTCCAGACTGGTCTAAGTAGTTTAATTAATTCATTTCCTCAAGTAACTCAGTTGATGAATGAATTTTTAGCATCACAGCCAATTACAGAACATACCGAGAAGAAATTGTAATGCTCGCTCAATTCTTAGCAAGCTATTCTTTTCGCTCTCATCAAACCACGATGGCATATGGATAAATTATTTCCAATACTGTGTACGATGTATGAAAGAAAGGGGCATATTTTGACTTCAGGAAGTGAATTTGTCAGGTTTATAAGGCATCCCCTCATCTGTGACCGATTATGTCTTCACAAGCAAGTGCAAAATAAGGCGATATCATTTGCCACCCATTACCTTACCGTAGAGCTTGCAATATTGCACTTATTGCTGATACTAGCATATCGTGAACGTAATCGTAGACTCTAACAAAAGCAATTATAACTACTAAACTTCAACGGAATGTTATATCCTCTACATAATCCGCCGAGTACATTTTTAGTATTATTTCATGCAACCGGAATGGAATGGGATCATGCAATATTAGGACTAATCCGAATATACGAATATACCGACAAATTTCAGCAAACTGAACATACGGCGTGCTGCTCGCGCTTCCGTCACATTGAACAAAAATACGATCCGAAATGAAACTCGATTAAACAGTAACGCTTCTAAGGGAAAGAAAAGTTATGGGACCGGGAAGCGGCGTTCCCCTTTCCCAGGCAGCTGGCATCGCCGATATAAACTATGCGGGCCCATCGCGCGAAGAGAAGAGCAATTTTCGAAAATACAGAGCGCAATTAAGGTAGACTCGAAAATTTATAAGACGCAATCGGAGATAGCGCGCCACGGAAATCTCCTTTGCGAATGGAAACGTCGATCCTCCAGAGGATACCCTTGATTCCGTACACATACACTTCACCTCGAGGAATAGGCGAGTTCGTGGGCCATCCAAAATGTAAAAGTCGGTCGGCACAGTTGCTGGTCCAAAGGGAAATTCGAATCAAGGAAATAAAAGTGTTATGGGATAAGATAGGAGAGAAAAGGATACTTTGGAATCTTATGATCCATTTCACTGGTGCCATATCGTAGAATATGAAGATTTTCATAGATCTCAAGGTATTCATGAATTCATCGAAATCATTCCGTCTTCAAAATCCGTCGTGATTATTTAAATTATTCCATCACTATGTCCGGATATACTATGGAATCTGATTTTTCCATCTTTAGTTAGGGAGGCAATATCTCTCATCTGGAATAAATAGCAAACCAGGATAGCTGAAAACTATTCCACTCCTGAAAAACTTTTGACAAAATGCAAAGATTACATCTGGAGTATCTGCTGGAGTATCTCTCGCATATATGGTGCTAAAACATTATCTTCCATACAGAAGAGGGTCATTCGGTTGAAACATTTTCTGAGGTTAAAAAAGTCTATCATTTTTATATGTATCTCCATGATTATGGTGCAAAATTTTGGTTCTGATCAGTTCTCTTGTTACTTCTGAGAGACAACCATATTCAGTGTTTGCCAAGTTACACTTATGGCTTTGTCTTATATAACTTCAAGAAACCTCCATCAGTCATTTATACAGAGGTAACCGCAGTATGTCTCCTAAGACGACATTCGGTTATGGGAACCAAACACCACTGTTCTTTACTGTACATGGACGATAAACACGATGCTATTTTATGAGAGAGGACCGCAAGTATACCGGCAACGTACCGCAAAAACGACCCTCGGACCAATTATGAAGACGCATTAGAAAGGCGCGGAAATTAATAGGCCTGTTTGTTAAGATGACGTATACGGTCGTATAAGTGGAGAGGAGCGCGAGCTGTGTGTGCTCTTTCGCCCTTAATCGTCGAGATATTACTCATAATAGCACCATCATGAGCGGGAGTGGATATGAGAGTATATACTCTGAGGGTGGAGTAATTGCAATTACTATGGCAGTATTCATTCTCCATTTTTAAGAGTCGAAGTCTTTCAGATAACGAATAACGATCGATTTCAGGGGTTTGTCGGTGAAACGCTAGGTTACAAAACAAAAATCATGTTATGATTACGGTAAAAGTGAACAACAATAGTTCACTCCAAATATATCAACTTGAGACTTACTTTAGAAGAAACCATGAAGAAAGCTGTCATCCAGGAATTATCACGTTCCTATGACTTTGTCTTGGTGATTATTTTCCTCATGGAATCGATATCGTGTTCAGTCATGGTTGGAACATAGTAGATACAGTGATAGTAATTATAGAAAAATATATGTTGATTACTCCAAAGAAACAAAGTATAGAGAAGTGTAGAAATAATTAATTCAAGACCATATTCAGTACAATAATTTCACGATTCACATATTTCTGAATAAATGCAAATTTGAGTTGAACAATGATATTCACTCGATGAATACCAGAAGAAATAAGGACTTCAATGTACGTACCATTTGTAAAATTGTCTGTCAGCTATAATTCACCGGACAATATGGGGTTGCGTATTTTCAATAATCTACCCAGTGAAATTAAAAGTATTGATGACTTGACTAAGTTCAGGAAAACTCTTAAGGGATTCTTGATATGTAAATGTTTCCACTCTTTGCCTGAGTACTTATCTCAATGATTTTTTATTACTTGTCCTCCAGCCAACCTAGTTTTTAGTTTTTTTTAATCTATAAGTGTGTTGTGCTTTTTACAAATTTTGACAAATTTCTGTTTTTGACTATTGCTATATTACTGATAAGTAATCATTTGGCAAAATAAATATATATCAATCTAAGGATTTCCATGTGATGAACATATATTCTTGCCTCATGTCATGTTCTGTCAGTTATTCGTTATTGAGAACTTAGTAGCGTGGGCTCTATAACTTTTAGTTCTGGGCATCCCACTTCTGTGACGCTAGTCTTTGATATTATACGAATGCGAAGCAGCGAGTGCCAAGATCTGGTCGTGGTAGAATTATGTTATTAACCGGATCATATAATTTCCCCACCCCTTTCGCATTATCCAATCGATTTCATCTCGTGAACTGGCAAGTGGTAGGAACGTTTATGAAATACGAAAACGTGATGCTATGTGATGAGATATTACGAGTATACTTTTTTTCCTTTCATTCGTGTCGCATCTCTTTATCGGTCTGGTATTCGCATTCGAATGGATCGGTGGTGGCGAAATCGGACAAGCCTCGTTTATATGTTTAATTATACCGTTCACCGAATTAGATGGAGAGGGGTGGAGGAGGTGGGAGAGAGTACATTAGCGCTGCCGAATCGAAAACGATGTTACTCACCACCTAATGCGATCCATGCATCGTGTTAATCGGACTATTACTCTTGCGATATCTCTCTATGATTCGATCGATTGAATTATCATTGTTTTCCGTTCGCGAACCGCGTACCAGATCACTGTTCAGTTGACTTCAGCAATAGTTCCCTCAAGCAACTCTCCAAAATAATATTTGTGTAACTCCTCGATGTCTTCTAAAATAACTATTAACGTTATAAGAGAAACAACCTCAGTATATATGAAACTATCAAAAAAATAATCGGGATTACTCAATTTGATGGCTCAACTTTGAAACTGTCTCATTTCTTAATCAGTCATATTGCTTCAGAGCTCTCAATCTTCTCTTGATTGATACCGAAAACATTTCTCAGCTAATGAATACAGGAAGTTCCGTTATTCAAAGTGAAAACCCTGACGATTCCTCGACATGATAATGAAGATATATACTTTGAATGATTCTAAAATTGTTTTCCAACACCTCTCTTGCCCGGGGCTACCTCTCGCTCTAACAGCTTTCACAAAGCACAAATTCGTTGTTTGGTAGTTAATTACGATTAAGCTGAGACTGTCCCTTTTCCCAACCTGATGTTTTTTCGAAGCTAATCTTGTTGAAGGAAGCTGAAGAAGATGTGAACAGCCTCACTGATGAACTCTGGTAATCATCAATCTGCGCCCACGTACTTTTCGTGATCTGCTTGGAAAACTGAAACGCCAGCTTCTGATTCATATAAATTACCAATCAGTGTCCTACCGCGTAGCATACATTCTAATTAGCTGTCCTGTGCTGGAGAAGTGAACCTTAATAATTTCCCGTTACGAAAATGTGAAACCGATAAATTTTCATTAGGTGACTCGAGTGCGCCAAATACGGGGGGAGGGGAGATGGAGGGAGCGGAGATAACTGCGAAACGAAAATGTTGAACATCTCGATGCGTTACGCAGATCGAAAAGGACTTGTTAATTGTCATTAAAACTTTTTGTATAGCCTGCCATTTCGTGTATGTTGATTCCATTAATGAATCCTAATGTGTGACTCCCAACTTTTCGTATAAAACATTCTTGCTGGGAACGTCACATCCTGTCGAAAATCTAAACTTTTGAAATCATTTATGAAATATGCAACAGTCATTGGTTATTTCAGAAGCGCAGATGATGTGGATTTCTAAAACGGATTCATTCAATATACCAAATTGAGAGTTATGTTAACTTTTCATGTGGAAAAATACTCGACAGGTTGGTGTCACTCGACTCATTTTTTGAATCCAACGGAAATGGTAGGAATATGCCAGACATGGTATATTTATCATCGACAGAAACTGCTATACAAAAAAGCACACTTCAATGGATATTCACAGTGGTTGGTGAAACTGGGAGTCCAAAAATGTCACTCCCAGAATGAACTGGGCTAGTGTTTCCATAATTTTCCTTGAGATGTAATGATTGTCAATCACTTTCCTTTCCGAGAGAAGAACTGATTTCTTATTGTTTCGTCAGAACGTTGAACCAAAGACGATTGTTTTTGTTGAAACCCAATAAATCCTAGAATCTCCGGCATTGGCTAAACATATATACCATCATCGCAAACACGGCAAAGCAAACACCATAAATATTTGTCGGAGCAATGCAAAGTTGCATCATGGAAATGGACAATCGGAAAATATCTGTGGAAAATAAAAATAGTGGCGGACGGGCGATACGGGCATTTGGAAGCAAAGCAGTGTGAAACTGGACATTGTTTTGTTTATTGAGCCCTAACTGAAGGGATTACTAGTTGACTGATGATATTTCCTTTTGTTACACCACTCTGGGAGTGATATCGAATTTCAGAGCTCTGATATATCAGACGGTTGTTTAAATATTGACACCCAAACTACACGTTCAGAATAATGTGGTGATCCTCAACGTAGTGTTCTATCAACTTCAACATTGATAATAAACACGTTACAATCAACTCAAATACATTTTCTGCTTCAGCGAATACCTCCAATAGTAGCTCTCATCAATATAGGAATAATGCTGTTAGTCCAAGACGAATTGAATATCATGTTGAGAATTACTCCCAATATTCATCCTATGCATCGATAATGAAATTTTGTTTCTTGTGTAACGCAAGGGGTTTCCTTCACCTAGGGGCCATTACAATCGCGGCGTTCGATATACGTATAGAAGATAATATATAACGTATATTGGTAATGCCGTTCATGTATGAAACTAGACTGCATATTACCGGAGTAATATACCGGCTTACCGTTATTATTGTATTTGAGGTTTATGGGTATTAGACAGTTTCTCGTTAGCAAATGACTGTGTGCCTCGTAAAATATACGGAATCTGTTCAATTCCAATCTTGTTCCATGTTCAATGCAATAAATTCATGTTTTCCGCATTGTTCTTCGTTGGAATTATTCATTATATCACTTTAATCAAAACCGAATAAATATCTTAGACTAGTAGCAATCTCAATAACTATATCCCACTGAAGAGGATGGCTCTTTTCTATATTTACAATAATACAAGAGCTTTGGAATAAATCAAATTGCGAGTGGTCAAAAAAATCAACCAGTGATATTAGGAAACGGATTATTAGTCCGATAGGTTCACTACATTTTTGGAGTTGACGAGACTGCCAAAGTGTATTTCGTGTATTGCTTCAATGCCAATATTGTTGAGGTATCCAGACCTAAAGAACACTTGTAGATTTTGACATATCAAAAGTTATGTATTCGTTTTCGAGATTATGAATGAGAATTGGATGGGATTAAAGATGAATTGAACTGTCTACATGAAATCGACTAAGAAGTTCAATATTCTTGGTATCGTCCTGCTGACTATCCAAATTTCTCTTCTCCGCTATTGAGACGTAGAATATGCGAAATGGTTTTTCCTTGGAAACGCAGCTATTTCCAATCTTGTAAAAACATTCCATTCTCTTGGGTTCATCCGACCTTCGTGTCGTTTTATTTATATAGGCACCTCTGGAATACCCATTGTTCACCGTATCTCGTCGAGATACACGCCGATTTGGGTTTTATACCATCTCAGTTTGAATATTACATAGGTAGGATGAGTTGTATCCTTCGATGCGATATCGACTCTCGAATACCTTGCATACTCCTTCTTCTCACACCTTACCCAACTTTTATAAGAGGGAACGCATCTGCGGATAACAGTGTTTTCCCCAAAGCTAGATCCAGAGAAATGAAACCGCTAGGAGTGGGGCGGAATGGCAAATCGATGGGGCGATCAGATCCGAGTCGAACAACAACTGTTCTTCATATTCTTATGAAATTTTCATATCGTTCGATCCGGCTCTATATATATGGCGGATTTGGAGAACTCGTTATCATAAGTAGTTCTGGATGTTTTCTGCTAACGTGATCCTATCAGCGCTAATGGTATTACTTGCTGATATTAGCGTAGGAATACACGATTTACAGAGTGTGTTTGTGCTGTTTGTTGAAAATATATTATCACGATGATGACATGTAGGTGGTTTCCTGATATTACTTGATCTGCAAATTACGTACAATGTGAATTGAGGAAAACTTGAGATTTAATTGCCAGATTTTTTATGCGCAACCTTCTAGTTCCTTCTGGAATCCTCATCAGATCTTGATGTAGCACCGGCTGGTTTTCCTCCTTCAAAATTCAGGTTAATTACCTGGTCTCCGACCACAAACGCTTTTTTCTCTCTTTTCCGGTGCGAGGTCGAGATAACTCAAATTTTAATACCGGGATATTCAAATTTTAAAAACATCTGCAAGTTTGTTCTCACTTTGCCAAACAATATTCCGAAACTTCGGTTAATTAGTATAGAAGATTTTCCACCTTAACGCCCGACAACAACTCCTGCCGAAATTTTATTAACCAGATAAATTTATGGAAATTTCTGGCCGCAGCGCATTCAACTTTCTTTCGGTCCGGAAACGTCATAAAGTGGATGCCGTAATTTTACTGCCTCCAAAAGTAACATTAACCGCCCTTCATAATCAACCCTCGAATTCCACGAAACATCAAAGTGATGTGAAATTATCAAAAAATAAAAACATGTGAAATGAACAGACACATGTTTGCGAGTTGATTTTATTATGTGATATAATGAATTGAAAATAAAAAAAAAACATAGAAAACGATTGAAAATGTCATAAATTGAATGATTCATTGCTTAGAGAAATGGAGATCACGCTAGTAAAATGAAATGGATATGTATTGGTGAATAGCCAACTCTTTGATAGAAGATGTTTATTGTGTTAGGATTAGTTAAAATAGATGAACTTTTGTTTTATGGAACGAATTGAAAATGTTTTATGTTGAACCGTTCCGAAATTTATAGCAACTATAATATTGTTTCAAATAGAATGTTTACATTTTTTCATATACATTATCAGAAATAATCCAATGGATTGCACATAACGAGTCGCTGTCTGCGTTACTACTGAATATGGGATATTCGAACACTAGGGCCAATAAAAACATTGTTCGAAAAGACTGATAAATTTTGACCCCATATGAAATGAATTGGAATACACAATGTGAATCCTCACTTCAATATCGAACTGCCAAATCGGTTTCGCTACAGCAGACTATCTAATTCGATCATCTGAGAATCTATACTAGGGGAAAACTGTATTTCCACAAGACTTTCAAAACTCGAGGGGATAGTGCACGCGTCCTAAAATGCATTTGCCTGTCACAACGAATTCAACTCGTTTCCACAATGATCCGGCCGGACCTGTATCGATATTTATCTTCCATTTCCGGTCTGTGCCCAGTGAAATATGTCTTCGATTTATCCGTCAAATTTGCCCCTAAACCGATAAATATTTTCTCGACGACGCTCTTATTCAATATAGAAGCTATAGATATGTTGAATAAAAGATGAAGGCCTTCTGCGTCGCGGCGTATATATTTTATATTTATACATTGGTGTCGCGATATGGCAACTCGGAAGTTTCTTCGAAAGAAATAAGGGACGGCGAGTGAGACCCACCCGTCTCAGAGTATATGAGTCTGTTTTGCCCTCGAGCCACCTGCCCACTTCCGTCAACCCTTGGTGGGGTGTATCGATGTAATACGAAGGGCCGTTTACGTTTTCAGTTTGTCGATTCGCCTTCCAACACAAAGAAGTCTCGTATCTCTGAATTTTAAATCACTTTCCGAAGGAGATTACATGGTTTTTCATTGATGGCATCTTTAGGGATTTCTGTGCCATGAATTCACTTTTATCATAGCCCACAGAAATGTGTCCACTCGCATGAATAAATAATAACCTAATAATTTTTTCGAGAAATTTTTTCCTGATACATTTTAGTATATTGGTTTTAGTTGTTGATTTCTGCGAAATCTTCCATGCAGGGTGATTCACGACGAATTGTACATAGTCCAACCATTTGTGCTTTGGAATGAGACCATTCAACACCAAATTTTTAGGTGTTTACATTGATGAATGGCTAAACTGGTCACAACATATAGAGGAAATCTCTTCGAAGCTTGGAAAAGTGTCCCATGGACTAAGAATAATCAGTAAACATCTACAAAAGCCAAGCAGCTTTGTCTCTTTATTTTGCAAATTTTACACAAGTAGAATTTTTGTCAAAGAGTAATAAGAATAATCAATTGTCGAATAGCTTTTAAGAATAATAACATCATGACTGATTATGCCCTGTACATTGTTTAATGTTTGATGTATTTGTTCAAAAATAGAGAACTAAATGCCACTGAACACGACAATTTTTTTTATTCTCACTTTAAATCTCAAGGACGATACTAAGCAAAAATTAAAAAAAAAAATTAACGCGAAAGTTTTTGTTTTCTGCAGAAAAAAAACTTTTGAAAATAGTATAATTTTAATGGAATCTCGTTCTGCGTATGAGTGATGCCGCACTACATCGATAGCACATCATTATTTTTCATCAAAAATCATAAGGAACGTTCGTATTACTCGAGATGAAGTATTATTCAATCAACTGTTGAAAATCTAGGCCGTATTTATTTTTTTTTTACATTTTTATTGATCTTGTTAAAACGTTTTTTTTTTTGAGCCCAGGGAACATACTCAGTGTACCGAATTTCATATGTCTGAGTTTTTTACTTTAAGAGATATTCAACCTATATCATCCTGTATATCCGTCGAAAAAGCAACAAGGCATTTTTCAATACCAGATATGGAATGGTTTCAGTCCATAGCACTTATGGTTGGACTATGTACAATTCGTCGTGAATCACCCTGTTTGGAAAAAATATCACCAGTATTTTCAAAACCAAGATACATTGACATCAAAGAAAAACTGATTCGAAAGAAATGGTTGTCGTTCAAGATGTTGAATACTTCTATTGAGATATTGGAGAAATTCATATTTGCTAATTACTCCATGTGTATCGAATTTTTGGAGCATCCATACTGTTGTTGATGGATTTAAATCTCTTAGGTGGTATAGCTGTTAAGGGTCCATATTATGTTTCAGTCAATGTGTTATATTGATGTTGAGAAATCAACAAGAACGTTCTGTCCACAACTCATCACAAGAATATCTCTTGAAAATATTTCAAGATTAGAGTAATTTCTTGAAAATTGAGTTCACTTTCACTAGCCCCATATCTTTCGCTCTCATCTCTTTCTGCATGGTCGTCTCCTCCTCTCTTCTCCCATATGAGCAATTCCTCCGATATTCCACCGGCATTTCGCCGGAGGCAATCTCAATTTTAATTGGACTTTTCGGTCGATTGAACTCGAGATACCGACGGCAGACGTCGAAACAGATCTCCGATGGGGCGAAAGACAGAGCAGAGGCGGGGAAGAGGAATTCGAACGCGATCAAAATTCAGTAATGAAGCGGGAACTGCGAGCTGCATCCAGATAAATAGAGTCTATTCCTCGCTTTTGTCCTTCGACGATACGGATCCGATGGAAATCGCGGGATTCCATTCCGACTTGCGGAAATATTTGTTTTCACTTTGCGACAGCCATTCGGTGGTCTGGATAGCCAGGCCCAATAAAATGTAGGCTGTTGCATTGAAGAACAGTTTCTCTATCGTTTCCGTAGCCAGTAAATTCTGAATTATTGTTACGCCAATTATAATGGGTAGGACGGGACGTCTGAACGATTACGAATCTGGTAAAGATTCACCAAGTTGTACGTTCAGTGTGCGTAATAAAAGGTATATTGTGGGGCCCAAACCAAAGACAAGGTGATTTCTATTGTCATTGTTGAATTGAAAGGGAGGTCGTATGGCACCTTGCTAGAAATCATCTAGCTCCAATTTCTTTAAACAAACAACTCGTCGCAAAATAAAAATATTTGGACTTGCACTTTCATATTTTCTAGTAGAAGTTTCATCTTCAGTAATTTTATCTTGCGATATATTTCTTCCTATGTTTGACCGCGTCATGTTTTTATTGATATGTTGCCAACTCGAAAAATTAGATGGAATGATGTATCAACATCGTAAAAGTGACATTAGGTGTTGTATTTCAGTATGGAGTGTTTATTTCTAAGAAGAAACGTGATACCAATGTTTTCTACTGTGTTTGCGAACGACTTAATTACAAGATATCGTTTTCTTGGTTATACATGTAAATATGAATGTGGAACTGGTCATGAGGTCATGACTGTAGAAATAGGTTCGCGGTTTCACATTCGTTTTCAATATCATTGATGAATTAATTAGTGAGTAACGGTCGCGTATCTAGGCAGCACAACTCGACAACCAAATCGAAGATGTGCTAATTTTCTCAGAATCAATTTATATACAATAAAGAAACACTCACTCTCAAGTGAATTTCTTACATGATGTCATTTATTTGCTATGGATTATCTATACATATCGTATTCGCAATATTTTTCATAATTAATCAATTTTATCATCAATCAATTTTTTATTGCTTCGGATTTTTTCATCAAGAATTGAATTCTTATTACGAGTAGAAAAATTGGGGGGAGATTTTGGGTACTTTAAATGAGTCGACCGGGTGGATCGAAATGCACTTAATTAATCGTTTCATGATATCGGTTTTCAACATTTGATGAGAATCGTGTTCGTCAAAGTAAGTTCAATGTGTATATATTGCTCATAGCATCCACAATAATTAAGTCAACTTGAGCAAATAGTGGCGAACTGTATTTTGTTTGAACGATCGATCGATCGAATCCTACGAGAACGCGCCCAGCTGTCCGGCTAAGATGAAAGTATTAGTCGGTAGCCGCCTGCAATATTGTCTTTGTAACCAACTCTCGGCAGCCGCGCGCCCATTCGTTTTCATTAGAAAGCGATTCTTCCGTTCTTTTTCCGCTCGGCGTATCGTGTTCGCAAGCCTTCCTTCCTCCCCTACCCCGGTTCACCTTGCGCCCGACGCGTGAGACGCGAGTAGAAGAAACTACCCCGAGGGAAATTCGCGTCGGATCGAAGAATCGCATTAAAACGCCTCGCCATCACCTCCGAGGAACTGCTCGCGCCCCGGAAAGAGATACGAACCGGGCGCGGTGGTATTTGCTTTTCAAATTCTCCATGTCTTGCTCTGATTACTCTCGAGTCGAGGGGTGGCGAAATGGCCAGTTCGAGACGTGACAATGCTAACTGTACTGTGTGTTTTGCGGTTACAAAAGTGTGGGCGGGATCACTAATTTTTGAAAAAAAAAATACCACGATATCAGGGAATTCAATGGTTTCCAGAATGAATTACTAAAGCTCAGAATCATGATTATTCCCATATTTTGGATACCATGAACATGTACTCTTTGCAAAAAAGGAGAACCGTCAGTGATGTATGTTTTGTCTTCAAGTTGTTCAATGGTCTTATAATTTGTCCGGATTCAGCGCAGCTGATCTCTATAAATGTCCCAAATAGATCATTGAGAAATAAATCTGTTTTTCATGTTCCATTTCACTCCACAAATTATGGAAATCATAGACCTATTGAAAGAACTTTGAAAGTAATCAATGATAATGATTTAGATGTATTGCATGGTAACATGATTAGCTTTAAGAAATCTATAGAAATGAAAATCTAGCATAATTTTATTATTATTGTAATATTTTTTTTGTAATGGGGGTTATCCCGTTGATGTAATGAATAAATAAATAAATAAATAAGTTGGGATTTGATTAGAACGCACAGCGTTGATACGTCACAAGTACTCCCGTACATATAAGTGTTGGACTTGGACGAGCCTCTAACGACACAATGATATTATACAGCGTTTTCAAGTATTATTCTTCACATAACAACTATAAATAATGGGTTTCTCATTTCAGTACATACTCATAATATTCGTGGATGACACAGAAAAAAATATCAGCAGAAACCCCAAATGTAGTACAATTACAATTTCTGACAGGCGCTAAGCATTTCAATAGCTAACGTAACTACAATCGTTGGTTTCGAAATCTCGCCGATTAAAGTGGAGTTTCTTCATATACTACATAATACTTTTCGAAACTAATACCAAAACGTTTATGATCACATGATAATTTTTCTCATCATTCTGACTGTCATATACTCTGTCTAGAATAGAGACTGCGATTACCTAAAATAGTCATTGAGCAATTATTGATCAAGAAGAAGCTTGTAAACACGAAAAAAGCTTAATTTTTTTATAACAATTGGAAGCGATCTTCAACCCAACTCGATATCGATGATGACGCGGAAACGAAAACCCAAATAACAAAAAAAAATCTCATCATATCCATAATCTTTCATCTCATTTATCACCGTGCATATCATTTCTGAGCGCTATTTTGGCGAAAGGCACATCAACTCTCTTCCGATAACGAAATATGCAAATTTCTGGAGTCCTTGAGCCACAGGACTGCTCCCAAGAAAATGGTCCCGATATCGCCTTTATGTGAGCTTAATGAAACGTATCGAACAGCAGAAAAAAAATTCTGACGTCGAATCAGCCGTTGGCAGATGATGGAGGGAATAATAGACCTCAATATCTATTCAAATTAGTCGCGGGTAAATTTCTTTGTCATGGCTAGAGCGGCGAGAAGTATAAATGATTGCGAGATAGGCGACTGGGTGTGATTTCGGCAGGACAAAGTGGAAGTTGCTTGACAATTCGAACGTTCGAACGTAGTATTCAAGTGTTTTCTGACACCATTCACTTTCATATATTTTGTTGATGCTTTTCAAGTTATAATGAACTCGTACGTTTTCACGATAGATTCGAGGATAAACAATATTGATTATGTTGAAATGAATATTAAAGATTTTGTAATCACAAGCTGAAACATTTTGGCTTTTGAATGGCAACCTCGCACAGTCTGGAATATTTTCGGAATATCTACCTGAAAATGTGAAACAGGCATCAGGAAATTCAAAAAAGGCAAAACAAGGATACGTACGTAGCCTGTGATTGATTTCGAGCTGAATTCCATAATAATTGTATTATATTCCCAATTGAAAGTTCAAAAAATACTTCAAACTAATAGCAAAACATGATGGTAACAAAATGTGACACTGAATTTTTGTCACCATCAGAGGACATCACTAGGTTCCAACTCAAATAAAAAAATACAAGGAACTGATAACTATGCATATTCCACTCGGTCGGTATCCTTTCTCGATAGCTGTCATTCTGACAAGTCCTAATAGACCCAGCGGAATAGTCCAATCTACGTGTGCCCACTGTATACGGGCATTGTTCTGAAAGCGTGAAACATTAAATAAAAGTCCATCAAAACTCGACAAACGTCGGATAAATAATACTCTTTTCCGAAAACAATCGCACTATAAATATACTCGCTGGCACAAAAAAGATTTATGGCCTCTGTTATTTGTTCAGGATAGAGTAACATAATGTACCCAAGTGAAAAGATCATTTTTTATAGTGGATGTGATGTTACCAGACGTTTCGTATTAGATTTTTCGTCATCATATATAAATATGGTTTTCTGAATTGATTCGATAGAGAACTGAAGTTCGAACATTGGAAAAGTTGAACATGAAATAAAGTATATAACTAGATTTTCAATCAGATTGGCCCGTTGGAATGCTTAGAAACAAAGTTTTCAAAGTACAGTTTTCGAGTCATAGAATCTTTAAAGAAGAACTTTCGAATACGGATCTTCAATCGAAAAGTCGAAATCAAAAACTTTCATATCCAGGAACATTGATGCTCTCCATTTCGAAACAGAAAAGTTCAAAAAAGTTTTATTAGTGTTCTTATTATTTCAACAAGCTCAACTCCGTTTCTACATCAAAGTTATTGATTACCATGTATATAAACGTAGTGTTTTCTTAATCAATCAAGATTTCCCCAGAATAAATTTTAATAATCTGAATCCTCCAAACTTTGATTATGAAGAAGTAGATGCCAAGTTTTATTTCCAGAATGATTGAGTACCCTCAAAATTGTTCCTTACAAGACCTGAACATCCTAATAGAATAGCTCCCAATGCCGGGCCTCACTGAAATAATGTGTATCAAAGGTATTACTCTGATTGTGTACTGCATAAACCATGGAACTCCCTGGAATGTCATTCTGAATGGAAACAAGTTTAACAATTTCGCGACAGATTGTCGCTGAAAAGCAATAAGAGGAAATCCAGGCACTGGCAAGATCGCAGCACTAACGACTTTATTAAACGAGAAATCTGAACTATTCTAGTAAATATTTGTTTTCCGTTTTACATGGCTCCGAGACTAGATCTCAATGGCTAATTGCTCGAAAGAAAATGGTTGAGAGCACTCCGAACTTGAGAAAATGTTGAGTGAAGTGAATTGAAGAATTTCGAGGAGATAAATCAGGATTATGAGGTGATTGAGCGTGATTTTTTTTCTATACATGAATCGCAGATTCTCTGAAAAAGGACCCTCGTATCCATTTACAACAATGTATTGTATTCTCCGGTCGAAAAAATTATCTCCATGTAATAAGAAAGGGGAGTTTGAACTTGATATTGTATAAAACACTTCCAGATTTGTTCAAGAAAGGATTCTTCCTATTTTATTATGTAATCCAAAGTTCTAGTATAAATTCTTGAATACCATGTACCATTCGATCAATAATAATTCGAAAGCTAAATGTAACTCACAAGGAGATGAAATCTTTAACATATTCGAAGATGCTATCAATTTTTTTCAAGGCATTTTAAATGAGTAAAACAATTACCGTTGCTTTCAAGGTGAACCTCTCCCACTGTATATTTTGTAATCCTAGCCTCCGACAATACTCTCAGAGAATCCATCGACTGATGCTATCATCAAACTCCCCCCCTCCAAATTTATTGATATTTTATAATTCATGAAAAACAGCGAGAAACGTTGAAACCGAGCTTATCACAAATTCTTTTAATTGGAAATTAATATCATACCGGTCAAAGGTGGGTGTTAGATACGATTGAAACAACTCTGACGCATCAACACTCCAGATTTGAATTTCGAAATCGAAAACATTGAAAACGGCATTAGCGGCTCGTAACTCGATAGGGCTCGTAAGCGGAAATTAATGTAGCATTCGCTTTTGTGGGTTTGTTTTGGTTTATTTCCTTGTTATTCGGCGTTGTCAAGCATCTCACAGTCAGTTTGAAGAAGACAATTGAACAATCAACTCATTCTTTGTGTCGTTTATTCATTGAAGCTGAAGTTTGCCAAATCCCATTGATGGACTAATTAGGTGAAGTGTTTCAAACAGTAGAGTGAAGATTCTTCTTAGCTGATTTTGTTTACTGTTTCATGCAATTTCTGATGATATTGATGAAGTATTATAGAAAAACGGAATTATAGTCAATGTTTATGAAATACCCCAACAACGAATCCCAAAGAAAAACGTTGGAGAATAGAAATCTCTGAATTCTGATTTCTCTCCCATATTTTTCATTGGCGATAAGTGTGTTTGTGCTCCTCAAATTCATTCGATATGTCATATACATTTGTTATAAGGAGAAAAAAGCAATAAGGCGGGTAAATCAAGCAAAACATTCCGAATCGAACGACAAAGAATGCAGCATTTTATTGAAACAGCCAATCGAGAGTCAGTGAAGCATTTTATTACCCAATAACAGATTACTGCGTTCATACAGAATACTCGCTCTCTCTTTATGCTACTCCCTCTTTTATGCTATTACTGAATCGTCATCTAGGAGGCATTGCCTTGACGAATATGGAGATGAAATAAAATGATTACTGATCGGTTGCCAAAATCAATATTCTTGAAAAATTAATATTTAGAACACTGTATGCATAAAATTAACTATTGAATATACTGAATAAACTGTTTTTGCTCCAGCAGTGACAATATTTCAGGTCACAGTATTTTCATGAATAGTATTTGACCTCGTTATTTATTATTATTCATTCAACAATCATCTGTTGAATCTCATTCAGAAGGTGTTTCGAAAAACGATCCTGAACAAATGTTCAATTTCTGGGACTTTTATCAGGTTTAAGATTAGAATCGTTAATAGGAATCTTTTTCAATAATCGTTTTCCGTACCGTTAAGGGTTGGATAAATCAGACCTCTTAATTGACCGTGTAACGATAGTTCGATATAAACGAAACGGTCGGACAGACTTCGCCGTTTTGCCGATTGTTCTGTCCAATTTGAGACGAAATGCGAGGATCCGGAATACAAACAAAATTCATGCGGCTCTCTCTTTCGTCTTTCAGTGATATCCCATTGTCCTCCTGATGAGTTTTTGTTTTCGCAGTATAGAAACTCGAAAATACGATAGAGCTCTTCCGCTCATTCGGAATGTCTTTGTGAAATATTCATTTATGTCAGCAATCGTTCAGCGTTCATGGTGGTTTGAAAGGTTTTATACGCACTTGAATAAAAACACGGTAATATCCCCATTTTTATCGTTTGTGTATCGTAAGATATTTTCATATCAAGTATTGAAGGAAGCATAAATGGGGTACGCAGTGAAACATGCTTCCAAAGTTTTCCAAAATAATACAAATAACCACGAAAATGACATTTGAAATATGACCTTTAAATCCACTGTTGCTGCTACATCGACGTGATAGATCTGCTTTTTCGGAGATATTGTAAAATACGTGATATAAAATTTCTCTTTTGTTTTCATTGCAGCAACCATATTTTCTGTTATTATATTATGTGTTTGAATTTTTAACTAATATAGCAGTAAAGTTACTGGTATCTATTCGAGTCTGAAGAGCAAATGGATAAAATCGCCCAATTATAGATATTGTTCAACAAAATGTCAAGTTCTTCATGTGTGAACTAAACTATTATAAAAAAAAATGATTCATTCATGGTTGTCGAGTTATGTAAAGTTATTTGTCCTTATTGTATTGTTTTCGATATCACATAGAGTTTATTGAATTCAAAATATCGATGTGAGTTCAATAACATAACAGCACAGCACGCATCAGCAATAAATTAGTTCATTGAGAAAACCTGGCAATTTTACACAATGATGACTATTGTTTGTTGGGACAAAAGAAAGGCGTTAATTTAATATTGTTTTTATCGATCGTGATGTGCGTTACGGATACAATGCACTCTTGAAATGTGAAACCATCTACCTGTGATGCTGGACCTGAACTCGCTTGTACCAGTTTTGATTGGTAAAATTCTGAATTGATAGTTATTACGTAACTATTTACCCATTTTCCACAACCACAAATGTTCCTGACGAAAGACAAGATGAAAAATTTAATTCATTGTACATTGTTATATACTATGAAGATATGTGACTTGAATATTCTCTCTAGTTCAGTTGACACTTGGCAACAATTTTCATTCACCTGTTTTTGATTATGTGATAGTTAGTTACCGAATTCTTCGATATGGATACTGTTGACTCCTAAAACACTTTCATGCATCGGGATCAATCTTATTCAATCGACACTAGAGTACCAAAGTACAGGTTGAAAACTGTTCAGTTTCTGTTTCAGGAAAATATTCATATGCTATTGAGAGAAGGCGAAGCCAAACTTATCGAGTGAATGATAGATTTTATATTAAACATATCCAAATCATTAACTTTCCTCATTGGAATGGAATATCTGATCAATGACAGATTAGTTATCAAAAGTTATCTGATTAGTATATCAACGACATCGAATATCGAAAATGTCAATGAGTCCAATAATCAATATGTCAGTAGTAACGTATATTCATGCATGTTATATATTTGGTTTCCCTGTACTACCACGTTAATTGAACCTGTAGCTTTGGATGACGGAAAATCGTTAGGATAGGAAACATACCCATTCAGTATTTATGGAAGGAGTCGGTGACTCATACGAAGCGAACTCGAAGACGATAAATAGAAGTTCTGCGGGTGGAAAAACATAAAAAATTATGGGCGAGGCGGGTAAACATTCGCAATTTAGGTTCCAGTTAGGAGCAATAAGAGTTTTCATTGCTCGCAGTAATAGGGGAAAACGCATTATTGATAAATTCTGAGAAGTCGTCACGGAGAGTTATTTCGCGGGAGCGCAACTACCGGATCGTTAAGGGAGTTGGGGGGATAATTTCGGGGGTAAGTCCGAATGGGAAATGGATTTCGGAATGGACGGCTTTACTGCTTCGAAATGAAATTATTTTGTTTTCATACGCGATGAATTTTGTCCCTAACAAATGACGGCGTTTTACGGGATGAGATATGCGCGTTTTAGTTGATGAAAAAGGGGCATTGGACGGAAAGTTTTTAATGTTAATCTCCCGGATAGATTTCGAAAGGGGACAGACGAGACAACGACCGACTAGTTTGTCTATTAGTCGTATTAACTGTGTGGTCTGGAAAGCGCAGGATTTGTAGAATATTCCGACTGATTGTGAATTCTGGTTAGCTCGAAGCTTTGTCGTCACGTCACCTTAATTTCGCTTGATATTCACATACAATTCATCAAAATAATAATGAATCTCATCACGAAGCTCCATTTATTCATGAATATTTTCTACCAAACACTGAAATATTTTTCTCACATAATATAAATATTTATGAACCCACAAGATGTTATATTTTCGATACAAATGGTTTATTTTGTGATATATAGAGTGATTCATAATTCATTGTACATATTTCAATTTCAATTCGAAATACATATATGTCTTGAAATTGATAGCGTGAGTTCCAAATGGAGTGAGAATTTTTTTGTATGTACTAATAATCCGAAAAGGCGATAATTAACGAATTTCAATAATTACACCCAGATCGTAGAGATTAATTAGTGTGATTTTGTGAAGTGGCGTCATTTCATTGATAATGTCAAAATCAAATGAAATTTCAAACAATAAAAAGAGGTGCAGATTCGATCTTTTGATCTAAATGAATAAATCCCTGCACTCATTCATGAGAGTAGAATATCGTTATTGAGTTTGGTATTAGCAGGTTTATACTAACATTAAAACAATACAGACAACTCAGAAAGCTCCTCCTTCAGGCTAAATTATTGTTTACCGACTACATGTATGATGTTTAGATAATCTTAATCTCTAGAGCGAGGAACACTCACCATACCGTTCGGTTAATTTATGTTTTATGAATATGGAAATCCATTACTCCAAACGACATTCACGAGTAGGCTAATCATTTTTCGAAGATTCTAAAAAATCAGAATTTTTGAAAGAATAAACATTTCGCATTTTCAAATGTGTATTTTTTGTAATGTTCGCTTTGCTCTCTTTTTACTCTGTAATAAAAATTATTATGATCGATCATATTTCTAGTTACGTTGTGTCTTCAGTTTTTGTAAAAGTGGTTCTGCTTGTTGTGCAAGATAGGTTATCGCATTTCGAAATTGATTTCTTCGTGGTATCATGGCGACAGTACATTGCAATTATCGCTATTCGATAAGTACACGAGGAAAATATCCACTTTTATCATGGACCAAATTGTCTTTCGAGACGTGTAAATAAGATGCAAATATTCGAATACTTATACTGGGTTCTACTTATCGTCATAGTGCTCTGTAACTGACTGTTCCTTCTTACTCTTTCTATCCATACCCAAGATATATCCTTTCCCACGATCATAATTTTTTATAACTTTTTTCGGGTTGAACTCTAAAAAGACGTAGGTATGGCTGAAAAGGAGGGTATTATTCGAGAAAGTATAATAAAATTCGCCGGAGACAAGAACGGTCGTGACCGTCCCCTGCCCGCGTAACGTCTTCCCATGCATAATAAATTTTCCCGTAAATAAATTATTATCGTAGCCCAGACGTGCAACATTTACGGTCCTTTTATGGTCAACGAGGTGAACCGTACATCATGGCGAGAGAGCTAAGTCGGTCTGCGTATATGCAATATGAGACGAACGCTGTAGTTCGGAATTCGGACGTCCCGGACTCGATGCATCTACGGCCCGGAAAATTTTGCGGTGGCCCTTTCTGGTCGGGTTAAGAGCGCCGGAGACACTGACATGATGAATGGCACATCTTCGTGAGGTCTAGACACTTGACTTTAGTTAGCCTATTGCCCGCATAGACGCGCATGGAAATGTTCACTTCAACGAAATTAATTCAGACATTTATTGTCTTATCCTATTTTTCCTTCGTGTTCATTTTTTCAAACATTGTGCTGACGAATCAGGCTTTAAATTTGTAGTTGACGATATCTCATCATGATAATCCTGCAATATTCATTACTCGGATAAATCTCCATCAAAGTGTGTGTATCTTCTCAATAACATCTACGTATGCGTGATATCGAAATTATTAGTAAGTAAAAGTGAACTTTTGTTGAGGACCAAAACACTAGAGGAATGTTAACCAAACTGGTGCTCCAAAAGAAAACAAGTCGATGTATGAACATATGAATAAACACTTCTGTTTACGACCGATGAATTTTATGGAAACAAATCACTGTCAATGGTGCATACTGATTCATAAATAAAATGATCATCAATATAGCATTAACTCCTTTTCATCACATATTCGAAAAAAAACTATACAGTAATTATCGTAGTGTTTCAGGACTGTTTCCAATGTCGTCTAAATTCGAAACGTGAATTATTTTCAGGAATTCACGACATACGATATAAGTATTCCTCAGACTTCGTGCGGTGCATATTTCCAATAGAAAATTGAGTCCATCTGATCCTCCTATGCCCATTTTTCAGATAGTCATCGACGTGGCTTTCCATTCGGAAAGACGTCGCGTTGATAAAAAAACGACGCGTGGTTTTTTGACGTATAGACGTATGTCGAGATAGCATCAGGAATTTACATGTGAAAAATTGCATTTTCACCGTTCGAATGACTCTTGAGGGTCTTTGCCATACAATTTCCTCGAAAGCGGCGGGCTTTTCCGTCTGGAAGCGTCGTGCCTTGAATACTGGAGTTGCGAAAGTGGTGGGCTATTACAATAATATCAATGGAACTAGTGAAATGTATTTTTTCACCACCAACTGTAATCTGATGAACTGTTTATGAAAAGTCTGATTATCATTATCATCAACCTCGTGAAATAAAAAATGTAGTACACGATTTTTACGTCAATCCAGTTGTTCACTAAGTATGGGAGTTTCAATTCCAGATTGAATATCTTGAGATTTTTAAAAACTATTGAAATTATCATTGGTAATAATATTCATATTCTCATATATAAAATGATTCACTAAGGAATGAGTATACAAAAAAATTATTCGAATAAAAGTTGTTACATTTGCGCAGATACACAATTTCAAAATATTGAAACCACCAAAGGAATTCACTCAACTATCAATGATAACGTTATATTGGCACAATTTATAGTGTACCAATTTTCATATTTTTCTTGCTCTAGTATGACATCGTTATATTTCATGGAAAAATATATACTGGATGCAGAATTTAACGCTGAATTCGATGACGAAAAAATATACAGGTTATTTCATTTGAAAAAGTGAACTCGATGTTGTCTCGCTTAGGCTGAACGTACTGTATATAACATTTTAGGATTGTGTATCTGCCCATAGATATGTATATAAGAATTTCAATTAGATTTTTTTTTTATTTTCATTTCTAAGTGAGGTATTCTACTTACACACATAAATGGGCCTCCCTGTATACACTATCTGAAACATAAACGATTTTCAGCGATTCATGAGTGATGTTGAGGAAATTCACATTGCATAATTTCGACCAAATTTCGATATGAAGTCTTTTCTACTCTTTACATTATTTAGATTGGTAAGCATTATTTGACAAAATATAACTGTAAAACTTCCAATTACTCAGTATAAAATATTGCCATCGGTTTCTGTGAAACTGTATGGATTTTCTTGTATGGGTCTATCTCACAATCTTTCACTCATATAAATCAGTCTTGGGATTTTGAGATGCGCGTATAATCTTCAGTTTTCCATGTTTCATATGCCAAAATATTTGCAGTTCGCAAATAGTACGTGTCGGAAATCCAGTCGACTGACTATTTCGTGATTTTATCGTCATCGCCTTGTACGTCGATCAACAGTTTAGTTGATTGATTCGAAATGGCCGTCGCTGCGAATAAACAAAGTACGTGCCCTCGGCCGAATTACCTTCAGGATACAGTGAAAAGTCGAACTGTACGGCGAGAGAAAGAGAAAGACAGAGCGAGTGAGAGACGAACAGGGCTTTGTACATACTTCGGTTCAGGATTTTATTACTCCCACTTTACGATCATCAAGATTGCCGTTTATTGCTGGCAACATTGCGGCGACAATACCTATTCAATTTTGAGCTGTGTAATGGAAAAGTGGTGAGGTTTTGTGTCTATGTCATTCGGTTTGATTACCTTATCAGAAAGCAGCACACGAATGGATAGTTGGATAATATTGTCGTCATCGTTTTTTTATAGTCTCGAGATATTCCATATAAAAAATATATCTGGTTTGAAGTCAACTTCAGATTCGTAAAATAATTCTATTGATTAAAAATTTTCTACATGCGTTTATGAAATTATCTGTTCACTACTTGCAAAAAATCTCAATTACAAATTTCTAATATAATCGTTGAAGATACAGTGTAACCTATATAACGACACTAAAGGAACTGTGCATATTTTGACGTTGACAGAGTTGTCGTTCATTGCATGGAAGGAATATTTGCATAGGAAAAAGAGAAATTTTATTTCAAGCTATTTCGTAGTCTGTAATTTTTGTCTGTCGTCTTTTTTTGCACTAGTAATGAATTTTTTCACTTATTATTTCCACATCTTGCGATATTGAGGCATCTTGGTGATGAAAAAGTACGTTTCTAAATAATTTTGCTGCTTCCAAAGCTCATAAATGTTCGGTGAACGCTCAGGCTCTTCCGTCTCATCTTCTTAATGTTCATGATCTCAAGTTTTACTTACTGGATCCAAAATTTATTTGACTGTAACAAGTTATTCTCATTGTGGTTTATCCATGTTAGGAATTAAAATTTTTGTGAAGCAAACTCGAAAAATATTCTTTCAGAGTCAAATTCAAACCGATACGAGGAAATTAATAGTTTAGTATTCATTTCACAAATAAAAATACTAATAATGTTCCTAGTATAGTAATTTAGCCTCCAAACTTTCTAGACGGAAAACCCATCATACATTTCATGATAACGTTCACTCATGTCGCATAATGTTCGGGATGTAATAATCGCTTTTTATGTGCTATCAAGAAAACAGTAATATTTCCCACATCGCATGTCGAATATTCAAAATGACGTGTCAGAGTAATCGCTAAATCGGCCATAAAAACTGTAGAGTTTGCTTTAGAAACTGCAATCGTATCGTTCTTATTGTATGTCGTGTTCGCCTTTTCTATGCACAGTAATAATTTCAACATTTTTCCTCTGTTGCAGGTAAGCTTGTGGAGCGTTTGCGATCGAAGCTCGATAAAACTAAACTGGCACTGGTGAGTTGGTAATATAATTACTATTACGAGTCGATCACGAATTGACATTTCAATCTTTCATGCAGTCGTAGAATTAATTTCGAACAGCTTGTCGGTTACTGATCCGAACAGTTTTGATATTCTCGAGAATTAATTAAGTGATCGTTAAATTCAAGTTATGATCGCTACTAATACAAACGAACGTGGTGGAATGTGGTTGCGTTCTCGCTGTGGGTATTAAAAAACTTGTCATTACTCGGAAAATAACACCTCTTTATGAAAGATATTTACACAAAATCAATGAGAAGCTGGGAACCGGTCCTAGCAACCGAAGATATGTGGTCTTTGTGTCTTCCTTGGAGGTATTCAACTGCATCATATAATTGAGATTTACTGGTTTCTTTAGCCTGAAAGAGTTCACCATATTTGTTTAGACCATGCAAACAAGTGTCGAGTACCAGTAAAAATTGTATTTACTTTGAGAAGTAGATACTTCCTTATTCAATATGTGGATTATACTAATGCCTCAGTACCAAATCTCATTTTTGATTTTTCAACATTTTTGGGTTAGCATAAATTCATCAATGGTATTGATCTCGTTTATTAATCAACTCAGAAACATGATAATCAATACAGGGTCTTTCACGGTGAACTAAAGCGATAAATTTCTTGAAATAAGAGAAGAAAATGTTTATTTTTTTGGTAGACAACAAAGTTTTTTCCTTCCTCTGAAAGCATTCGGGGGAATTTTGAAACATAAATGAATTCAGGTTGATCAGAATTTTACTTCAGAAATCAAATTGAATTTCTACCTCCCATATTTTTTGAGTTATCTTGGGAAGATTTGAAATAATGGTATTTTCGTGTGAGATCATGGATTGAATATGAATAATTCATTAGGTATGTCATTGAAAAATATGAATTGACGATTTCTCCGATTCAATTTTGATCTTTACTATGAATCTTGTCCATGGTGTGTGTGAAAGGGATTCATCGTCAGACATTTTCAATTGAAGCTTCTCCTTCCACTGTCTGCAGTGCTCATTTCAATCTGCTACAACCACATACTTGCATCTTTCGAGTAGCTCCTATTTCTGTCGCATATGCGTGATGCACTACTGTTGTAAGTAACTCGTTTTATTTTTGCAACCCACTTACAGTGCGGCAAAAAATCACGAATGCACGCTTGGTTAGTCCGTAGGGTGCTCCGAACTAGACCCAGAGTCAATATCAGCTCGACTTCCTGACTGGTCTTCCGTAGTACTGAAAACCGCATAAAGAATTACTGTCATCGTTGGCGTGTGTAAAAGACGTTCTCTCTTTCCCTACCGTATATTCCCATGCCGAGACGTTACGGCAACCCGTCCATTACCATAAGGCGCATTGCGGAGGCCTCCGAACTATTCCAAAAGTTCGCCTATTTAATATCGCGATAAGAATTCTGCACAAGCCTTCCCCCTTCCTTCAAATTGCATCTACCTTGTAACGATCGCGGGAAGTAACTATCACTTATCTGCGGGATATGAAAACGAGCGAGCTTGGGAGGGCGATAAGGTAACTTCTCTTCGGGGTCGCACGGGGTAGTTTACTGGCAAGGAGAATTTTCGCAGCCGATAGATTGGTCGATCATCGGACAAAAATTGTCCCGAGTTCAGTTGGTGGCATCGCTATGAGAATTTTCCTCTTGAATCGCGTCTATTTCGCGAGAATCTCGTGAGGTAACAGCCACTTATCTCCAGGATGTAGAGGCGAAGAAGTGAGATAAGGTAACGTCTTGTTGTAGTCGCTTCAGATGGAAGTTGGGAGAAACTGTTATTCAGACGACGTTAGATACGAATTTCTTTAATGTAGTGACGGATGCGACACATGTAGAATTATTCTTTGGTCACAAGAAAATGACGCTTACTCGTTACGTATTTTGATTTTTGTTGATTTGGTTCTTTTTTTTTTTGTTGATTTGCATTTGATGCATCTCATTGTTTTCCTCCTTTTTATGTCTGTGTCTTCAATGACACAATCGGTAATGAATATCTGAACTATTTCTTGACTAGAATCAGAATTGGCTCTCAAATATGGTTGAGAAACTCTGTCGTTCCGCATTATCCCCGGAAATAGAACGACGGGATTTTGGCGGGGTCGCAAGTCGCCAGTGACTGTTTCCAACTAGCTTCGAACTCATTCGAACGACCGCTACGAATTTTATGGAATTTTCGCATTGCGTGAAAGAGACGGAAGGATGGTAATGATGACCCACTAGCATGGAAATGGGGTGTTGCTCCGCCCCGACGCCTAGGAGTCTAGACGCCCGCCGCCGCTATGGCCGTTCACAATATCTAATGCGTGTATACGGGATCTCTCACAACGATCGAAATCGATATATGTATGTACATGATTCTGAACAAGATACTTTTGGTGAGGTCAGGTATCACCGGAACTGACCCTTTCTTTTTCAAATGATATTTTTTTATGTTCTTATTTTGATGAATTCTCACAATGTGAATACAATCATACCCTATTTATCAATTGTTCAAATAATATTCCATCCTCAATCTAGTGTTTCATAGATTAGTATAAAACAAAATCCTGACATTATGTATGAAGAAGTTGAAAGGTGTTGAATGCAAATCGAATTTGATAAAAATGTCAAAAAAAATGTAGATGATTCAATTTTTCTCCTAAGTGACATTTTCTGATCGTCCTGTGTATTCTTTATCCGTAGATAGCGGACATTTCTATTTGTAGAGAGACCAACCTATCAAAAATTTGAATTTTCATCGAATGTATCGGGATTTAGTGTGGGCACTCTATATTTTTGCAATTCGTGTTCGGGTTTATGCAATATGGCTTTTCCTGAGAGTGCCGTATCGAATGCGCGCCATCGAGATATAGATGAAATTCCATTCGGGTTACATACATCGCGGTAATAACGTACATCTGTAGGATATCAGTGGAGCAGGTAATATGCATACTGTGCAATCTCTGATTGTACATTTGCATTGTGATTCAATTTCATGATCAAGCTGAACTCTGCTGTCTAAAACATCGAACCAGAATAATTTTCTTCTCACCATGCGACAATGTGTTCAATTCAAAATAATACCTCATCATCACCATCAGCTAACACGGTGACTTTTCAAAGTAGGTTCGACCGATTCAATAATAATTTGCAATGCCAGATTTGCCAAAAATTATTAATGCTCCCCTTGAAAATGTGCAGGAGAAACAGAGACAGTTAGTTCCTTCAAATCAACAGATTAACTTGGATTCCTTCATAGGCCTTACTGACAAATGACAACTCATCCTTTATTCAGTTTTAGTTTCGAAAGATTATGAATTAATTCATGGAATGGATATAACTTGAGCATTGGTTGTTCATCTATCAAATATTTAATGAAATTACATGTTTCCAAGAACGACAATGATCAATATAGTTGATTGAGGTTGCCTTAATTTTTAATATCAAATTCGAAGTGTGCATGATGTTATTGTGTGCTTCGTGAAGGTACTATATTACTGGAAATTCGAACCCTTCCGACGAACAATATTCCAATTGTTGCGATTATTCACGAGTTCAGAATAATAATACGCCAAAGTGAGCTTTTCCTCATTGAAAAGGGTTGAGACGGAAATGTTCTTAATAATGCAAGTCCCGTCAGCATTTTCCACTCTAACAGTTTAACAGGTGCCTAGCAGGAATACCGACATCAACTATAATCCTGCTCTTCAGGATGCTGATTCTCGACAAACAAATTCCTTTACGTTTTTCGTTCCATTGCAATTCAATCGGAAGAACAATGAAGCGAGCAAACTCTGAAAGCTCGAAATTCGAGTCGAACTATATTCTGGAGCTGCCCGAATCAGCGAAATAATTTTTCTTTCAAAATGGCCTCGTCACAAACAGAACAACGGATCGTGTCTTTGCAAGATCTATATTGTCGTCTGCTCAATGAGTATTATGACAAGATATACAGAGGGTTGAGATAAGGATGAACCACATGTTTTTTCGGAAATTCTAGAAAATTAGAAAATTTTGATAATTCAAAACGCGTAGCATAATATAAAGACTCCCTATGCAAGACTTATACAGAATTTGATGCTATAGTAATTGAAAAGTTATCAATATTGCGTTTCGTCTTCATAAAATTATCAACTTTTTTATAATGCACCTTGTATTAGGTAGAGGTTTTTATTACTACGTTGCCAAAAACATTCCTTATGTTTCAAAATTAGTTTTCCTTCGAAATGAACAGATCTGAGTATAATATTTTAAACATTACGTGGGTTTATTTCATGTCATCATATTCACCAAGTTTAAACTTTAAGAATTTCATGAACGATCCTATTTCTTTCCAAAATTCTTATCGTCTGAAATGCAGCATGATAACGTATCAAATTTCCCCTTATTCGTTAAACATCCAGCCATCCATTGGATGAACAATAATACAATCAGGGCGGTGATGTCATTCAATAAAGTCATATAAAAAGATTATTGTTATTTCTATCGCAGTTCGTAGAATATGCTAATCCGAAACGAAATGGGAATAGAATAGATAGAATACCACTCGATTTGTTGAGAAAACAAAATTATTGTTTGGATAACAATGAACCATTGTTAAATTAACAAGATCATGTGGTTATCCAGAATTATATGCGCTAAGTTTATTTCATTCAATCAAGTCGATAGTATCTATTATTCAAGCTTATCTTCACCACTATTTATACTATTTTTTACGCTGAAGAAGTACAGGAAAATATCTCAGAACTCGTTATAACAAGGAAACCTCGTAGTATATTGGATATCAAAATTCTCGGTACTCAATAAATATGATGAATTCCAACCAACACGGTTCACCAGCAATTAATTATCCAAATCCGATGTGCTGTTATTCCATAATTCACTGAGATAATTTGACGTTACTCATTTCAAATAGCGTTAGACTAATACCAGCAGATAATTCCAATTAGAATGAGAATACGCTAGGGTAACAGCAAACTCCCATATATTATAACGTACCTCCTTGTATTTATCTTTGCGGTGAACCTCATGTTATCGCGAGCAACTGTGCTTGATGAGATGATGAATCGGATTTCACAATCTCTGTGAACGTTCTCTATTAGAATTAACGATATCAAAGAAAATCTACCGATATTTTGAAATGTTCACAAGTATTCCTTAAAATCTGGCATTGGTCTCTTATAAGACAAAATTATTAAAAAAAATCCAATTCCAAATACTGTTCAGAGCGGTTGATCAACAGTAAATTGAAAATTTCCGTGGAGATTTCCCTGTTGATAACTGGAATCAAAAGCTTCCTCATTCTCCCTGTTATTTTTCTATGAAATTATGCTCTCGTCTCGGTTGCCTTGGTATAAATTGATTGATAAAAGTAAGAGGGTAGCTCTAGAGCAAACAAAGGTACGGCCGGGCATTCAGCAGAAAGTGGGTTGTGGATTCAAGGACCGCTTGAAACGATATTCATACGGTCGTTAATGCCAGCACTAGAGGGCAGGAGGAATAATTGACGGTATGAATTAACGCAGTGACTGATAAAAAATAACGTTGAACTTGGAAAAATGGCTGAGATATATTATACTCAACTTTTGACTCAATGTCACTCGATCGCGAATAATATTTGTATTCATTTTTCTATACATGATAATTTTCTATTAGTGCGTATATCAACAAATTGAAAGCATGGAATTCTTTTCCAGAACTTGGGTTCAAATAATCTTTTTTTTTTGTCGAATAATCGCATGTCATTGAGAAACACCTTGTAGAATGAATGAACCATTGAAAATGAAACGACGGCCCTGTAGATTAATAGAACTGGAGCATTAATAAATATGACTCAAGAAACATGCTTTAATGGTGAACTAAAAGGCAAAAATAATTATTGATTTAAGAATAAATTAATTTACAGAAACATTGTTATTGTAAAAAAATATAGTTTGCTACATAGATCGATATCAATAATTATTTTCGTCTTTTTAAGTTCAGTATGCAATTTATCTACCCTATTTGGAGGTGATGAGATAATTTTGTATCATCTCGAAATTTCCATAAATTTGCGACTTCATTATTCTAATAGTAGGGCACTTAATTAAAACGACATATTCAGCAGGTGTTTCTTCACAAGTTCCGAAGCTAGGTCGTTTAGCTGAATAATTAGGGCGTTTCAATTCATAGCCGACCAGTTCTTGTTCTTTTTGCCGCCAGAGGCTGGAGAGCGAAGTTGTTAGTTAATAAGGCACGTACATTGTTGCTTCGTTACAGAAGAAAAAATGCCTCACTTTTAAAAAATGTCGTTTTTAATTCCAATACAGCCTCTACGATATTTCATTTACCTGGGTAAATGACGAGAGGCTGCCAATATTTAGCACAGTAAATATTCCACCTTATTGTAAATTGTGAATATTCAGCACCTGATGAAGAAGTCAGAGTTACAATTCAAACGTTTTCATTTTTCAATGTTTTGTCGAGTCGGTCTTCAATTTTGGTACACTATTCGTTTCAGTTTGATCGCACGCCGCAAAGTAATGATTCCAAGTTTCGTAATTAAAACAAAGTGCCGAGTCCTGGGGGTAATCAACGTCTGCTTTCTCTCCGATCACGTGTAATCCGATGAAGTGAAATTGGAACTTTTCGCCTTCAACTATATATATCCACATTGGAAGCCTTAATGAAAGAGCCTCTTCGGTCGTGCTTCGTCAAATGTTCCGTTTGAACTCGGCGTGCAAAGGAACCGATCTCCTACACAGAAACTTTCTACGTGAATTACATGAAAAAACGATGGCTCCGATTCTAAGGCTGCGCTTGCGCAAGCGACTTCCTGAATGGTTATTTAATTGCACTAATTCTGTGATACACCCTGTGTACGCGAAAACGGCGCCATATTCGTAAGGTACCGGCATGTTTATTATTGTCGGTGAAAGATATTCATTAGTCAGTCAGAGGATTTCGTGAGGCAGGCTATTTAATCACGGAGTCGCTGGGAATTTGCATATTTTATAGGCGGAAGGAAGTTCGAGGTTATGTTATTCAAATTTGGGGCACATAACGCATTCTTTAAAATGTTTTTCCATGGAGTTCTTCAGAAATTAGGTTCATTACAACGGTCGTATAAGCTTCGCGATCACGAACACAATGCTGATGAGTTATCGACTAATAAAAATGAATTGCGCACGACTACAAAGAAATTAATTTCCAACTCCATTCGAATATCAGTGGGAGGCAACTGTAGAATTGATATTATCCCCTATCAGAAGAAGTAATTGATTTATTCTCGAAGCGTAACGATTTTACAACATTTATAATATACTTCATCATTTCGTGTTGGGATATTTCAATGAAACGAGCTTCAATAACTCTCGATAATTACGGGAATATAAACCGTCTGCCTCTTGGTATTTGCAGTCACAACAAAATACTAACAACTGTTGAACCTCACAAACAACATTCATCATGTCTGATTTTATACATCAGCTTGCAGAAGTTTCGAAATAGTCTAAATTCGAAAAGTTGTACTGAATGATACTTACTGATTGCAAGAGATTTGGAGTCGTTAGCTATAGAGACTGTCAAGAATAAGTTTCATAGACTCAAGGGCGTCTGAATAAATATTCTTTCAGCGTGGAATTAAATCGATGATAAAAATTGGTTTCAAGTTGATATACACCTATATTTATTGAATAAGAGAACCATCATCATGTTTCTTTCCTGAAAATGATCTTACTTTTGTAGCAAAATTTCATTGACTCAAAAACATGCGCATTTTGAAATGGAGACAGCTTAGAGTTGTCAAAGAAATGAGTTTTCTCAATCTGATTTTTTTTTGTGCATGTGTCTTCATTGTTTAGACTGATCATTACGAACGGACAACTCGAACAACGAATATTCAAATCCGAAAATTCGTCACGACTTTTAATTTATTATGTATGTCCGACGGCGAATCACAGTCCTCGGTTTTTTCGATGGATATTATGTTTCCGGCCGAGAGGTCCCTCTGCACGTTTCGCATTTCATCAATCATTCCTCAGAATACAATGCACACTCGAATCGAACCGCTTTCGAGGGGTTGGATGTAAACATCGCGATCGCGATTTCCGGCCACTTGGGTCGGCCACAGTCAATCTGTCAGTGTCATTGTCGTTGAGATATTAGAGGCGAGCGACAGGCGAGAGAATTAAACATTTACCGGGTATTTTCACCAATGGGTAGAAAGAAACCAAAACAGTATTCCAAATCATCGTGCCAATTCCATCAATTCGTTCTGGATAATAATTAGATTCATATAAAAATTCATTAAACTTTGAGGTTTAAGCCAATTTTTGTTTCGGAAATAATATCGGCAATTACTATTTAAGAAATACTCGACTATTAGTAGGATGAATCACAGTCTCCAATAAAAAAACACGTTATATAGCAAACCATACCAAAATTAGAAAATGAATTTTTAGTAAAAAGTGGGAGATGCTTGATATCCAGTGTACGTATTATTTAATTCTTGTATCTATAAAAGAAAACCCACAATAATTAAGTATCTAAATCTTCTGTACCTCATACCCATGTGTAGCAATAAATGTAGTTTATTTTCATTTCATCTAACGCATTGAGTTTTATGTTTCTTGTGCGGAGTTTGAAATCGAAATTCATATGATGTTTGTTTTTATATAAATACTATACTATTTTTATAGAAACTGGACACCCTGTAGGTATATTTATGCAGGTTTTGATAAAACTTGTTATTTTGGGTTTGTACATATTGGATTCAGTGGAAATGATTTATGAGAACGAGAAATAACTTTCAGTTGTAGAAATAAGTAGATTTAAATTTCTGAATTCACTTTTTCAACCCCAACCAATTTCTCTAGGGAAAAGGGCCGTGACAATGTGACACAGCTCAACATTTTATATAAATTCAGATGCAAATAACGCAGTATACAGTACGAAAATGATGATCAAAAAGCTTTTGAAACTTTGTTGTGAGTGTACTGATCCATCTTGAATTTTTCAATACTCAACATCATGGAATCTGGGATTTTTTTAGGTGTTCTTCATGAATTGTGAATGCTTCTTTTATTGATATGATACTTCCTAGACGTATGCAAGACGTATACAAGATATTTCAAATCAGGAGTTGAAATTAGAAAACACCAAAGAGCGTCAACCTTCCTCCATGAAAAAAAGCTGAAAAGAAATAATTGCCGTTTCTATAATAATAGCTACAACACACTGTATTCAAATAGCATTGGAGTTTACATCAACATAAATAACTACTCGGTTCTCTGCCTGCCTCCGCAATTATTTCGTATTGTTTGTGGTAGATGAAGATTTATGGGGATTTCTGCAATAGGCAATGACTAGTAGAAGTCGCGGAATACATTGATAAACGAAGATGATGAGGCTCTTTTGTATTCTTCGTGATGCGAGAGGAGGAAATATGAATCATTATATTCTAATACGAGACTTCGAGATGAAAAGAATCGACAAATGGATCTTTCATTGCCGATTACTCAGTATTTTATAGATTTGAATCGTTAGTTTCTATCCGAATATGAGAAATGTAGCATGAGCGAATAACAAAAACTTCAAGATATTTTCATTGAATGCAATGTGAATATTGATTTGGAAAAATACAGTTCTAAATAAATTTTGTTGACAGAGAAGTCTACTTCCTACGAAAGAATAAATAAGTTTAATTTGAATTGATCTCAGAGAGTTCTGAGACGTAAACAGATATGAATCTTTGTCAGATTGTCATCAATAAATGCATGAACTCATTCTAAGCTGAATGTCAACATCGATATTCAGAAAATCCACACTTAAAGTGTGAAATTTGTGAAATTAATGTAATTCAAAAGTGAAAGTCTCTCAAATTGAATTATTCTGTACCATTTCTTACCGATCATTTCATATTGACTTTTTCTTGTTTTCTGAAGTAGGAGCTTTGTTGCCAGGTGTATGATTCTACAAATTGTTGGTATCCAAAGTTTCGGAATTTTCGAATTTTGAAATCACGGCGAAAAATGTTATTTTGTTATATCATATAATATTACATTCCTACAAAGCTATCAACTTTGTAAATGTTATTAGAATCACGTGTTCAATAAAATGTAACCAGCAAGGTTCAGAGATCAATTCAGATAATTTTATCTTGCGAATATGCAATAATGTCAATTTGTGTTTTTTTGATTTAATGATCTCATTATCTTTTGATATATTTTTATTTCAATTGAAACTGGAGAAATCTGTTCATCCAAATCATGTAATTGAGAACATTTCTCATTAACGTTGAGAAATGAGGTGTGTCATTATTTCAAAGGACCATAATTAATGTTGGGTACGAAATGATGTTATTCAGTTGGAATGGTTGAAGAGGTGAAGACGGCCGCTGGAATCATACAAAATTGATAGTCATGACGTCGGCTCTGCCGTCCGATTCTTCTGTAAATTGCATCTATGACTCGACTACTAAATCGAAGCCTCATCGATTCTGTCAGCGATGCCGACAAGTCCTCACATATGTCGGAAGAGTAGATCTCTCTGCAGTGCGTCGTTTCCACATTTGTATTCCCATCAGTGACGGCACGTCAAACCGCCCCCTCCTCCACCCTTTTTCGTCCCCCCGTAGCGTCTCGCAGCGTCTTTCGCCCCGGCCTGCCGTTTAATTGGATTTCTTTCTTTGTTCCAAACCCTCGTTTGTGAATTAACTCCATTGTCTACCGCCACCTCTGGTCCAGGCTCTGCTGCCGCATCTGCTTTATTTCGCCCTCCTCCTCCGCTAACCTCAATGTATTCCTGCGAAAAGCGCCAACTAGGACGTTCGAAACAAATTCGATTGGAGTCGATAATGCCGAACTACCGAAGAAGTCTCGTTTATCAAATACGTACAACTAGGGATGGCAAGTTCCAAGACAGAGTCGCTCTATTTCGGATGAGTTGGTATTGCAGCATACTCTATAATGCAGCCAACGGCTCTAAAAGAGGAGAGAAAAGAGAGAGAAAATATACTTTATTGTCGAAGAAACAAGTTCTTATTGACAAAGCTTAACTTAAATATACATTAAAAAATGAACAAATTGCAATTCCAAACAAGTTCACGAATATGATACAATATGTCTAAGAAATAATAAGCACATATATGTGTATAAAGCGGACAAAGTACCTATATATAATGTAAAAAGGGAAAAAAAAATATTCAATTCACAATTTTTTTAAAATGTCAAACAATTAAAATAAACTACTGCATATGTATGTAAAATGAGATTGCTTTGTAGAGTTTTTAGATTGAGTTAATGTGAGCGTTTCACAGTGGATGCTCCCTCAAAAGATTCAGGAGCAAAACGGAAAAAGTCCCTTTTTATTCAGCAACGTATCCGGTTAGTGTCCTTCTCGAGTGCAGTATCGTTTTATTCGTAAACTAATCACAAGAAGACTAATCCCTTAATTCGGGTTCGTTTCAGGGCAGGCCCTGATAATGTTGCGGCAAAGCGAACGTGAAGAGCAAACTCGGGATTTTCTCCTTGTTTAAGTGCTAATCAAGTAGGGCGAGCGCAGTTCATCAATTAGTCCAGATTCTGAGACGGCAGAGTAATAGAAGGTCGCGCAACGTGGAAAAGAATCGGCTGCTCCGCAGCAAAGGGGGGTAATTGGGCTTCTGGGGGTAAGCGGCGCGCTCTGAATCGCTGATTACGCTCGGCCTTGCACAGAAATGAAGACTTATGTACCCTTTCCTTTCCGGGAATGGGGACGGAGATATAATGCGACCGGCTTCGGAAAAACCGCATATTTATACTAATGGAGGCATTATGGAGGAATTTTTTAATTTCGTCTTGGAACTGTGCCATGATTTATGAGCGTCTTAATTAATAGCGAAACAGATGTGCGATTTGGACTGGAAACGTTGGTAGGAAAGAAGCGCCACGGTGCAAGTCGATAAAGTGAAATAATACATTTTTTTTCCGATATTCTAGTTGACAGGCTGAAACGGGGTGAATCAAATTTTTACGAATGAAACTTTAGAATGCTGATTCGACGATACTAATATAGTGAGTAGGTAGAAATCATTGAATATTACAGGAGAGACAATCCACTATGGAAACACTTTCCTATTTAAGAATTAATGTTGAGATCTTATGAACCAATTGCATAAAAAATATTTCACTTCGAAAACAGATCAGATTGGAGTGGGGCCTCTGAGATTCTGGTAGCCTCTTCCATGATTCTGATTAATAATAATAATTATAATAATAATATATAATTATTCACTATTGGATATATTCCTCAGTGATTTCGCTAGACCACAGTAAGGTCCCGAACCAATAAGGGCATATCGTGCTCCTCAGACTGACTCATCAGCCTCTTAGTATTTCAGATGGAACAGACTTCATGTTATTCTGGTAATTATTATAATATATTCATAATAATTCTTCAACTACAGGAGAATATTTCAATAAGAGTTTGTTTCATCCCTGAACATTACAGGATGTCTCCTTTCGTGAGAAGTTTTACATAAAAAAAAACACCTTATGAAACATATTGTGTTCTAGGTTAATTATTCTCTAACTTATGTAGCTTTTGGGCTATTCTGTCTTCGTTTCGCAAACAAATTCACACGTTTGAACAAAATTCCAACCCCTTTCTACTACGTGTCATTATACAAAATACCCTGAGACCCGAACGAACCGTATAATCTCGAACCGAAACCACTTGCCGACACAACTCGTCCTGTTCCTGTTCGGTGTGTCGAGGGCTGTAACACCGAACTTTATCTCGTTATCGTCTTATTTTCTTCACTTTTCGTCCCTTCATTTCCTTAATACCTACGAGCCACTCCATCCGGCAACATCTTGTCAAGATTATCGGCGTCGGCCGTCTGCCCGCCCATTACATAAAGCATAATAAGGCCCCAACTATTATTTTCCGAGCAATTCGCCCCGATAATACGGGGAAAGTACGGTCGCCGAGATATGCGGAGCCTGCCATTACCGCCATCTCGTGTCGAATGCGACGACGCATTGTTCCGTATTCTACACTTTGTAGGTGAAAAACGACCGTTGATTATTATGAAGATGAAGACGAAGACCATTCTATAATAGATAGAAAGGAATCTGTCGAATATCTTGAGATTTCGATCAGCTGCTGTATTGGAAAACCTCGCTCATCGATCCTCAAGGCTTCGATAGGTTGTTGAAAAACATTCCAATCTTTGAAAAAAGTGGCAAGCAGCAACGCCACATTTTCTGGCGAGCTGTCACAACTTCTTGCTGAAATTAATAAACTTTAATATTCAAATGATATTAAGCGGTTCCAAGTTGAAATTTGCATTCATGCACATGACACCCTGATTAATTCGAACTGTTACTGATACCTAATCTAAAATAAGAGTAAATTCGAACAAATCGAAAATAGACCGTTCGCACCGACATTCCATAAAAATTATATGATTCTGAATCTCCTCCTTTCCCGAATTATATGTCTGCTATATAGTTGAACAGCTCTCGGATTCCTCGAGTTTGCCATCGTGGAGAAGCTCCGGCTTCAGCTTTATTAAGTGCCGGGAAGGCGGATAATTGAACAAGTTTCCGCAAGTTTTACAAGATGTTTGATTGGGGTTTAATCAAGTGGCAACATTATAACGCGAAATCTCGCCGAAAAGTTCGCCGCTCCAAATAACTACAAGAAATGATGCGACCCGTCGGGTCATCAAGATTTTTATTAGGCACTTGACTTCTACGGCAATAAATACGGGAATCGACCAAGTTTCGACGTGAATGAAGGTGAAAGAAATGAAGAAGTAGGTGTAGAGCCTCGGGTGAGGAATCAGAACTTCGAAAGCTGTGGAGGGATCTCGGTTTCCTTCTCACAATCAGAGAATTTGTATTCAAGACAATAAATGCTCGGTTATTTGTGTAAAATCATTATGCAGAAGTTGGTTACGAAGTTGGAAGATGTTCTTAAGTAAATATTGTGACGTCTCGGTATTAGCGATGGAATTCAGTTAGCTATGTTCTTCGGTTGGAATATTTCGGGGAAATGGAGTGGTTCATTCGGGATAAATGACTCGCGAAATGTCCTATTCAATATTCTGTAAGGGTATCGGGAGGAAGTGGAATTTCGTCTTTTCCTGATGCGGAATTCGATATCGGAATACAACAACGGAATCGTCAGACAAATCCCACGACTATAATACAATTGCTCGCCCATCATGATGAACGTGATCTGGGAGAGATTGTCTGAATCATCGGCGATTATTAAAACATGGGAATCATACATGGTATACTACGATCGCTATTCCATAAATGTACCTACAGCTCTAACAAAAAACTGCTAATTCACACATCGATTGATCACATACTGTGATAATTATCACGTTGATTAACTAGTTGTTATAATGGGAAATAAAGACCTACTCATCCTATTAATATTCCCATTTAATGTACAGAGTGTCTGAAAAATGTGGTTTATTTTTTGTATTCACAATTTGAAAATAATTAGATGAAAAAGAAGTGCCGTTAGAAATCGAATTCGAATAAGATAAAGGCCTAAAAACTGATGGGGTAGCTTGAACTTGTAACAACAGACAAGGAACTCTTATTTTTTGTCGATATTATGGAACATCTTAGGGAAATTACGTTTTTGTAGTGCCTATTAATATAAATATTTTTCCATCTTCATGGGAACTGAGAGACAATTTCGTAGACACTTTGTATAAAATAAGTAGTAAATGACAGAATAAATGAATGAAGAAAAATCTAAATATCAATGATGTTGTGGTACAAATTTTGTTGTTCGTTTTTAATTTAGATGGTGTCATAATTCTGACTTTTATTTCGGTTATTGAATCGTGAATAAAGTTTTCGAAAAAATCTACAGAAAACAGTCTGAAATGCAAGTATGCCAAGCCAGGCATTTCATAGACGCAAAGGGTTACACCACAAGGTATCATATATTGAGCAAAATTTTTTTCCACGTCAATACCCATATATTTAATATTATTTTCAATCTTTGTGAGGTATTTAGATAATTTTACATGAATTCTTTGAGATAATCATATCACAAGCTGGTTCAATTTATCCGCAAAATCCAAAATTTCGCGCTATGGCTAATAATTTGGCCCCCTACCATATACCAATTCAACCAAATATCATTTTCTGATATTTGTCGAACTGAGAACAAACACAGTCCGAAATTGGGTGCCTCTCGGTTCTTTCGTCAGTTTTGATATACGAAATGTCTATTTTGAGTTCAAAGTTATTCTCTTTTGACTATGGCTTATATTATCCGAAAATGGTCGTCCCATATTCATTCTTTAATTAAAATTCATAAACATCTGAATATGCACGCTGTGCCCACGAAACGGCGTATAAATATTTCATATAATCCTGGATAAGACGCTCCACCGTGGGCATCGAGGCGTTACCAAAACTCTTCGCTGCGCCATCTGCTACGTCGTTACGTTATGTAATAGAAGTGGACGGAAAAATTACACATCCAAACTGCAGAGAAATAATTTACCATGAAGCACTAGACCTGATTGTTTCCGTGTTTCCTTTGTTTCATTGTTTAGCTCAGATGGCTCAAATTACTTCTACTCTATTCAAGGTCATATTTAGAACATGAATGAATTAATTCAGTAGGTATTCTATGAATATGAAATTGAACAGAATCGTAACTGAGTTTGGGTCCATGATTCCAAATGGAGGGATGAAGATAATATCTTACCAAGAAGAGTTATCAATCGATTAGCACACGAAAACATAACCTTTAAATCTCGACGACGTGATGGTGATCATTTTAACTCTGTTTCCATGTCTGGAACTGTATGAACGAACCTTCAACTCTATTCATAGGAAACTGATTAATTGAATCCATTTATATTTACGAGGCTCGTTCTATTTATAGTCTATTTATTTAGGGAAGAAAGTAAGTTGTGAAAGCTTGTCTGTTTCTATCTTCATATAGTCTTCATATCAGTTGCATCAAATCTCCCTCTGATGTACAAATATACTGGGATTTTCATGACTCAACATTCATAACAATTGAATAACAATATAGGTACTTTTACTGGTCATGATATTTGATCGATAATGCAACCATTTTCTGGGTTTCTTTCAATATAACTGCTTCGATTTCACTATCAAATATTTGATCCTTGAGTATGGATTTGGAATAAAGATAAAACTATATACAGAGAGGCACCACATCACATAGTTGTGGAGGTTATAGCATTCAAGCTCGTGATCAAAATTTTGACTCATCCAGCGAATGATTCTTTGATCTAACGTATATACTTCCTTCAATTTTGTATTCGTGGGTTGACTAGTTTATACATGTTCTTCGAATCGCTCGCCGATTAATTCTGATGTGCATCTCGAGACCGGGCAAATCCTGTTCGAAGATCGTGATGGAAGTTGGCAGCAAGTTTGCAGATTAGGAGAACGCGATTAGTTCCACCAACATCCCGATGTCGGGTTATCGATCTTATTAACTTAATCGAATCGTCGAGTAGATGTTTAGGCTGCCGCTAGCGTGTCATCGAGGCTGTTTGTTTGTGCTCGCTGGACCATGCAGATCCTTCGGCCTCAGGCATCCAGATAATCCGCCATGATTTGCCGAGATCATTCGATACCATCGGGTTACTATAGAGGCTCACTAATTCGGATTTAACACTTCCTGCCACGCTTGCGTACGATGTACGAGAGTGGAAGTGATGTCCAGTGAAGTCGTCCACATCTTTTCCAGAACTCGAAACCCAGATATAATTAAGCTTAGTTTGCGATAACTTTTGGACGTGTTGTGTTTACGACATTGTTCTCATTTTATGGCTAATTCCGAGTCGTAACATGTCCGGAATGTACACAACGACGATTATTTGGTGACTGTGATTAATGCCTCGCGGATTATGATAGATGACTTCGCCAGAAATGATTCACCAGCTCTCGGACCTCGTTCGGTCGATACTATAAAAATATTTGCTGATGTAAATGAAAACAACGCTCCATGGCCTCTTTCATCGATCGTTAGGGTTTCCATCCCCTAAGGAAACTCAACATTTCAACATCTGTCAAGCATGCAAATTGCAGAAGCTCTCTGAAAAGAAAGAATTCGCTGTCGTGGGCCATCAAAAACTCGCCTCGTGAATTTTGGACTCGCCATAATTGAGTTAATTCAAGCTCGAGTGTGTTTATGAATAGAGCCAACCCTCTCGCCTCACCAACACCATAATCGACGTATAAATTCCAACCCTTTGTACGAGGATATTGTCTCTGCTCATCCCTTTCTGCTAGATATTTCTGCGTTTAATATTACTCATATTCATTATTCTCGGGAAGCAAGTGTAATGTTAGGCGGTTTCCAATTAGTCTCGGCCCTAATTGAATCTTGGGGTGACGGAATTCTTTGTTACCCAGTCGTTGAGACACTGGAAGCACCGTACTTCTACCCTTTCTCTATCGGCTCTGCTCGTGACAGCTGAGATGGTTGGCAAAGTTCCCTGAAAGATTGCACCGAATTATCTGATATCTTTCTCTCGAAATTAATATTATTCTATATTACAACAATCATTGATTGAGGTTGTTCTTATTTATTTATTTATTTATTTATTCATATTTGGTGGTATCACATAAATATTTCCACAAGTCAATAGTCCACTTAAGGTAAGATCTTACACCTACTCTTATAAATATCTAGATATAAAACATTCATACCTGCAAAATACATTCTTAGTCTCATGCATACATATACTCACACTTAAGAACATATACAGGTTTCAAGTCGAACACACATAAGCTGAACTGGCACTATCGTATATAAAATGCAAAATATAATGCAGATGAAAATCAGAATATTCCAATAAAATGAAGTGCAGTAATGTCAAAAATATGGTAACAAGTATTTAAAAAAAAAGACAAATGTACAATGTAATCAGAACCTATCATTTAAATATCTCATAAAATTCATCAACACTGAAAAGCGCATTATCAATCAGGATGTGTCGGATCTCCTTTTTGAAGTTATTTATTGGAAGATATTATTACAAGTCCTTAATAGTTACTGATGGTTTTTGACATCTGGATTGTCTCGGACGAGTCCGGCATTCCAGCGCATTTCAAACTCGTCAAATGAATATTAGTGGATTTCTTGGAAATTCTTTGTACGAAATGTTGACAGCTTTGCTGTCATTTGTTTTCAACTCAAAAGCGTTTCGAACAACGACGAATAATATGGGATTTATTATTTTTGTACAAACCATTTCAAATTGTTACGATTCTATAAACTTGGTGTCCATGATTATTTTGCTCATCAATCCCAGCTTCAATACGAATCTTAGCAAGAAATTTCCTGTCTCTGAGATTATTCTTTCAATAAATAATAATCTGGGTATATTATTTCAAAAGAAAATTTTTGAATTCATGTAAAAGCAACTAAATCAAACCAAGTTTCTTGGACTACTAAAATATTTGTAAACTTGGATTATACAATATATTATACAAATCCATGATTGCTGACTGAATTATCCTCAGGGATATGTAAGAAGTGGTTCTTTTCGATGCGTTCGCAAATGATTTCCTGTAAAACGACTAACAACCTACAACTCTGTCTTCACATAATTTGATGATCAAATAAACGAGCACACCTAGGTTCATCCCTAATTCAATATCGCTCATATTCAAATCTAGCTCGAGAAGAGCCTCCCCTCTCTCTCTTCAACGTCCAATTAGTCGCGCCCTCTTAATTGAATCCCATGCTGGGTGCTGCGATGTTGCCACGCGGTATATCCTTTCAACGATTGTTTCCGGGACTATTTCATATGCATAAATGTAAATTCGCTGGTTGAATGCCAGGTAATGATTGTGTAATGGAGGGCTAGAGTATACCTTGTTATGTTTGATTGTGTCAACGTAGCATAGTCGTCGACATCGGAGGTTGATTCTACGTATCGCGACACCTTCGCGCATCAACGGTCGTGGTCTAGCCTTGTTTGTATTTCGAGTTATTAGTGTGACTCATGGCTTTGTTGGTTCTACACGGGTCGAAGTTGTTTTTTCCGTTACATTATACATAGTCAATTAGCAATAAGGACTCGGAGGGGCGCGATGTGAATCTATGGTTATCGATCCCTGAGGGGATAGTTTTCCTTTCTTTGCCTTCAGATCGATGGCCGATATACATCGAATCCCTTTTTATTGGGCGGTCGATGACCTCTGCAGACACCGGCAACGGATGGTCTGGATCTGATTAGAATAATCAAACGTTCTTATACTTCACCTGCATCGGCAGTATTATCCATTCATAAAGAAAACACCTGCTAAGTCGCATACTTCATTTATAATCAGTGATGGGTGGACGAAATTAGAGATGGAAAACAGTTTTTTCATATATAAAACTTCTCACGAAAGGAGACATCCTGTAATGTTCAGAGAACTCCGTGAGAACCAGGGAAAGGAGGTAGGAATTGGTGTTCTTTTTAAATTTCTGAAGGTCATATGCCTCGGGGAACACCTCCCTGGGCAATGTGTTCCAGAGCCTCGCTGTTCGTTGGACGAACGAATCTTTGAAAATAGATGTTCTGCAGGTCACTAAATTAACCACAAAGGGGTGTGAAGACTGGATTGAACGGGTTAACCTCGAAGAGACCGCCAAAGGAGGGACGATTGTTGATATTTCAGAAGAGCACCGCCCATGAAAATATCTATAGAATAGAGACAGATCGCTTACCCTTCTACGGTGTTCCAGAGAAGTAAGCGAGTTAGTAAGCGAAGCATCACCGACGAGACGAATAGCCCTTTTTTGGACAGAATCCAACAGCCTCAGGATATGTTTAGGTGCCGCACTCCAAATATGGGAACAGTATTCCAGGACTGGTCGGATTTGTGCCTTATAGATCGTAAGCAGCTGACTGGAAGTGAAATAGCTCCTGACACGAAACAGAAAACCAAGTTTTTGGGATGCACTTTTAGCAATTGATCTCACGTGATTTTCCCAAGAAAGGTTATTGCTGATAGTTATACCAAGCATCGAGATGGATGACTTCAAAGGTATGGTCACCTCTGACAAGCTTATGTTGGGCATTGTGAGGTCGGCTTTTTTGGAGAAAAGACATGCTTGTGTTTTGTTTGCATTGAAATCCACTCAGTTTTTGGATCTCCATTCGAGAATTGTTGCCAAATCCATATTTTTGTTGTTAACATTTCTTCCTCGTTCGTTTTTGATTTGGCGGGCTGTAAATTGCCCAATTCCATTATATTTGATGATCTGTTGGATTGATCTCAGTCCAAACGAACGATTAGCAACCCTTCATAGATGTCTCCTAGAAGCGAGTTGATAAATTTTAAATGAGCTTGTTCTGTGAGTGGTCGTTACTTCTACGTTGAATTTTTCAGTACAGCCTGCAGCGTGCATTTCCAACCAGAATCCCCTCGTGAATCACTATTTGGGACGTATAGTATCTGGTTTACTTGCACTTTTCACGTGAAAGCAATAACGAAAGAGCAGGATCGTTCCGTTCATTGAACACGAACGATATTAAAAGATCGTTGGGGGAGTTTGGAAGTTTCGCGAAAACTTCTCGCATCGGTCTCGAACTTCGACATATTAACATATGAAAGGTCTGCCAGCCCGTATAAAAGACAAAACGAAGACGGGCGTTATTTATTCAGACGTTTATTCGAAAAAGTTGGCGAATGTTCGCCGAGAAGAAGGCTGACTCGCCATCACCAATTCAGGTGATTCACATACTAAATTGAAAGACCGCTATGACTGTTTGAGAGTAAATGTCTACTTTCAGTCCTTTCTAGGAACTCAATTTTCAGATGCTTGAAAACCTTCCAATGTTTCGAAACGTATTAACTGATGACATTAGTCCTTCTAGAAATTAGTGATACTTTCTGATAATTTCTGACGAATGGATTGGGCACACCAACTGAAAAGTCACTGACTTTTGTGACGCGCATTTCAAACTCGTTAGCAACCAGTCTGGAGAATGTCTAGCGACAAATAGAAAACTTTTGGAATCAGTGGTGGCATTCTAACATTCACTGATGAACCCATGAATATTCATTGGGGACATCTCAATAATCGTTTATATCAGCAATTTGGATATCAAAAGAATATGCGGTGTATTCGACCTTGCACAATCTATCTTTGTTGAGTAAGTAAGGCGAATCGTTTACTGGCTAGTCTGAAGAAGACATAAAAATGTCGACGTCGTCCTGTAGACATCATATACCGGATTCCGATTTATTGGTTAAACATCGCAGGCGAGACATTTAGAAACGAGAGTTACAACTGAGTACGTAAGTCCTCGCCTAGAATCAACTTGCCTTATAGGGAATAACCAGCTCGCAAACCGAAGTACGTACGTATGTAGTATTCGTTACTGTGCCAATTGGAAGCATTAGAAAATTATCACCTTGTTTGAAGTTTTTTATTGCGCAACCATGGCGGAGTAATGGTTTCTCGTCACACATGTGTAGAGCTATTTTTGTAATCCGATCGCGACGGCATTAAGGCCAATTTTATTTATTGTCATCGGCGGAGAAGAGGTCTGCCGAGAGATTTACGAGGTATCTGAATAAGTCCGATGGTTGAGACGACAAGAGTGTTCTTGGAACGGTATCCTGGCATAATGGCTTACTTCGAAGCGATCCAATCAACAGAAATATAAACACCTCATCGTGTCAATCTAATTTTCCACCCACAAGAATTCATATCGTGCACTTTGTGGCTTTTCCCGGTAAACTTCGAAACTATCTCACGATGTTCTCTGAACATTATAGGATGTCTCCTTTCGTGAGAAGTTTTATATAAAAAAAAACAAATATGATATCTATCGTTGACAAACTTTGGCGGTGCAGGTCTAACCTGAAACGCCTCTGGCAATCTCTCCTACTTCAACCTCGTATTCAAAGCATGCGTCAATATTTGAAGAATCAGACGTTTGAGATTTCATTTTTGTTCCAGGTTAGTATCCACAAAGGGCCAAAGAAATAGCTCCAAGCCTTCTATTGAATCCGAAAGGGTGAGTTTGCATATCTGCGGCTTCGAATATCAACTCGGATATCTTTACCCAAGTACACTTCCAAATTGACAGTGTCATCTAGTGAAATTTCTATTTCTGCTATTGCCGTTAGGAAACAATATTTTTTTAGTAAGAGGATAGTTGCTAGTTGTATTTCGTAGCTAACGACAAGAAGTCTTCTCCAAACCTGTAGAATGAGAAGAAGAAACCACACTTCATACTGCAATGATCCAGACAATTGACGAGGAAAGGTTTTAGGCAGCAAAATCACAACCCAAGTGAAATAGAGTCACGTCTCATGTTGGATAAGCACCACCCAAACGTGCTAATGGAACGTATGGCTGTGTAATTGTGAAAGTGAAGCTGAAGGAGCGATGATCGATCATACCTGTTAATCGTCATGCATCCTTCTGACTTCATGATCGCTCCTTCGTTTGTTACCGACACCTCTCTCTCGCAGATTAATTTATGATGTCGAGTTGGAGTTGCCATTAATAAATGTCACCGCGCCAGAACGAGGATATCTCGTCGGATTTATACGGTTCGGCCACCTAATGATTTTCGTATGGAAGCTTCGACTCCCCTTGGTATATAGGGTGGCGAAAAACGGTGGAGTCAGTAAATCAACGATATGTGCGACACCTGCTAGAGCCGCAGTTATGTAGGCGATAAATATTGCATCGACGTTCCGCTCCTAATGGGATGTGTACGGACAATGGCGGAGATACGTCGGGAAATATGAAACCGAAAAGCTGACTTCGTCTCGAGATGAACAGTTCAGGTGTTGAATGCACAAAAATTCAGAGGGAAAGAATTCAATTGATCCAATCTGAAGGAACAGATTTCCTGAGAATATACACACATCAGAAGCTTTTTTTATAGTGACATTCATAAAGTACGCACAAATGCAAAAAATCTCCATTTATTTTCTTTCAAAAAAATTATTTTCATTTCATCTAATTGCCTTTTTCAAAATTAGAAATATCTTAAAAGTTATATTTTTCGAAAATTAATCAACGTTTTGGATGAAATTAACCAATTATAAAACACTTTTCAAAGTCTTTGTGATAGTAATTCATCTACAGAAATCGATTAGAAGTTTTTAAAAGTCAAACCTCACGTTTTTGCACAAAATTCAGTCACGAACGAATTCGATGAAATGTAAGGAAAATCAACAGTTTACAATAGTTTCGCCAATCATTACATCGCTGAGGTCATCAAAAAATTATCTGCTATGGTAGAATTGTATAAAAATACAGATTATGGCAACAATTGTCAGCTCAGCCTCATGATCGAATTGATGTTTTCGGACATGTTATGCCACTACGTCACTGGTTAATGGAATGACAAATTCCATCACCCGAGGGCATTCGCGAATGCAAATATGGCAAGTTCGTTATTTTCATATATCATGTATTTCCACTCAATATTTCAACTATCATTGCGTATGATTCGAAAAAATATGATTACCATCGGGAGATATGGCGATAAATAATTTGTGCATCCGATTCGATGGTATTTTATTGACTTGTATAATTGCACCACTAATGCATTAAATTGTGCTTGTTAATTTGTACATACTTTCGAGTGACTTCACATCGAGACCTACATTGCATATTTTGCTGAGTAGATATCGGATTATGTCCATAATCGTCTTATGCGGCAATTCTTGATTGGTGGAATAATAACATCAATTATTTTAATCCTGAATAATATCACGTTCTTGTTCTGTAACATGTAATAGGCGTTAGTTATTACAAATAATTTTCATATCCTCATGAATACTGGAACTTATGATGGAATGACCTCTTTGTCTCATTTTACTACTTGTATTTTTTTCGGTCGCTCTCCATTTCTCTCGTGTAGCGATCAGGTATTAGTATGTAATATTTCGAGGTTCACAAGAGTTCTGGAGATGTCTGAGCGAAAGTATTCCACCAGGCCCAATAGCAAGATGCTGAGGTCGGTCGTTGCATACAAACTACCCTTTATGCGTGTTCGAAAGCCCAGGAAAAGCCTCCCTCTCATCCCCCTCTCGTTCGGCTCATTCGAGACGTTATTTTTCTCTCGTTCGACCGGTCCCGGCCGGATGCTGGAACTATCCAGGATCGTCCGATAACTTGCTTCCATTCATTCATGAGATGTTTTGGATTAGAAATCGTGTTTGATAGCGAATACCTATACAACCGTAATTTCTGTTCGATAAGTATTTCCAACATCAAAAAAATCATTTTTCTTTACCTGAGGGAAATAACAATTCGTTGAAATAAAAACAGCTTCTCAGCTGTGAGTAATCGACATACTACTACCACTGTTGCCAAATATTTTCAAAATCTCCGAAATCTAGAACATAGTGTTTCTTGAAGTGATGAACTAGACGAAGAAATTATATTCCTCATGAGCAAACGTACGTTTGGCATCTTAGCTGAATGTATTCACTGCCGTTAAAAGTTTTCGAAATTAAATTAATATTCTTCTGAAAAATATCTCCAAGGCATTCAAATTATCAAATTATTTTCAATCATTTAACTTTGTTGAATTCAAGAATAAGTCTCGCAGCATTCATTCTACAGATCCAATAGTTATTTTTGGAAATGAATATTTCATCTAGCGTCATTTTATAATGCAGTAGATTTATTCGATGATAACATGGCAGCTATTTTCATTCAACGTTTTGTCTTTGTAAACTTTTCTCTTATTCAAATGTGGTTCTAAAATATATTTCATCACTTTTTCAGAATACTAAAGATGAAATATTTCTGTATCAAAAGTCACTCTCACGATTAATCATCATCAGTATCTCTCGATCCTCTGAATTCCTTCGAGTTTTTTTTGCATTATTAATGATTATTTACTTGTTTAATATTTCAAGAGTCAGTCAAATAAGAAGTAAAATATTTGTAGTATACGCATGAATAAAAGCCACGTCGTAATCTCAGTTAAAATTTCCGTTCGGCTCATAAACATCTGCTGCTGGCTGATATAATTATCTCTAACAATGGTGCTCGTGAATATTGGGCGACGTACCTATACCTACTCGGTCGGTAATCTAGAAGAGCGATAAGAAACGTTCGCTAGCGAGAGCGTATATATGATAGTTTGTCCTGGGGGGCGACTAATAACCGAAAATTGCTGTTATTTAGTATCACAAGAAATTGGACCAGACCGTTTTCCCTCTTTGGAACAATATTGTAGTCTTGTTATTTCACTTCATCACGCGGCTCAAGTTTTAGGTAGGTATTCCTTAATAACTTCACTACTGCGTCATGCTCAAGCTTATTCAGAAACGATCCACTGGGTAGGATCACAAAGTGATGAAATCAACGTCAATTTGACTAATCCCTCGATATCAATTTTTTTTTGCAAATATTTTGCAGTGTTTTTGTAATATTCAATTCTAGCAACGCACAAATGAAATTGAACATAAAATGACAGTAAAAAATAAGGAATAGTGATTGAATTATTCTTCTTTTGTTTCTTGTGTTTCTCACTCTGAGCTGTTCAATGTGATTTATAATCTCATTTTTCTCAACATGAGATGTATTTTTGAAATCAGTTGATCAATTTTCAGGAATATCATTGTTTCAGTTTCGTCAAAAATACCTCATATTTATTTTCTTCTGAGTTGAAGCTAACAATAATGCTTTTTTCGATATTTCCTACAGCCAATTCGTAAATGACTTGATGTAGATATCCTATATCGTCCAAGTTTTGTTCTTTACACATTATGCTATTCATTCGAATTGTTTCTCCACTCACGTCTCTTAACCAAGGCGCGCTAATATACTGAGCCAGTTGAATAATCTGTGGCAATGGTTGACAACCGGTATTAACTCATCCGTTTCATTGTTTCTTCGCACGAGAGCCAGATAGCACTCGGCCTGGTTGTTTACTTATTGCACACGCATGCATAACAGTCGATTTTCACGGTTCATTTGTTTCGACGATTGCTGACGCTGTCCACCCACCTCCGCCTTCTAGACCGAGATGCAAATTTATACGGATCGGTGGGCGGTGTAACGTGTTTATTCTTGGATTAATGGCCGCTCACACATGGTCTTTTGACTTTTCGGATGCACGAATTTACGGTCGTTTTTTTGGTGTCTGTTCCACGGAGGCTCGAAACACGATTCTGTAGATGATTATTCGAAATGGTGTCGTAATTTCAAGATTAAGCAAATTACAGCTGAAGATTTATCGAATAGTTTAATTAATACTCCGATGCCTTATTTTTATAGTTCTCTTTTGTATTACGAACCTCCTAGATGGTTTATAGCCAATACATAAAAGAGGATAAGGCACGATTTTTTCAGAGATACAAGGTGCAATTCGAAAATACTTTTTTTTTTTTGAAAAATCTATTAATTGATTTCAAAGTAATCTCTTTCAGATAGAATAAAGCGATCCGTACGTCTGAGAAGGTTATCGAATTACTTTTATAAGTAATAGGTTACCTCTCGGTACGTTTTCCTTTCAATGCCAAACTATGTTTTCTAAACAAAAAAAGTCACATGGTGCCAAGCCAGGTGAATACGGCGAGTGGTTGATGGTTAAAATTATTTTTTTTTTTATAGAAAAATTCAGATGTTTTTTCGTGTTGTTTGAATGTGGGCGAAAAAATGGGACAAGACCCTCTGTGGGGCTTAAATTTTTTGTCAAAAATATTTCATGTATTCGAGCTCTTTTTTCATGAATTCACGTGTTCTCTTCGTTAGACTGAATGTTCGTCGCCTTTTAAGTCATCTCGTCCTTTTTGGAAACGATTAAACCACTCGTGAAAACGACTACGGACTAGACCATCACCGTGAACTTGTTCAATCATCTGATGAGTCTCAGTTAAAGTTTCACTAAGTTCACGAGTTGTTCGATGTTTAATTTTTGACTGACACAACATTCCAAATTTACATTCAGCGCAATATCTCTGAATCTGTTTTCATACCGAAATGCGTACGGAAAAATACGATTGTTCCATGGTGTTTCAGACGTTACATGTTGCCCATTCTCCGAGTTATTCCCCACGTGTTCGCAGCTGGATAATCGTCCACGCGATACGAGTCATTCTGTGTGAATAATGAATAATAATTGACATCATCAACGAGGCCTGAAATATTTCGAACATTCAATCATATTCGCGTAACGCGTTGACTAAGTCAATAATTATATGTTCGAGTGTGAGATAATGCCACTTTCAATCAACATAATTTGATATTTTCGACGATGCTATCAATTAGTGTAACGAATGGATTTTTGTCAGGATGAAATGTCGTTGATTACACATAACGCTACCCTCCTCTACATATTTTCAATGACTTGATTTTGATGATCATTATAAGGTACTCTCCAATTCAAGTTTGCAAATGTTTTGTTCACAAACAATCAATTATTATTCACAAGACTAGTTTGAATGATTAATTATAAAGATAATGAACACTTTCTCAATCTGAATGTGATTTTTTCATGTTCTGTCATATCGATAAACCATCTAATTTATCTGATAGTTGAAAATGGAAAGTATATGATTTCAATAGCTAGTAATTATTCGATTATGTGTTCAAATCGTGAAAGCCGGTAGTGCATTCATATGTTAATCTATCCATTATAATTTGTATGATTAGTATTAACGAAGTATAGTTAATATACATTATGGTAATAATTGATGAAGATGTATCGAGAATAAACATTTATCTGCAAATGTCAACAAACTGATGATTATTCAATGAGAAAAATCATACGCTGCTCATTCAAATCGAAACTTTCATACGAATTATTTCGAGATTATATAATTATTATTATAACATGTATATTCAAACGTTATAACATATACATAATAAATCAGCCATATCATTCAATGACACAATATTAAGTGAGATTGATGAACTTTTCAATGAGTAATCGACTTAATATTGTTACAATAAATGAAATAATATCATCCGTTGGTATAGTTGGAAATACAAAGATTCAGAAAAAGACGTGGAATATGAAAAATGTTTCTTCTTTTGTTTTTCTCTAGTTCCCCTTCTGAATTAGATTGAACAAAATAAAGAATTTGATCATGCAGATGTGTCCATCTTTTCAATTTGTTGCTGTAATATTCAATTTTGATTGCGTTTATCACCCCATTTCATTGCATGATTGATTTTATCGGAATTTTTACTAAAAATTTTACTCAAAGCAAAACTGAATATACATTCACTTCAATGATTTAATTTAGTGTATACATTAATTTGGATACTTATCATGAGACGAAATTTCTTGTCGGACAATGGAAACAAGATATCACTACAATGGTTTCTTCTTTCGTTACTCTGAATTCTTCGGGAAACACCTCAATTTTCATCAAAAAAGTTGACTTGTAGTCTGTGGCATCGCGTGTCTCGTCTGGCATTTCTTGCACGCAACCTGTGCCTACATGGACCTTTGTGTATCTGTGCCTTTGCCTTCCACACGAACACAGTCCTCTTTGACCTACTTACGACGCCTGTTTCGACGTCACTAGCGTCGCCGTACCAACCGTCCATGGACAATAATATGGATTTTCGATTCGACAAATAGCTGAGACACCTGATTGGATTCGGTATGGCGTTCGATTAGCGTTTCGTTAGTCACGTGATGTCTGTCCAGTGGAACTTTACCAAGTGGGAAACTAAAATAGATGTACTTTAGCAGATTGTTGTTCCTGGAAGGGGGTTTGAAAGGTCAGGTGAATGTCACGACATCGATACAGACGAGTTGGCGCGATTTCCCCCTCGAGTTCATTTCTCATTTTCTTTCTGGATTTTTTTTATCGCAGTTGATCTTGAAGTTTTGGGCTCAATTGGGCCAAATTGAAGATTCTTCAGATAGTTGCGGCTCCACTGTTGACAATAACGTCACAAACATTCGAGTGGTCTTCGACTTCATCTGGTCCATCGGATTATCAACGATTCATCACCTCTTTTTCCCACCGGGATCGTTGTGTATACTCCAGTTTGTAGCTAATCTTATTATTCATGGACCTGGACGCCATTCAGTATCTAATCTTTTGTAACCTCGTCGAGGAAATTACGGTCCATAACTCAGCGATAGATTGGATTCTCCGTCATGGAATTCATCGCATTATCGAAGATATCTTTTCACGGAGTCGCTTGGGAGAAAAAGGAAAAACCCAGTCACCTGCGGCCGTTACTGGCCGGCCATTTTTCGATGGTGGATGCGTGCAACTCGAAACGAGTGATAACCGACGTCCTCGGGCAGTGAGGACGATAATAGATGGCTCCCCGGGTTGTTCTCCAACTACACGCTCTCTTTGGCAGAATATATATGATTTTTCGACTAATAAGCTTTTGCTTCGCTCAGACCCGATAAAAAAACGCCAGCTAAAGATTATCAATGTGTGAGTTACGTCTGACAGAAGAAGTCGATTCCTGTCAAGAACTTCGTGTAGGATTTCGTACGGAGCTAATGCAATAGTATATTGAAAGAGTTATCTAGATTTCGGAACAATGAAAAGTTACCGAGAATTCAGTCAACACATCATGATGAACTATTCAATTAAGCGGCTTTACTTCATGAAAAATTAGACCTTTTTCGCCAAGTTGTCTAAATGAAAGTACTCGATATGTTTCGAAATTTTTTAGACATAGTAAGATATATTGTCAGCCATATTATAATATTCATTTCATAAGAATATTGAAGAAGAAATTAGGAAGTACCAATGCATATTCATGATACGACCTTGCCGATTTCACAGTATATTTTTGTGAGTATGAACTATCGAATGAGTCAAAAAAAAGTGTAACATTGGTATAACCCCTCAAGTATACGAATATAGACGAATAAACATAAATAACTATGTCAAATATATTTCCGTGCCTCTAAAATTACAATGTGTGGAAATCACAACTCCTTAAATCTTTTCGCGTTGTCTATGGTATATTATACACTACATTACTCTCACATTTTTAGCACAGATAAGTATAGCTCTCCTGAAACGAACAATCATTACTTCAACACTTTATTTGTCTACGTTACCCATAACTTCATTCGTAATGTATCTCATTTGACTAATAAGTACTCCTAGAGCACCTTTTGAATATAATGATTCGTTGCGAAGTTATTATTCACACTTGAAAGTGTTTATAGTACACAACCGTGGGTTTGAGAAGATAGTGGGTTCCGAAGAGGTCAGGTAGTTCAAATGTTCGAGTTGATTGTAAGCAATAGAAAGGTATAACAGGGTCAGTGTGCAACATTCCAATGACAAATGCTGAAAATCTCATAACTAATCTTCGACTTGAATTATTCACATTCGAATCAGAAACTGTTAACTTCGATTTGAGTATATGTATATTGTAAAGATTTTCTGCATTTCTTCAGTGGAGATTCTTATTCAATAGTAGATACAAAAAAATGTAATTTAATTGCGAAGAAAAACCTACAAGAATAACAAGGGTAACTCTTGAGATTTCGGCCCGTATCAGGATTCGAACACCTGTCGGTCAAGGTCGGTTCCTTCAGCCCCTGTGTGTTAACACGTGTCGTATCCTCAAACAGGACTAATCGACCGACTTGTCATCTTACACGCGTCCCTAATGCAAGAGGGTTGCTAACTGTCCCGTAAGGGGATGCCACGCGAACAGGTAAGAAGTCGAAAACGTATAATAGGGTGTTTTTTCGACAATGGAATAATAGGACTTGTTTTCAGGGACACGCCTCTTTTGTGGTGCTACCTTGCCGTTAATAATAGGATGGTGTCAAAATAATTGTGGGTGGGATATCTGTGACAAATGAACTATTTCGGAGTAAACAAATTCATAATTCTGGAGTAGTTGGTTGTTTAATCTCGAGAAAAGCGACTGGCCGAAAAACATCTCGATAAATTTTCGTGTACCATAAAAACGATCGTGGATGCCAGAATTTTGGGCCTTGGCACGGCATCAAAACTAGTATGACAAAAATACTCGAATTCTCACAAGAACGAGAACGTTCTCCCCACTCTCAGTTTATTTTCATGGCGATTATGTGTACTTTGACGCACGAGAATTTGACAACGTGAAAATTAGGCTGGTGATTAATATGTTATTATGGTTTGCTGAGATGATAGAAATATGTCGGAGGAGACATGCGCTTAATTTTTTCAATATGTTGCAATACTGCAACCGTCATCATACTTGAAAAACAGCATTGACATTCTACAAGTTGTCTTCGACTAATTTCGATAATTAATGTAAAGGTTATTCACCTTATATCACATCACAACAAATATGTTCCTTTCTTTGCTTTTCATGATTAGGTATGTATAACTAACTTGTAATCGCATTGCCATTACGAACAAAGGATTATAAATCAATTTCAATTACAATCTTCTGTTTTGTTTTGACTTTTTTATTTTTGGGTTGTCTCTACAATCAAAGCATTTGTTACATTATCTTTTGATCGTGATTTAAATTATTATGTCTTGTTGAGCTAATGCGTGTTGTGTTTTGACTTGTCGAAAATAATGAAGATATACATTACAATAACTGCTCTAAGTGAACAGAAATGTTGATGAAATTACAGCAAATAAAGAATCGCTGACCTGAACAGACTATTTCAAAACTTTTTTTCTAGTACTACAAAAACAGGCAATGGAAGATTTTGAGTTATTGTCATTTTTCTCAACAAGTAAGTTTATATATAAAAAATTCGAATTCAAAATATATTTTCTGGTGGTATTATATTATAATCATAATTTGAATCGAAATCAAATTATGCACTGATTATTGCAATTTTAAAATCTGCAATAGGGCCACATTAAATTATGTGAAATGAAGTGTGTAGACGTGGAAAATATAATGAAATGATTAGCTGGCAGTTTGTGATGATAAGGAAATTGTCGTTTCCTGGAAGTGTTGATGCTTTACCGAGGATAACCTAGTTGGAAAATTAAAAAAGGATCACCTCCTCGCTCCGTGTAAGGCAGTATGATAATTAGCTCTTTAACGGTAAGTTTTATCAGCAAGGTGCAGCTTTAAAAGTTCACGTCGGAGAAGTAATTTCAGCAGTAGAGAATTAAGTTTCCGACAGCGATCTCATTGTCGATGGGCTTTTTTGTGCTTTCGCACTCTGAAATAATTCGTGCCGTGAAATACCGAATAGCGAGCGGGAACTGAATAAATGTCTACGGATCCGGACAGAAATTGCCTTGTTTCGACTAATGCGATTGTTAAGTATGAAAACGAAAGCAAAAACACACGTCGTACAACACGAAAAAAGTCGAATCTCACCATTGTTCGAGCAAGGATTTATCGCTTAACAATACCCGACGGCGCGTTTCACAAATTCGTTCGAGAACCGTTGAGAATATAAAGCGGATACTGTTAACCCTTTTTCTCACACAATCGTATGCCGTTAATTTTTCATTACCAATTTCCAAGGGGTGCATTGAATCTTTCAGATTAGGAAAGTACAGGTTCTTACGGTCGAAAAAAAAAATACGTTGATGAGTGCTGAGGCTGGAACTGGCCCGAAAAACGGGGGACCGACCAGTCACATAAAAAACGGGTGCGGAGGTAGTAGGAGAAGAACATCTGTTCTTCAAAAAACGTTTATACATAACTTGGTGTGCAAGTGGCTCGACAGTTAGCAGAGTTGAATGTAAGGGGCTTATTCAGATGCAAATGGAAAGAAGTAAAATGAAATGAATCGTCTTTTTATTCTTCGCACAGTTGGGAGAATTATAAAATTTTCACTCAATGAGCTAGTTCAGCTTCAATTTTTTTTTCAAATCATTGCCTGCGGAAAAATAACCACTTTGGAACTATAAAACCTTCTATGGAGTATAGGCTTAATATACTGAAAGAAATTATTATACTGTATTTCATGAATAATTTTTAAATGGGAGAGGTGGTATGACGGAATGTTTAAAAAAATGGACCACCAAAGTCTGAACAAGATCATCGGAAGTCCAAGTTTTTTTTAAGGGGATTCATCACTATTCAACCTCTTGTATTGCTATTTTTCCTTATAATAATCATGATTCAAAATTCATACTTTCACTATTGGTAAATATTCATAACTTTTGAAAAAGGGAGTGATAGTTTTGGTAGTACTTTTCGAATTTCGTTGTTGTTCAGAAGTTATAAGACAGAATTTGGTCTAGAAGATTACAGTCACCTCAAATTCAATTATTTATTTTGGTATCGAACTGATTCTGAAAGTAATGAAAAAGTTAGTGTTAATACCAGCTGCTATTCAAAGATTCTATATTTATTGAGCGTAAAAACAATAAATTGCCTCCAATGTGATATCAGTTTCAGATCGTATCCATTCGGACGGTTTCAGGAATCTAAAGAACATACGGCGATATCAATAAATATATAGGAGGAGAACACACAATCCTCAGAAGGTGCTTCCATCGTTATCGTTCAATGTTCAATGTTGCAGTCACATATTGTAGTTCAAATGTTCCGTGTCAACCGCATTTCGCTGTATTATTCCGCAAATGGCCTGCATTCGCTAAAAATGTTCAGGATCCGTTTCGTAATTCCCTACTTTATAGCAGACGACGGTGACCATAAATTCCACCTTTATCTATTTTATTGGCCTCAGTATCTGAAAGATCAAATCTGATGTTCAATCTGCGCACCCTGCATCGTACCGGCATCCATGACCGGCCTCGCATTATTGATGTCGGTATCGGAAATATGATTTTATTGCTTCTATAAATATAGGAGAGGCAGCAGCGAGCTGTTCGGAAAGTGATCCTCACAAGTAGGTTTATATTCACCAACTCGTATCTTGGACAGATTGTATGGCGATTTCACTTGGATCGTGGAATTTCTATCCACTCCTGGACATTCAACTCATTAAAGCGTAATGTAGTGGCAGCTGTCTTCGTCGAACGCGATCGATATTTGATTTGCTCATTTGGAAGCTGGAATGGAACTTCATTCGATAGTTGTCCATGAAGGGGAGTAGCTTTGGTCGATATCCGGGTTCACCCTAGAGGGTACGTGGTGGTTTCGTCGTGTTATTGTCCTTTAGAGAAACTATGAGGTGTCAGTTCACTATCGGCTGATGGCGATTCTATCTCTGATCTCGAGTCACAAGATGGCGCCAACCTGATGCAAAACTAACGATCAGCTGTTCCATTCCTAATGTATTTAGGAAGTTTTAATATGAATTCTGGTTGTTGAAAAACTCATGACCACATTCTCTGTTGGGTTCAAATGTTGAGATATGTGGAATATTGAAAATAAACTAAAATAGAAATTTCTACAAAAAAATTTTATCCTGCAAGCATAAGCTGAGAAATGCGAATTCTATGATAAAATGGAATGTATTTTCATGGGATTGAACATTATTTTCGAAGAAAAAATGAAGGATCTGAGCAAAGAACTAGTCCGCTCTTGATAAATGCACAAATATAAATACGTCTTGAATTTTTATTCAAAACTATTCATTTCAATTGAATATGTGCCACCCTGTATACGAGTCACAGGTAAGTGACTCGTAAAGATTGAAACGCCCCGTTCAGAGATATCGCATTAGAAAATCTCGATATGAAATGCCATAAAGGCGCGGTCATCGTAACAAGTGAGCGACGATCCAGTTATTCTTGTGTCTGACGATTGCTCTGTCATATTTCGTAATAACGGCGCTTCATTTATTTGTAAGTATTATCATGGAGAGCAATCAAACTGGTAACGTTGAACAGCCACAATCGGACGGATGAGATATTGAAAACTTTTTCTGCCGCCGTAGCTCCGAACTGTCTACCCGTCAGTCAATCTGGCGATCGGTGGGCCGGATATAAGCGGAAAAACTCGCTTCGATATTTTTCGAGGCGTTCGTTCTACTCGATAAGGAACACAATGCTGTCTTGGCCGTGCGGTAAAATCGAAATTTGACGTCGAACATATACACTTTGGTTTGGCACGTACTGCAATAATAAATGGAGAAAACGTGAAAACCGCCTTATAAAACGCTTATGATTAGTTAGCATCAGGTACACCGATTAACAAAGAAGATGCAAAAGTTTAGATACGAAAATGTGCCGTGTTCGATTATAACGCTGGAACCTGGATCTCGGTTTGATTTGATTAAAACAATTCGTTTATCGCTCGAATTGATATTTTTCTGAATAATCAGACCCCTACAAAAGTGCCAGTATTCAAAACTGAGCTGAAAAGCGAAATTCAAGATAAACTTACTACGAAAAATGTCTTTTCACCAACGATCGCTTTCGACCAAGTGAATCTTTTTCACTATTGAAACAAATTGAATAAAGAAAATATTTTCGAATCCAAGTTCTTACATATATTATCTTGATTTTTAATCATAACTAATCCGATGTACAAAAACAGATTTTAGTTGAGACGATTGAATATCATCAAACAAAAATCATCAATGCATACATTGTTGTAACAAAAGTGTTGATAATACTCCAAACCTTCATAAATATGAAGAATTTATCATTCTCAAATTGTCAATCCTCAAATTCCAAACGTTGAAACATGTGAGAATTTGTATTGTATTCATTTTCCTCGAAAAAACATCTACACCGTTGAGCCATTTACATCCTGAACAACTCCAAATTATGTTTCAAAATCGTAAGGTTGGTTATGAATGTGAGTATTTTCATTTCTCACAACGAGCCACAACAGTACCGAATATGAAAAGAACAATGGGATAACGAATGAAAAAAGACTACACGTAATATCTGGATTTCCCAACATGATTTTAATCTGGATTTTTATGTTGCCCTAGCGTCGCAGAATATCTCAGAAAGCTCTCGGGTACTATGAATCCGACAAATTATCCGGAAAATTCCTAATGAGCTCTGAAAGGCCAAGAAATATGTAACTGCGTGAAGTTACCGAGCATGAAGATGTCAAGCGATAGAAGTTGTGTCCACGATACTCGGGTAGCAACTCTTTTAAGTAAAACTCCTATATACGTTTCGACTATGTGGGTTCGAGTTACAATCACAACTCTAACAATATCACAATACTGAACTACATTAATTCACATTTCGAATGAAACGGACTAACTCTGTAACGCCTCTTTCTCAATACTAGAACTATGAGTTTCGCTATCATTCTAGTCAAGGTTACATCACTTTTTTGGGCATAACTGTCAGTGTATCGCCAACTGCCAGGGGCGTAGTCAGGCTAGTTTTGCGTATTTCATGCCAAGTTTCGTTGCACAATATCAACTTTTCAAACCTCAACCGTTAAAAAGAAAACTTCATCCATTGGAGATTCATAAAACAAAACCATCCTAAGTGATCTGTCAGAATCGTTTGCATTCCAAAAGTGAATCTGAATTGCTCTAGTTGGGAGGAATTGCCAGTGGGGCACAACATAAACGTTCTTTCCCAAATAATTGTCCTTCATACTCTGTTTGCGGTTTCGTGGCATTGGATTATTCCAACGCATGGAATTGAGCGCATATTGAATATTATGCTAGAATAGACGACAAAGAAAACAATCTAGCTCTAGGTGAAATCTTCAGTAGCATATAATTTCCTGCATTCTGATATTCTCCACACACGTGTAATATACATTTTTTAGGCTCAGACGGCTCTTTCCCGACGTTGGAATTTATTCCTCCTCGTGAGCAAGGTATGGAATCCTCTATACTTATAAATCTGTCTGAAATTTATATGAAACATGCGGCTATAACCACATTATATGCGATACGACGCAAACACATATCGTATACATTATTCAGACAGCCTTCCGGATCAAAATATCGCCCAATGCCTTATTCACTCTGGCTGCGATATATTCTCCTAAACCGTACCGTCTAAATCAGAATAATTTTCCGTTCGGGAACCATTAGCCCCGAAAGTTTCGGAAACATTCGAGGGGACGTCGTATTTTGCTCGAAGTGTAATTTTCGTCTACTTTGGAAATAGTTTCCGAGAAGAGATGTTTGCAACCGAACGCAACGTGAAGGAACTGGCATTATCGATTGACCCTCTATCGAGCCTTCCATTGAGTAAGAACAAGGAGGTTCAATCTCTTGATTTCATGTTAACCTTTCCAGTCTACAAGTTGAAAAAATATTTCAATTACAACCTCGACTGGACAATAAATAAGGATTTTCCTCCAACTTGTTACCCTCTCCTGTCCATGAATTCATTATTCTAATTCTGGAATCTTCGCGTCGAGTCCTCTAGATTCCTGGTAGGAATTACACGCGACCTAGAGGTCGGTCGGATTCCTCGTCCGCTGTCATCGGCACGTCGGTATGTTAATAACCAACTCCTTGGCCTCTTCGACATTCGATGCATCTGACAATTGACATATTACCGATGCCAGAATGTCCATCTTCTCAAGTGTATATCAAATAATGTCCGATTGTTTCATGATTTCCGTTTTTATGACATCCGTTTCCGGATGAATGGATCAGTAAAGGAAACACAGTTGAGTAAATATACTGAACAAGAAGCCAAACTGAGGATAAACTCCAAGGATACAAATACAAGAAATCTAAGAATGTTTCATCACATTCGATATGCATGAACCATAGAACAAATATCATCAGAGAAGGTTCAACCTCAGATAATCAAAACATGCAGTTGGTGTCCACTGGATTTATCACCATGAATCCTTCGCGAGGCTACGCTACCATCGACCTCTTGCCAACCTAATAAACCAGTCGTTGCTTATATTCGATCTGGAATAGCGATTTTGCACCACTGCTTGTACAGTGTGGAACAGCCAAATGGAATGAAATCGATAACGAATAAATGAGAGCGTTTTGGAAAAAACGCTTGCACAAGTCGGAAAAAACAAAAAAATATTAATTTCAATGTAAAATATGTTAAAATGTTGTTTTTTACATTATTTGTGAAATATTTCTGAAACAGTTGAAGATAGGTATGGGACATTGTACATGAATTATGTCTAGAATTTTTTGAAGAATCCAAAAAACTATTAATATACAGGGGGTTGTATTTAGAATAAGACGTGGCCAAGCGTTTTTCCCAACACGCTCTCATTCATTTGTTATCGAATTCATTCCATTTGGCTGTTCCACACTGTATAATACCATTGAACGTCCTGTATTATCGTCGAAGTATTTATAGGTCTCTCACGTGCTCTATGTGTGATATACGGTGCGCACTACAGCAAGAGGATTAGTGAAGGATCGGAAGATATCATCTGGTCACAGAATAACCATGGATCCAGTGAGTTATGTGAAATTTCACCAGAAGTTTTCAGCATCTGAGATATTTATGGAACTAGAAGCTGAAGTGGAGGAAATGCTACTGTGATATGTTTGTTTCTTTTTTCATTGAGCGAGTCATAGCCAGTGGGTTACCTTCCTGAATGCTGGTTATTCTGTGACTTCTGGTCGACAACATGGGTGGGCATCACATATGCGTATACGTAGCCCATTCATGCTGATACGATCACTGGGGTGTTTGTTTCATGCCTATATATATGGTGTTATTTTTAAATCTTGGCACGAGTATGTCAGATAAGACTTTTTATTTTGAATGAAATTGCGTTCGTGCTCAGGAGTTTTTGTGAATTGTTTTTTCTTCTCTATTCAGGATGTAGGCTAATTCTCCCTCGGTTCTAATGCTCTGAAGAAACACGTGAATACAGGTTCACGAACCATCGAAAATTTTCGAAAATACGTCCGAAAGCTGAAATGTCGTTACCGTCTCGCTGATATTTTTATTCATCCTGCACACCGTCATAGCCTTACCCGATTTGTATTCGAAGAACATGCAGAAAATATTGGAAGTTTTCGACCGGCCCTGGGTGGAAGCGGCCTGATAATAAATCGCATTTATATTCATGGACTTCTGAATGGACTCTTTGTGTTGTTTTTTTGCTGTGATCTGAAATTATAATTCGTGAATATTTGTCACAGACGTTTATGGTAATCGGAGTGGAGGGAGGCTCCTCGAGCGTGAAATTTTTCCGGGCCTCGTTAATTTGTCGGGAGAATTTCTCCGGGTTCGGATCATTTCGTGATGACTTTTCCCAGAGAATATCACCGCCAAGTGTCACGAACATTAGATTTTCTGGAATGAAAACAACTTCTAGAAGCTGATTTTCATGCCATCGGTAAGGTGATGGTTATAAGAACTTCTCAATTATGATGGAACAATCCTAATAAATTATGACGAAACGACTGAACAAGTAGGTACAAAATTTAGCTCAGTTTTCTTTGGAATAACGTCTTTTGGCGTCTGGCTATCTGTATAAATGTTTGTGGATGCATCGTTTTTATGAACTATCGATAAATTTTATTCATTAGTATCTACAGTCGGATCAATAGATTCAGAAAATAAAAATTGATGGATTAAAAACAAATCTGCAACAAAATCTATAACTAGAAATAAAATCCATTGTCGTCAAAACGGTAAATCCATGACGTGCCGAAAATACACCACCACATTCTTTCGCCTTTCGACGCTATTCACATTATTTGACGTTCTTATCTCGTTTATGGAATCCACTGGAAACCGCACATTTCTGTAAATTTAACGGAGAACGTCAACAAACTACGCAAGCTTATCGCGTCAAGCCATACGCTATTTTTATTCTTCTTATTTCCGCTATTTACATCTTTTTTCTGTTACGAATGGGCTGCCACCCCATTCACAACAAGACGAGGATTTTTCTGGCTGTCGGGACCTAGTTTATATGTCTAACACTTCGTTTGCAGTTATTTGTTCTTGTTGTTGTCGTGTTCTTTTCACTCGGAGGTTGTTTCCGGAAACGCCAACATTTTTCCAGTTTTCCTCATCAAAATCTCCTTCTGACCTTCAAGGTCGAGAAGAATCCTTCTTTCATATAGGAATTCAATGAGAGTGAAAAGAATATCCTTGATAAACTTGAGATAGCTTAACTTGAATAATGCGAAGAAGAAAAATCATTCATGATTCGTACTTTTTCTGCAATTTCATGAATAATTGACATGTTTCAGCCGCTAATGAAGTTTCCTAATATTGTCGCCACCACTGTCCTTAAAAGACCGCTTCTTTTCCGTCGTATTGGGTCTGGCACAGAGACGAGACAGTCGGTGGAGAAAGTGGAAGGGAAGCAATTGAGAAAAAGAGCGATGTGTCTCTCTTGTTTATGTAGGATTATATAATACACTTGCTCTCCAAATATTAAAATGGAAAAAATCATCGATAAGAGACCTACAATGATTCCATTCATTGCTTCTGGGCCATGTTACTCGTTCATCGAGCTGTATCTCTGCCCCCCCCCCCCATTAACGTCACTCGAGCCCTGCGTGTTGATATTCAAGAAACTTAATCCAAAATTTGTGGAGAACAGATAAACGAAATATGCCAGTGGTGGCGTTCTCAGCCGCCCGTATCTCGATGACAATCAGGAAAGTGGAACTCGCCCTCGAAATTCCACGTAGGTTGGAGAAGGGAGTGGAAATCGTCGACGATAAATCTCGGTCGGGGCGGTAGAATGCGAGAAGCGACAAAGCCCGAAAGGCCAAACCGATATACCGAAGAGAAGTGGAACAAGAGACGTGCATAATTGCTGTATTAATCATCTTCGTAACAAGCTTCTATCCGTACACGTAAGGCGTCGTTGTAATTACGCCAGTACATTATAATTAGGGGACACAAAGACACATTGGGAACGTCTTTAGAATCCACGTTATCAGCCAGAGGCGCAGGAGAAGGCCGCGGAACGCTCTCACGTTATTACTTTCAGGCTAGTTTTGTTTTTCAGGAAATTCTTCAGGAAACTGATATCATACTGTTCTCAAGAATGACCAAATCTATATGAGTGGCTATACCAGTGTAACCCATAAAAAATAGCGATTTTCGAAATTTGTTTTGAAAGAAAGTACTCCATATAATGTTTTATAATTTTTAAGACATACTAAAGTATATTTTCAGCTTCATTTCAAAACCACAAATATTGAAAATAACGGAGTTATGTGCTGCCTTCGGAGGTGCCAAAAAAGTTTCTCAACTACTCACATGATTCCTGGCGGATGAGTTAATAAAACAAAAGAATTCAAAAAGGATTGACTTTTAAAAATATAAAAAATTCACAAAATGAAACAGTTCTGAAAAAGAGTTTCGTTTTTGGTGTAAAAAATTTATTTCAATATCAAATACAGTTTCAACAACCACTCAAGAAGATTGTAGGTCATTGTAAAGTAAATATATTCAAAAATACTCATTTTCTATTTGAAATCTTCGATCTGTCAATTTCTCTTTAAGTTATGATGTCAGCAATTTCGGATAATGTCGTTCCGGGAAACGCGTTTGAAGTTTCAACCATCGATTATACCTGCCAGCGGTTGCCCTTTTAGATCGTTGCTATTCAAAATGTTATCGAATAAGCAAAAACATTTTTTTTCCAAAATGTCACACTGATATAGCTCCTTGATTAAGTTTTTTTAGTCTCCATTATTTAGTCACAAATTCCTATTATCTGCTTTATCATGAAAAGAATTTATCCATCACATTCATTGCTCACTATGAGTTGATACAACAGTTTATCGCTGTCAATGTCTCTAACCGTAGAGCAAAGTGAGTCGCTTCTCATTCCCTTCGCTAGTCTATTTGATATTTTCCAGTGGCATCTGTCCTAGTTCGTGACGCTACTGTTACTGAGAAGTTGAAGCGTCTTCTTGCAAAGCCGTTTAAGACCCCGCCAAGTTTTATGCCCCCTATAAAGAACTGAAATTTGAGTGGGGATTCCACTCTATGTTCGTAATATATTGCAGAGGCAGCTCCTCGTCTCCGGTATAAGTTTTCCCAAAAATTATACATTCATGTCTGCTATGAAGTTGGAGCATCATACTTTATAATCATCAGAAAAGTGACACAGACCCGCCGAGTTCCTACGCGATAGACATTTTTAAAGTCGACGTCACGTCACGTCAAGGGACGCGTCTTTGATAAATTCGGCTTTCTAGAGTTGAAAGCACTAGACGAGAATTTCCATAGATATAAGACGTAATATCGGATGGGAGAGCACTCGCAGGCTCGATGTTTGTGTACTCCTCCCTGGTTGTTCCGTTCATTACTGCGGAATGTGCATGGAGAAACTACTAGCTACTCCCAATTACGAGAAAACTGCCAGCGATGAACAATCGACAACTCGAAAGTTGCAGTAAAGTAGTATGTTTAGCGGCGCTCCAGTATTTCTCCGTATAAATCATCCGACCACCCTTATACCGTCACTGAATCCTATTTATTAACTCAGAAACGTTAACGGCGCGTCCATTCTTCATCCCCTTCAGTTTTATAATCCTGCTTCAGAGTTTTATTACCACCAAATGTAGATAATAAAACTACACCAATGGAAATGACGATTCATGCGTTATGAATTTAGGACAAAAAACTTGGTGGCTCGGTCACTGATTTCCTCATCTGATCCTGTCACTCAAAGTGGTGATTTCGAGCGATCCGTCGATTGTAATTCACATGGTATCGATCGCGAAAGGCGAAAAAGAAAATCACTATGAATATATTCCGTTGTAATCTTTGTGGATCGCAAATTGGTCGCGACGAGCGAACACCCTTCTCGATTTTACACAATCGCGTACAAATTGCGTCCGAAAATAGCGACCGACGACGAGGCACGGAGATACATTCAGCTTCCGCAACAATGCGTCCCTATCGCATAAACAATGACCTCTGTCTGCCACACAATCACCCGGACCTCATTACCATAGATTTGCATCGGCCTCCAATATGGTGGCTGTCGACAGCCATGTTCCTGAACGGTGCGGGGGATATACGTATGTACATGGGTTCGCACAATACGTGCCCGCCACATTCTTGGCTTTATGGCCCGAAAATTCGTCCCGCTGCCGTTGCTCTCTATGAAAAATGCCCTACCATACGCAATGGAATTTTCAATGAGCGACGATATCACATGACGACGTGGAAAATAAATGGATTGATACATACTAATACACAGGGTATATCACGGATAATCTGACGTACGACGATTTTGTTTATTCAACTCGTGTATCTATAAATTCATTTGGGGAGAAGTTCGATTTTTTTAGGGTGATTCGGTACCTATTAGAAAAAGAAACAATTCTCCTGAGGAAGCAAAAATTTGCTACCGTCTTTTGTTTTCAGGATGAATGAAAGTTTGATTTTTGGACCCAAATTTCAAAAAAGTGCGATTTCGAGTTTCAGCTCTATTTTCTCAAACGGTTAGCTAATATGAATGAGCATGCTAAAGTAATCATAACATTTAATTAACAGCAACTATAAACATCTGGTGCTGTAGACGTTAAAACGAGTACGTAAAAAAGTGTGATAATACCTTGAGTGATTGAATTACTCGTATCGTTTCTGAACGAAATCATCTCAGTCGAACTGCTAGTATCAAACATATCTCTAAAACTCTAGTTCAATTATTGTTAGCTTTTATTTTTGCTCAATAAATTTCCAAATCATCCTAAAAGCTTGAACTTTTGGCGAATGCGCCAATGTATACACGTGTCAAGTATAGTTTGCATATATCAATAAACTTTTTCTCAAAGCGTATTGTTTCGAGAGTAGATATATCTTTTTAAATAATATCAACCAACGGAACTTCACTCTTTTGAGAGCTTTAATAACAATCAAGAGTTCAGCGGGTGCATGCAACCCTTCTCTCTTTCCTTCTGAAAGAGGTTATATAATTAGTAGTAAGTGTTCCCGAACGTAGCGTTAAAACAGAATTTACGTCGACAGAGTTATGCGGGATGCCCCTTAATACAGGATTTTTTCTCGACAACTTTGTTACTGATTAAAAATTATTCCATCCGGTGGGGTAGTTTCCAAGTGGTAATGAGAAACTTCACTAACTCCGAATTATGCATTCAGAGGAAAAGTAGTTGAACAATTTATCTGAAAAAAATTACCACACAAAATCGAATCGACTCTCCAGATTGTTTCGTTATTTCAATGTGACTCGCTTATTCAATCTACATATCCAAAACAAGACATAAAACTTCTCAAATCTTCTCAATCATTAGGAAACATCGAAATTAATCTATTCATGTCGAAAACGCAGCTGGCTTTAGAATTAGTCAAGGGCTTTTTCAAGCAAATATATTTCGAAACACTCTGTATATGTGGAAGTGAGTTCTGGTGAATTTAACGTACTTCACTTGTTTGTTACTGGTCATAAAGTGTAGCGAACGCTGGCGCTACATCTGTGCATTTCTAATCACTTATTCATTCCGACTAGCTCCGGAATCCTACAATTAAATTTTCCCCAAAAGACAATATCCTTATATTAGGTAATACATTTCTCTGGAATTCTCTCATTTCCTCCCTCTCCACGTGAAAGATGAACTCGCTAGGAATTCAAATCGAATTTCTGAATTAATGAGCCGTTCTGTCTGCGCCATTTTTCGTCAAATTAGATACAATGTAGTTGGGAAAAGTTGATGATTAGTTTGTTGTTTTGGGATGAGTTCGAGTTCGTATATTTCATTTGTGTTGAAGTTTTGGCGCTGGCTGTCGAGGTGTGGCGGGAAATAGGACGTGATGCGAAATCATCATTTCCTCGCTGGAAAATAACACGAAAATGTCCCCCGGGTTTTATAGAATGAAGGACATCATTTCCACGGTTGTTTTTGCCCCGACACAATAGTGCGTTCTCTATTGTCGATCGATCGTGATACATAATGACAATTCTTTATTCGAACTCTTTCTACTTTGTTTTGTTTTTTTTTTCCTTCTGGAAAATACCAATCATTACCTTCATTAAAAAAAATTCAAGTTGAATTCAATCCTTGGGAGCTCATCATAATCCCAAAGTTGTTTTGAGTTGCATCAAATGCCAGGTAATTACTACATTTAATTGAATGGGAAATTCTCGTTTTTTGAGTTTCCGAGCTTCAAAGAGTTGCATTTCAATTCCAATATCACATTGTTTCATTTCACTGATGAACCCAAATGAATGGTTGGGATGTGGAACATTAGGATATCACAACATAATAACTATACAGTAACTTTTTTGCATTCCTTTCTCATCAGCGTTAATCCCAAGAATAACTCGAATTACCTACATCATAATCTACTAGTTACTAGTTTGAAATCAGAAAACAAACCTTCACTACATCCTTCTCGCCGAATGTTATTCATTGAAATATTTACTAACCTAATACAAGTCACATCATGAGGATGACATTTGTTGACCTATTTTAACTGTCAGGCATTCTCATCCCATTAAGAAATACGGACTTGATGTGGATGTAGGGCGAATGAAAGAGGGCGTCAATCTAATGGTCTAGCTATAATGATGTTGCTACCACCCTTTCGACCTTTTCCTAAAGGACAAGTGTGGATATTGGGGTTGATTTCCTTCTTCCACTTACGCAAGGATATATTTCTGCTTACTTTGCAGAAGGTTATAAATATTGATGGGGATAACAGGACAACTTTTCTGAACCGATTTATTTATAGTCGGTTGATATGTGGAATACAATAATCACTACATCAAAGTTGAAAATTCGGAGAATAGGAGAACGATGCAAATCAAAATTAATTTTGGTTCATTGGAAATTGGATGCCGATATGTGACAACTGTATAACAACTGAGGAATAATAATAATGATACTCTTAATTACCTTGAAGAAAATATCAATACTAGGGTAAAAACACTAAGAAATGCAATGGAATCAAACTTGTATGAACTGATATTTGAGTTGATAAATTCATCAATAATGATCTTGAAGAGAGAGATAAAAATAAAATAACAACAATGTGTTAACACAAAACAACAGCAAAAAAATTTGAAACAAACTATACAAATGAAATCATAACAGATTTATAAAACAGTATGTAACAATAAATCAAAAATTAAACAATCGGCAGAAACCATGTTAAGCAATTTTTGAAATAATATCTGATATTTTGCAATTGCATATCGATATATTCAAAGGAGATTCTGTTAATATTTCGACATATGACTTTAATGGGCGAAATGAAATGTATATTTGTCCTGGATTGGTTCTCGTAAAATGTGAAACTCGTACGTGAGTACCGCAGTACAAAAAAATATTATTTATAATTATTGAATATGAGTGTATAATTCACATGATACATTTTGGATTGTGAAAAAAATACTGTTCATTTTCGTTTCCACAATAGTAAAGTTATTTTTCATTGTTGTTGTTGATATGTCACAAAATATACCGCTTACTCGCTCACTCTGAATGTCTAGCGCCTTTATAGACGTCTAGGGAACTTTTCAAAAAGGTGCACCTACATTATTCATCCTATTTCCATGTGATATTCTGGATCTAGGAATATAAATGCACTCTACATGCTAGTACATTCACCGGACTGGAATGAATAATAAATAAATAAATATTGCGTTGCAGGTGACAATGAGAAAAACACAATAAGGAAGAATTAAATATTCATGTGATATCCCGTAAGGCAATCGCACCTCAAGCGACTTTAAATCAAATATTCAACACTCGAGGAGCGCATCCAGGAACAATTCTATTCAGACTTATCAAAACGAATGGAATTTGTTTTAACAGGCTAATCCCTCGAGCCTGTGTACTGCATTTTACACCAATATATACGTGAATGATGTCATTCGAGACGCACAAATTCACATTCCCAACATTATTTATGCGATAATGATTCTCAAGACGATAATTACGATATAATAACGTTTCCCTGGCCAAAGGTCTTCCCACATAAGTCTGCGTATAAACCCATTGTAAAGTCTTTAATGTTCGCAGTTATGTAAACTCAGCAGGTTTTCTTTATTGCATCTAAACATACAAGTGTTCATTAAACCCAAACAAAAACTAACAGCTGTCAAGATTTCGCGAATGATAATAAAATAAAGTTATGTAAATTCCAGGAATAGCATAATTGAAAGCAACTCTGCCCACGCAGTATTCGAAATAATCAACGACGTTTTCCGAGATTCATTTTACCGTTGAATAGTTTTCATACAAAGATTGCATCGTGTGCCACCTTGTTAGGAGAAATCAATAAAACTTCCGCATTTTACGGGCTTCCTGAAATAGTGGAAGTAAAAATGCGTGTTATCTGTACGTCATCCCATCCAGAATTTATCATATGATTCTTACGTGACCGGAGTCCACCTACTCTGATCCATCCTCGTGCACATTATAATGGAAACCTTCTTCGAAAGACCGTAAAGGGACAGCATAATGCTTCGCGCTGGTCCCAAAAGTGCCCTACATTTTGTTATTTGCCTCTAAATCAAGTTATCCGAGATCTTCGCATGATGATGGGTGATATGGAGACGCAAAGGGATAATCTTACCAGAGCTCAAAGCTTCAGGGGATGAAAATTACATGTATCTAGCGTCAAAATGAGATTCAACAGAATTTACTATGTTTTCATGCATGTATCTCTTCATTATTACACAATTCCAATTAGGCGATTGAAGCGTTCGATTTCATCAAATATCATACTCGTGTGCAATTTCTCTGAGCTTCAGAGAATTCGGAGATATAAAAATAACTAAAATAAATAGATCACCATCATCAAAGTCATTAATTATTCAAGCAGAGCAAGAACATGGCAAGATATAAATGTTATGAACAGCATTACAGATAATATCAAAAACATCTTCTAGCTAATAAATTTGATGGTACATGCGCTAGAAAGACTTCTTTAGGGTTGTTTTCATAGCAGAAGGATCACACTGGAAATCTCTAAATGATCTTTCCCCTCGTGTTGACAAGCTAATTTTCATTTTTGGTCCGGAAAATCCTTGTCGCCTCAGCAAACAAATTAACGCGATAAAAAATGGAGACTCTGCCGTCGACTCCACGATGAGTTTTTCCTTCTCCTTTACGTGACGCCTTGCACCACCGTACGTGCTGATGGGTCGTGAGAGCCGAGCTCCTCGTCTCCCGACGAAATCCTCTTTGAGAACTGAACACTTGGCTTCCGAGATATATGAAAAGATCCGAGCTCGTGGTACGTGGTGTTAGCACTTCCAAATCCGATCAGCTCCTTCCGATTGGGAAAACTATCTCGATAGCAATTTCGTTTGTCTCTCGACAAAAACATACTCTGGATTATATCGAACCGGAACCCACTATGATTAGGTGTGAAACCATCTACAATTATTTTCTATTGGTGAAAAAGGATATCAAAGGCAAGGTCTAGTTGAAACTAATGACAAACGACGGCCCATTTGACAAGCTTTTTATTCGAGCGACAAAAACGATAAAAAGATGTTCACGTCTGTACACTAAATAGTCGCGCCATGAGCGTCGTGAAGCTTGTCGTGTTAATTTTATACAAAAGAATTCATTGGTGCAGCTATTCAGATGGCTTTCTGATCACTCAATTCTCAGTCACGTTATAAAATTCGCGCCTTATTGTCACTTTGAGTGGAGCGAATTTTTCATGTCCCAGGCATTACTCTGCTTATACAGGGTGTCCCGTCAAGACCATGTCGAACCGAGGGAGAATGTAAATCAAAGAATAACCCACCTGCTATGGCAAAATTCCCCCATTAAAATGTTCGGAGAATGTTTCCAATGTAAACGTTAAAATCATTTTTCAGCAATATTTTACTGAAAAAATTTACCAATAAGGTGTAAAATTGTACCAACCGTAAAGACAAGACTATCGAAAGGGGCAAAAATTCATTATTCTCAAAATGAAAAATCTCGAAAACGGTAAGACTTTTATAATGCGAATTTTGTCGTAGCAGGTGGGTTATCCGTTGATCTACATTTTGACGTGGTCTTTACGGGACACCCTGTATATAATCGAGATGAAGAATGGTACATTGCAGACTATCATTTTCTTCCGGCAAGCATTTTATAGCCATGTGCTGTCGAACAGATCCATCTGAATTCAGTTTCTCTTGCCGATTGTGATGCTGAACAAAGAGCAGCGGTATGAATAGAGCCATCTGAATCGACGTTGTTAATGAATCCATATCGAATTCCTCGAATAACCCGTCGACCAATGTCGAAGACGTTCGTCATAACCATAAAACGAATCCGAGCGATCCATTTAATGAGTGATCCAGAAAATTGCGGCGAAGAAGTCGATGGAACGGAAGAAAAAAAGCCGCCAACCGAACAGGGTAATTAGCTTCATCTCCGTGTTCCTTAACGGTCTCGGATGCTGTTTGCCTATACAGTAATCTACTCTTGTCCGTTCTCTTAACTTTCAGTTTCCATGTCTTCGAATGCGATTGCGAACGAATGCAAATGAGATGAACTGTGTTCACATAGAGCGGTTGATTTGAGAACTAGAATTAAGCCGAATTTATGTGACTCTCGGTAATTCCTTGAAGCTATTTGATATTGTTTTCTCAAGTTGTGCAACGACTCTGATAAGAACTGTATTTCATTATGTGCTAGGATGAATTTGTGTGTTGTTTCCAGACTCTGGAAAGTTGTTAGTTACGCGCAAAGTTCATCTGCGCACTATCAATCGTATATTATGCTGACTCATATGCTCGTATTTCATTTTCAATTTGGCATGAATATACCGTTCCAGCCTTCTCTAGACGATCTTTGATGAAGACTTAGTCAGGTTTCATGATTTTATCTTACTTGAGGAGGAATCGGTTTACTATGTAGTTGCTCTAGGTAGGAGAGTTTGTTTAATTAGTATCGAGTACTCCCTGGCGGGGTATTACTGCCAAATATACGTTCTACGGAGTTATAAAACTCCCTAACTTTCATGTTCGCAAGCGAATCCTTCTGTGTGCTCTTGAAGTTTACTCCGCTCCTTTCAGCAACTCATCATTATTTTTATTCTAGACTGCAAAACACAGTTAGTTAATTTCGGTCCATTCACTGTTCATTTACGTTTGAATTTATTGGTATTATATTGGTAACCTGCCTTTCGGTTACTTAGAACTTCATACTTTCGAGTCGAGTTCAGCTTGATGTGAAACTATGTATTCATTGAGTTCGATGGTATTCATCACGAAATCCTTTCTGAAGATTGTGTTGTTCGTACGAATATAAAAACAAGATTCACGTACCACTGAATCAAACTGACAATAAATCAGATACGATGTAAATGTTCCGGTGTGGTTTGATTATCCGTATTTCCCACTCACCTTCGTGCATCCCGCTTTTTATTTTTTCTATCTGTGCGACGTATCTGGAAATCGATTCGAAGACAGTGAGCTGTCGTGCTCTATTTTTTTGGTTATGTTCGATTCGTCGACACGGAACTGCCATCGGTCGCTTGTTTTCTCGAAGACCGTAGATCAGATCGCTAGATTAGATGAGTGATGTGCTTATTTTTGTTTTTCTTTGCAGGTAAGCAGCAACATTCGAATGTTCAAGAAACTGCATCATCAGTCCCGAAGTGAGTGACAATTCCTTATCCAATTCAAGTCCATTGATAATGAATCAACTGAATAGGATTTTCTTTCGTTTCATCAGATTTTTCTTTCGATGTTAATTCTGAAGGCTTCTTTTATCTTGTTTGACAATTTTTACGACTATATTTGATGAAATATTCTTCAAACGTTTCATGTTATATTATGTATGATCCAGATTTCAGCTATACAGTCATTCAAAATGACAGTAATGATATGCAGGACTCGTAACCTCGCATCTCGTAACTTTGTGAATGCAATAAGCGTTTATTTATAGGATTGCCATTTAATTTATACCAGAAATTTACATAATATTACAATGCACTTCCAAAAATGCTTTCACGGTAACTTTTCATAAAACCCGTAACATGTTTCGTTTTATAATTTCGACCCTATACAAGCGGCGGTCTTTATGCGCCTGAACCTTTTATTAAATTGTAAAGTTTTGCAAATTATACCGATGTTATTTTTAATACTAGGATAACGCGATTTATGTGGCCCTAACTACCAACAGGAATTTCGAACTACGAAAAGTTCTTCACCATACATTTTTCCCTAACCTATAAAACATTAACGTACCTATCAGATTCATGTATTTAATTTTTTTCGAAAGAATCATTGTTCAGATTCATTGATATTTGTAAATATATTTGGGAGATATTTGGTCCGTTTTTAGATTGATTGAACTCGAGGTGGTGATAGAAGATCTCGAAAGTAACTAAACAATATATGCCTAATAGAAAAAACCATCAAATCAACAGACAAAATAAAACTCCGGTTTCTCGAATTGTACTTATTACATTGATGTTTCGAGATGTTTCATTCAGAATTTGGTGGTATTCTTGCACGAAGGTACATCGAAACAAATTCGAATACAAACAGATATTGAAGTAGACGTCTTTCCATTCGAAAGTTTTCGAATAAGTGCTGTTTTCGTTCGGTAATCGGTGAAAATGAAATTGTCGTCTGTCAACCGTATCCGGTATAATAAAATGTCGAACTTATAAATCACATTTCCCTTGCAAGTAAGTTTTCATTTTTCCGTACAAACGCGCGAAACTCGTGAAAGGTGAGTTCAGAATTGGAAATATGGGTACATATTCGGAGGAATACAATTCTGAATAAGAATGGAAGAGCCAAAAACATCGATTCGCACAAGATACATTCCGAAAGGCCAGAACTATGAATGAACGTAATTAAATGAACTATTTCATATGCAAAACTCGTTCATGTTGATATTCAATTTCGAATTGTGAAGCTACATACATCACCACATTCTTTTCAGTATCGAGAATATTGAGCATCAAATGTCCCGATATCATTTCAATGATATTTTCATAGTATGGATTAGTAAAGAAGCCATAAAAGTGCAAAACTGTCCATAAAGGAAGTCCCAACCATGAATTTTCCAAAGGTAGAGTGTTCAACTTGTTGTTTTAAACTGAAATCGGGGGGAACTGTCTATTCAAAGTGAATTTTCTTTGGTCCCGAACAAACTGTGCCTGGCGGCCAACAAACATAATCCAGTTATTATAATACACTCAGCAGAGAAGCTGTGTTCTCCCTAGAATAATCAGATCGTCACCTTTTTATTTAAACTTCTTTCCGGCTGGGGAGAAAGTTGAGGAAAATACGCTTCGTCATCGTCTCCAATCCATTCTCATTATAGAGTTGAAGAAAGTTCGTCTTTTCTTTAAATACCCCACCGAATTTTTTGTTTATCACAACTATGTTCAAAAATACATTTTTTTCGAAATACTCATTCTGTATGATATCGAGCTGCTTTTCACCAGCCGTCAATACGAACCGATATGATCATTCGATTGGGAGTTTATCAAAACGATTATTGGAAAAACGCGAATTCACCGGAAAATTCGGGCGGCTAGCTAATGCCGAATTTCCATTCGATTACGAGCCATCGAGATCGGATAGAATTTTTGTTTACGGTCCCGTATTACGTCGAGACATAATCTGGTAAAACGCGATATATATTTATCCGTAACAGGAAGAGACGGGATTTATTTCCTCGACAAATATGCCGATTAAATCAGAAATGTATGGAAAACCGACCATAAAGTTTTATCATCTTTGTTATTAGATCGTAAATAGCATGACCTTCACTCGAACTTGCTTCCATATCGTACGTCAGAATGAATTTCCCAAATTATAAGGTTATTCGGAAATGTAGCAAATTTGGAGGGTCGTGGTAAGGAATAAAATGATACTAAATGTCCAACAATTTGAAAGATAACCATGATTCTAATATTCAATTCGTAAATGAATGAGTATCGCCAGATTAATCGTATATTTTTTCAGAAAGTGACTGTCAATTAAAAAAATTAGGAAATTTGAAATTATGAATTTCTGAGATCATAAGATTTGAAATTGAAAGTGATACAAGCAAGACCAAGTAGGCATGAAAACTTCCATATCTCGCTTAGAAATCCAAAAGGTTTATAGAAGATTTTCCATTTGAAAATAGAAAACCATGAATATAAAGAGTATACGAAATTTATATCTACTAAAGTGAGATCTTACGATGCAAAACTGTGAATATAAACCAAACTGTAAACAGAAAATTGTTTTCATTAGCTTGTGAAATTCCCAACCATTCCACGCCTGATATTTTGTTCAGTGGTGATCCAATTTCCTTTTTCCCGAAATATGACAATCCTGATTGACATATTCTGGCTGATGGCGTAAACAGTGCATAAAATGGAACCCACCAGAGAATAGAACCCATCACGAATGACTCGTGAAATGAGGAAGTTTCATCGTATAGCTGCACGTAAATACTCGAACCAACATACAAATTCAATATTCCTGTCCATCTGGCCGAACATGCGAGAGCTGTCAATGAATTGATCATATTTCCTATCGAAACTCTAATTGGCATAGTGGTGTTGCGTACCGTAACATGTATTATCTCGATCTTGTTCCGGTGCGGTAGACGTATACGGCTTCAACATTTAATCCATCCCTGGGATAGCATTATCGCTCGACAGAGAGCCGAGGCCATTATGGGGCTCAGCGTTTCCAGCATATACTTAGCAATTCTGCATGATCCTCCCCGTTATTGGCTTGCATCGTTAATTAGGCGCTATATCGTGTCAATTTTGGCCTTGTTATCGCTGTAATTAACTCTCATACATTGTATTATGAATGTGAAGTTTGACGTAGTACGTACTGACTCGATAGGTGCTCTCTCTAACGTAAGAATCATCAATGAAGATGTTTTGAAATGGAGGACTTCTTGTGGACCAAAGTTCTTGTCTATTTGCATTAATGGAGCGTAATCAGGTTATTTTTTACCACGTCATCCAGAACGTTGAAAAATCAAGCAAGTTATTATATCTATTTGCCTTCTTACAATAGTTTTGTCAGAATAAATTCCCAAAGTTGGGGTGCGTTTGAAATCACACGGAGAACAATGATATTTTTCAGAGAAATTTCATGTAGTATGGTTATCACGAAACTGATATCAACATTTTAAAGGTTCACTTTTCTTAGGCCTGTATCGAATCGAAACGCCGGTTCATTTGACAAATAAAAAAGCAATTGAACAATATAAATCCCAACCATGCATTTTCGCCTTATATTCCGTTGACGTAGACGAAAATACCTTGATATTCAGTTCATATTTTCGAGTGAAGAAGCAAATACTGCCGTGGGCTGTGCGGCGTATCCTGCGAAAGATTAAAAATGTCGCCCACGTATCGAATTGGCCGATGATTCGATGCAGAAATATCGAGGCACACAAGACGCGAATACGCGAACAACTTTTTCGAATGCACCTTTGCTCGCACAGCACGATTTTCGAGCAAATGGACTTCTGCATCAGCATTACGCTGGATGTACCCGAATATTCTTCGAACGAGACACCATTACAGTTCGTTTTGTTGCCAATCGAGATCTACGCCAAAAATACTTTATAGTCGTTTTATTTTCAGTCCGATTTGTCAGTTTTTGTCGCTCCTTTTCGCGATACCTCAATTCTCGAAATGCAAATATCCTACCTCAAGATTTTAAGGAGCTCAGTCTGAACTCTTTCAAAAATTGAAAAAATATTTGCTGATGTTTTGTACTTCATTTTACTTTTGTTTTTTTTTACACCAAATTCAACCTTCTGGAAAAGTAAATCATTATGACCTGCTTCAACCATTACATTCAAAATAAATATTGTATATAATATATAAATATGAGTTACAAAACGAATTGAATTCACTACATACACTGAAACAGTTGTTGAACAGATGAATGGATCATTGATACTCTCAATTGATGCTGCATTAACCTCATATATCTTAATTTAGCGGATCCTGCATGAAGCCACGTTCAAAAATAAAAGATTGACGATGCTTTTATTCGGAGTTGCAAGTTTCTATTCTCAATTTATTTTCCTCCCATTTCTACTTCATACGGTCCAATATTTCTGGTCCATTACAATCAATAAGGCAGCAACTTGTCGCTGGATAACGTTAAGTATCGGTTTAGTTTATCGGAAAATGTAAGGGATAATGTGACGCTCGGTCGGGAGCCTTCTCAAGGCCACATCGATTCCAAATAGGAAGCTTTCCAGTCGAGGTTTGGTGAAAAGGAAATTCGGCCTTAATCATTGCGAGTGTTTACGTAAGGTTTCAGGATGAACGACGTACCGTGTACGGATTCTTCATATATTATATGTTTGGCCTTCGTTTTATCGACAGTGCGTATATATTTTCGTGATCGAGTGAATGTTGGAATTTTTTTCAGATTTTTCTGACGTGAATATCGTGTATATTCTTACGAACGATCGTCTAGCTGTTCAGTTCCGGAAATAACTGAAGTAAGGTGCCATTATTGTTCTAAAAACAGTCATATGTTGTTGAAAACATAATTTTGACTGGTTTTCTGAATACCTACAGCCTGAAAATAATATCCATATATACATTTCATTCCATGCAAACTGTTTTACTGGGGAATTACTGGGAATTCGCTTGACTAGTTTAATAAAAAGCTAGACTTTGCAAAAAACACTCCATGATTATCAGATCACGCATATGACACTCGAAACTAAAATGTATGAAAGTTTTTCAATGAAGAAAGATCTCAGATAATAGTTAACAGAGATGACGAAAACAAAAAATGTCTCAAAGACACTCCGAGTTTATGCACGTGTCGATCTTTTCTCATACTGATCACCCACCAATTCTAAAAATGAAAAATACTGAGTTGAATATTCAAATAAAGAATACGTGGAACTGACGGTCAATTACTGATTGCTTGGTGTAATTTCACCAAAACCGAGATTCCTGTGATTCGTTACCATGGAACAATTCATTCAATCAGCACTTCAATCTTCCACAATTTAATTTCGACTAGCTTAGAAACAAACTCACTGTATCTCTCGCACATAAACCGCCAAAGTCTAATAAACATTCTCGTATGTCCGACCGTACGATACAGAGTGCTACAAACTCGTTTAACGTCACGTTATCTTTACGATTCAATATACAACGTGGCGCACAAAGTTTACCAACTATTTAAATCCTCCGTAAATCCGGCCCTGTCCAAGAGACGCGTAGCTCCTCCTGATAAACTGCACGAGAAGGTTGGTAGGTGAGATAGTGAGCTTAAGGTAGATATTAGGCGGCCATCATAACTTACGCGCCATCCTCGTCTTTTCTCGCTGTTTCGAATACGTTTCCTGGTTCTGGCAACTATGTAAGGTGTTTTCACATTGAGCCTGGAGCCTCAATTGGTCTGGTGCGAATCAGAGCTCTGTTAATGAAATAAAAGTCACTGGCAGTCAGGTCATTCTCGAGCAGTGATGAAGGAAGAGTAGGCAGAGATGATCTGGATGTGAGGACGACCAAAAGATCGCCAGAAAGCGGCAACGTTTTGTGTAATTTCTGCCAGAATCGAGAGATCTGACGACGCAACTGTCGACATGTGCCCACACTAACGGTCTCCCCGGATTGATTTATCAAATACGAAAGTTCTTTATTGGTTTCGTGATTGTGTTTCGACTTTATCTGCGAAGTTTTCGTGAAGGGAGCGGCATGTGGTGATCTCTGGTCGATGATCAAGATCTAGAGAACTGCCCTCGGATATAAACGTATACTCATATCCGAGCGGACATCGAATTGAAAACCTGCAGCGGGATAAAGTTTCGATACGATTCGAACAGCGAAATGTATGTGCCGAACCGGTACGTACGATTGAAAGTTTCCAGGAACATATTATAAGGCCTTCAAACTGTAGATCGAGCTATCGAAAAGTTTGGCGAGCTGGCTTTCCGATGTACATTAACGGGAATTTAGTAGATTGCCATGATGGAGGAAACTTTTTACACTGCCTCAACGTTCTGATGTCGATAAATATGGTAATGACGAAATTTCTGTCAATCCTGGATAAACTTCCACCCTGTTCATTTCGGATGTGGGTATTGATGCGATTTGACACTCCTCATTGTGAATTAATAGGTAGGATAAACTGGCGAAGACAACTATTGTTCAGATAGTACTGTTTAACGAACGTTCAAGCGTAACTGATCAATTTTAGATGCTTGAATGTGCTTATGAACAGTGAATCAAAGGAACAATCGGAAATTCCACAATCAAGGAATGAAGCAGTCCAACAATTCGTGAACAATATTGTGAAAAGAATAAGCGAGGAGGAAGATGATCGATCCCAACGCATATCAGTGTGAATCTGCCTAGAGACCCATACTTGTAGATTCAGTAGGGACCAATGACTCACGACAATGTCTCTTTATAGCAAATCTACAATTTCAGTTCAACGCTTTTTGCTCTTCTTCGGATTGAACTTTCCACTCACCGAATTGGATATGCTCAACGTTTTCCCTTTAGGGATCCATCCACATGCTAGCCGGTAGATCAGATGGGTCATGAGAAGCGAGAAAAATATCGTAATATCCGTTGGACCATTTTATTCTGAGGATTTCTATAGACAGGCGGGGAGATAAGGTCGAAATTGGTAGGATGTCCTTTATAGTTATAAATTATTTTTTGGGCTTTCTGGGATGGATATCACGGTTACCTATCGATATTTATCCTTGTTTGTGCTATGAATTCTTATTAGTTGGATGAAATTGAAGTTGGACGAAATATCTTTCGTTCACCTCCTCATACAGATTCGGAAAAAATCAAGAATATATAAGAAGAATAACCTGCTGAATATAGAGAGAGCATTATAATTCCTCCTAGAATAGTTTGAAGATATGCTCTGTAATTGATTGTGACTTCATCACGTGGCCGAGTTAGTTATACAGTGCGTTCATAAAGTGTGGAAACTACTGAGTAATTCTCAGGTTTCCATTGCAAAATAAATAATTGAATGAATGTTGAGAAAAATGAACACTGGTTTCTTTTATACTCAGTATACTGTAACTTGAAGTGTAAGATATGACGTATGTGGTATGGTTGAACTCAGAAAAATATGGGCTTTCAATTTTTGATATAAAAATATACCCTTTCAATTAAAAAAAATATCGATGACGTCATATCTTGTAAGGTGGTGGGGCAAAAAATATTTTTTTTGTAAAAAAAGATGGAAAACTGAAATACAAAATCGACCTGTCCGAGCTTTACCTCTGAAAATAATTATATCGTAAGATAATGGAGCGTTTCCACACTTTATGAACGCACTGTATATATTTGAACTATGAATTGTCTGATGAACATGTATAAAATTATTCAATTGACACGATATTATTTGACCATTTTGATGCCGCTACTAGCCTAATACGTGAACTCTCCAGTGGCTGTGGCAAACTAATAAAATTAAATTATCGTTATTGCTATTCGTATGCATGTAGAGATTGGGTTCGTTTGGGCGTCACAAATATTTGGCTCTCGACATCAGTGAATGCGGTAAATCTATAATTGTCCATTCCGGCCGCAAATTGTTTCGACTGCAATTATCCGGCAGTCGCGCCTGCAGATTCCGGTGGAGTTCCGAAGGGCTCTTCATTACCGGCCGCTCATGCACTGCCGGCGCGAAAATGTCTAATTTGTTTCTAAACTGTCCAACCATTGATTCAATTGGACGTGGTGGAATTCAATAAATCAAACATGAAACAGTAATTCTGATGATTGAATTTCATACCACTAGGGTATTTTCAAGTCAACATTTCAGGAAGACATTCATTTGGTTTCAAGAGTTTTAGTTCTGATCCACTCAAGCGGCTATACCAGAACCCATTAAAAATTGGCAATTTCCGCGAATTTTCTAGAAGAAAGTACTCGATAGAATGTATTGAAGTTTTTTGGACATAATGTGGAATATATCTAGCAATATTTATGAAATAACGGAGTGATTTGCTCTCCCCAACTGTTGTTTCCGGCCAAATGAGTTGCTGAAACAAAAAGTTCGATAAATGTATTGAAGTTGAAAGTATTTCCTATACCATGGCATGCAGATAGCGTCACGATCGCAGTTCCTTCTCATACTACACCATTTGTTGTTCTTGAAAATTCATTATTGTATGCATGCTTTCTTGTATTTGCAATTATTCTAGTGAAGTGCTTGAAATTATATATACGAACTCCTATGTTGTTGTCTGGTGAATAAATTATTGATTATATCAGATAGTTGTAGTTTGATTGTGCGATTTCTTCTGTGAGTTATATCTCAAGAGTAGTCTAAAGACATTCTTCTCAGATTAAAGCATTATGACAGTTATGGGGTTGAAGCAATTGCGAGATCTCGTTTATAAATCTTATTTAATGCCATTAGAGATCGAAAGGCAGGGTACAACGCATTTCCCTAAAGCCTGATCGGTCGTTTTGGCAGTAATAAAATGTCCCGTTATAGTCGAAGAACATACATGCTCTCATCATCTGAATTCTTGGTCCCAACCAATTTCTATTTTATTGACACAAAACGAATGACGATAATGGCCATTGGAGAGGAAATCCAGCACTTAATCAACGACAACTTAACTGCACCGACCATCCACCCTAGAAACATCATCTAGCTTATTATCCATTATCGTTAAAGACGAACGAATCACATAACGCTCTCGTTTCACATACCATAACAATTCCAAATTTTCCATCGCTCAATTGTTTTCGGGAGATAATTCCCTCAGAGGGTGTCGTGGCGTTATCTCTGCTTAACGATCATCTTTATTATTGCGAGCGAATATGCAATTAACGGGGATATATTCTCATTAGAAAGACAAACGGTCTTGTAAGAGAGACGATGTTTATAATGCATGTAACGTTGTTAACGGTGAGAGGCTCGAAATGTGGAAGTTCGGGACGCGAGTCGATGAATAGAGAGAGTTGAGTGCCTCTCTTGAATAGACGTCGAGGAATGATGCTTACGGTTTGATATTCGGTCAAAGTTTCAGATAACGTGCCTTCATTCAGAAACCGCACGCAATGGAAGGCCAAAGTTTGGCATTCCAGTTTTATGCATGTCGAAAGCGTTCTTCCAGGAAAGTAACGATCTAGACTTGATTATTCATCTCCTAAACGCAAAAATATAGTTGATCTGTGAGATGGATCTTGTTCTCTCATTCCGATCCGACACCGTTGATGTTCCTTTGTTCCGCGAGCGCAACTTTCCTTGGCCCTTCGAACTGTAACAAAATCGAGTGGGCTGGTTAACAAAGCGGGCTTTGTAAATAAACCTCGTTAGCCAATTAGAGTGCACGTACGTACGGGAACGAACGATTTCGAGGTTGTGTAGCAGCAGCTCTTTTCTCTCGCACCAAATTGAATTGTTGAATTCGTGTATAGTTGGCGTAACACCAACAGCGTCGTTGTCAAGATCTTCACTTGTCAGCAGTATAGCGAAGGGAATGTTAGTTCGATTATCGAGTTCACAATCAGAAACAATCGTTTAATCTGTCGGTTTTTTTGTTGACTTCAATATCCAGTTGTCTCTCAGTTGAGTCATATCTGAAAAGATAATTTGACATGTTTAAAGTACCCAAAGGAATCAAAGGATCAATGCTGGGGATATCTCACGTCAGGACATCATCATTTAGATTCCTAAGATATCGAATATCGCTGAGGATATCTTATAACATACAGATATAGCAATTTGACATGGATTGATTGTCCAATTGAACATCCCCAAATAATTTAGTATTCATTACAGAGATATAGAATGAACAATTTGTAGCTGACAGTATTCCAAACATCACCTCAGATGACGTGATACATCTTCAAGATACAAGGTCAGCAGAGAAAAAAAACGGATTCGAAGTGTAAATAAAAATATCGCTAAATTAAAATCATCTGAGGAAAGGATTAGCTATTCTCAATCTAGAAGTATTGGATAATACTGTGGTTCAATTTCATGATAAATGTATATTCATCAAATAATAGCCACCATATTTGGATCATTGGAACATAATTAAGTTTATTAATATCGGGGTTTTTTAGTATATTTTTTTATTAGTAATGATGATATTTGGCGTATCGTCATTTGTAGTGGCTGTTTTGATAGATCAAAATTCAATGTCATATTGCCACAATATCGAAGTTTATTATATATTTTAATGAAATGTTGATTTGTCATATTCACAGAAACGAAGACATTTTATATTTTGGTCTCGAAGTGAATCTAAGACGGCAAATAGAATTAGCTGGAAAAATAAATATGGCACTACATTTAAAAAATTACGTTGCTAGTATTATTTTACGTTTTTTCGATCAATTATGCTTGCAATCGATATTGTGTTATCTTGCCTGTTTTTGTGAATGAATAAAATTCGATCACTAATTAAAAGAACCACAATAAACGAAGGCAATGAAGGTGAAGAAATTTCTACGAACGCACATTAAGTGGAATATGATTCGGATTATCGGCCTGCTTACGCTAACGCGAACGATATTCGTGAGGTTAATGTGGAAAGGTTCGTTGCGGCGATTACAATGATAACGTCCCGTGGCGCCGAGACGCGATATCATCGACGTCCCTTGCACCCCGCTTCGTCTACCCTCATGGCTTTTTGATGAACACACCCCGACATGTCGACCGTAATCTCGCTTTTATGAGATCGCTACGATGAACAACCAATATCTGTTTTACAACCGCATTTTCCAACTGTTATTCGCCTATGAGTCGCCTCGATTTATAGATGAACCAGACGTGCTAAGGGTTCGTCGGAAAATATGGAGAAATATTCGGTTCTTTGCCAAAATATTCGATCCAATGAGACGTTTGGAGCATTTATTGAGATGAGTTTATGGCAAATTTCGGTGAACTTTCGAACTCTAGCCATTAATTCCAATGAGCACAAATTTTTATTCCGGTAATCATAATGTTTATCTGATATTTGTCTGCCCAGCATATTCTGAATTGATTTCATAACACAATAAACTCGTTGTTGACACACCAAATGACATTTATAGTAATCCCTAGAAAAATATTGCTTTAGGTTTGTCCAATTGGTGATAATCTATGGAATGTAGTAACGCATGCATTTTGACTGTTTTTCAAAAGTTTATTTAGTATAAATGGATTTTCAGTATTCATGTTCAGTCATTCCATATCAAAATACAATATATTTTTTATTATTCTCCTGGGATTCCACTTCTAATCGGTTCAAAATCAAATATATCTACTATTTCAACGTAGTCATAAAATATGTCTATTCCAGATTTGGCAGAATAAAAGGCAAAATGAAAAAGTCTTATAATCGCAATTTCAATTTCCAATGTTAAGTTTTTTGATCAAAAAGCGATTTCCTTGAAATTTTTGGTGTATTTAGGATCAACTGAAAGAAACAACGTCTGCCAGCCTCACATACCCAGGGCCATACCAGAATTCTATTGAAACAAAATTCTTTAGATGTCCTTGCTTTTCTTCTTCAGTTCTTCTTTTGGTCGTCAAAGATCTGCGATGATTTCCTTGACTGTCACCTGCTTTTTCATTTAAGGACATGTGCTGATAGAGCACTCAAATGATTTTTTGATCGATGAATAATGCGTTCTTGATGAAAACTAAAGTGAGCTGATCCTGCTCCGAACCAACTTTCAACCAACCATTTTGGCTTCTAAATCAATTCTGAATAAAATCGAATGGAGTATCTGAACACCAATTTCACACGATCAGTCACATGAAACATTTCCCATTTCGTTCAAAAGTACTATTTGTGGGAAAGGTGTTCAGTTTTAGCTACCCCAACCTGAAGTTGCAGAACTTCACCTTCGGGAGTCTCTCTCGAGTTTGAAAGTTACGAAGAGAAGTGGCAGCATCATAAGTCAAATCGCGAACAAATTTTCCGCAGATTCGCGGATGCTAAGGAACCCAGACGGCCGCAAAGCGAATGATAGAGTGCCGAAATTACGTCGATTGGAAAGGCGTTTTTCCGGCGAAGAGCAAAGGAAAAAGGCGATAGGAACTCGTTATGGAATGTTCGATGGAGATTAAGACGGTTCGATTGACTTTAACATTCATCTTGCTCGGCGTCGGTGATGAATCGGCGCTCAACAACGCTTTTGCACTTCGAATCGGTTGCTTCTGCTCTATTATCTATGCTTCATAAATTCGCTTCGAAGGGTGTATGACTGATTGAGTTTAGCACCCTGCCGAAGGTCTTCTTTCATGTTCAATTCGAACGATATCCAGCTGAAATTGACTACCACCTCGGCTTCTTTTGTCTTTTGAAGCATCCATCTTTTCACTTCCACAATGCCAAATATCTACTCTGCCCTTTGATGCGTCTCCAACTAGCCCAGAATCACTCTTGAACGAAGGCTCGATCACCTGTAGAGTTGGAAAGAATAGCAGTCAGGAATTGCTTCATTAATTTAATACACAGTCTTTAGTGAAGATGGATGAGGAAGTTTCTCACACGAATGTTTATCGTATACGATATTTTCAACTTCTCGGAACATATTTAAACGCATTGATCATTTATTCACGTCTCATATATTGGTCATACAAGTATTTCAATGTAGTACTTCAGTCAGAGTCAATTCGTTTGTGTAGAATTGGATAAATCGATTCAGTTAAACCGGAAGCAACACCGCATCAAAGACTCTGTTGGTGAACCTCCAACGAACCAGTCAAATGGATCACCCTTCTTATCTTCGATATTCAGCAGCAGTTCAATCAAGAGCGATCTGTTTATATCGATCGTTGACTTTCTCTATCTCCCATCACGTAAATTACATGTTTTGTTAGGAAATCTGGAGGATGCTAATTGCGCCGTAAGTGGCAGGAGTACGGTGTGCACTTGTGCACCCGAAATCCGGGAAAACAGGGAAGGAGGAGGAACGCTAAATTAGTAGCTGTCTGAAGGGATTACTGTCTCCCGTGTAATTTAGTGACAAAACACGAGCACTAGAATCTTGACACGTAAATGCCGAGCGCCATTGTATAGCACAAATTCCATTCGATTTTGTACTGATAAGAACAAGACGGGGTGATAACATTAGGGCAGATACTGATGCAAAACAGGAATGGGATGGATACATCTACGTTTTCCTACGTGGAAACAAGATTAAATCTTTCAGTCCCCTTTGTCCATATCACGTAATCGATATTCGATATCAAATATTCACTTTCATACACTCAATTCTCAGTATTCACAGGTGCCATCATGTCTACTGCTCAGCGAAAAATAAACTACGATAACAAATTATACGTTTCCAGAATATATCATCGAGGTTAACAACATTCAGACACGAAGGCAATACCTCCGTCAATACGGGATGGCACCGGAAGTTGAATCAGTCAATTTCGCTAGACTTTCCTTTGATCTTTGCCCAGCTCAAATTGTTTGTGATGTATTTGGTGTTGTGCAGGTCAAATGTATCTGCTGACTCGCAAATTTCTTTATCCACCATCAATATTTTCATCCCAAATCCACAACTTATTTCCTCCAAGATAACGAAACTGATTCATAATACCCAGAAGCTGAGATACCACTTTCCATCGTTAGGAAGAATTGCCTTGGTGAAAAATGATATCGCTTTATTTATTGAAAACATTTATGGGAATCTTTTCTGCGAGGTCTGCAGTTAGCATAACTGATGAAATAAATCCAATAACACAAACAAGTATCATGACGATTATAGTACAAAGAAGTACATGTGCGATTCTTGATGATAGGCAACCTTCCTGTCTATATTAATTCGCCATTTTCAGTACGGCAGTATAATTTCAATCCAAGGTGAGTTTCGATGAGGTGTTCTGGGCTAGTGTTTCCCCTCGTATCCCATAACTTTCTCTATAAATATACCATTGTCGAGATGGCGCCACATGCCAGATATGGGCCGCGTGGCACCGTCGTGGCGCTGTCGTCATGGCGACGCCATATCGATCGGAAAAACAAGCGCCAGTCGGTCGCCACCTCGTCGTATATATATGGCCATCAGCCACGCGACCACGTGACCTTGACGTCAGCGAACTGTCCTATGCTTTGGGTCTTTGATTTGCAACTTGGCCTCTGCCAAAACGTTGGCGGATATGGAAGAGGGTATAGGTCAAGGTCATCGTTGATTCCCATGATGTGGGGTAGAAATATTATTCTTTGAAATGAGATGGAAAATTGAGAAAATGTGAAAAGATGACATATTTATCAGGGAACATCGCACTGAAATAGTAGTCACAAACTAACTGATTTTAAAAATAACTGAGATGTCTAAATGTATAGAAGAATACACATGATGATCATATTTTGACATATGAAGTCGTTGACATTGATTTCACTGGCACCACTTGAATGAAGAAGAAACTAATCAATTCATACCTATTTTAGATCAGAAGAACTGATCAGAGAAACTGATTGTCCTGGCAAAATGTATTGACTGCGAGAACATTAATCTCAACGGAACAAAATATCAGTTGACCTTGTTTGAGTTTACTCTGAAAGGTTTTAAAACTTTTTTGAAGTTTGCTCCTAGGAGAATAAGAAAAAGTTGAGGCATTAATAAATTCGTGCTGTGGTTATATTAAAATTGTTTGTCGCTAACGCGACTTTCTTTGTCAATTTTTGTTTTCTGTTAATTCTTATGTACGTCTCAACTATGTCTCCGTTGAAATTTAATTAAAAAAGTTAACCCATCACGCTATTCGTGGCGAAATGTTCGAATACGAAAAAAGGAGGAAAAAATGGACAGAGAAAAAAAGATATTGCCGTTCTCTTGACAAATGTTGAAGACGAAAGCTGTGTAGGAAAATACTGTAATTGGCCGTTTTCCTACTTCATTGGAACTACTCCAAAACGCTAATGGCGTAACTTTGGGACCGGCGATTTTTCATCCTAACGATCTCCAGCTGAATTGTTACCGACTCACGACGTCCGAAAGAAATGAGACGTTTGCCTTTCTATTTTCCCAGAAGTTTGGCAAAAAGACGATATTGGACGATTGGGGAAATTACAGAAAAAATTTACAGGAAAAGCCTCCTTCGTGCCAAGATCACGTTACAACCCCTAATATTCTATTATCATTAGAAACAATTATTCCAAACTGTGAATATAAGTGAACATTTGAAATAACATCGTTTTGAACAAGGTCTGATAAAAGAAACTACGAGAGAGATGGTGACGAATAAATAACAAATATTGAATAGGAAGCCATATCCTGTATTCGTTCGTCATATGTGATAATAATTCTCTCTCAATAATCTTTTTGGATTTGCATGAATAAAGCCGATCTAGTATCTTCCTGATATTCAGGATATTCGAAAACTCACAAATACAAATGAACGTTATGTCGAGAGGCTCATCGAGTACCATTTTGGGTCACAACAAGAGCTCATCAACTAAATCAGATATCTATTTTATTTGCAGTAATGAATAAACGATAATGAGAAGCAGATTACTATGCACGATAATTCCTGATGAACATACGCACGAACAACTCAGGCGATTATTATATGAAAATCAATACTATATTCACCGCATACAATGTAACGAATCCATATTTATCGGTGTTTGGTGCACGAGGGATATGTTCATAGTTTTTGTTTGTTTGCTGCCAATGGAATCTACATTATTTTGGAAAGTCACAAAACAAATATGAACGGATAAACCAACCACCCTACAATGAGTCTATACCATAGCTGAATGAAATCAAAATTCATACCTCGCTAGAATTGAAGTTGAATGAAGCTGTTTTTGACACTGAATCACAGTGACACATGACGATCGAAGCAAATGCGCACTATTATTGAATCATTTTTCAACATTGAAACTCAATCAGTATTTCCTAACTCAACAAAACAATGAGAACGGAGCAGATGCATAAATTCCATCCCTTTCGGAGGGGTTAGCAACACCGTTGAAAGGCAATAATAAATCACAACTAGCCTCATGAGTAGAATGTTGTCAGTTTCTGTTTCCACCTCATGCGTTCTAGCACTAGGAAACAATTCTAATTCATTTCATTCGATATACCACTTTGTTGTATGAAACAGTGGAAATTGAAACATAATCCAAGAAATAATGAAATTACTCCAAGATTCACTCTTCCACTAGCAAATGAGAGAAAACACAAAATGAGAAGACAAAGCTGCGAATGCGGTAACAATCTCGCCGAGACAGAGCCAGCACCTTGTAAACATTCCCTCGCTCCATTTGAAATCATCACTCTTCGATGTGTATACCGCGTTGACGATTACAAAATGCCCTTCAATAGAACGTGGTTGTTATTCAGCCCCCAAAACCATTTGTCACCAGCCAGTCGAAAGACATTATTGTCGTTTAAATGGTATAAAAGCGTTGGAATCGACTCGCAATTTTCACAATACGTTGATTCAAACATTGCAAGTAGCAGAATGAACGGTTCCAAAAGAGAAACGGTACAATCTGGAGTTACAATCTCATTTTCCTTTCGATGGAATCTACTTTCCAATGTCTTCAGCTTTGAGGAATGACAATAGGGAAATTGTTATTGGAGTGTTTCTCATATAGAATCAGTTTTCCCCACATCGTGTGTTGATGTCAACATCTTTAACTTCCTTCTACATTTTCACCATTGCCAGTAAATTGCCTACAGTCGCATATCGCACATGATTTATTTCGGCTATTTTTTTAAATCATCATTACTGTAGATGTATTTCTATAATTTTGTCATTTTCAAATTCAGTTTCACCTATATCAAAACTATGTGGATGACAATTTGTTTGAATATCCTGATGTACCTGTTAAGTAATATTGCACTTTTTCATGTAACCAAATATAACTGAATTGGAAAATTGCATATCTGGTTAACGTTGGCAATGATAAACGAAATACCAATCCTTTGTCAACGTGTGTCATTGACGATGAAACATATTGCATTTTTGCAATAATTCAATTATTAGACTGGTTGGTATTGACCAGAAGAATGCATGATTCAAATTGCCAGGAATTCTCATCGATATCATACTAGTAATTAATAATTGCACAACAAAAAGTTAAAGTGGTCATCAATCTTGATAAATGTGGAATCGTTGAGGGGTTCATTATGAGATGAACAGATAATTTGTCTTTTTAGTCTTGACACGACTTGTTCATTGGACAGAATCATCAGTTTTATTTGCAGAAGGACTGAATGAATATCGCCAATCCAATAAATTCCATCGCTGCACTGCAAATCAGACTGTCCAAATATTTCCCTTCCATAAAGAGTCCTCTGGAAGTTCATAAAGAGTTCACTCGCGGGTCAATGAGTCCCATGCACGTTATTCAGGTTCAAGCGCAGTTGTTGGAAGCCGTAAAGGTCGATCCCGTTGGAATCCCGCCAATTTAACAGTAACAATATGTCAACCGAGTAATGCAGAGATAGAAAATAGACCCATACATACCGAACGGGTAGAATGGATCGGCTGTACCGCTCTAATCCTGGTTCATGAGCGAGAAGAAGAATTCAATTGAGAAATTCTTCGCTCCCCGATCGATGACAAGGAATCCCTTCGTGTGGGTGCTACGAAGGAAATGATCCTAGCGGAAGTGACGTATGGCCGACAGTAGTTATCCTTCCTGTTACATTGGTGTTTTGGTGTAGATAAGGCTGCGTGAAAGAAGCCGAAATCCTTGGATTCGGTATCCGAAGCGGAGTATTGTTGGGCTTATTTTGTCATTTAGTCAGATCTAGTAGAGATTGACAAATCAGTTTTGACTATGACAGACTACGATGTCTGAACATTGACGATTTACTGACTATGTAGTATTCAGTTTGAAAATCATGATATTCTACCAGTGCCAATGTTTTGAGAAAATCGATTCCATTATTTCTGTGCTGAAATACTGGATAAACTAATTTCGTGTCATCCCATTTGAATTATTTTTTCGATTCATGGATTTGTTGATTGAGCTGCTTGTACACTGTCTATCAAATTTGGAAGAAAATATAGAACTAATGTCGTCCAATGCCTACACTAAGCTTGTACTGAGATAAATTCATTTGCATTGGATCGTTCAGGGAAATTACATGAATTCCTCATGGTACTAGTATGAAAGAAAGAAACCGCATTTTTATAGTCTGACCATGCAACCAAACCTAAGGAGAAACATTGCCTCCTTTATTATCGGAACCTCGTAAATACGTGTCCAGCTTTTATTAACTGCATTTTTTTTTTATTTTCAGGTAAGCCCCAAACCGCCATCAAAGTACCGTAAGTTTTATATTTCAATTACACCAGCCCTCATATCGGCACGAATCCTGTCCGTCATTCGTCGACACGAATGTGTTTGTACTGCAATTTGGGGAGCTCTAGTCGACAGTATTAAGCTTGGTTGAGTGCGAAAGGATCGCGTCATAAAAAGCGTAGAAGAAGAGGAACTAAAACAACGGGGGCAGTAAAAACCGTCATATCTACGCCTACAGGTAACGAAGTTCAGGGTCCGACCCGACGTACTGCGATATAACTGAGAGAGTGGTGTTAGCTCCAAATGCAGAATTAATTTCGGCCACGATTTATAGTTACTATACTCGGTTTGAGTCTTCTTGAAAGGGGATTCAGTTTGGTCAGGTTATATTAATCCTACCGAAACTACTACATTTTTTATGTAGAATAGTTGAGCCTGATGGAATAAATTTCACTCACTAGCGAGATTGATGCATAATGTAATTGCGAAGCAGAGAGAGAAGGAACACAATTGACTCAGAAATGGACGAACACTATTTCGAGATAATTTTTCCATATGAATATGATGATGATCACGACAACAGAATAAGGTCGTATAAAAGCGATGTAGTAAACAATAGAAACTAGTCTGGATAACTGCCACATAATGAAATAAAATGTTCAAAAGGCCTTTGACCGAAATTCGTCAAGTTTGAGTCGTCAATGATTCGTTCATCCATTTTTATGATTCAGAGTTTTCCATTGAAACAAATTGAGAATGAACGAGTACATGAATCCAGACAACATCCAGAATTTAAAATGAAACAAGAACACACTTGTTCAACTAAGGAACTACACTCGATTCGTCCAGAAGAAAAATGAAAAAATATTTTAGGAATCATATTTTGAAAATACCTCGGATTTGCTTCCTGTGGCAGTCCTAGCCTAGTTGAATATTTTCACACCTTTGGATCATTGTGACTTGTTGCAAACTGTTTTTCAATTGACACCTATGGAGTATCCATTAATTACGTCACACGAATTCGTGATTTTTCGAATTCTTCCCCATTCTTGTCACATCTGGTGATATTTGTGAGACTCCCCCGTCTTCAGTGTGACGTCACATATTTTGCAATTTTATATTTGGAAATTATTGAATTCAAACAGCTTTTTCCATATTAGTTTTATATTTATTCAAATTATTTTTCAATAAACATAAACATCAAGTCAAACATTTCAAGAAATTAACAAAACAAAAAATGGTCACTTTATTGAATAAAGAAAATTCATTTCATAAGTTGAAAACATAAAATATATACGAACTATGTCATTTAATCCGTGAAAGTCAATTGTCTAATGAAATAGAAACGAGGAAACTGTAAATGTTGCAAATGTTTTGAGTGATTCGTTAGTAGTGCAAAGTTCGTGTTTCAGTAGATTTGGAAATGTCACCCAGTCCCTTCCCCTTAACCCATTGCAATAGATATCCCAAAATATGATTGAAATGTCGATTCTGTTATTCAATATTAGAAAAAATAAACACGTAATCCAGAACCGAAAGACTTACGACCTGAAAAGACATTTACTCAAAATCTCCGACGAAAGAGGGACTTTCCATCGATATGTTCCCGACAATCTCACTCGCAAAGACGCCGTCGACATTAAAGAGAATAGTTAAATTCAAGCGAAAAGCCTGCGGGCCTTTTTATACAGCTTCTGAAAAGCCTCATAGTGTAAGACTTAATGAAGAGTGATGCCACAGAATGGAACGAGATGTTTTCCCGGAGAGAACGAAAAGCGAACGACTGCGGCTGACTTTTTCTCCCCTGTTTTTCTCTTTCCTCTTACTTCGCGGCTAACTTGATTCCAGTCAACTTCAAAGGGATTCCAGCCGCGATATATCTAATGTCTTATTCGAGGATAGTGTATGTTTTGCTTTGCGTCCACTGAAACCTCAACAAGTTGTCTTTTGTTGGCATATTTCATTGCAACCTTCCAGGAAATGTCACGATTCATTTCAACTGAACACTACTCGACTACGTTTTCATTTTCGTATTGAATATCGTTGTTGGAGGATATGGGATTTCATTTTGTTTCGTCCAACGATCCCGATGAAACGGAGAGTTTTCAATCAGTAGCCCTAAACAAGATTTTTCCATTACGTTCTATTGACATTTCCTGCTTTTTCGCTAAACAGAACGCGTTCTCTTCTTTATCCTGCGGATTATTTCGGGAACCGAGGTCGGACAAGCCGATAATGGCGCCTTCTGGTCGGTTCAGCTGCAAAGGGCGTCATTTCCCTTTTCGTGGCTCTCACATGCCACTCACTTCCTTATCACGTGAGTCCACTCTGAGCGTATAACCGGTCCGATAAGCGAGTTTGGCTGGCACAACATCGAAAAACAATATCCCGACAGAGTTTCGCATCCGGAGATGCCGTTTCCGTAAAACTTCGGGCGAATTTGGGATCATTTCTTTGCTCCTGGTGCAGATCGCGGATGTGAACCTGAGAGGAGAAGACGAAAAATATAAATGGCTGGTGGAATTGAAACTTTCGTATAAAACTCTCGATCAAGTTGTCAAAAAATAACAATCTTATTTTCATAGGGTACCATGTCAACGTCTGTTGTATCGAGAAAAAGGGAAATATAAACGCAATAATCCGATGAGCTAACCAAATCGCTTGTTTACAAAGCAGCTTTGCATCGTTCTCGACATTTTATAACCGTTGGAAAATTTGTTTGACATTGTTTTCCTCTGTTGAATGAAATGACAACAATGAAAAGGGAATCGAAAAGGCGTCATCTAGTTCTCTGTCTAGTTATTCTAGTTAGACATTTATCAGTAAAGCAGAGTTTCTCGACTTTGTTGGGAATGAGTTTTGATGAGAAGATAATAGAAAATTACACTATTCTGATATAAGTTCCGAGCAGATTCGTGTAGACTTGAAGAAACTGGAGAGATTGGTTTTCACAACTTCGTCTGCATCACTACTCAGACAAGTTTAAATGGATTGAAGTGGGGTAATTTCTCACAAAGTTCGTAAAATAACGTCGTGGAACGTATCACAAGATATTTTCAGCAAATTACAAAGTGGCGTGCTGTTGTTCAGATATAGCACCCTTCTACATCACTTTAAATAATTGCAATCTCAGAAAAAAGTAAGAAGAATCATCACTCAGAATCAAACAGCTTGTAACTGCACTACGCACCCGCAAAGGAGATATCCGACTGCTTTCATAAATGCCTATGTAATGATATGTTCTGTTGCAATAAGAATTCTTCTTTCTCGGATACATTATTTCCCTGGAAATTTTCCACTCTAATTCTCGATGCTGAAACTTCAGTATATTCTCCTCGTTGGTGACCTTCCCGATGATTGCAATTCGTATCGGACGACCTTTTCATTCGCAATCCGTCTATCCGATTTCGACTTTAATTGATCTCTGGATAGAGCAGTTCTGCTATTTTTATCTTTTATACCCCGGAGTCGTTGGGAATGATAGGGGCTTGGCTTTGGTTGGAGTTGATGCGATTCGAAATTGGGTCGTTGCACATAATGGTGCATGATATTTTTTCAAAATTGGCACGCCTCAAAAGTACACAACATGAAGATCGAGCAATCATTGAACATAAGTAATCCTTGAGGTATTCCTATGTCGACCGCAGGCTTCTTTGCTGTTCATTTAATTCCGGGCAAGTTCCGGTCCACAATGCTTGGAATCGCCATAATGGCGGACAATTCTGGCACGGAATGTTGATAATCTGGGTGGATGCACACGAGGCGCCCACCTGGAATTCTGAGGGTCATATCTCCGAGCCCCGGCATAATACGAAGTCGACCTTTCCCCCTTCTCTTGCGGTCTTCGTTCTCTAGTATATTGCGTTACGCACTCCCACACCCCCATTAAGGCTCGCTCCATTTAATTTTATCTTCGCAGATTGACCGCACGAGTGGTGGACCAGCGAAAAAAAGAATTTCGTTGGATTTTGTCAGTATAGCGCACGTTACAATCTAATTTTCTGTGTCCTTGTTTTGACACAAAGCCACGACAACGCTACATAGTATCTACTTGGTTCTACTGGTGATGCTCATTTCGGAAATTTCATTATAAACAAGGAAAAAAAGTCTAACTTTATTGAATTTTTTTGGTGTCTAGTGCCATCATTCGCTTTCGTGAACAATATTGGATGTTCTATTTGAGCATTATGACTTCATGTCTCATGATATTAGTCGACTGACTCGCTAGAGAAAATAATATTCCCTTTCAATAACAATTCTTTTTCAATTCTGCTCATTCAACTTCATCTGATCTAGTAGATATTTTCAAAGTTTCATGTCTTGATGGTTCTTCTATATATTCGAAATTAATTGCTACAAAATGGCCCAGATCTATTATGTCTCGTAAGTAAAAATAATAGCTTTTCTCATCCTGCAAAACGTCATATATTCCGTTTTCTCTCGTGTTTGACTCCTTTGTTCGCGATGATGATGAAGTTGCTTTTGTTATCCTAGTAACCTGTTGACTTAATTCTGTATTTTTTACTCTCGGTTGCACCAAGATGAATCAGAAGTTTCTCATTATCATTTTACTTCGTCTAGATGAAGTTCTCCCGTATGAATTCAGAAGGAAACTTGGGTTTTGTTATCTTGAAATGATATCAGCCACCAAGTAAGATGAAGGTACAAAATTTGAGTATCTGAGTTTTCATTATTCATGATCTTTAGGTGTTGAAGTAATAACCTCAATCCCTTTATTTTTAGTTATATTCTATAATTATCTTCTATTTTGTCGGACCATTTGTTGTTGAGTGATGAGTATATGAAACATTTGTTAGAACTGCAAAGGCCAATAACTGATGCCGTATTCATAGATGAAGAATCGAAGTATAAGTAAAGAATTATTTGTAGGGTTAGCAAATTAATTTGATCCCCTTTTCGACTCAAAAAGTCCACAATTGCAGCCATGATATTAAATAATAATCTTTTCTTTTCATCGTTTGAATTTGCAATATAACAAATAATCAGTTCAAGAATAATTGTGAATCGTTCTAAAATCTGAATACAAACAAAGCTATGTCTTATCATTTTGTTGATTCGAAATTTTATTCAGTATCAGATTTTCCATTATTAACGTATCCTCCAGTTCATCGGATCCTTAATGATTGTTTGTTCTGCTTTCTTCCAATTTGGATGGATTTAATGATGCCCGCATTTCACTCAACTCAAGTGATCGCCTCGCAAACACTACGACTGAAACATAATCGACTGACGAACACCGTCGAGAGGAGGAGAAACAACTCTCGATAAACCATTTCCACCTTCTCGAAGTGCATTCGCGTGTGCAAGTGAAGTGCAGAGTTGCGGCGAACTCTCGGGATATTTGCCGTTCCCGTAATAAGCCGCTTCTCGTTATAATGATCTGGCTTTTCTATGCGCCTGTCTCTTATGGAAGCTTACGATACTTGATGAGCGAGAAGGAAACGAGTATCGCATTACCTATTCGACGATTCCAACGTATCAGCCGATTGTCCTTTCCATATTTCATACTGTCAGTTATTGTCTACACACAGAAAAAATCTCTTGGTTCACGCTTGACGGCTTTATAGCTAGTAAATAATTTGTACATATACCTATTTTTTTATCAACAGTAAAAACACAAGAGCTTTTTTTTATCGGATGAATTTCTTTTTGTAACGAAATAATTTTGCCAATCAGTAATTTTACGAGAAAAACTGGCATGACAAAACAGTCGTCTTCAAATGACACATTTTATACAGGAGTTAATTTATCAGAATAAATGATTTATTCAACAAATTTTTCCACAGAAAACATTTATATTCATAAATTGAAAGCAATATTTTATAATATAAAACTTCTCACGAAAGGAGACATCCTGTAATGTTCAGATTTGTTTAATCAAAACAATCGCAATTTCAATGTACAAATCAATTTATGTTTTTTTATTGATTCAAGATTCAAGAGATTTGAGTTTTCAACAAAATGAATTTTCTCAATCTGAGAATTTTTTTGTGTCAGTTACTGTCTAAGTAATCTAATATTGGCATATCTCAGGATGTACTATAAATTTTCACACTTGCTCGAATAAAGATCCATTCATACAAACTAGGCCGTATTATCATTAATATTTGCTATGTTTCCGGCCAATTTAACTTACTCAGATACTAATGAATATTTATATCAATTATGAAAACTGCGCTTCCTTATCGAAAGGTAACATCTGCTGGGATTAGCGTCATATTTTGATCAATCTTGGAAGACGTTTACAAAGTGCTATCCGCTTCGCTATTATGAAAAGAAGCTGTTGCCAAGACGAGTCGCGTACACACATGGGCGACTTAATAAATTGACGCTGTCAAACAGAGTGGAAAACTTAAGCTAATGAATCTTGTTATGCGAATCTTGTGTATGGTGTAGGAAAATACCACCCGAGCAGGTTGGGCCGAGTTATGCGGAATAACGATGACCATAACGGCCAGACCGCCTATGAATAAATATAATGGTATATTTCATCGAAAATTCAGACTGTGTATATATGTAACATTACTATTACGTTGTTCGTTTAACGATAATCTTATATAAAGTTTCCAATACCACAAATTTTTTCCCAAGAATGACAAACTTGGGAGATTCAAAAGACTTGGAGATATAATGCAAAACAGCATCTAATTGGCTGTTTTTATCTAAGAGATCGAGAGAAAATTCGTTTAGATCGTATCTATCCGATTGAAATTGGTGTTTGGGTAATTAAACAAATACCAAACTTTATTCATGCGTATAAGTTTCTTCAATATCATAATTGCTATTTTACGGATCAACATAGAAGTTGGAATGCCATCATAACATTGCCAAAAATATTTAGATACAATATCATGAGTATCGAAAGGCATTGAAATAACTCCAGAACCGATGCAATCAATTCAGTATTCACAATATTCGTATCGATCTAGACGAAGCGACAAATCGTTTGACACCGTCCTCCATTGCAATGCGATATAGGTCCGGAATATAAATCCAACACCGGAAACCGCCTTCGATATTTCAGTAATCCAGAGTCCCGCTAGGAACTGATCAAATTTCGCCAGAAAACCGAATTTATACACGGAACCCATCCGCGCGACGCAAAAATCTCGGAACGCATCTCGTGGCATATCTCCGCCATGGAGCACGAATTTATAGCACCTATGGCACACATCCCGAAAATCTACGTCCGCCGATACCAGAATGATATTTTGCGAAGGCACGTATCCGGCGAGCCGCTTGCTTGTATGCCGACGTTATTGTTATTCATGGACGGGCCGAAGACATAAAGTCTCGCTGTTTCTGGTTCTCCTTCGGCAATAAGTTCCGTTTGGGATGTGGGGAGCGGAGATGTGGGGAAGAGTCCTCTGCTTTCCGCTTTACAAACTGCGAGGAGACCACTATTTGTCTGTCGTCTTGCGAAAGGTGAAATGCCCACGGGAGGCATCTCCAGACAGATATCGCCGCGATGTATGGTTATTGGATATATTTATATCGCCTCTCTCCGTATGCGTGCATAGAAACTACCAGGTCGTGTTTCACTCAACGGGAGGCTACTCTTTATTGCCTCACTCAAAGATCGCATAAAGTCACCAAACTCATGACATGTTGACGAAATCGTTGTTCAACGTCGAATGTAAGCGAGTCCTTATTCATTTTCAATTCAAACCGTTCTATCTAATATTCTTTAGGAGGGTGAAAAACAACCATCAATATTCATTTTGATAAATTTTTTTATACATCTATACCTCGCTTTATGGCCTAGATACGTTCAAAAAACTTGGCCGTGAAGCGAACGGTCGTGTAATGGATCAATTATTTCATAATAAGTACATTCGCATATAAAATGATAACATACTCAAAAAATCAATAACAATCTATGAACAAAAATGAAACAACTTAATGTTACATCTAAATACATACATACATTTTTGGAAGATGATAAAGAAAAGTTTATTTCTCGTTTGAAAAAGGAGGGAGCTTTCGACATTTTTTTATTATTATCTCTTTGTATACAAAATGCTTTCTGTCTCATCAATGCCGATTCTGTTTGCAACTGAGTGAGTTTCATCTCTCAGCTTCAAGTATTCTGACCATGTTTTTCGTCCGAACATGGTTCATTGATGATAATTTCAATTCATTCCTTCAATAGCATCCTCGATGTTTTTAAATGATATTTCTTTCGCGTAATTCCAATAATTTGACACAGAACTTGTTTGGTAAACAATGATACGGAATTACAGGCATAGAACCTACTCAACCATATTCTCGAGATTCTCAATCCACCGTGAAATTGATTCAAATAATCCTGGAAAAGGAAGGGAGAATAAAAACTGCTTCGCTGGTGGAAGCAGTTTTTCTCGTTCGACGAACAGGAGCGCTGTTGCATCATCCACATGATCTACAACACGAAACATCGCATACAAACCCATCCGGATGTGGGATGGTGAGCGAAAACCAGAAATAGCGGGAATGGAAAACGCAAAGCTCATCAGTGTATACGCGGCGTTTCAAGCTACTATTTGACAGAACTCAACAACACCATATATCAATCAACATTACCAACACGGGTCCAAAATGCTGTATGGAAGTTTACGATTCATTTTCTTTATATTTAGGTGTTATAAAAAGTAATAGAATACTCTTTTTGTACAGGCAATGAATACATATCATTTTCTGAATGAAGAATGTCCTGTATGAAACTTTGATGCCTCCTCATGGAGTTCAGAAGCTGGCATTGTTGAAGCGCAAGGAGATGAGAATTGGAGATAAAGTAGGTGAAGGAAAGTATTTAAAAATTTTAGACGGATTATGACTATCATGACAGGTCCTCAAAGAGAACGGTGGATGTCGTTTAACTCTGTGGAGGTTTAAGAGAAATTCCCGAAAGATTATTGATAGCGTTTTGAGCCACAGCTTTCCTAAAGAGTTGAAAAATATATTCTCACCTCGACTACTTTCTAGCAATTTTGGGAGATTGATTTGATCACGATATGTATAGATGGAGCATCCGAATGATGCCAGACTACTTGTAGATGCTTCAAAGTTACTCTCCAAATGTTTTCCACAAGTGAAGATTTCCAAAAAGGGTCTCAATTGGAAAAATAATTGAAACTCCGCTATGAGATTGCAAATTCCTAAAAATTATTTTGCTGTTTTTCCTAGTTCAAGATGAAAATAAAGATAAAAAATAATCAAAAACATTGAACTCACCCATCAAAACAGATATAATTTTTTTGCCGACCTGTGCCGCTTTATTCAACTCGGCCATTATTTCGCATTTTTATCGATTCCTGAAAAAATCCTCATTACTGTCTCTCTCATCGTTGAACTCTTGACATTGTTACAAACACCATCAATGTATGACTTTCTCCTTAACGAATACTACTCTGGCCGGTTTTCATTTTGTCATGTTCGCTCGTGCATCAAATCTTGCTGCCTATTATTTTTAGTTGCGATTCGCTCATTCCCGCCGGAGTATTGTTCCGAATGCGGTTATTAGCTGAAACGGGTTTATTGAGATCGTGCTCTGCTTGCAATAATTGCAGATTGAATTGCTACAGTTCGATGGTTATTCTGTTTTCATAGACAGAAGTTTCGGAATGAAATAATTACTTTGTTGTGAGTTATGGTTCGATTGAGGGTAATAGCCTCGATAATAGCCGTCAAACTGGAAGGATAACATGTGTATTGGATTTGAAATTTTCAGAAGTATTTTGCTGACAGCATTTCAGTTTGGTGAGACGTGAACTAGTATATTGCTGTCAATTATGGAATCCATACCACTGACAAACCTTTTTCTACTGCTGAAATTATCACTCACTCGTTTCAGATATAAAAATAACAGTAATATATTTGACTGGAAGGATTCCAGTTCTGATTTATAATAAAGAAAGGAAAATTAAGGATCCCGTTTAGGGCTGAAATATTCAAAGAGTTGTTGATCGTTAGGAAATCATTGTTTATATCCACTCGATGATATGCTTTTGGCTGTAGAACTTCAGGAACAAACGTTCGACTTTCTCCAATAACGTTCAACGATATCCAAGGAAGAAGTGGCTGTTTAGTGGAAATGGCATTTCGTATGTTTGATATTCTTAGTAGACGGTCTGGAGGCATTGTTTCCACATTGTCTGTGATTCCATTGAACTAACTGCTCGTGCATTAGTAATAACTACCCTACAGGTACGGCAGACATTCGTTCAGACATATATATTCGGAATCGATCCGATCAATACCCTATTATTAACATTCGACTAACGACACGGATGTTGAATTCTGGTCGATGACAGTGTGGTTATTGGAGATTTGTACAGGTATCTACCACGTCTTCGTCGAAAAGAATAACTGATTTTGAGTTATTGAGAGTAATTGATCACTAATCATGTATTGCAATAAGGCTGTTCTTGTGAAAACTAAAATAGACCATTTCTCGGTTTCATTGAGTTATATTCATAGTTGGTGTCTTCAAACAGGAGTTAGAGTTATATTTCTTTTCCAATACAAACTCCCTTCTTACAATGGAATGATATTATTATATCTTATATATTCGAAAAATACTAATGAATTCATGTCCTTAAAACTGACACAGCCGTTTTGGCACAATCAAATGAAAATCATGCAGTATTTAATAACTATTTAATAACTATTTTCTAACACAAAAAAAATTTTTATAACTCAAACGGTTTTCGAAAAAACGGGGTTGTGCCAGCTTTATGTAAAGCTGGCACAGCCGCGTTGTAACTTTTTACTCAAATTACTACGAAGTTGATTCAAATGCTCAATTTTCTAACTTTTTAATAACTCTTGACTGGTTTATGATTTTGAACAAATTTGAAAGATCTACGGGGCCGGACTGGCATACATTTCACGATATCTCGGTATTACTATTATTATTTTCTAACTCCAGCACAATCACTTATTTTGGCAAGATTCCGATTCATTACGATGGAAACCAACGTAGTACAGTATTTTTGATTGAAAATTTCAGAAAGAAAAATTTTCTTATTTCACGAAACATGATAAATAGACCATCCGAGAAACGTTTTTGTCTTCAATATTTTTTAACTCTAGCACAACTGAAGAATTCCAGAACTACATATTTCGAAAATCAAAATCGAAAATATTGTACTACGTTAGTTTCCATCATAATGAATCGAAATCTTGCCAAAATAAGTGATTGTTATTAGGAGACGAAAACGCTTCTCATATCGTTTGCTTTTTTCTGCAGATTTCATATAACTGTATTGTACAGTTTTTCGAAACATTTACTCTAATGGGATAAAATAAGCCTTTCCTGTTAGTTAATCTCTTCATTATCATAGATTATCGATCAATTCTTATGAGAAAACGTATTACCGAGATTTCATGAAATGTATGCAAGTCCGGCCACAGTAGAATCTTCAAATTTGTTCCAAATCAAATTCTGTATACACCAGTCGAGAGTTATTAAAAAGTTAGAAAATTGAGCATTTGAATCAACTTCCTAACTACTTTGAGTAAAAAGTTAAAACGCGGCTGTGCCAGCTTTACGTAAAGCTGGCACAACCCCGTTTTTTCGAAAACCGTTCGAGTTAGAATTTTTTTTTCGTATTAGAAAATAGTTATTAAATAGTTATTAAATACTGCATGATTTTCATTTGGTTGTGTCAAAACGGCTGTGACAGTTTTATGGACATAATGAATTCAGACTTTGCAGACAAACTACTGTGTCGCCATTCGTGGTTGCTGAATTTAAAAAAGTGTTTTGGTCACGAGCTGAGATAGGGACTGGTTCCACAATATAGTTGGGCACCTTAATAATATCGAATAAATAAATCGCAGCAAGATATTTCACATTCACCATGTCCGTATCCTGTTTGTCCAGCGAGCTGGACGCACCTACGTTGCGGTGTCGACCGAACTCGTTAACCGTCCGAATTTATCGTTGTGGTGCCCTTCGTCGAAGACGATAGTTCCGGGTTAGGTTGCGTCCCTCCATCCAGCCACCGTCTCCCGTGGGATGCGTGAGTTAGGAACGTGTGTATGTGGAGGCCGTCCCTCGGGAACAGTTTACCTGCCCGTGGCTGATCGCTGGCTGCTAGCTTCCGCCTGTTTGTAGGTCTGAACTGTCCGGGATCTATCGCCTTTGATCGTCTCCACTGCAAATGGTCATTCCAGTTCGATTTTGACGTTTGAATAGTCTCGTTTTGTTTTGGACTGACGCCACATAATTATTTAAATGTCGAGTCAATAGGAGTCCGTAACAAATTATGAAAATTGTGAAAAATTTTCACAGACGCTTCATAGTACTGTAGACAACCACAAAATATTTTTTCCGAAAGAAAGCTTCAGTTATACTGGCGTCAAAATGTGAAAAACCCCTTATCTGAAGCATATTAATGGACTACTTCATTATACAGGGTGTTTCTTGAAGAAATGCTAATATTTGAAGGGATTATTCTTTGACACATTTTAAGAAAAGAACTCCCCATAAACGTATGTCCTAAAAGTCTTAGCTTTCAGGTTATAGAGTGATGAAATTAAAAAAAACAGTTTTTTGATAATAACCGATTACCAATTTTTTGGATTCTCATTCATTTTGGAACAAATCTGATCTCTCAATTCGCTTTCAGTCGATGCAATAACATTTCCACGTCAGATTTCTGAGGAATAGATCCTGAAGTAAAACGATTTTTATTTTTTTAAGCGAAAACTATACGTCGGAATTTTGCTCAATAATGAATGAAGGATCCTAAAGGTGATATTGATTTTGAAAATAAGCAGTGACGTCTCAGTTATTGTCACCCTGTATCTCAAAAGTTATGACATACGTATATAGAAAGTTTTTTCTTGAAACGTGTCAAAGAATAACCCCTTCAAATATTAGCATGTCTTCAAGAAACACCTTGTATAGTAAGTTGTATTCCTGCATTACAAATCGCTGAAATTTATCAGTGATGCAAGTCACAGCAATAGCCAATGTATCTTTCAGACGAGATATCGGTTTTCATCAAAGCTTTCATTACTCTACAATCTAATAATAGTGTTGTCTTTTAACGAAAAAAAAAACATTTAAAAAGTCGAGGACACGATGAAAAATTATATTTTATCTAGTTTTATAACCGAAACGTTCATTAATTCCAGATAAGTTCACTCGGAGTCAGCTTTTTTCTCTTAGGAAAAGTATAGTGTTTCCAAGAGACTATCATAACGAAAGAGAGAGTAAATTGAACTAGAAGATCATTTCCTATGCTAACAAAAGTAATAGAGCGTCAAAATTCACTCGAACGGAAATTCATAATCTCGTTCAAAAGCAGAACATCCACACCTCCATTCTTCATCGATCTTTGTACGCCACATCATTGGAATAATGAATGCGCATCGTTTTTTCTTTCTTTGCACACGATTTCAATCGAAATGAAAGCAGTGGGTGTGTTTATGATGGCTGCCGACAATGGATATACCGACAAGCTAATGAATCGCGATGAAATCAAATAGATCAAACGAAACAGAAACAACCCTTTAATGGCATTGGAAAGTGTCGAATCACAATCCAAATTCCAAACAGGGTCGTATTGAGATTATTTCATGAATGACGTATCTTCCTCTAACGTTCAAATATACTAAAGTTAATTAAATTCACGATTGCACTGAAAAAAAAACTGGAACTGGTAAATATTGCGCTGAAATTAAATGAGAATTTGTCGTGAGACAGTGAATCGATTCAGGAAAAAATTTCAATTTACAATCATCATAATCGCTCGAATGCAATGGACTCGGAATTATTTCAGGGTTAAATGAGGTGCATTGTTGAATCAGTCTTCTGATCCAAGTATTCCATTTTAACGCATGCAGTCTCCAAAAATAAGTCTGAGAACTCATAGAGAAACTACGCGTTTGATCTCCAGAGATATTGGTGCATTTTCGCATTCAATCGACCAAGAATGATTTTCTGATGCATTTAGAACAAACTATCCAATTTCCAGCAACGTCTGCAATTACACCGTATTTTTACTATTCTACCTTTTAATCCTGAGAGGTTGAAAGGTCTCATTACCGTCCTGCTTGGCCGCGGTCGAGAGGAAACTGTCCCAAATTAGTGGCAGCAGTGGGATGTCATCAGAATGGGACAGCTCGATTCATTTGGTTTGATTTCCTTGTGCGAGCAGGATAATGCGTTCGGGGAAATTTCACGACTATTGCTTGGCAGTAAAGCCCGAAAGGCATCTAGTAGGTAGGTACAGGGAGGTGGAGGAGAGTTTAATCTGGAAATTGGCTCAAAACATTAACTTTTTGTTAGGACTGCTGCGTTCTGCAATCTCGGCAGAATTGGATGTAGTCGATTTCTAGAGACGGAGAGAGTAAATAAAATCGTTTTCAGTTTGTGTTTAGCAATCACTATACGCAAGTATAGAGATTGAGAAACCCATATAGCTCTTGAATTCCTCAGTTGATGATTTTTTCCATCTCCAAGTAAGCTTTTGAATATGAAGTAGGAAAAAACAAAGAAATCAATTCTTTCACATACTCTTTCAATTGAATTGGTTCTTTGGTATGCGCAATTTTTTTTATCTTATTTAAAATTGGCATCCCCTGATTCATAACACTTCATTTAAACTTCCACGAATTTTTTCATGCTGTTTCGAAATCGAATAACCTTCTATTTGAACCTTTCAATCAAAAAATCAGTTATATATCAAAATCAAAAAATGGACAGGGATGAAAATCTAATCGGTTGGTTGAAATAAAAATATCCACAGATATTCATCATCTCCACCAGCTAGTGTCAAAATTATTACATCTGCTGCAGCCGTGGTTTGTACGCATCTATGTTGATGTTTTTCTTGTAGTCAATTGCACCTGAGTGAAAAAATATTTTAGATGTTTTCTTGAATTGGAGCTGTTGCCCAATTGAGGTTTAATTTTGAGATTATCATTCATCTGCGCTGTTCACGACACTTTTCTCTCCGAGTAGTTTTTCACTCGATGAAGGGTTGGCGTAATGAAGTGTCATTTGTCAAGAGGCGTCGAGTAGGCTTTACCGAATAAAAGCGGAGGTGTTATTTTTTCACAATGCTGAAAGTGGTACCGCTAAGAGTTGATGAGGGCTCGACACATTTTAATTTGGTCGTTAATTTCATCGGCTTGATTGCTTTCATTTCAGGAATTTTCGCACGACCATATTTAATTATTGAAATTCGTTTGTTTCCCACCTGAAAATTCGTGATGATTATCCAAAAAGAGAGAGTTCATAACTGGAAATTATCGGTTGTTGCAAACGCCTATTAGTTGATTTGATTCCACCAGGGCAAATGCGTATGCTATAATCGTTTTATGAAATTCGATGAGGGCATTAACAAATCAAATTTATTCTGAACTAAAATGAGGAAGGGATGCGAGGTAATTCCAAATATAACCAAATTGCTAGAAAACCGCTATTGATTCCCTAAAGCTTTTCAATTAACAGCATCAATTTTCGAATATCCATAGTTCATTTATTTTTCGGACATGGAATTCATCATTCATGTGACTCAACACTGTAGCTCCAAATTAGTTTAACTCCCGTTAGCATTGAAATGTTCGCATGAAAAATTCCGGTTATCTCTTCATATTTCGATATACGATGTACGTTCATCATATATCAGGAGAGCATCCACACTCCTCTAGTTCTTGTATATTCTCCATTTATATCTTGTTTTAATAACTAGTTCATTCTTGAAATGCCCTACTTATATCACGGTAGTCAAGTCATTCGATTCGCTGTGAAAATCTTATCCAGGAAAATAGCATGTTTCAAACGACAATTGTAATCTGACCATGCAACATCGATCTTCACCTCACTTGTAACGCAAATAACAATTATAAACTCCCGTTTCTTCACTCATTCTCGAATCCACTCTAGACTAAAGTGGACGGACTATATAAAGCTTGTAACATGATACAGCATATAACGGAAACGGAAGAAAAATGATTAATGAACACTCGAGTCTCGGCTCGAATGCACAGCCACTCTCCCAAAGATCGTTTCTTGAACTTTAATTGGACTCCTTTGCTGGCAGCTCAATGGCCGCAGCAATTTTTGTTCTTAACGATATTAGGCATTAGTGCAGTTATGGCTGACGCTCGCCCTTAACGTGCTATATAAGAGCAATTAAGTTGCAGAAATGACAATGTGACCCGAGTACGTGAGCCCATTCTGCGAAAGCTTCTGCCTCCACTAATTTTCCTTCGGATTTCGGTATGCCCAGGAAAGAACGAGGAGACTGCCATAATTTTCGACAAAAATTAATCGGTTCTCGAAGTTAAGTGGAGTTTCAGACTGTCTTCTTTTACAATTTTTACCTGTCAAGCTTCGACTATTCAGAAAAGAGCAAGTGGTCAATAGAGTTGATGATGCTCAACACAATTTTCCTATACATTTGATGACGAACATTTATAGAAACTGGCAAAAATTGGAAGCATTAGCTGACGAAGATTTGTTGAATACCAACAAATAGCTCTCACAATTTTTTCTGAATTTTCCACTCGAAATATTGGCCCTTAGATTGGTAAGTTAAAAATTTGCACCGAGCTTGAGGAAAGAAAATCACATGAAAACATTTTCTTGTCAAAATACAGAAAAAAAAAAACGCCTTGATGTCAGCAGATCAATTCATCGCGAGATTCATCGGTAACAATATTTCGGAATGCTATGACCAATATTGTTTTAGATTTTAACGTTCATGTCAACAACATTGTTGCAGCTAATTTCTTCCAGTGGTTTTTTCACCGACACCTTTACTCTCATAAAGCTCGGTACACATTCATTACTTATCCGGACTCATAATGAGTTACTCATTCATGTCATATTTTCATTTCGTACAAGTTAAGCAGCTGAGTTTTCACAATTGACTAAAAAAAATCCATTCGATATGGATTCCTTCTTCAGAATGAACTTTTTCGCCAAAAGCCAAGCGTGCACTGACTTCGATAACAATTTCGATGCGAACGAAATACTTTCGTTACCTCACTATTGATCGTTTATGTTCTATATTGCGGCATCTCTCCTGAGATTGTCGTTGGGAAGTACATCGCAATTTCTGATGTGACCGCACGAAATTGCATGGCCCAGCAGTCTGGAAAATTAAGGCAAGATTTGACAATGGCTGGCTGGTGGAATACGGAAGATTTCACCTGAACCGTATACCATCGGTATCCTGCGAGATATTTGAACGTTGCCATTTTGGTCAACGGCATTGATTGAAATCCAATATTTGCTAACAAATTTAGATAGAATCGAACGTCGATGAAGCTATTTTCTGGTTGAAGCAGCGATTGAACTGGTGCATCGAAATTAAATCACTAGTCAATTGTTCTTCTAGTTCAGATAGTCTATTTTAGAACAAAGTGGTCGTTGGAATATTCATTTAAATATAATTGAAACAAATTTCAGAACAATACAAGAAAAGGATGACTTCTCGCCAGTTTTCATATGAGTGTTACATGGGTAGATATGTGTCTGTTTTTTTCGACATTCATGTCATAAATTTATATATCAAACTATACTTATTCTTCAATTCACTCCCCAAAAAGATTAGGAAACATTTTTGACTCACCCTATATATTAATTATTTGCAGAAAAAAAAACATGTGGATTACCAACACTTTGATGCTTGGGAAAAATCATTTTAAACGTTTATTAATTCAATTGTTCCATTCATTCATATGTAATTGTGAATAAGTCGTATGGAATTGAATTCGAATCCACTTCCTGGTCTGCATAAAATTTACCACCTCACGCAGCAGAGTCGATTGAGAAGAAAAAGAAACATCGAGAAGGTCGCTAATGAAATCGGTCGGACGCGTATTCGGGCGTCGTTTTCAATCTAGTACGTGTCTCATACACCCCCGGACGTAAAACAACCCCTCCGGGTGACAAAACCGTCTCCGAAGAGGTTTCGAAATCCCGTCGATGTCGAATAATCCGACCGGCGTACGTCCTCCGGGACGTTCTAGCCGCGGAACGGCTTTCCGAGTTAATTAACGCGCCGACGGCCTCAGCGCCATCTGTGATGCACGACCATCCTCAGAGATCGGATATGATCCCAGTGGTTGGCGACGATCGTAAGTGATTGGCGATGCAGAAATTCGATGCCATCGTTAATTGAGACACAATCCAACTGAACACATACAGCCTCTTGCAATCATTTCGAGACAACGATTTTCCTGTTCCGAAAATGAAACTTGCGAACATCGATCGTTACTCTTTTCAAAGGTCTTCTCAAATTCTTCATGACACTCTCATATTGCTGTTCTATTGTGATTAACAATAAAAAGACAGCATCTCAAAATGTTTGGAAAAAAATATTCTGAAACTCTTTGGTTGGTTATGTGCATTACCCTAAAATCTAATCCATATAAATCGAAATATATTAGTTCAGGATCCAACCATAACTCTGAATGTCATATTACCGATAAATAAAGTTAGTTTTGCAAGTGAGCAGTTTTTCGAAACGGTCTAGAAAATTGCCTCAGAATACAATACCTCATTATTCCGCTTTTATGTCGCTCATGTCATGCCTTAAAGGTTAGATAGCGAGTTTACAGATATTATAAAATAAGTATATAAAGATTTCATTGAATTGTATTATATGTTAAAGTTAAAATGATGCTAGCAGAACTGAAATGGATGTTGATGAGGCAGATCGTTGAAAGAGGTCTTCATGTGAAAGAGTTCTGATGGATGGAATGGACCGAAAGGAATTTAAAATAAATATTTCGATCTGACACACCATTCAAAGTGACAAATCATAAATCACGAATTTTCTTGACTTTTGCAATAATGTGAACAGCAAGAAGTCTCAGTCACAAGGCCGGATAACCTATAACTTGATATGATATTCCTCTTCTTGTTCTCCATATTTCAGCATAGAGATATTACTCGATGTTACCCTTCGATAGGCAATATACCAACACAAAGCCAGTAAAATAAGCTAAAAAATGCCATCTTCGTTGGCATTTCTTCTCCTACAACGTTCGACTGAATATTTCCTCATAGTATCGTCATTTATCTCCTTTTTCCATGTCGACGTTCGTATTCCGACCTTCAATCTCATTTAAACCTGTCTGTATTCACAGCCATAGGAGAGGCGAGTTCCCATGCGGATTGATCTATGCATGCTTCAGAGATACCATCAACTCTGGATTAAGCTTCTGTGACGTTTCTCTTCCACGCTTTTCGAAGGGGTGTCCTAATGCCTCGGCTCGAACCCTTTCAATCGGAATAACTCCGTGTTTCCACCGGGCGGCTCTTTACTTTGAAGCGTTAGCACGCGATATTCCAAGACTTTTCTTTGTTGGGGGGTATATCGTAGGATATAGGGAGATTGAACTTCGAAGGGGCTCGAAACATTGGATAATGCACACTTCCTAAACGATTTATATGCCGAATGTTTCTTGGATATTGCCTCTGAGTAGGTGTTAATCTGCTGATCGAAGAAAAAACACTTGATGTTGGCGTGTTGTAGTAGTTTTCCATTCTGTACCCTTTGAAATCCAGAATAAGAGAAACATTTGAGCCAGGCAGAAAGACCTCCAGAACTATTACCTATTCTACTCTTCACCATTCGGTGATGAATAACCACCACAATGAACCAAGTGATGAAATACTCCCACCTGATTGTACTGGCAATAAACTCTGTAGCTACAATTGCTATAGAGCGAATTGTCGTCGAGACTGTCCAAATAACATAACCATTATGACTATTCCTATGCCGAAGGTTTGATGATGTTGGGACTATGAAATGTGTCGTGATATTTAATAAATTCCCGCAGGATCAATCGCAGATTCCTCCCTTAGTTCACGCCCAAAGCTGGCCTGTGCCGGTGGCCGTTATATATCGTCCTCCGGAGACCAATTAAACTTCAACTAATTTTATCTGGTCGCGCAAATTGCGTTGCAGGTTGTACAGCGCAAAAATGGAAACGGTCATTGCAGGAGATGGATGTCATGTTGGCAGCGCGATAAGTCGTTAGGGGAGGTTGTTTTTTGGTAATGCGACAGTCATGCTCGCAGTTTTTCACCTCATTGTTCACACGAATGGTCTGGGAAATATTCAAGTGTTAATTTTCGAGGCCATTCTTTTCGTCGACATGAACAACATGGTGGTGTAACTCGAAAAACCGTTGAACGATTTCGATCCAAGAATTCAACCTAATGCATCGACGGATTGAGGATGTTGTATCTTAGAATCCATCATTTCAGTCGAATTGTTCGGGTAATTTATCCAATCCTGACCTAAAAATGGGAAATCAAATGAAGCATCCACGCTTGTATCAGGCTCAGTTGGTAGAGGCAATCAGCCTATGCGGTGAGACAGAATAAATCCATTAAAAAAGTCCGGATTTCAATAATGCAGTATTTATATAAATCCCGAGGCGAGAGGGAATGAATGAAGATCCTTAATCTGATATCCTGTAAACGACAGACTGGAGAAAGGTAGCGGAAAACGGTGGAGATCGAAGTCACGTACGTTTAATTCAGGATGTTCGTTTCGATGCATCGTCTATAGGCCAAATTGGATTGAAGTCGATTCATTTGGAAATTCGATTGCAAACAAGTAAACTAACCTGAAACTTCAACACTATAGTTCCTACGATGTAGAAAAGCAGTCAACTCCATATGCAGCTAAGATTCTGTTGCTCAACGGTTTTTCAGAAATGCGTAGTGGAAATTCTTTCAAAGATATACAAATTATTAAAAAACGCATCAGGTCGAGAGAGGAAGCATTGAAGTCCATTACTGGATTAAAATGAAACGTGCAAACGTTTCAACAGTACGAATGTCCTGGATAGAAATAAAATATCAGAATTTTCTGGATCAAAACCACCCAATCGAGTCTTTCTTTCTACAAATCACCAAATAAACGACGAAAATCGATACCGCTTTTCAATTCCTAATGCCCTCTTCTTCAAACCGACTATCGAATATAATTGAGCTGTTTTTAATCTTCTTGGGCGATGAGACTAAGCCCTCTCAGACTGTCCGGATCAGGAAAGATATTCCTGAGGTTATTAAATCCGATGGAAAGAAGTGGCGGTTAACTTTTTAATATCTTCCGACCGAATTGGTCACGATGAGATTCAAAGGCCTGCGGAAAAATGAAAAAAATGCAATGTGGAAGTATCAGATCCTCATGAAATTTCACGACGAGAATGCGGCTTTCTGTTTTCCCTACTTCCCATTCATCCTCATTTAATGAGATCATGATCCGAAGAGATGATATCTACACGAATCGCTGTTGGAAAATAATGCGAAATGATTCGATGCGAATCCTTTTAGTGGTAATGAAAATTTCGGGGAATTGTGTTTGTACGAACACTTTTTTGCCATTGGTCGTTTACACGTATCGATATTCATTTCCATGGGATCGGTTAATTTGAAGCAACGCCATATGCATTGGCATAATTGAATATGAATGATAAATGACGCTTCAATTTCATTGCACCCCACCATCGCTTGTCCTTCGAATCGATACAATCGCACGGAATAATTTAGTCCTATGCCTGAATGCACTATCCATCCGCCATATGGTCGTGAGTAAATATAACATGCTTTATCGAATATATCAGAGCGCTTCCTAGAATTCCAGATTCTCGACAGGTTAAGTTGAACTTAAATTAATTGTTGCGTAACTCAACAAACAGGTGAATAATAAATTAAACTGACACAGCAATCATGGCATAATCGAACGAAAACCATCCAGTATTGAGATAAAATAGATTTGTGTCAATTGAAGCTGCATTTTTTCAACAAAGAAGTGAGGCGAATGATGAAAGCAGCTAGTTTTTTTCTCTTCTCGGTTTCTAAGATATAAGGAAGACATACACAATCCCATGCACATAAAAAATTAGGAGAGCCCATAAAACAATTCAACGTATTCATGTTTGATATCTCCAGGATCACAAAGAGGCCAACAAAGCAATCTTTCCCACCAATATAAACACAATATAACTGATATGCTTACCTCATTTCAAGGAGAAAAATAAATCTGAATATCGGTTGATGCTTCTTTTACAAAATATCCATAGGATCACCTCTTATGTTTCCATCGAATGTTCCTAGTAACGAAATCTGTTTGTATTGAAAAGGAATTCTGGACGAACATAAAGATATTTCTTGTGACTTATTCGAAACAACAGTCGAATTATCTATACATCTGAATTCCTAGTTGAACTATGACAAACGACTAACCCATACCATATTATAATATACACAATAGAAGGTTCGATCCCGTCAACCTAGTTGTCTTTAATCAAGCACACATTCGAACAACAAACTGACATAGCTGCGAGTCAGTAAGAGAGGTCGTTTAAGTTTAACCGCAGAAGTTTATGTACCCCAACTCCAAACTTATATTCAGCGTATTGTCTGGACCGGTTCGTAATATCCGGAATTGCTAACTTTGGATGGCGCCTATGATCTGGAAGGTGATCGGGATGAACCTGCGGCGTTGTCGTTTCTCCGTTACTCCGAATAATGGATTATTTTTCAGATGTATTCATCATAGGGTGTAAAATGATCAGTAATTTCCCAAACGTGAGAGAAGGTTTGGGGGAGTTAGAGTACCTCAAAAGAAACACCTATTTTTTTCTCACTAAATTAAAGGGAATTCATCTAGATATATTTCGAGATAGTTTCCAGAAAGAAACAATACGTGCTTTATAGGTAATAGCACAAAAATGATCGATCATCATTCATAATCATACGATAGTAAACAGAGTATTTTCCGACATTCTTGAAGATTATAAAGGCGAATTACCTTCCATTGAAAAATTGTCGTAGATAATAGAAAAACGATCACAGAAGAATGAAGGTGTTGAAAACATGGAAGGTTCGAGAGATTGATAGAGGAGATGTTTTCTTTAGACAGCGAAAAATTTTTCAGCCGCACGTTTTTGCAAACTTTATCGATGACGTTTGCAGGCTACCAGATAAACACCTGCTATGTGAGATTTCATGGTCTGACTGATGATCTCGAATATAATGTCTGTTATTGTATGTAAGTACATTTCTTATAAAGATACAACTAGGTTTCGGAGACACGTGAATGATTTTTGCTTGGTGTTTTCGTTGTTTTCGATTTCCGGAATGCCACGTTTCCCCGTCAAAAACCAATATTTCATCAATGCACATCCGACCACAATAGCATAGGGGTCTGTTTGACGAACGGTCGCGACAAATATTGGTCGCAAAATACCCGTTCGTATATTTCTAGAACACCAACTCCCAGCAGCGTATGCAATTGCAAAATAAACAGTAATATTCCGGCACGTTTGAAAGGATTACGCAGTTAATTATTCCCGACCAAATTGAAAGGGCCACATACGAGAGTCGATTCAATATAAACTGCATATACGTGTGACAATTATCCTTTTAGTACGGAAGGAAAGTAAAACGAATCAGCCTGATCCTACGAGGAATCGAGGAATACGTAGTGCCGTTCGTTTTGTTGAAAAGCAGGAGACTTGTAATTTCGAATTTTAACTTTGGCGACAACCAATAAACGTATTGTGTCTGAATATGGAATAAATGTCACAAAACAATGTCATCCAGTGAAAACAGGTTTTCTGACGATCATGCTTACTTTGCAAATCATTCACCTGGATCTACCAAACCTGCACAATTTTACTTAGGAATCATGAAATCAGTAGATCCATGAAAATATTATCTTATCTATTGTAGCTCATGTAACCATGTAACTAATCTGAAAACAGTTCATATTTGGAAACAGTTGAAGATCAACCACGGTTACAAACATTCCCCCCGTATAAGAACCTATTGAAATTCATTTTTCGCCACCCTCCTCCAGGCCTACCATACGATTCGCTGTCAGCGTATCTCGACGTAGCAATGTGGCAATTGTTTCATTGTTTCTACGATGATATGGGTTTGGGATGCCGCTGACATTCCAAAGTATGACTTTTTATTCGTTTCGGATGAACCGGATTATTAGCTGACGAGAAATATCCAAACATTATCAATAATTCAGGTGGTATAAGTTTACGTTTCGCATACCCGCAATGTGAATATGGCGAACCATCGTCTCGTATCACTTACTTCTTTTTACAAAGCCCACTGAGATACCCTTTTATCTGCTCGTCTCGATGCGTTCCACCCTTTTCACGCAACAACATGCTTAAAATGGCGTGGGCTAATGCGTTCTCACCCGCCAACAAAACTTTCAAAAGCTATCATCGGTATCTCGTTCTATGCCTGTCTAGTCTCGTATTCTACATCATTTCTTATTTTGCAGCTCGCAGCCCCACCGAGCTCGCTTCAGAGAAGTATAGTTTTCCGCGAATCTGGTCCTTAAGTAGTCGGCTTTTGCTGGCTAAAACGCACCCGGGTAGTCATATTCTAACTCGGAGAGAAATTCTATCCGCTAGGGATACGGGGAACATGTATCGGATTTATGTTGTACAGACTGACAAATGATGCTCAAGTTAACTCTCGGGAAGTTTCGACTGAGCACACATTTAGCGTGGATGATATTAAGAAAGTTTTTGGGGGAGTTCGCTCTCGCCTCGAAAATAAAAGTAATGATGGTGGTCGAATGAGAATGCCAAAAGAGTTTCACAAGTCCAGCCGTTCCGAGCCAATATGCTGTCGAAAAAATTGCCAGAGATGACGGTCGTGAAGGTCTGGCGTCCACCGTGCCGATATTGATTCCAAATCTTTATGTACTTTTCATAAATGGCGAATTGGACGTGAGTGAAGAATATACTCCAGTGCATCCGATGCTGGTGGCAAAACTTGACAGGTTTTTCTTCATCAGAGAGTAATTTCCAGCAAACTTGGAAAAATCCCCCAATTATCTCGGAACTCTTCGATTCGATATCCTGCCTGCCTCGATGCCTGACGGGTATTAATAAGTTTCGCTCAACCTGATGTGACAGTTTCCCACTCTTCTCGCGATCAAGTTGAAAACTTTTGCCGATAAAATTCCATAACTAGAGATATTTTACTGGATGTGTAATATTTCGTAGCCCTATCTATCATAAACGCTCTTCTTCCAGACTCAAGTAAAACAAGTTTAAGGGGGAGGATTGATGCAAGCTCATACATCATCCACGGTGATTTCCTCCAAAACTACATGTCACACTGTTCAGAAATGAATTCACCGGGATTAAATTGGATTTTCCGTGTGGAATCTTTTTTATGGAGTCGAGTCGCAATCGAGCAAAATTATAACATTTTTGTTTATTTCCAGGGTCGATGTAACAGAGAGAAGCCACCTTGCAAATATTTCCACCCTCCACAGCACCTGAAGGACCAGTTGTTAATAAACGGAAGAAATCACTTAGCTCTAAAGAACGCTCTCATGCAACAGATGGGCCTATCACCCGGTCAAGCTCTAGTTCCTGGACAGGTTCAGGCAGTGGTAAGTTCACACTTTTTAGCGTCCATTGTTAGTCTGTCCAACTTTCATCGGTGGCTTGAGAGAGGATCAAAAAATCTAGCAACAACATATTATCGACCGTAATCCTGTATTTCCACACACAGCAGATGTATTTCTAGCGAAAACGTTTGGTTGGAAGCTTGAGAATTAATTAAATATATCATCGGGGAATTCTAGACGAGACTGTTTATATCAAACAGATTTAAATGGATTCCTAGGTTATTTTTGGAGTGTTGAGACGCACTCAGAATGCTTCAACCGTAAATTTTGTATCACGGCCTTCTTTGACGAATTGATAATCTCATCGTTCAGCAGCTTGGCAACTGTTACTAATGACTAATTTAGTCTGGAAACGAACGACTACTATCTCCAAATGTTAAACTAGCTTTTTTGATCCTCTATGTTTCGCACGTGAGCACGACTTGATTCACTTGTTTCAACTAATTTGATATTGCCATAGGGATATTTCGAGTAGGAATTTAGTCTCAAACTAACAAAGTAATATTCTCCGAAATATCCCTCCTAAGTAGTGATGCATGATAATGGTGCAGGCTTATTATTGTGGTTTTTATTTTGTATCGTTTTTTGGTGTGGTATACTAATTTTTTATGGTTTTTGTATTGGAGGTGGATACGCCCATTGACTGCCTACCCTTGACCTACTTCCCACACCTGTCAATGACAATTGAAGAGCAGTACGCACTTATGGTAAACACTTGTCCTTTACATATGTTATCCCAATACCATGCTTACGTTTCCTTTATCAATATCGATATCAACAAATATGTGTCGAGATGTTCACAAAACTCTTGTAACTCTTTCAGGAATATTCTTTCACTCAACGGTTTATTAGACAATGTAGCATACATATGTTTTGTGAATATTGATATATATTTTCATCATGGAACAGCTAATTTATTCATTTATTTCTGCATGCAGCTTTCACCAACTTCTTGCTTCTGCTCTTGTCTTTAATGCTTCTTGTATCATATCCAACCTCTTCAAGTTTTTTTCATTCATGATTATCTGAAAACGTCAGCATCATATAATGTTTTAGTAATTACTTACTCTAGCTTGCATCCTTCAGTCGCTTGATTCTCTAACTGATCACTTAACTGTTACTGTTTCAATATACAGTCTATACTAAATAGAACTGTCCACTTTGAATTACAACAAATTGATTTCATTCTAGATTGAATTATGTTATTTGTTCATCTATGGTGTGTGGTTGATTTCATTCAACTCTTGAATATACCTTATATTTTTTATGTTCTCATAGAGAAAAAGAATCACGAAGATAATTCAATACAGTGAAATTATGACCATGTTGCTGCTTTTCTCTAATATTTCTTCCATCCTATAGATTGTAGGAAAGTAATTGCAAAAAGTTCGACAATGACATCTTGACGCTTATTTTTGAGCATGTTCCAAAGTTTTTTGAGATCTATTCATTCATAGATTCATGTTAAATAGTTGAATAGTTTTAATGGCAATGCTTTGATTTCAATACATGATTCGACTAACAGGGGTTCCTATAATCGTCGGGTTGATAAGTATGAACGGAGAAATACCTTTTTATCGAGTTATCCATAGAAGTATACTAGAGCGAAAAACCTCTGATAAAGTGTCTCGAAAAGGTGTGGGAAAATGCTATCATAAATTCCTAATGCTAAAATATGGTGTTCCAAGACAACTCACTCAAACTTTTCAAGCATATACTCATATTGTTGTAGGTATAATTAGAGATCAGTCAGTTATCAACAGTGAAATTGATCCAACGCTATACTCTAAATTATATCTCAAATCATCACATAACAACTCAGACGTAGAACTCAGATTAATTTTCTAATAACAGATATTTCAAAAATGACTACTCAAATATACTCTCACCTGATAACTGAGATATTTCATCCAAAAGTAGAATAAGAAGTGGCTCACGAAAGATATTTCTTTAGTTATATTCACAAAATGATGCAGGTCCCTATTAATTTCCAAATAAAAAACTGATGAATGTTAAACCGTCATATTTCACTCTCGGAGTTCGGAAAAATCCTCCTTTCCGGTAAAAGGTGTGACATGTTTGTTTCATTCCATTGAAAATACAACCACCTATATTTCAATTAGTAACTCGATAGCAAAGTATTTTTCCATGAATTATTATCCGTAAAAAAACGAGGAGCATAGAAATGACCTCGAACATAGGATCGCAACATAATAAATTCTTCTATTTTTTAGGCTGCTAATCCTTATCTTACCGGAATGCCCCAAGTAGGAAGCACATACAGTCCGTACTTCGCTCCAGGTCCCATAATGCCGACGATAATGGGTCCCGACCCTACAGGCGTGGCATCGCCGTTGGGCGTCGTGCCCCAGACCGTCGTGCAGCAGAAGATGCCGCGCTCCGACAGATTAGAGGTATGGAGTCCGTTTTTGGTACCTTATTTCATCAATCTCCATCACGGAGATTTCTTTTTGTAAGTAGTCGATCGAATCTGAAGCATTTTCACGTTAGTTGAAGTTACGAAGTTTATCGATAGTCGGACGTAGGGGTCCATCAAATTTGGGTGATTGTATTGAAAATGGTGGACATAACGTATTGATATAAGTCACAATCCTACATAGCGGTCTGGAAACTGGTAGAATGGGAGGTGGTCCAAACATTGAGGAAATTTTGGTTGATCTCGTGTTTTGCCACCTGTAAAGCTGCCCTCTCTTTGTCACTTTGTCACAAATCAAATCCGATCAGCTTTGTGAAAATACGAATATTTTTTGATTTATTCGAGAGAATTTTGAAAAATATAATATTTTTGTCATTGATTTTATTCACCATTCAAGTACTAACCGTTAGTTTTGTTTGCGATACGAACTGTAAAGGATTAATCACGTGAACATTCCCCTAGACACATACGCTCCTAGCGGATGAGTATGGCAAATTATTCCTCAAAAATTGTAACACTTCTCACCACTCAAAACTGCCGTATTTTTCAGACCTCCGTGTAAGACCGTGATATAATGACAAACGTCCAACTCAACGAATTAGTCAAGAATCAACCAAACATCTAGAATCACCATAAATTCCCGATTGTTTTCGTCTAACGTTATCGCGGCGTTCAAATTGAACTCGAAAAATATTCATTATCACTCAGATTTGTCAGACTACCCCTCAATTTTCAAAGATTCAATATTTCCAAACTGAATCAAATCGAATCTGGTTCGTCCATGTGAAAATGTAATCGATCCTCGAATTACATCATAAAGGACCATGACTAAACTATACTCCTCGAAAATCTGTTCAATTTATGTTTTTTAATTTAGTTGCTTTTAATTTTTTTATGTTTCTCATCCACTATTGTAACATTCATTTTATTCAAACTTCTATACTACTAACGAATATACTATTGTTACGTTAACGGGACGTTGGTAAATACATAACTTTCTTTGACTCACGGAGTTTGTTTTCATTTCATTTTTTTTTCTGTTTTTTTTTATTTCGCAGGTAATGGATTTATTAATGCTTGGAACTTAGTAGTTCTAAGGTAAATAACAAATGACACTAACACTCTCCACATACACAGATCGTGCTAACCCAGCAATAGACGTAGTTGAATCTGCCCCTTTCCCCGTGTGTAAATATGTATCTTTTTTTATTTTCTCAGCTCCTCACACGAGAAAGAACAGATGAATCATGTTATTGATTCTAGAATTCTATTCTTTCCTGTAGTATTTTCAGCTGTACATATACAAATAACTGTTAGTCTCGTTTTCTTATTACCCTTTTTGAGCACTTATAACTTTCTATCGATAGATTTGTTGACTTTGCACGGTGTGCCTACTTTTATCGTTGGAATTTTACCCTGTGTAGTCGTTAGTCCCCCTTGTCTTTTTTACAGTCGCAAGTCATCTTGTCTCGCTTTTTTCGATAGAAGGTTATTGATTCGCTGGATGATCATTTGGTTATTCGTTTCTCAATTGCTCTCCCTCTGAGAGTCTACAGCGCCCTCGGCCATTGATCATTTCCCTATTAGCTTCCCCTACATCTTTCGCCTCTTCCTATTCCATATATCGTACCAGATTTTTGACACTACTCCATTTATCAAGCTTTTTTTTACATTACTAACTCAATATCAGAACGAATGTCTTTTTCATTGAACCAGATGATCATTCAACGGTTTCGGCTCATTTTTCGTTCCCAAACTGCCTTGTTTAGATACCCATCCTTAGTTCACTTCTGCTTTACCCATATCACAAGTATTGTAGTATACGAAATTTTATAGTTCTTGCGTGTTGTTTTTATTGGTTATCCTTCCACTCATTTAATGTAGATAATGTCAGTTCAAAAACTCTAAAAGGAAGTAAATGATGTATTAGCAAAATCTTCATTTGCCTCACATGAAAGCAGAGCTTCTGGTATTCGCGTTCATTTATTTTTACTGCAAATCAAGAAGTGGTGTATAAATATCCAATTCAAAAAAGGTTCTCGTAAAATCGTAGATTTGTTTCAATTTATGAAATATACACATCTTGGATTTATTATGAATAATTCCATTATATAGCTCCAGTGACCTGGGAATTCACCTCGAGTATGTTGAGTTTGATAAAATAAATCAATCTTCTAACTCACTTTGGATTGTTTCGAGAGTGTTTATACTTGATGTTATTTGTAATTTCGAATTCGATTTCGAAAAAAATCGGACATCTTCATCATTTATTTTGGAATCATTGAAGAGCATTTATATTTTGACGAATTTTAAACACATCAATGATGATACTAATGAAAATTCCGAGAATGATCAAGTTGAGAAGCTTATCATTTCATTATTTGAGATTTTCCCATAAAATTGATGATATTGAAATAACGAGGTAAGTGGCAAAATTCGGTCAACAATTTTAGGATTTGAGATTTGGATAAGTCTCACAGGCGCAGGATGACGTACCACTTCCTCATTTGCAGTTATTTGATATTTTGAATGAATTATAATACCCTTCCTATTTTCATTTATATCGAAACATTATCAGGAATTATATCTGGTGTAGGAATAAATTAGTTGAGCCGAGTAAAAATTTGCTTGTCATGTCATTTACGTCTCGTTTGAAAATCGAATTTGAAAACTTCGAGTCGCTCGTTTCGAGGCAAATCAAAGTATGGGATGGTCTATCGAATGCATCGCAGTGTAGGGAATCGGAGAAATGAAAACCAAAAAAAAATAAATAAAAAGAAATAGAAAAAAGCCCACATTGACGCGGCGGGCGGCGGCTTGAGCTGATTTGATGGCGGGTGAATCTGCTGTAGGTGTGCCGCGAGTACCAGCGCGGGGCGTGCAAGCGAGTCGAGTCTGAGTGTCGCTTTGCGCATCCCGCCGATTCTGTCACCGCCAACGAAGACGGTACCGTCACTGTCTGCATGGACGCAGTCAAGGGCCGCTGCAACCGCGACCCCTGCCGCTATTTCCACCCCCCTCTGCACCTCCAAGCCCAAATCAAGGCCGCACAGTCTCGGGCTAGCGCGGTATGCTACGCAATCTTAGTGCGCACGCTCGCTAGCTACTTTTCCTTTTGGATTATGTTTTTTTTTTCTTTCATTCGATTTCTTCGTTTTGGTTGTTTTTGGCGAGTTTTTGTGTTTTCGATCCCAGGTCTCTGCTCTCTCAATCGAATTGATATGGCACCCATTGCTTCATCGCAGTAAATTGAATTCCCAGGAGTCGAATTGTATCTGAAAATAATTATTCTATTCATTGAAAATCAAATTTCAGACTTGCTTCCATAGCATTTCTTCCATTTTTATCTTCATCACCCACAATTGATGATACTTTTGTGAAATTATTGGGAACGGCAAAATTTACCTCCTTACGTGTTGAAATTAATTGTATCCATTCATGCAGGATGTATCATTACATGAAATGTTAATGACCATAAATGTTAAGTTATTAAAATCAAGTTGATACCGATTAGAATATACATAACACATCATTAAACTCAACTTCAATAAACAAGGTATTCTGATCCCAACCGTTTATAAACTATGATCAAACTTGAATGTTGCATTATTTTCATCATGGTTTTTTCAGCCTCCTAAGTCTCGACAGAAATGTATAATCAATAATAATGTTGAAAAAGCAACTTAGTTATGGTCAGTAAGAGCAGAGATTCGAAGGTATTCGTTACGAAAACTGTTTTTCTGTATAGTTGTTAATTTTTTTTGCAAGCTTGTCGCCTAATTGTGTTCTGTGGTTTCTGTCACTAACCAATTTTTATTATTTCGTTCCTCTCCGAAATTCCTCGAAGCAGTAGTATAATTTTCATTAAATTCTCACCTGAACCATCAACCCAAAAACTTGTTCAAGAATTATAGTTATACAGTACCATCCAGCTACTCGCTATCAGGGGCTAGATAAGTTTTTCTCAACATAGACTATCTGGTAGTATTTATGGTACCTCCATTTAGAATATTTTTAGACTCTACTCAGCAATGATGTACCGATAGCAAAGTGTTGTGCTGATGAACCTAGCAAAATTAATACTAGTTTCCTACAATCAGTCATCACTATATTAGTTTCTCGGTTGATCAGCTAGATACTGAAGCATGAAGGCTGTGCTCTATCTGCCAACAAGCCCCCCAGCTATCCCCCTCCTCATCACTGCAGTTTGGATGATGTTCATCCTGAAGCCCCGCAATGCCTGTATGTTAGTGCTCCTCTGTGAAAAAAAAAAGCCTACAGAACGTCTCAGATCTGTGGGTTACCGTGTGTGATATTTAATTCACCAATGCATCACAAACACATTCGTTTCGATAACAATAACCGCATTGGTAGTTCAGAACTCCCGAGCTAATTAATTGTTCATTCCATAATACATTGTTTGTTCACATCAAAGAGATCTAATAGCATATTTCCTTTAACGTTTTCGTGATTATTAGAGGATCCGAGCAAATAACGAAAGTTGTGATCGCTCAGATTATCGGTAGATTCGAAGATCTGTAAAGTAGACATTGTTTTATTGAAGCTATATTGGTCCACCGCTTTATGTAGTTGAAACACACAAACTACACATCGAACACTGAAAAGGTTTATCATCATAATTGAATGGTCGGGCTTGTTAGCAGTCAAGAAGACTAAATTTTTATTTTTGAGATAATTTTCAGGTGGAACCATCCCGTCCCAAATCCCATAGGATTATTTTATGAGTTGAACATTCGAGATTATTTTTCAGCTTTCTGTGTCGTGTTTCAATTGATTTATTGCTGTCACTTTCTGCATGTACAAAAGTTATATCAATGTTTTCCATAGCACATATATCGGATGTGTTTACATTCACTTCAATCAATCATTATGCATGTGTGTGTCTTTTTCTATATTCATCGATAATCGGTAATCAACACTGAAGGTGATATGTGATCATCTCAATCAACAATTATTTCTGATATAAAAGTGATGTTCAGTGAGGCTTTATGCATGATCATACCGTTAAGTGAGCTTTTCAATATGGATGAGTTGCTTCTAGCATTAAAACAGGATGATAGAGTAATATGGCTGACAGTAAAGTAAAATTGAATTTCCTCTCTCATTACAATTAACGTATATTCTTCTGGTATACCGGGTGAGTCAGTAGTGGTCCTTCGCCCTCATTGGGAAAAATGTGTATCTCTCTAAATGACACACTCAATATGAATTTCTATAAAGGGTATTCTATACGAAAAAAAGTATTTTAGAATTTTTATAATTCTGGATCTAACATCAACTCCAGTCAATTTCATTTCTTCATATAGAGCTCCTCGAGTAACGATTGCTATGGATATTTTTTTGAGTTGAACATCATATATATTCTTTGATTTTATAAAATTCAAAATGGTATACATTTCATCAATAACTAAAACATGTTGAGATCAATTTTTCAATTGAAAAAATAGGGTAATATATGCTTCAAATATCATCCGATCTCCAATGAGATAATAATTTAGTGCTGGTTTGTTTTATTTGCTCCCCCCGTTGGTGCGGATGTGCTTGGCCTTTGATCAAAAATACGCTGCTATCTACTAATAGTCTGCCGCCCATTCACCATTGCTGGCCCCCCAGGCCCCAGTCACTGCTGCAGCTGCCCTCGAGATCGGCAAGAAGAGACCTCGCGAGCCTAGCACCGCAGACACAGATCTTTTACTGGTACCATTCCGCTTGCTTTGCATGACACTCAATGTTCTTCTTGTTATGTTGTCGATTCCTGTATTGTCCACATTTGGCACACACGCTCTCCCCAAAAATTCTCTTGTCATGGTCACAGGTTCGTTCTAGTAACAGTTTCGAACGGTTTGGAATCGTACGGAGCATGCACATTGTGTTCTAGCAGATTCGAACTACTCAGAATTCGGTTTGCAAATTAGTTGAAAACTGCCGAAGTAGTCCAATTTATTTTGTGAGGCTTTTTGGCTTGTGCTTTTCTTTATGCTCAGTTGATCAAATTTTCAAAATTCCGAGAACTTTCATCTTCAAATAATTTCCATTATTAAATTTGCCAATACAATCATTTTACGTTCATTTGAATTTTAATGATTTTCATCCCAACAATTAAGGCAATGATTCCATTCAAATATTGTTCTCCTCGAGTTAGACTGATACATACGAACAAATACTGTATTACCCTGATGATAACTGATTTCAAGAATTTTTGGTAAGTAAGGCGTGCGTTTGAGCATATCAAATATCAAAAAAATGTGCACAATACAAATTGTACAGTATACTATCAACACTGACAGTTTACAGAACTCGACACATCTTGGGTAGTGGTTTGCATCCCAATTAAGTAATTTTTTTACAGTGTTTTACGGAAGGAAATGACGCAGCGAAGGATTCTCTCAGAAAGTCATTGCTTTTGTCCTTTTTGCATTGCTTCCGCCTATTATACATAGCATTTGAAACTTTTCCCCAATAAGGATTCCTCGATATCGAATATTCTCACCGCTTCTGATTTGTATATATGCTTTAATGACATTTTTAACATATTTCCACTTTACTTTGTACCATAGTGATTTCATCTATAGAAAAGTTCAATAGAGCGATTTGATATGTGAATATTTAGTTGATATGTGAGACAGAATGATCAAAAACGTTATTCTTTTTTATTCCATAGATATTTCTTGGTACACTTGGTACGCAGTGGGAGTTGAAACTCTGGCAATCAATTTTATTACTAGTATTTCAACTACGAGGATATCAAACCAGTGAAACTAAAACTTCGATGAACAATCGTATAAGATAATGAATATAAATGAATCAAAATATTATTTGCATTGATCGTTTCGATGTGGAACTCTTCGGAAAATATTCTAAATGTCATCATGAATGTTTTCACATGGTATTTTCTGCATTAGTTACGTTTCAGAATCACCAGATTGAAGAATCCATGCTTATAGCTATGACTAGCTCCTAGAATTAATTGAAAATGTCATATCTAGGCAAGGGTCTCGAAGTTTTCGTCATATTTCGTGGTCTTGCTTAATTGCTATACCATCGCACACAGTTCACTCTATATTTCATTCTACGATAGTTTTTCTTCTCTTCGAACCGCCGTGTAAAATCTGGAGACCTGGCCGTATTATCAAAGATTATCCATTCTTCGAGTATGTCACATCATCTTGTTTGATTTCAGGGAATATCATTAACTTTCGCATTGGAATTAATTTTCCAAAAAATGTACGTGTAAATGAAGCCATTCGTAGTTGGAGACTTTTCCTTTTCAATGGCTCCGAAATTATTAGTTAGCTACATTTTTTCAACGTATGGACTTCAAATCCCTATGATTGATTTGATATTAATATCAATTCACCTATTTCACTTTATTCAAACTATTTTTAAGTATTCACATTCCGAGTTTGAAATATGCAATAGAAACGGACTCTACATGCACTTTTTGTCATAAAAAACTGCGTTGTTTTGTAGAGCGGGCAAACAAACTGCTACCTATTTCGAGTTGTTAGCATGTTGTGAGAGGATTCGCTTATCCCTTCACTTATCCATATAAAAATCATGGAAATTTGCGGTAATTTCTGCTGAATGAAGATTGTAACCAAAATTGAAATCTGGAATGAGGTGCATCAGTAAATAGATACTGGAAATGTGATCCTCTGCAGTGCTTCGTGCACTTGACGTAGGAGAGCTTGTTTTGAATGTTTTCGCTTATTTTATCCTCGAGCTTAATGCTTCTTGCAATGTGGCGGCATGTGGAAAATATCGATATTCTTCCGGCGCTTCTTCTTTTCTGGTAAAATATTCAGCTCGCAACATTCTAGCAACTCAATTACGGTGACCTACTCAAAATTAACTACCATTTGTTATAACAAATTTATTTTCGTTATTTTTGTCTGTACCTGGTTAAAACAAATAAAATTCGACTAATTGATTTTTTGTTTTGTCGTTTCTAACAGCTGTTTCTATTCGAAACATTTAATTGAATCTATTTATTTTCAGATGGATATGAAATCAGTTGGATCTTTCTACTACGAGAATTTTGTGAGTATTTTTTATGCTTACACAAAAATATTGCAAGAATAGTCCAAGTAGAAATATATTCAGAAAATATTGTAGCTTACTCTTTGAAGCATTCTTGTTGAATTCTGTGAGTAAAACGATTGAGAATACAAGGTGATTTTTCGTCTCGAGATAATTATACCTTGAAAACTCGAAATCGTATCAAAAAATGTTCAAATTGCTAAAATATCGTTAATAACATTCAATAGTGAATAAAATATGACTGAAAAGGATAACTCTTCCAGGATCTTCTAGCTAAAGCGTTTGTGAATCAAAAACGAAAATATCTTTTTTGAAAATTTGTTAAAGATTTCAAACGTAAAAAAATTAATAAACATGGCGAAATGACGTTATCAGAAATCGATTGCGTCAAGTGTTATAGCAATCTGGAAATTGTTCGATTCGAAATTTGAAAGTTACCCCCCCCCTACCCGTTCTCTTTGACCCAATAGGTTTCTCTGAATTTTTTTACAAACAATTTCTTGATACGATTATTAGTTTTCAGGATATTTTAGTTATCTTGAGATGAAAGAATCACCCTGTATATCATATATACCTTCAGCGTTGAGTTACTCTCTTAATTGAAAGTCATTTTGCCTGAATACAGTATAACGTTACTGCATTGCATAAATTAGCGATATGAAGTCGAGCTCCTGAAGAATATATTTTCATTAAATAACTTTGTTGAAATTAGAAAACCGCTAATGTGTTCTTATATCAGCAGGCATTTCCGGCCGGCATGATGCCCTATAAGCGACCAGCAGCCGACAAATCCGGCATGCCAGTGTACCAGCCCAATGCCACCACGTACCAACAATTGATGCAGCTTCAGCAGCCTTTCGTTCCCGTCTCATGTGAGTATTCCACCTCTCCCGCCCCAGCTCCTACCTCTTCTTGCGCTTCTCCCACCATCTCTGAAGCTCCCGCAGAGTCCGCTATCGGCGTATCTCAGTCTTCGTTGGTCCAGCACCACGAAGACATGACCAGCATTCAGACCAGCACTGCTAGTTTGCCCGTCATGCCTCAACCACCCACCCCATCCCACATCCCAGACCCTGCCGCGCTCGCCAAAGAGGTTGCCCAGCAAAATTACGCTAAAGCGATCAAGTTGGCCGCGGTCAATCAGTCGATAGTCGCTTCGCAACAGTATTCTGCGCTGAATCCGCTTAACTACACCGGCGTCGCTTTGAACAAGCAACACTTGCAAGCCGTTCAACCGCAGGCGACACCCTTCCAGCGGTATCCAGGCCTGCCTTTTCAATTCAACGCCGTTAACCTCGGGCTCGCCAATCAGTATCAGGCTATCGCGCAACAGAATCTGTTGAACATGAGCCGACCGCCGCCGGTTCAATTCAATCCGTACTCGATCTACAGGCAGCCTTACGCTGCACAACCGGCCGTCACGTCTGCCATGTACGCCGCCAATTCGACTCCGATTTACGGTAATAGTTTGCTCGGTGCACAGTACCCTGTTACAGTATCGGCTGCGCCAATCACTAGTACGACTGCGCAGGCTAGCATAGCGGCGGCTGCGGCTCAAAACAACAACAATAACGTCGTCTTGCAGCCCTACAAGAAGTTGAAGACTAACTAGGGTGGGCGCGAATTTTTTATTGTTTGAATTTTGTTGGTTTGTGTAATATTTTATCGGTGAGCTTTAATTGCTCACCAGTTGACGTTCCGGGCTCTGCTCTCGAGCTCCGATAAATATTTGATAACAATTTTAACACAAGAGTTTTCATTGTTGATAATGTATAAAAGTTTTAAAATTTTGGAGTTGTGACATCATGTTATTTCGTATACGTGTTATATGTTTTATATTTATCAAAATTTCGTGTCTAGTCACTTTGTTGATTTTATTTGAAAAAAAACTGGGCAATTCTCCAGGACCAATAAGCGAGTGCCTCGATACTGTGATACCTCTCACACCTGCTGCTGCACCGCTAAAATTGAAATCCTCATCCCACTTCTCTTACTTACGTACCCCCAACCCTCTTACAATACATCGCTCTAATCTACCGCCTAAGGATATGAAATTTCGGGTGGTCAAAATTCAGGAACATGTGTTTCTGACGTTCTCAACCAGTGAATTGAATTCATGAGTTTCTGCATGATGAACTCTCTTAATTATTGAAACAAATATTAAGAGCCTAATTGAATAGCATGGTAGATAAATGCGTTATATTCGTTAGAAGTGCCATTTCGGAGTAGTATGTTAACTGACCCAAAAAGACACCAGGTTTGTACATAAATACAATACAATAATGTTCTTGTTATAAAATGCTGCTGAACTTGCCAAGTATTTGCCGGAAGAAATGGCCTAAATGTCATGGATTTGACCAGTTTATAGATCATAGATATAGATGTGTCCATTGGAAATAACAATACCATCTCATCAAAAAATATATATTTATCCATCGATATGTACAGACTTTGTTTGTCGAAGAAACCCCGAAGTTATATGTTTTGTGTATTAGTTCCAACTGCATGGGGCTTTTCAGATACGTGTCTGCATGTCCTTGGTTTTCTTTTTGGGTTGGATTTCCTTGTTCCATCACATACGTACACACGTATGTCAGATTTTTGTATACTTTTAACAAATCTTGTTCCTTGATATATTATGTTAGATGTAATTTAAATATGATGAACATGCAGTTGCCTCACAGGCGGTTGTTATTTTTGTCTTCCTGGGTTTGATCTCTGAACACAAATGTAGTTTTTTATATGTTCTGCGTGTCATCATCTCCTGTCGTTCTTTGTAGGTAGTTATCTTGTATGTAGAGCAAATATTTAGGCTTCATTAGTGCAATCTTAGTAGACTTCCTTAACGCTACTTCAAATTGAGAATTCCTTAGATGTTGAAGAAATATTTTTGGAAAAATGCATATTCTTTAGACGGTCTAGGCAGATTTATTTTTTGATGTCATACTGTGGATTGAGGGTATTGAAATGGAATTCTACTACCTTGAAATTAGAACACTTGTTCAAATCAATTGAAAAGCTAAATATTTGTCCTGTGTTCAAGGTTTAATGAAGTACTTTTCTATTGTAAGATATAGGAATAGATATTAGATATAGCTCTAGTATTGTGATGTATTATTAACTATAGTTGTTATAATATACTTGCAGAAAGGAATGTGTCTTACTACTATATAGCATTCAATTGAATTAAATTTCACTTAAATTTTGATGAACAGTACCTATACATTATTGTGATGCATGTATAATAATTATAAGTAAATGTTTATTTCAACTAGTGGATACTATGAATAGATTATATAAAGAATTTGCATTTTTAAGTAGGATTACTATGTATCAGGATAGTTAGAGAACAGGCTTTACCTTTACGGTACCCTACGCACGTTCAACTTGTCGATCAGTACGTTTTTCTTTGCTCATTCATTTTGTTCAATGTCATCAAACGACACAACCTTATTTTCCTGTCGAGTAAAGTTAAGCGTACGAAGTTGTGGATACAATTGCTATAGTAGTTTTGGTTAGAAAAACTGCCCTGCACTGTGAGACTGTACCTCGTCAGTGCCGGTGAGTCTGCGCGTAATCAGCTGCCAGCCAACTTGATGACTTACAATAACGTAGTGCCTTTAGGCTGCTGATCACGCTTTGCTGAGGTGTGGGTCACAATCGCCATATTAGTGTTAAAAATCAATCCTTCTCCACTGAATTTATATGATTTACAGTGTACTGTATTGTTCTAATCCTGAGGTGTATGTATCATCACCGCTACTATTTGTAATAATAATGCTTGAAAATGCATGATATTTGTTTTATTAATCATTGCTTATTATTTTGATTATTTTCCGAAAACCCGTTATTTTTTGTTCAGAACCTACCCTTTCACCTGCCTTTCGGCTTTTTTATTACTACGGAAATACTGTGTACAGGTTGTGATCTACTCCTACCGCTTGCCTCATCATTTTATTTTTTGTGTTATTGTCCAACGACTCCATATATCATTTGCTTACCTCAACTAACACTGCTTGAAAAATTCATCGTCAACTATGGAAATAGCATATGAACAAACTATAAAAATCTGTCATCAAACAGTCAGCTCTTTATAATAGTCAAATTCTATTGAAATGTATCAACCAAATAGTGTTTTTTGAGCTCATAATCTTCGTGACAAACTTATATGTTTAAAAATATCCCAATGTGAAATTCGATAAAACATCTAATGAACTCAATTCCAAAAATTTAAGAATGTTTTGTTCAAGAGGTCATTGTTGTCTTCATATGGATGGCGATGAATATTTGAGTTTTCTCAATGAGAACACAAAAATATAAAATGGGAGGTACAGCATCCTTCTACTTCCTGTACAAGAAATTGGTATTAGAACCATATATATTCTGTAGTGAGTTGATGAATAATGAAACAAATTCGTTATCTTGAAATAATGCTCTCGAGGATTGATAATGACTGAATTGGATTATTATATTTTTGGGGGAAAACATCCATACAAGACCGACAGGATCATTCGTTTCTGATCCAATTATTAGGAGAAAACAAATTTGTTACATTGTGCCACTCACTATACATAGGCTTGGTGTTGTCTGAAATAAACATTCAACAGTTTAGCAAGTTATCTGCTTGTGTAATGTGCGAATTCCATCATATTATATCCCTCTACTGTGTTCCTTTTCGTGCACCTTTCTAAGAGGCACATTGCACAAGCCTGTATGAATTGAGAAAATTTCGAAGAGCTTTGTGTAAGAAAAAAAAATGACTAACAAGTGATGAAGCGAAGTGTTGAAAATCTATTGTAGTGTTTTGCGAAGAGTGAGACTATTAGAAGCTTTGTACATTTCGAATGTTTTCTACATTTTCTCATTTGCTAAGAACCTTTGTAGCTTGGTAGTAAGTAAAAATGTAATAAGTAGGTGATTTAAATCATATACTTCTATGAAATATTTTTTTAACCATTTTTTACATGAATTTATTATTTTACAACGCCATATTTAATATGTTATGTTTGCAGAATCCAGCCGCATAGACTAATTGTAGCATCGCAGATTTGTTCTACACGTTAACAGCTTTTTAAATGATATTATTTATGGTATACCTGCTTCTTTGCTTAACACCTACCTTATAATTTGTAAGTAACAATTCATTTAGCCGTTTAGCGATATTTCATTTTCCTGATGAAAAATATATGATTATCTATATACTTTCTATAACCTTTAATTTATAAATATTTTCAATTCCTTGTTATTTGGATTCACTCTGGAAGGTATCGACTATGATTCACAATATTTGTTGTTGATCTATCATAGAATACTTCCTGATGGGTTCTATTCTTATCTCTTCATAATTATTTCTTATATATTTATATCTAATTTTATTTATTTGCTTTTCTGTTTCATGCATACATTCCTTTGGTTTCCGCCACAAACCGTCTTTTCTGTTGCGTCACAAAAAAAACTATAATTTTCATTAAATTTCTTTTGCCACCCGATTTCCCGAAAACCGCTGAATCTGGACTGTGTTGTTGTCTTTTTTGGCCGCGGTCTATTTCTGCGGATCCCACCCACCAACACCCAAATAACAATCGAACATCACACGCTACCTTCTCAAACTCTTAACATTCTTCCTCTTTGTCAACACGGACCACCCACACTCCACATTACTTCGAAATAAAACACACGCTGTCTAACTATTCACATATTATACTCGGTGTCTGGTGGGTATTTGAACGTACTGGCTGTAACGTACTGTTGTCGCATTGCTCATTTTTGGCTGCGATGACGCTTTGTGCTGCACAATATATACTGCATGACGCCATAGACAATGGTGCGCCTTCCAACGCCCCCTTTGTGATCTACACTGACGAACAAGGACAGGTATTCGAGTTGTTTAACATCATGTATGCTGTACTACATCTTTAATGCTAGCGGTTTTTGCGATAAAACTATTCACGTATTTAAGCCAAGTGTGATATTCATTCGTGTATTGACATTCTATGTGGCACAGCTTACATGGATAACCTGAGGTGACAAGTTACAATGCCCGGGCACCCTTAATATCAGATTCCTGATTCAAATTACTGACAGGAAGATGATGAAAGTTGGGATAGGCATCTTCACATCTTTGAATAGGAATTTTTTCACAGATCTGTTGTATGTATAGTTACATAAACATAAGAAGAAGAAAAGTATTGCTTTGTCGGCTCCTAAGACGAAGATTTCGAATGAACCAAAATAATTACATTTTCTCTATAAGAAACATGAAATGTCAAGAATTCTACTCAGATCCAAAAGTTCTAACATAATAATAAAAACTTCTACCGCCTGCCCCTCGGAAAATAACTTCTGGTGGACATTGTAACTTGTTATTGTTCAATTATTGCAAACATATTGTGATACTAAGCTACTTACCAGCAACTCACAATATGTTTGCGTGTTTTTTAGTACATGTAACGCCTAGTAGTTTTTGTGCGTTGTCTTTTCGAAGACACTGCAAGTTTTAGTTTTAACGCCTAATTTTCTCAAAGATTTTCAAACATTCTGCATGTATCTGCTACTATATATATCATTTTCTCATTTTATTAACCATTACTGCTTTTTGGTTTCAGCCTTATTATGCTGGCACTAGCTTTTTCTTTGACCATATTCAACAGCTGAGAATTATCGTGTATGAATAACTAATCAAAACTGCTATTGGTAAAGATGAAATGTTGATCATCAAAATGTACCCTGGTGTTGAAAAATAATTGTGCAGAATGATTGAACTATCTAGTTATCGATATTTTCAGACGAGGATAAAATTAGTAAAAAAGCTCTAGAAGTGAAGTGAACATGAATCAACCGATGCCATTCCAATGTTTTTCCTACAATCATTCGTAGTAATATGACGACCTTATATAGGTCCTAATTATTTTTCTAAGTCTGTATTTTATTGGAGATTATTTCGATCAAGGTTTTATTTAATCCACTGTTCACATACCAATTGGGAAACTTCATAGAGTCACCTCTGTTCTATCCTCGTTCATTCGATACTGACTAAAATTCAAAATAACGTTGAAAATTCGCATGTGCATTCATTTTCCAAATTCGAATACGATGTTGTGGTTTTTTAGTGTAAAAGTGTGTATGTATGCTGCTTTTAGTAAATCAAACCTCAATAATAATGTGTGCATACATATGCACCATACGATATTAATACTATTATAAATTGTATAAACAATGTTTTGAACGATGTATTGATGTTTTTTTAAATATTTTCAGTTACTGGACACCCTCCCGGTGTGCCAAGATTTTAATCGTGGTCTTTGCAACCGACCTGCCTGCAAATTTGTTCATCTACAGGAAGGTGAGTATTTTCTTTTTATGAACTAATATATAACATGAACCTTGATAGAAATTATTGTGTGGTTAACATATTAAACGTAAAACGATTCCCCGTAAATGATTAACGCAGAACAAACTCTTGTTTATATGAAATTAACATTCTATTGAGCTATTTTCAAATCTGGAAAAAATGCCAAGCAGGCAAAATCTCTATTTCTTCTGTGAAGTAAGAGAAAACATTCATGTGTAATCAAGTTTTTAAGTAATGATGATTTTCGATACATTTTGCGGATATACATGAACATTTCTTGAACTGATTTTCACATAAAAACTGTTCGCGTTCTTCATAAGTAGTGGTCAGTAAACGTAATATCCATCGAAGTCTAGTAGAATTCTCCTGGATTTATTTATCTTATCCCAGTAGAGAGCCGCTATTTTTGGAAGCAGGTTCATTTATTAGGGAAATCATAATCGATTAAATTGTTTTCATTGATACTTACCTTCAAATATACATTCTGGTCAATATTATTTTTTCATGACTTGGTATCAAAGTTCAACCAATGGGTTGGGAATATTGCTGTGGGAAAGTTACGATCATGAAGTACAGGATTGGCAGATTTCGATGTTTCGAACTCGGAGATCATAGGAGATACAAGTTATAACCAAAAGTTCGCTTCTTATACTTTTCGACACATACGAATATGGGAATACCTCGACCTAATGGGTCGCATTTTATTCCTTATAATATTACGCCTACTCGTGAAAAAAAAAGAAGGAGGGAGTATAACAGAGTGCCATTTCTCGCTATAGAATACGCTTATATCAAAAACAAAAAAAATATTTTATTCAATATTTCTCCTATGGTCACCAAGTTACCCTATACAAACATCGAAATTTGCCCACCCTGAACAGTATAATCATCATTTTTCCACCGAACAAGAGCATGTCGCTACTAAGACAATATTTCTTGCATAATTTCAATGCATGTATTGTTTGTGTAGGAGATGGAGTGGAGATAGTGGAGCAGCGAGTGGCGGTATGCCGTGATGCCGCTAAGGGGCAGTGCTGTCGGTCCGCCTGTAAATACTACCACATCCCCATAGCGCTGCCTCCGGCACCTGTCATGGCCGCCCTGGCTTCTTACCTGCAGCAGTAACAACGACGAATCGATACACTCGGTTCCTTATTTAATCATAACTGTTTATATGATGATTATGAAAAGTTTTTTATTACCGATATTATTATGATGACAAAAATCTTTGTTTTTATATATTGTTCTGTTTTTTGTTTGGAAAATATAGTTAGTGTAGAAAAAAATTAATGTGAGAACGTGAGCGAATGATATTTATATTTTTTTTATAGGGCATCCGTATTGAAACATGTTTTGGAATTAACTTGTATTAATAACCAATTTCTATCTAGGATTGCATTTTATCCTTCATGACAACATTGTTCCTCAATCTGTTTATTGGTGTAATCAATCAGAGAATGGTGGAATTTCAAAACGAAACCCATTCGAAGAAAATCGAAAATATTCATAATTTTCTTCATGATCACACGTAATGGGGAAGAATAATGTTTAATTAGAAGGATACATCTAATTATCCAGCCCTTTTGTAGGCTGCTGCCTTCGGCTGCCTCTATTTCTGATTTTTACCCAGTGATGAATTCAACATTCAGATTTGGCTGAAAGGATATTGTAATCAGAACATTTTTAATCATGCTCTCAGTTCTTCTAGTCAAAATTTAGTGTTAAATGTTTTTAACACTCTAAAACATTCATTCAAATATTTGTGATGTTTATCACTGTGTTATTATCTATCTTCGATTCCAATTTTTTAAATGTTTTCTGTGATTTATAGAAGTCTTGGATGAATCATATTCTAAAACATTTACAACTATGATAATGATAATCCTTCTCAAATCATTGAATCAAGTCAAACAATTATCGTTCAATGTTAAAAAGTCCAGAAATTTCGTACTCCAGCACAACAACGAACGTTTAATTGACTGAAAATATCAATATTTTTTACCTTACTTTGCACAGGATTTTCATATAAACGACGACTCATCAAGTCGATTCAATGTCTGAGGATAACACTAACACTTTATCGAAATAATGCTTGCATGGTTTTTTGACAAGAGCTATCAAATCTAAACCGCGGGCTTATGATAAGATTGGTCTAGTCAAAAATCGTGTGATTCAGATAAAATTCAACTCGATATCTCCCAATCAAGTGCCACTATGAGAAAAAACAATCACCTCGATTTAAAACGAACAAATGTTGCTTGAAGATAATATTCAACACTTTTTTTTTGAAGATTTGAAATGCAGTTTGGTATTGAAGGGTTAGATAATGGCTCATCGATTGTGAGATAAGGTAGTCGACGAAGCAACACTGTGTCAATTCCAACAGATTCTGTTTTCGTTTTTCAAAACGGACACTCTTTTGTGTCCTATCTGATTCATTGACAGAGTGTTGCTTGATTTGCGTACATGGAACACTGTTATAATGATAATGTAAATAGAATCTAGTTTGTAATGAAAAGAAGAACTCGCATTAAGAGTCACTTTACTCGTATAAATGATAGCGTTTGAGTATAAATAGGTATTACAAACAACTCTTTAAAGCGAAATGTTAATAGTATAACACAAATAGGCATCGGTCCGAATTATTCTGTTTCAATTATTCTGTCACAACTTATGTTCAAGTGAAAAATAATAAACCAAAATCATTGAAACCAGTTGTACTCATCGAAATTTTCCTAGTACATGAAATAAGACGTCATACCAAGTGAGAAGGACCTTTTTCAAAATGAAAAACTGCCAGTCTAGGATTAAAACTATACATTGAGTACACCTGTATTCTGCTCCCTTCAATGTAATTGGTTTGTTTATATTTGAACGATCCACAAATTTTTGTGACATAGACCGGTAGCTTCGAAGCCCCTCCCTTTGATACCAATATAGAGTCAGAGCTTCCACAATCCTATTATTTTGCTTATAGTGCATTCGCATCGGTTGCTAGGTTAGCTGTTTCAGTTGGATTGCGCTATTGTAGCCCCTCACTGTTTCTTCTATGCTCCATTTAAATTCTGGACTAACATTCAAACATTGAAATGACAATAGTGCTTTCGTATTGAAATCCAGTATTCCCAATGGACATTTTCAATGAAATTATTTTGCATACAGAATAGTCCAGAATAACCTTGCATATAGACGACTATTTCTTGTGTTGCATACAGGCAGTATAGTGATTACCACGTTAGATGATAACTCAGTATTCCCTTGACATATACCTATCCATCAAAATATCCATCAACTTGTTGACAATCATATGTGAAAGTGAACACACCTAAATGGCCAAACCAACAACATTCCTGTAACATGATATAACATGGATACCTTTGTAGTTCCTCTGATGAAATGAACGTTTCGTTTTTATTATCCAGATTCAATCATTGCTACCTCTTTATACTTGGCGTGCTGACAATTTATCACAACGTATTCTTTTCTGGTAAACATGGCGGCTATCCTGTCTGTAATCGACATCAAGGAGATATTTATACGTGTTTATGTACCCATTGCTATATTGTTATGATTAGTCCATAGTTAGCTTAACCTAGAATAATTTTTCCTAACGATATATTATATTGCATGTCCCTAGTACGATCGTTCACTCATTCTATACTTAACGTAGATATAAAGTTAGCTGTTCCTTAACTAGTTTGCGTTTTTCGATGAGTTTCTATAGCGATTAAGATCCTCTAGCTTCTTAAAATCGTTTCGCTTTTGCTTTGATTTTGACACGATGGAATCATGACATTTCCACTATTTTTTATTGAAATTGTTAGGAAAGAGTTATAGAGGAAGATATGAATTCTAATCCAGTTTGGCTTCCATTTTTATTGATATACTGATATACTGATATACTGATATATCTAAGATACGAAATTTGATGTTTTCCTCTATTACCCTGAAACTGTATGGTTTCGTTGTATGATTGATTGTTGTTGATGAAAAATACGTTAGGAAATTTTCTGAAAATCTGAAATTATTTTTGAAAGAAATCGTTTTTTGTATGCAAATACAAAATGTGGTATTGGCAGTGAACTACCATTCGCTAATCAAAACATTCTTTTATGTCATCACCAACAAAAAGGTATCGTTTTCAAGTTGTCCTTATAGATATAGTTTTTTCTCTATAATGAGAATATATTATTCAAAAGATTTACTTTTCCAAAGTTTGAGGGAACTTGGAAGTTGTATTTTCATTTAAAATCATTAAAGAATATACTCTTGAAACTTAAAGGTGAAGACGAGGATGACCAGTTTTCAACGAAACCCACTTTATACTTTCTATTCTTGTTGTACAGGATTGAATTGAATCAAATAATCCCGAAGTACATGAAATAATATAACCATCACTATCAGAGTGTTTCGTTTGATATAAAACAGTTGGTCTATATTCATCATTTGATTGAACATGTCACGATTTCCGAGCAAATTATTTTTGCACCTTCTCGAAATATAGTTTCTGCTACGCTTGCCAGCTACTGCATAAACGCTATGCTCACAGAAATCCCATAACTAACATTTTTCCATCCCAAATTATTGTTATAGGTATCTCTTCCTAAGGCCCGTCAGTCGCCTGTTTGTTTCAGTTCTTTCATAGTTTTTTCTTTAAATTTTCACTATATTTTTTTATATATTTATGTGTTTTTGTTGAATTTTTATTTGTTGTTGGGTAACAGACACTAGTAGTTACGTTTGTGTGGGTTTTCTTACTCTTTGAAGCAGTCATCTTGAATACTTTTAGGTCCAAAGTAGTTATTGTTATTGGAATATTTTTAGATGAAATAAAAATACCGATAAAATTACCTGAAATTCAACTAACCGAATATAGATTTCTGGTGAAGTGAGCCACACCATAATATACATAATTCCACTGGATAACATATATAGATGAGGTATTTGTAAGAATATACTCTATATACATTTATAATGGCTCCTCATTATTTTTTTTCTATTTGTCAACAACAATTTTGTGATATTTTTAGTAATGATTGTTATTTAAGTCACATCACAAATGCAGACGTTCACTGTTTGCGTTATCTGAAGGAGAACAAAAGCAAAAACGATTGTTTTATCGCAGTGCTTTCTGTTGAAAAGCAACTGGAAGCGGATGCAACCGTCGAAAGTATATTAATTAATTTCGCCCAAATATAAAAATAGTCGACGATTTACCAAAACTTCACTATGCATTTATATGCTATGCTGATGATAAACAAAATGTTGAAGTGATGGAAACTCATCCAGAATTCAGTTGAAGTTTTGGTCTTGACAATTCGATATATTTGGCACTTAATATTAAGAATTCATTCACAATAATCCTGTACGAAAGGCGAGGTTATTCAGAAATAAGGAGAACACGACACATAAAAATTAACAGATTATTTTTTGAAAAATATAAATATAATGTATAATATTGATATATATGTAATGATCATTGAATGTAAAATATTAATAGTGTATGCATGATATTTTGAAAAATACAAAAATACATATTCATGATATTGGACGAATTTTCTCCTTATTGTTGAATTCGCGACAGGCGTTTAGGATGACTCAATCGTTTTGTTCGGGGCCATTTTCGAAAATATTACATTGTTTTTTTCACTAAAGTAAGCGTTGATGTTAAAATTGTTTATTCTTGTAAAGTTGTATAAAAATCACTATTATTTTGGGGCCATGTTACGAATATCCTAGAAGCCTGTCGCCAAGGTTTGTGTGAACAGATTTGATAAAGTGTGTGATTAGTTTTTATGGGTCGAGCCGACTGTCCTTGCCTTCAATCATTTTGTATTCCCAAGGTTTGTGTTTTGATCTTTTCTCTGTGTTGTGCCATACTCGCATCGAATGATACCTTCTATTCCATTTACGTATTTTCATGGATACGAAAATTATGTTATTTATCTTTGATGAGAGAATACTGTAATTAAGTAGTCAAACATTTTGTCAAGTTCTAATGTTCACGTTATGTCTTATAGACATAATGATCCGATTGATATATTATTGTTTATTGATAAATATAAAAATAAACTAATGATGTGATGATGATCTGTAGATCATACAAAGGGGTTTTTATGCCTCTCATTTTCTGAGTATAGTAGAGTTAATAAACCAATATGTCAAATTCACAAATCGTTTTCATACATTCCAATATTTTGGTAAGTAGCACCTTCTTGGATCCATCGAGTGAGACTTCCCAAATATACTTTCCAAAAAAATCTCATGAGTATGATGTTTAGGTGAGGAGAAGGTTTCGATTAGAATTCATGAATGAGATTTAATGAATTGTAACCACGGTTTGAATTCTCAATTAATTTTGATTCATAGAATGAGGTAAGTTTCTATCATATTTTCAACATGTTATTATGATATAATCAATTTCTATTACTTTATCAATGATGCATACTTTTTGATACATGATTCAAACCTGGCAACAACAGTGAAACTTTAGAATTATTCCATTGAATAATCCCAAAATCAGGTATTATATTATACTTTAAAACTATAGCGTCTGATAGTAAGTAACATTTCAAGCTGTACATTTTAATTCGATTTCATCTCGAAATCCATTGGAATCTCGGAACAATGTGATGATTATTAGGGCTTGCATTCTCAAAGAATGTACTGCAAGACACATCGAATTGGGTACGTCAAGAATTTAACCATTAGATTAGATTAGATTATTTAACAAATAGTTTCATTATTTATTCATTCTTTATTCAGCGCTAGTCTTCTCAGAATATGGTTTATTGATCAATGAATAAAATATACTCAAGGTTTTCGAGTTTTTATTCAACAATTGTTATTGCATGACAACGTTTTTCTGCCACAATTTGCAAGAAATGATGGAAGATCTGGCAAGTCTCATGAAGATCTTGAAGTACAGAGGATACGAAAAAAAGTTTTTGGCAACTATTTACAAAGTCTTTTAAATAAGGTGGCATCTTGATACCAACGCTCCAGGTTGTGTTCAAGGTGCCAGCATAAAAATAAAATAAATTACTTCCTCACTGAGAAACCGTCTCCAGTAGGATCCAAAATCCAAGGATAATTGTTAGGACATTCCATACAAGTAAATAACCTGAGAGTCTCTCCAGGCAATTCCCTAGTAGTCAATGGACACGAGTTGGGCAAAGAGCAATAGGGTTGTCCCTTGACGTCGCATTTCTCCTTCCATTCTTGGAAATCTCTGAGACCATTCAACTCAGTTGGATTTTGCATCCACTGGATTACTTGCAAGTTTGTTACGAAGTACACGTCGTTACGCGCCAACATTTCTTCAATGAATTTGATCAGCTCGTCTTTGAATTCTTTTTTACTCTTCAACCAGGAGGCGTGGAAATTGAAACCCAATGGTGCGCGATTGGTGTTGAAGTGCCTGTTGAAGTTATGTCTCAACAACCTAGCGAACTGGTCCCCAGTTTGAATGTTGGAGCAAGAATCGACCATGTGACAACCAGGAAGAGACTCGTCAAAAGTGGGATCATCTCTTCTGTCTAGTTCGTTCATGACGATTTCCCAGACTGGGTGACTTCTACTAGGACAATTATGGGCGTTGCCATTACACTTGTGGGGCATCCTGAAGTAAAGGGTGTAAGGCCAGATGGGGACACGACCCAAAGAAGCGGTGATGGAAGCGTCATAAACAAAGAATTGATCCGTCATCATTTCGAATTGTTTGTTTCCTCCGACCCTCAGGTACGGAGCTCTGACTCCAACTATAGAACCGTCAGTGATATTGGCGAATCTCTCGACGATGAGTCTGGCTCCGGCCATTTCAGCCAACCAATCGTCGTAGGAACCTTGAGACCAATAATTGGGGTCTTCTTTATGCGTCAGAGAAAATACTGCGATTTCGTGGCCACGTCTGTGCAAATCTTGCACCGCAGAGTAGTTGGTATACTTGTGGGAGACGAAGAATGTTCCGGGGATTTGGCAACCGTTGGGGTTGGAGCGAGTTCCCGAGAAGATCTCTTCGTACAGATCGATGTTATCGACATTGACTGCTCCATTGAAAGATAAAGTGATCATCTGTGGTATATTCGCTGCTTCTAAGTTACCAGGGATTCTGGTGCCGTCGGCTGAGCAGAAGCAATCCGGAAGAACGCACTGGGTGGGGTCACAGTCTGGTGCCCTGTTTGGATCACTATCGACATCTAAAACAATAAATTAGGTTAGGTTAGGTTAGGTTAGGTTAGGTTAGGTTAGATCAAATCGGGATAAATTAAAAAGTGGATATATTTGAACTTACCACAAGCGTTTTCGTCAGATTCGTCTTTACATTCTGGTTTTCCATTACAAAACAATTCTTTATCGATACATTCTTTGTTACCACACATGAGTTGATTGTCAGGGCATTGTGGTTCGTCTGTTTTCAAGATTGGAAGGATTTTTCTTGGTTCTAAAAAAGTTACATTATCAAGGTTTTCATATTATTCATCGATATTGTGTCACTGTGTCATGTGTTTTCTGTACAGGTTTGATATTTCATGTTGATTGGCGTTTTCTTACATATTTACAAATTGATGAAGTCAATCCAGTAGAGAGAGAGTCGGCATATAATATTCACTTGGTTATTCAGAAGATTTTTAACACAAAGGAGAAGAAATACGAATTACACATTAGGTAGATAGATACATTTGATAAACATGCTAACATAGAAGAATAGAAACATGGAACAATGAATTAGGTAGTTGGAAATATAATGTGGTGATTCTAGATATAGTCATTACACAGATTTAAATACACTGTGAACATGCCCGAATTATTAAAAAAAAGAATGTGATGTATTGACAGATGAAGTATTGTAGAATTTGTAGAGATAGAATATGGATTGCTTGAAAGTGTATGTACAATGTAGAGAAAATATGATCATTTATACTTTGTTAGTAGAATATTCAGTGTATCATGCAAGCGAGTGTTGAGTTAGAAGGTTATATAAACATTATGTGCAACAGATTGAATCAAACAAAAAAGATATTGTAACATACAGCACAAATAAAGCTCATGCAACGAGAAGTTTATTACACAAAAAGCATTGGAATTATTATAGCGACTACTTTCTCCAATATACAGTGCATGAACAACTGTACATTGATGATTATCGTTTTAAAAGGTGAATTTGGAAATCTAATATTGTGACTGTTGCCCATTCCTAAACCACTTTGGATTTGCCTTCGTCCATAGCTCTACTTAATGCTGAATTCTATCGAGAATGAATCCCCATAGAATTGCTTCTCCCAAAAATTTAGTCTCTTTTTCATAGCTTTCAATTCTTACTCTCAAGTTTATCGCAATTTGTGACTTTGCCCTTCCAGTCACAGGTCTGTTTATCGATGTCAAACGCCAATCCACTGGGACAAGTGATTTGTTTTAGACCGGATTTAGTACACCTGTACGTTAAAATTATTCGCTTAATTATGGTTATATAAACCAAGGAGTAGTGACCTTTTGAAATACCAGCTTCTGGTCAGTTCACCTGTTGTAATAAATTTGGAAATGGCGTGGTAACGATACCGATTTTTCCCGAGTTTGCATGCTAGATAAGGCAGATTATTAGGTAATCTGAGTGAATCAGCACGCGGGTGTAATTCGTAGAGAACGAAAGTGGAATTTTTTTCGAACATTGTTCAAAAAGTCACCGTTCCTTCTACATCGACTTACTTTCTAAGCGATCGCAATTTTTAACATTGACCTTCCAATCACAAGTCTGGCGATCGAGATCAAAGGATAATCCTGCTGGACATTTTACCGCTGCCAATCTTGTGACGCCATTGGCATCTGAGTTCATATCGCACCTGGATATTTGCAAAAATTGAATGAATATAATCATTTCATTTTCGATATTCTCGTTCTTTTATACCAGATCTGGGAATCATAATATGGTCAAGAATATTGGAATATAGAGTATTTTCTACGTATCTAAAGAAGATTATACATGTTATATATGTTTCAAGCAGAGGAACTTCGTTTTTGTTGGTCATAAAATTGATATAGTCTAGAACAACAATTGATGAAGAATTGAACAATCTTATACATCGGGAATATTTTTAAAATGTCGAACATGATATCGAAAAAATAATTTCAACTAAATTATTTGAAGAAAATCGATTTGATCCTTCAAAGCTCACAATATAAGCACTTTTGTAAAAACTAGAAAGTGCTTCCAGTAGGTACGCCGATACTCAAAAGTTAAACTATTTATTGTAGCTGGAAAAATGAACAATGAATCATAATTAATAATATAAGTATCACATGAACCGAATATTTTCAGTTGCTTCCTCCCTAACTCACCTCACTACTTCTCTACAATCTCTGTCAATTTTCAGTCTGAAATATTCATCGGCAGGCCTGTTTTCGCAAAGTTGATCCACATTTACGTCATCTCCACCTTCATCGTCATCCTCATCTTGTGCGAATGCTATAACAAATTTATAATCCGGGATAGATAAACACAAACTGGTAATGGAATTTTGATATGAGGTAGGGCATGCGAATCATCAGTGAAATATTATTTAATATAGTAACGTACTAATAGTTTCTAATCCAATGTTATGAATATTATAACAATCGGGAATGAATTTCAAATGTTTCTCTCATGTCTAGTAGGAATACTATGTGGATTAATATACATTTTTTTATATTCATCATCAACGTCCAATATTGCAGTTGATTAAGGTTAAATGAGAATAATGGATGTAATCAATATATTCGATATAAAAAATGTCATAATTTTCCAATATCCTGCTACATAAAATTTATGAAATTGATCATGATTAGACAAGTTCATAAATCAATCGTATCAGATTTTATCAAGATGTTTCCGTAAACAATCACATCAGTAATTGAAATTTATTTTGTAGCGATATTGTGAAGAAGGTACATCCTCAAAATCTATAAATCGAAAGAAAATTACTCCATCTTGAACATAAAAGAATCGTATAGATATGCTACTTGTATCGGGACAACTAGGTCAATCGAAAGTAATGTTTGGAACTTGTTTTCTATATTGCTGAATTGATGTGGTGTTTATGTAAGCTGTTTCGAGAATGAGAGTGAGTTTCGCCGAAACAAACTTTTCTTCTGCTAGTACAACTAATAAAACAGAAATTCATCGAAATGACAGTGAGTTAATATATCATTTATTTTTATTTCTCGTGGAAAATTCAAAAAGGATAAATCAATAGATCAGTAAGGTTACTCTGTGTTCGAATAATATAAATTTGTATTCTGTAAGTTTCAATACATTAACAATACAGTTATGAGGAATAATTGAACAACGCATTAACAGTTACCACAGGATAAATATAAACTATACACGGTGTATTTATTTCCTAGCCAACAAATGATTTATAAAAATGGACAATGAAACTGATCATTTCGTGAACAGCGAACACTCGAAGTGATAACGAGTGTTGATAAGAAAAATTTGTCAGAAAATGCAGAATATCAGAGGGTATTTAATACTAATTTTGAAGTTTCTTTTTGTATCCTAGGACCATTTCGATTACTAGCACTCGCAGTTGAAATGTTTGCTATTACTTTTTTAAATTAAGGATCAAGTAAATCTTCAGAATTTCAGGCGTGTACTTGATGATTATTTTCGATTCGGTAATATTGATGAACAAGACTCGAATTGAGAAATGCAAGTGAAAAAAAAAACTTGCGCAATGCCGAGCCTCACCCTGTATGTCAATCAGCCTTGCCTAGCCCTGAGACAACAATCCTCCACACATATTATTTCTCGTGTGCAAGAACACCTCTGACAAAAGCAAAAGGTCAGACCTCTCTCAAATAATTGCTACACAGACACGTATGATGCTGATTGGATCAGACACGAATTGTCATTTCGATTAGAGATGACTATACTGTCATTGATTATTATTTTAGCGATAGAGTGAATTCGCGGATATCAAGAATTTACAAGATTTTTCGTTGTAGCTTCTGTTTAATTTTAGTCGTATTCGAACGATCTTGACGGCCTTGGGGTTTTTGCAGTGCTGCGAGTATCAAATCTGAAAGGAGCGTGACACAGCTGCTAATAAGTATAAATTATCTTCGAATGGCTCAAGAGCTTTCCACGAATATTCCATCAAGATTAATGAAAATGACAGTGATTCTATTCTATGGGGCAGAATGAATTATGGGACGTCTGTAAAATATAAATATTGAATAGGTAGAATAAATACAGTATTGAAAAGTTATAAATTCTTGTATTCCTGTATTTTTCAGTGAATGAACAACACGTTTTTGAATATACCAGAATTCCTGACAGAAATAATTCTATGAGTGTTGCAATATTATTTTCAATTCAGGTTTGTTCATGGGTCGTGGTTTTCCTCATAATTTTCAATATGGAAGGTTATTCTCATAGAACATCAGAATTAAAATATATAAAGACAGTGCAATATCACTTCAATAAGGTTCTTAATTGTTCAAGAATACTATAGGTCATGTTTCTAGGTTTATTTCGCTGTAATAATGGGTCATTTATTCAACGATTATTCAGTATAGAATTTATGAAAGTTGTAAAATAACAACATTATTCTCATGCGACAAATTAGGATAATCACTCACAGGGTATTCAATTTCAATTATTTCAATTATACAAATGTGATAATTAACCGTGTTTGATAGTATTTTGATACACCATATTGAATAAGAAAATCCAGATGAGTAGTTTCTCAACAGTATCAACATTCTCATTTTCATGGTACCAATTATTCTTCAAATCATCTGTTCCATTTCACGATCCATCATATCTCAAGAAACCCGAAAATTGTTGTTGTATTCATTTCAATTTACATAAATCGCGGTAAATGAAATAAATCATTATTGCAATAGTCAAATGTGTTTGTTTTGAATGGTGAAGGAAGGAATCAATCTGGATGAAATGCCATCCGATTTGCATGCTATAATCAAATATCAAACTGATGAAACCAAGTCCCATTGCTATTCAAATATGATCCAATTGGTCGAAATAAATAATTGTGAATTAAAAAAAGATCGTACTTACCAACAGCAAGAAGCAAAAAACAGCACAGCCATAATCTTTTGTCAGCCATGCTGAAATTTCGAGCACTAGCTGAGAAGTGGCTGCTGACTTTCGTTTTATCTATACAGAGTCGATTCGTCTTCTATGCGCATGCCCCTTAAGTGTTTCTCTTCGTGAGACACTTTCACCTCTTTGACTGGCTTCTTATGACCAACTGACAGAGTCGTCGATAGGTGCCTCTACTTTAACGCTAAGCATTCCTTACTGAATTTTCTAGCATATACTTTCAGGAGGAAATATCGAAAAATCTCAGAAAACAGATGCTTAATACCAATTGCAGCTATGTGCAAGTTAACAGGTCCTGGATTGTTCAATATTTCAACGGTGGATCAGAAAGTAGCGTTTTTGTAGCTTTTCATCTCCATCGTGCTTCTTCAGCGGTGTAAATTATCGATATTCTTGATGAAACTTTCATTCTTACCGAAGGCCATATTATTTCAAGGAATATGTTATACTCTAAATTGATTCTTCATCTCTAGATAACTTATGTTAGGTGTTACTATGGTGATTCATGAGGTTGGACCTGTATTCGTCATGTTTTCAAAGTGACGAACTGTTTTTCTTTATTTTGTCAAGGCTACTGGCGTAAGGTTCTTGGAAGCTTCGAAGAAAATTAGAAGATTGAATTAGAACAAACTTGCACTGTTCATTCCAATTTCAATGTAATTCAAATCGATCAATCCTAATTATTATTGATTACGTAATATGTCTTGAAATATAATACATAAATGTTGATTTGTTGGAGTTATTTTCTGCCACGATATTTTGGCAATTGAGTAAAATATCCACTAGAACATTTGCGACATCTACGAAATCAAAAGACCAGAAAATGCAGTAAAGGAGTGAGAAGAGATGCAGAATGCCTAATTCAGTTTGTTTATAATCTCTGGACCATTCCAGTTATCGTTGTGTGTTATCGGCATAAAAATTTTCAAATTCGTGCAGGTTTGAGAAAAACTATAATGAACTTATCTGTATTGAATACGAACTCAATTATCGAGAAAGAAATAGTTCGTTTTTTTATTATACTCAACATAACGTTATTTGTCAAGTCTGAGGACTTGAACTCCTTCTTTGCTTAGGTGGATGTGTGACTTACTTGGTAATCTTCAGTCACTACTATCGTTGGGAAATATCTTTGATAATTTACCAATTTTGCAATGATTCATACTTCGTGTCGCCATTGTATTCTCTTATTGAAGTTGTTCCTACGTAGGCTTATGCATTCCACTTGCTTCATCTTATACAGGGTATGCAGGAGGCTATAAAGGTTTTGATCACGTGAACAACTGAACAATTCCGACCTACATGACGTTTCTGAATCATACAATTCAATCAGTCTGAAGAAACTTTTTGGGTTTCACAATATCATCGTACTCTATAAACATGTTTTGGTAAACTGAAACACTAATGTCTAATTGCTGAGACACAGACACTCCGATTTCAAGATTGATTATCTGATATCTCCTTAATTGGGAAGATAAGTTTCGTTCATTTTTGGTAAGAGAGAATTTCGTAACAGTAGGAAATAACAGCTCATCTATTGGAAACAAATTGTGAAGATGACATGACAGATTAAAGCTTGATTAGGCAACCAGAATACCGCTAATACTAGTGTTGTTGATGTAATAAAATTACCTTAATTGATTCTGATTCGCTCAGACATCAAAATTGATGATCTTTGTTTAGCAATAACGGATGATCAATAATCATTCATTCCTTCTGATTATTATTCAATCCTTGACAGGATCTTTCTGTACAGCTTTCATTTTGTCGATATTTAACTTTGATGTATTTTTGAGTATTACCTTGGATAAGCTGTTTTTTATTTAATAAAATTTTTCCCACATTCTAACAATATACAGTGCGGTCAACTGTCAATTAATAAATTGAAACTGAGGAGAAGGATATTGTTTGACAGCTTATTCGAAAGGAATTTCCACTCTCCATTCAGAAGTATTCATTAGTTTGAATTTCGGATATTTAATATTGATAATGTATTATATAATGAATTTATTCAACAGCTCCAAAAACCAGCTTTTTATATATAATAAGCATGACAAATCTCGTAGAGTTATGTTATGAACTTTTGAATCGACTTCGTCACTGATTTTTCCCAATTATTTCAATACTCCATGTGGTTATTATAATTGTACATTCATCTGATTGTTATTACCAACACTATTACTGATTCATCACAGTATGCCAATTTCCCAATGAATCACCCTGTATAATATGTCTGAAATTCTTAATGACAGTTGACTACCTTTCAAATGGAAATATGACTCTTCAGAAAATTTCACATCGATTGTTCGTGTTGACTTCCCGTATATCCCGTATATTAGTTAATTCTTAAGAAGTACATGAAACTTCCGAATGTCTGATCCCTTCTAACATTCCTTATTTTCTGAGTTTTATTCGAAAAACATGGAAAGCTTTCAACGAACGTTTCATATGAATATCCTGTTTATAATTGATCCTCTAATTCACATATTGTATTTTGGTCTATTTCTGGTATTCATTGGAAATTCATTCGAATTATATCAAAACAAAGTTCTCTCCACTCGATTCCATGTATTTTTGTACGTCTGACAGGTTTCAAGTACCTGGCCATGTAATAAATGCGTATACTGCCTGGGAACAGTCAATAACAAATAATTGGCCATAAAGTTCATCGACAAATCGGTAGCAACGTCCGGTTCATTGTTCTCAATGAAAACGTCATTATTATGCAAACCTTTACCTTCCATATCGCCATCCACTTCCTCCAAAGTATTAGTTGTGATAAAAATTTATAGTAGTAATTATCATTTCTACTGAGCATGACTCAAGTGATCTCGATATCCTTATATAGAATAGTTTAAGGAAATGTAGACGATAGAGCCATCTGGAAAGTTTCAACATTTCATAGTATCAATTCACCTTCTCTTAACATGTTATGTTGTTACATCAAGTTTTCTGTCGTTGTGAAAAATCAGAATTAGGACTTTATTGACAATTCCAGCTGGAATCTAAACAAAACGAGGAAAGAAAAATGAAATCCAATCAAATGATTCAGTTGTAGTAATGAAATAAAAAGGGGAGAGGAAAAAGCTATGCAGGCGAATCAGTCAAGAACATAACGGAAACTTATAGTTCAGGTTGGTTTTCACATCGAATGAAGATTCAGTCAGGTTGATTTGCTTTTGATGCGATCGGAAATGCAGCCATTTTGAACATTTCATTGAGATAGCTCAATTGATATTATCAAAACGCGAACACTAAACAAGTGAAATTCAGACAAAACTCTTGCTGTTGGATATCAAGTTTCAAATAGAAAGATGGTCAAAATGTATATAATAAGTTACAGAATAAGAATAAATCAAAGTTAGGGATATATTATTTCTATTCATCATTGACTATAGCTAGAATCTCATAGCAATATACAAAAACGATCAATCAATATCGATTGACGTTAGGTGGTGAATCCATTGATGAAAATGATGGAAGTTGGAATGACTTTGTGACGAAAACTTTGTATGACCACACATTGTAGCTCTTTTGGGTTAATATAATGCAAGATGAATATTTCGTTGCCAGAATAACATATTGGCCCATTCCGAGACTCATTCTTCAGATTTATGAACGCTTTCAGTGCAAATGAGTCCTTGACATTCCATTAACACAACCATTCATTTGATGAGTTCCTAAAAAAACACAGCACACAAAAATGAAATTTGCAACATTTTGCTCTTATATAGTTGGGAAGATAGTACTGCATTAGACGTCAATGTTGAATCAAAATGATTAGTTTTTTTTTTCAACAAATGAGTTATTCATCAGTTAACAGTATGTTGAAGATGGAATATTGAAACATTCTAAAATGGAAAGAGTTAAATTCATAAAATAAATAAGTTATTGCAGAGCTGATTGAGTATTATTTTTATGTATTTCAATGCACTGAATCCAACTTTGTGATATGTTTGATCCATAAACCCCTCTGAAATATTTTGTAAAATATCTCGGAAAATGATATTACACTGATTCTAATCTTTGACCTAGTCGCCTCTAGGAATATAAGTTCATTGCTGAAAGTCATTAAAAAAATGGAAATAAATCAAGAATCGGAATTCTGCAATTGAAAATTTGTTTCTGTAAAAAAAAATGTCTGAAAATTGGTTAAAATCTACGAACAAAAAAAATCTCGAAGTTTGTGTGTTGTACTGTCAAAACTTCAAATAGTATATTTTTCCAGTTTTTTGATGAAAATCCACCATATGTGATACATCGGTGTGAAGAGACGTTGGCACGTCAGATGACGTTCAGAAGAAAAACCATAGTTGGCCGGTGTTTTCCTGCCATTTTGGGATTCACTGGAAAGGCGATGCAATATTCAAAATCTCCATGGAAAACTGCCACAATAATATTAAAAAAAAATCAGTACGATTAGATTTCATTTTCGCGCAATATATTTAAAACTATAGGAGAAATTCTCAATTTCTCTCCAGATTATTATTCAGCATGAAAAGCGCACATTTGCTCCTAGGCAACCAGCTTCGTTCTCTCTAGATTAGCAAGATCTCCTTAGTGATATTCAAAAAACGGACAGCCTGTACGATCGTCTACACTACAAAATACAGATTTGCAAATAATGTTCCCAAAGTATTGGGGTTCAATCAGAATGAATTCAATAGCCTACTCAAAATGGAGAGAACATTTCAATTTCTCCCCGAATGATTCGAACAAAGGCTAACGATATACCTTGAAATTCTGCCTATAGCTCAAATAGAACATTGCAAAAAGTCACAACATACTGTATATCTGATAATTCTGTGACTCCTGAAGGTTTTTGAAATTGAATTTCTCTTCATCGTTAATTTATATCGTGTTAATGACAGCTGAAGCTCAATTTGCTGATCATTGAATATACAATACCATCTCCCGTACTGATATAAGAGAACCGATTTCGATGATAAATCACCTTTCGAGAATGGAGGATGATATTCCAGTTGATTTCTAAAAATACACCGAAAACAAGTCGAATACATCAGACAGAAGATAAAAAACCCGCACGTACGTTGCGTGTTTCGTGTGCTGATGAGGTTGATAGAATTTATCTTCATCTCTCTGTTATTTGACGAATGACACCGTACCATACAAGAGGATATAATGAAATACGAAAAAAGCAGTGGCATTGAAATTGTTAAGAGCCAAAGTATCTCGAGCACTCGAGACCTTTCTGACATTCTGAAACGAGACACTGAAAGTGAAACCTTTCTGCTGTATAACAGGGGATTTTTCATCAAAACAAGTACTGAGAACGTTAACGTTGGTCAAAAAAAATACTATTTCATATATTCAATGCCGGTGTTGATTCACCTTCTCGAAGAGTACTACTATAAAACGCTTTCAAGCTAAATTTGTGGGGTTTTCGAAATCTATAACAGAGCGATCGACAAGAAGTCACGATGTTTTCTTGTGAATTTCTTATATCTCAAATGATATAAAAAAAATGAGAACAACCAGTTTCTTGAATTGGGCGATAACAATGAATTCGAAAGATAACTCCAATGTAAATTCATGCTCTTTACTTCAAGAAAGAGAAAAATCTACGAAAACATTTCCAGTTGTGATGACGATACAAAATATGTGTCTTCAATTGGTTAGGAGTAAAGTATGGGTCAAAAACTATCGAACGTTTTCAAGGGAAAACAATGCTTGAGAGTTCCACCATTTTCCCCAAATCCACTACATATTCGTCGAAGCTAATTTTTCATTCAAACGTCGAACGAGAAGCTCATTGAATAAATCAACAGGGAAAATATTTGTTGCTCATTAGAATTATTTTTTATTGGCATAACTATCATTTTCAGTGAAATTCAAAATACTCATGAACTATTTTTATATGCTTTATTGTTTTAGTTTGAAAGGTGGACAAAAACTAAACATAAGCACCACTAACTTTCTCATGAAACTAAAACGTTTCATGAGTCTCTGTATTTAAGATAACAGAAACATATTGTTTGTGATGTTTTTAGAGATGAGCCTCAACTAATTAGTGATAGTATCTAATATTTTAAATGGAACGATACATATTATCATTTTAGGAAATTGAAAAATATCTGTATACCATAAAATGTGGACAATCAGATTTCAGATAGTTTTAACCTGCATATCCGGTTTGTTAAATTTTCATTAACGCCGATTGATTTAACATCTGATAATACCTTCGAAGAAAGTTAAAAGTATGCCAAGGTGTGCTTAAGAGTTGATGACACCCAATGTGTAAGTAAACAGTGGCGTAAGAACAGAGTTTTTTAATCATGGGATCATGGAAATAATGAAGCTGAAGAAAATAGAATACTATCGACGTTAGGAGTCTTGAACTCTGACTGAGTCAACATTTTACCCCTACTTTCAAGCTCCTCTTCTTTCCTCTCAACCAAGACGATCATGCATACCTTCTCATATATGTTAAAATTGAGACATATTCGAAGGTTTTTATTTTCTTACATATTCTGCACTTAACACAATAGTGATTGATACTCGAAAACAGCAGTGTTTCTATACCTAATCATTGATTTTTCCAACATTACTTTCAAAATCATCTTCAGAGTTATTGCTTCCATTGTGTGTCACTTCTTTATTGGTATGTTTAGTCATTATCAACTCCTATTGAGAAGTGAATTCTCCCCCAGGCTACGCCACTGTTAGCAGACGAAAACTATGATTGAGATTTCACCTGACACGACTGGCACTTTTACTTCTCTATAAAATTTCGTAGGTCTCCGCTTGGATTATCGTTTTGATAATAATTATTGATTGATATTGTAGAATGACGAGTTTCTCTTTTTGAGATAAAAATTCTAACGTTTCCCATACTAATAAGATTAGCGGATGCTTCAAAACAGGGTTTTTAGGTATTTTATTGTTTGTGCTCTAAAATGATGGAATATCCATGTTTGTGTAATACTTTCGTTAAAGAACATTATTCGTATTTGAAGACATGCTTTTCCCATATTAACACCTTTGACTAAAATTTTATGCAAATATGTCTTTGAAATCAGTGCTTTCCTGAGTTTTGATGGAAGGAGACATTTTTCCAATTCTTCGGACAATTTGGTCAGTTCGTGGCCTGGTGATATGAACACTAAAATTTATTCTATACTTACTGCTAGATCTGTGTATTAATATCGTGATTTTATTTGTTATCTATTTGGTGTATTTTTGACTGTTCGAAATATTTTTTTTCCTAAAGCTTGATGTGACATATTACCAAATACTAGGTTGATATCATCGACACAAATATTTTCTCGACACCCTGTTTATTCAAAACGGAATATGTAAGGGTGAGACATCACTTTAAAAACCTATCGATTGGATAAGATCAGAACTATTTATAGTGAACGGTAATATATTATATAATTTCTCAACGGGTACTAATTATACCTTCTAAATATGTGATACAATCACAAAATCACAATTCTTTTAAACAGCAATAAACATTCAAATGGCTATCTGTTCTCGGTGCGATTAGCATCTCAATATGCATGAAAAATGACGATGAAGACCGTCTAAAGTGAAAGTAGGATCTTCATTTCCAACTTGTTTTAAAGTTTAATAGGAAACGTGCATCAAACCCGCACAGCAAATATGCAACGTTCACAGCGTTGCTAATGCAATTCGACTATAGTTTCCTGGTATATACCTGAATATTGGTATGATGTATTTCTGATCCTATCAATCTTCAGCAGATGTTCATATTCCTATGTAGTGTACATACAGTGTGTGAAAGTGGAATAACTCACTTGGGAATAAGAAAACAAAAAAAAATCAAATAAAAAATGTTAGATATATTCGCGCAGATACACATTCCTGAAATAACAGGGTGTTCAGCTTAGGCGAGGCAACATTGAGCTAACTCCGTTTCAATAGAACACTCTGTATATTCTTCCACCATCGAATTTAGCTTTAAATTTTGTATCTTGTGCCATCTTTCATTTTTTCATAAAATGCGACGTTGTGAAACTATACCAAAAAAAACGAACATTTGAGGAAAATTGGTGCGATATAAATGCTGCCAAAAAATATTGATAGTGATTATTGAGTGGACCCATTTGGTGAGTACGAAGGTAAAGGATACCTGAAATGTCTGAATTAAATGGTAAATAGTGTTTTTGGATAATCATCAATTCAGGAGACTTCAATTAGCCAAAACTTCTTTAAATGGAACACGCAGTATATTATATGTCCACATGATGATTCGAAATTTCTTGTGAATTCATTGTTGTCTCGCTATGCTGTGCATCTCGTGATATTTTAGAATCTGTAACTGTGTATGCAGATATAACAACTTTCGTTCGAAACCTTTTTTTGTATTCTCATTCTTAAGTGAGTTGAAGTGTACTCCCGTTCACTGGGCCACCCTGTATATTCTCGTCCATTAATTCCTTCTGATACAGCCTCAATACATGGTATCCTATTGCATAATACATTTTCATAGCAATTTGGAAATCCGAAACCGATTTCTGAAATTATATTTGGAATATTCAAATATTGATATCGAACCAAGCTAAATGAACATGCCTAATGCATTCAGTCTTGATGATAAAATCTCATTGATAATAGGTAAAATAAATACATTTTGATATTTTCAGCTTGTATGCTTAGAAATTAGGCAATATACCGGAAGTACAATTGAATCATCTGATTTGTAATTCACAATGATGAGTAGATTAATTTATATCAACATATTTGAAAATATAATTTGTTTTGCGTAGTGTAAATATTCATCAGCTTGAATTTGAGAGTCTGATATTTCCAATTTTCTTCATGGAAACTATATCATTTCGAGATAGAAACAATGGAGAAAGAGTAAAGGAGATAAATAAAGACAACAAGAAAGAAACAAACAAAAAAAAGGAGGAAATAAAGAAGAAAAGAAAAAATAAAGAAAGAAAGATCAGCAACCTTCTAGTTGAATGAACCTGTAAGCTCACAAAATGTTGAAAACATTAGAGTGTGCACCACATATACATCTAGTTTTTTTTGTTTTCCTTTGAAGAAAGACTATCCAATTTCTACTCCATCGTAAATTTGGCCTACCTGCACCTATAATTCGATTTTATCTTCCGGTCTAGACTTCATTTTTCTGAGCAGTCAGCCGTACTTACCTTATTCTGCTAGAAATCCACACCGAACCTGATACGCTTGACATGGCATTGAACTTTCAAGTGACTGCATTCTGAAGAAGACTTTCATTTTCCTAAAACATCTTTATCGATCCTGAATCTGAATGTTAACAACTATTATTATTATTCGATGAAACCAATAAGGTTGCCGTGCACGCGTTTTTATCGAAATCAGAATAGATAGTTGTTTGTTGCTTTATGTTTTTGGGCAGAGCCGATTATCGGACTTTATTTCAAGGACTGACTGTGCGATCGGACTTTCAAATTGAAGATGCTACGTACAGTTCAAAACTATTCATCATGGATCTACGAAAATGATAATGTTTTTTATTTCTATATATTTCTCATTTCACAGTCGAATCGAAAGCAAATGAATACGGGGCTCACTATTCAATTATAAGTAAGGAAGTTGTCGAGTTTCATTTCAATTATTTCGTTTCAGTACATTCAGAAACCTTCATTTATTCCATCTTGATTTTTTATTCGGTGTCCGTGAGCGACGAAATTATTTTTATAATTGGAGCTTTAAGCTGGCTATGTACTGGGACACTTGAATGCATATAAGATGAGAGCTAGCAGAAATGGTGAAAATTCTTGGACACCTCATCATTTTGACACATAAGGTCTGTACATACTACCTTTAAAATATCATAATAGTCATGTCACTATTTATAAGTATGTTATTATGATGAATAAACTCTAAGAATTGTTTGTCACAACGATTTGTCGTCCATTAATTCTTGAACATGAGATTTTGACAAGATTTCAACAGGAACTCAAAATTATTGATTCTTCAACAAGTCTAAAGGTGCTAACTGACCTTCTTCATATTTTCGTTATCCTCCGTTAAGGAAAGACGTAGTATTATAGGTTTTTGAAAGAAGGTAGGAATTCTTCTATTGTGAAAGTCTATTATAATTCATATGAATTCCAAAACTTATCCAACTAATCAAAAAACTATTAGTATTCCATGTGAATTTTCAAATAATAATTAACATGTAACGATGGTTTGTTAAAATGAATTTCATTTATGTATTAGAAAGATTTAATGTGAATCAAGAAGTCAATAGCTTATATCCATTTTTGAGAATGTTTGATATCATGCAACATACACTATTGTCAATTGTATCACTTGTCAAATGTGGTACGTGTCCACTATCATTTGTATTAATCGACTGAACTTTCATTAATCAAAGTAGATCGGATTGGTCACTGAATTCATCGAAATGACAGTTGAAGTATCCCTACGGATTCACCTTCAATCACACCTTCTTTCAATCTTACCATTATTGAGGCTTATCGAATCCTTGAATTTTAAACTACACATAATTCATGGATTCTACTCTCATTATTCGTTTGCCTTACCCAACTTTCACTTTCGTACAATAATGTTGAAAAATATTATAATATAATTCGATTATTGATGACTTTCAATTTGAATGAAATCTTAATTGACGTTTATAGGAAATTTATTAATTTCAACAGTTTTCATTCTTGTGGTGTCGTCATCGATATCCGCACCAGGTTCCACCCATAGGTGCCACTACGTGGTTTGTTCGAATCATTTCTAGTGCAATTAAGACTAATTAGTGAATAACTGAAATTATAGTCAGTGTGTTTGAATACTTTCTCAGCGTCAAATTCCCCATCGATAAAAGTCTCGTCATAGCTTCACGTTATCTAGAAAATCGACGACCTGTAATAATTCTTCTGTTGTCGCAATGAATTCTGGTTTACGTTATCGAATTTGTCATGACATAGCGAATTGTTTTCGGAAAACTTCACGAAAAAAGATGCGAGTGTGTCCAATCATTTATTTCTATTGACACACATCCATTCCATGCGAACAGGTGAAAATAAATAAGAGAAAGATAACAGCAGATATTTTTCAAGCCAATTCAAATGTTCAGTCGTAACACTCAGTTTCGATTATACATTGATTGATTTCTACCCTTTATATCAGAAGAGTTTGAACCCTTTAACTAAGACGGATAATTTCCTTGAAATAAGTCACAAATGTGTCTTTATCCGTCATGTTTGTTCGATTCATTCTAAAACATCATGTCAATGTCATGTGTCAGATTTTCAATAGGTAGAATTCTCCTCCTGTTTTGTTCGGAATTTTTACAATGTGATTCCAGCCAATACAAATTGAGTGGAGGAGTACTTTACGTCGTGACTTAAAGACGTGTGAGGTGTGTGATCCTGTTTCGTAATCTGACAGTTCTCTCAAACGAAATCGATCACAGCGTAAATCCATATTCCAAATCAAACACAACATGGTAGCAGCAGTCAAGTCATTTTCTGTTTGAATATTTGAGTTCAATTATTTTCAATTAATTTTTCCATATATTGCTGATGACTATTATGTCCATGTTTCTCTCAACTTTATCAATAACAACCTTGAAATTATAATCCAGACTACATGGAACTACTCTTCGAATTCAAACACTTTTTTTAATTATATAATTTTGATAATTAAGCTGAACCTGCTGAAATGGTTGCAGGAATAATCTTGAATCTGAAAATTATACGTTAACAAGTTTTTTTCGATAACTGCATTCACTTCCTTGAACGCTACTGTCCAATAGGTCGATGACAGAAATATATAGCTAGTAAAGCCGAACAGGAAGGTCGTCTACTGAAATACATCAACTTCCTTTCCTTTGTCTGCTCATTATAGTTCTTGAAGTATTTGCCAATAGCTTGAAGGAGTCAGACAACAAATATTTTTCCGCTTTTTTCAAAAGTATCACTAGTAGTATACTTTGGATACGTTCCACTAAGCGTTAATAACGCCTAAAATACTCAACCAGGCCCTCCACATTGCTAACACATGACGTCATTACGTATGCTCACGACGACTCATCTCAAGAGGTGGGTCGACGGTATGATAATCAACACTATGATGTCAATTATTCGAGTGATATATTTCAATATTCAGATTCAGGTATATTCAAAGCCAAAACTTTACTTGTAGCTGGTTCCAAAACAAATCCAAATTATCCAGCATACTACCATTTTTCACGAGAACGTAGTCGGACAAATGTGAGAAGTATTCTATTGAATATATAAACGGTTCTGCTTATTAATGCAATAAAAAAAATGTCATTGAATTCCTTGAGATCTCATTTATCACGTAGGTGTGTACCAGTAATTATAACAATCGTAAACATGTTCAAGATGAAAACAAGGGTAACTGGCCATATACCTTGAATATTTATCAATGCTTTCTCAGAAATCGATCGACGAAATATTTTTTTTGCAGGTGATCCACTCATTTTCATCTTCCGTGATTGAATGATGGTTTCTAAGAATAATGTTCCGATTTCATTCATGTAAATTCGAAAGACGAAGATATTGATATTATAATTTCTCATTTATCTGCAGACAATTGCATATTCGTAATTTTCTTGTTCACTTCTTCAGATGAATTCAGAATTATTACGGAACTGGTTTGAAATTAAAAAAAAGTACGGAATGGTTACTTATTTCAGGACCTCATAAACCATAATTGCCTTTTTTGTACTGCGTATTCAAATGTCAGGATAACTTGTATAATGTCCAAATACGCATATTCCAATGATTTTAAGGTGAACCTCTACAAAAACATTGGAAATATAACCCGTAGAATTCGTATAGTTAAACCTGAAGAAAAAAGTCGCCAAGAACAACCGAGCACATTTCCTTGTTCTTTGAAATACATGAACAAATATGGAAACCAAACGACCTCGAACACAAAAAATCCACCTTCCTTGAAGCGAACAGAGCTCTGTTTCACCATCATTTCTGTATAAATTGCAATTTAATCAAGCTTGGCAACTACGCTTGAGTGAGAATGCTTTGTAATGCAGACACATTAAAATATTGTAATTCAATTCAGGGTACGTTCTGTATCATATATGTGCAATTCCTTGTGGAGTTAACGATGTCATCTATTATCTATCACGGCATAAGCACATTCCAGATATTGATGAACGAATTTGTTTGTTCAATTTTAGATGTGCAATTTTTTTAGAAATCTACTGTTGTTCACAGCTCTTATCGTCTAATTGAATATCGCCTATTTATGTATCATTTCGATAAAATTGACTGTATACAATATATTTCAGATTATCTGTTGGTAGCCAAAACTGTATAATACGATACGTTGACCATGTTGCCTGTTGAATGTGACTATTCGGTATTCAGTAATTTATTTTCATTATTATGTCGATGAAGCTTTCTATGGACTTAGTGAAGAATGACTTGCTATAGCTACTACATATTTATCAGATTACGACAATCTTTACTGGCCGTTAACTTGACGACCTTAAGATTCCTGTCGGTCAACTCAGCTTGAACAACAGAATTAAAACACGTGATGAAATATGTAATTCGAAAATTTATTCACATTCTTATAAAACATAGAAAAATACACAATTTTCACATAAACCTAGTAGGAGTGTATATTACATGAAATCTGAGAGTCACTTTTCTTCTCGAGCGAATTATCAACAGTCTAAATCATTTTTCAAATACAACAACAAATAGATCACGCATACAGTCATTGTTAAAAAATAAATACGATAATGTATGATCACCAGATCTATCTCTCAGGAACACGCCACTGCATTTAAAGATATCCCAAGAACATTTGACTACTCGACTTAAAAACCTCCATCTCCAGTGGGATCGTTAATCCAAGGATAGTTATTGGGACACCTGACGCAAGTCTGGAGGTTGAGGGTCTCTCCAGGCACTTCGGGAGTTGTCAACTTGCAAGTGTGGGGTACCCAGCATGCAGGAATGCCATCGACCACGCACTTCTCCCTCCATGGTTCGAAATTCTTGGCCTCGGAGATCGTCCTCGGGTTCTGAATCCACTGAATGACTTGAGTCATGGTAACGAAATAAACGTCGTTGTGGTTGGCTTGGATTTCGTCTATCCAATAGAGGAAGGCGTCCAGGAACTCGGGGTTATTCTTCAACCACGCTGCATGGAAGTAGAGACCCAACGGAGCTCTGTTTTCGTTGTAATGCCTGTCGAAGTTGTGGTTCAAGAAGTTGTAGAACTGGTCTCCCGTAAGGATATTCGAGCAAGAGTCCACCATGCCGCATCCAGGCAGATCCTCATCGGACTCTGGATCTTCTCTCCGATCCAGCTCATTGAGTACCATTTCCCAAACAGCGTGGGATCTAGTGGGACAGCTCTGGGTGTTTCCGTGACACCTGTGTGGCATACGGAAGTACATGGTGTAAGGCCACAGTGGTGGGTTGGTCAGTGGTGCGGTGATGGTTGAATCGTAAAGGAAGGCTTCTTCTTCCATCATGGTGAACTGGTTGTTACCACCTACTCGGAGGTATGGGGCGCGGACACCTACCACGCTGTTGTCAGTGATGTTGGCGAATTTTTCCGCAATAATACGCATTCCTCCCATTTCTTTCACCCAATCGTTAACACTGGCGTTCGACCAGAACTGTTCATCGTCATTATGCCTGAAAAAAAAAAAAACACCAAGTTGACAACTGGAAACAATCCATCTCTTGACATTGAGGATGACACTCACGAAATGGAATGTACAGCAATTTCGTGCCCTTTTCTGCTCATCTCTTGTACGGCAGAGTAGTTGGTGTATTTGTGAGACACGAAGAAGGTAGCCTTGATGTCGCATCCGTTGGGGTTTTTCCTCTCGCCATTGAAGATATTCTTGTACAGGCCGATATTGTTGTTGTTGATAGCATCGTCGAAGGTGATAGTGATCATTTGAGGGACATCTTTAGCCGGAAGATCATTGGGGATGGCTGTACCGTCTTCAGAGCAGAAACAGTCAGGTAGATTACAGACTGTTGGGTCACAGGGTGGGGCACTGTTAGGGTCACTGTCGATGTCTGTAAAGAAAATTATTCGATGACGTCAAGTAACCAGTTCTGGTTGTAAATTACGCTCTATCGAAACTAGTCTTACATAAGGAGATAACAGAATATTTGTCATTGTACTGAATCCAACCGATACATTGAATCTGTACCAAGTCCTTGGTACTTTTCTCAGGCAATTACCAAATTTACTTCGGAGTACTGGTACGAAGAATTCGTGCCAAGATTACGAGATATTGGTCGCCGTTTATTGCATTAGAAATACAAAAATAAACGAAAGTTGTTCGACTAGATTTAAATCGCTGTACACCTTCAGGTAGAAAAGTAAGAGTGGATTGCGTTTCGTGTTTATGTTCACTCTTGCTACTCACTAGCGATTTGCATACGCGTACACGAGTTTCAAAAAGTGAAATCGAATGGAAAAAATACATGAGAGATACGTCTTGGCCCATACTGAGTTTTCGAGACTGAATGGGACGCAAGTTGATATAAAAAATTGCAACCACAAAAATGTAATTGATGTCATTCACTACAATGAATGTGAGAATATACAATTATTCCTATAGCAATACTGTAGTGTCATGAAGCCTACACTCATCCAAACGTGGACTATTCAACCCTATTACTAGCTACCTATCATGGTAATTATTTCAATAAATGGTTCTAGAAAATAGATGAATGAGAGCATCAGTTGTAGTATACGTAGTTGTTGTATTCCTTTTCTCGAGTAACACCCATTACAAACACTTAACAGTGAAGAGAACTACTACTAAACTCACTAATCAAGCTCGAATACTTTCTCAACAAAAGTCCTCCAGAAACAATCAGTGCAAAATGGGGAGGATTCGAACTGACACGGTTATGTTGAATGGAAGGTCGTTCAGAGAAATATGTGAACAAGGGTTGACGATGTCGTAAGAAAAAGATGGTTGCTAGAGAGGTTGATTGAGGCCGCATTCTTCCATTGGAAAGTGGACCGGCTTGAAATGGCGCTCCCGCCTCAATAATAACACGTGATACCTCAAGGACGACGAAAGTCATATTTCTCGACTTTCGCATCCTCGTACCAGCACCGGTACCGGTAGCCGAAATATATACAGAGTGATAATGAATGTTGGAAAAAGTTGTACAATACTATTTCGTAGCAATCAATTAGTGATCGTTTAGTTACTTTAATTATTGTAATTATTTTATCACGAGATTTGGTTTAGTGCCAATTAACTCGAGTAAATTGTCCTTTATTCTGTACCTATCATCTAATTTTCTTTATATAGACTGTCACTAAACATTTTTTCAATTAATTAAGTCCAACGACAACATGCAGTCAATTAGAAGGAGTGTCAATTATCTTAAATTCATGTAATCGCCTCAGATGCTACAAACTTTCCATTCTGTTAAAAACTCACAACATATATGGTACGTGCAATGAACCATCTTCAGGAGATCGAAAGATGATGTAACTAATAATTACAAGGAGATAAAGAAAATATTACAATACTCATATTCTTTCATAAAGTTTCAATGAATATTTCAATACAAGAAGTTAGAACTATCCTAACCCAAACTACGTTGAAATTGATGAATGTTTCTGTTTAGTTGAATGAGTACTGGTGACTTCTTCCTTTGATAATATGAATGTTGAAATGAATAACTTAGCTTTGGAGTTCTGACGGAAACTCCGCTGTCTCTGTGAAGTTCCATCAACTTCCGACCATTTTCAAAGTTAAGAATCAATTCACGGGTATGAAATCGGTTTCCGAAATTAATATTCCCCAAACTCCATACATTTCAGTTTTTCACTTACCACAAGTAGTTTCATCGGATCCATCAGTACAATCCTTCTCTCCGTTACAGAACAGACCTCTTTCGATACACTGTCCATCTCCACAAGAAAGTTCTCCCTCAGAACACACGGGTTTGTCAGTGTGCAACATGGGTTTCACTCTACGTTCTTTGTTCTTGAGTTTGCAGTTCTTCACGGACTCTTTCCAATCGCAAGTTTGCTTCTCTATGTCGAAATAGAGACCAGCGGGACAACGAATGGCTTGCAGACCCTGGAATGGAAAGAACAGTTGTAGCATTTTTTTTATATTGAACTTCTCACGAAAGGAGTAGAGGCTGCATTGTGAACTTTTTGAGGGGAATTACAAAGACAGATTGAAAGTTATGAAGTTATTGGTATTTTGGATTCATTCAAAAGGTAACCTAGGAGAACATTCATTTTTAAATATATGGGTAATGGTCCCCAGTTCATTACGAAATGTCCTGTGTAAATTTCCAGAATAGATAGTGGTACCATATCGGGAATGGGAGAGCTATTTACCAAAATGAAATAAACAAAACGAACTCGATTGTAATTTCCTTGAAATAATTTTCACATAGCTTTCGAATCAACGATCAAGTTTGCTTGTATACGAATTTCATTCAGCTTTTCTACGTTTGAGTGTAATTCTGTGTGTTTTTCACTAGGATACATTTGACTTTGGTCTTGATAGACATAACATTTATGTATCTATGATGAAAACATTGATTCTGAAATGTTTAATTGTTTATGAAAATTTAGTGTTAGTTTCGCTTTTCGTTATAACATTTCAAAAAATCCAAGAATGCTTTCAATTGAGGAGACACTGTTAGAACATTCATCTGTTGAATTTCTCTCGAGAGGAACACAATTTAGGTGCCGGCTTTTTCTTTGTGAATCATGAGTTCAGTCACTATCTGGAATCTCTGTAATTGAATTCGATGATAATGGACCAGTCACTCAAACAGGAAGTTTTAATTAGGTTTCGGATGTTATGGAAATTGCTGTGTACCGGAACAAACAGAATACATTTTCACATGTCGAGGATAGAGAATGAAACTGACAATTATGCCCCAGAAGCGATTGGATGCTTACTAGAACTGAAAAATATCGTGTGAATTCAACGTTGAGCAACTCTGAACCTTGACTAACAATCAGATTATCGAGTTTTTGATTGAGTATATTCAAATATAATTATTCGAATGTTGAATCCTGGAATGATGAGAAATGATATACTAGTTTGAACAGAGCTCTTCAATTTATCATTTATGGTTATGGTGAATAATATTTTACTGAGATATTCAATGTTGAGGTATCATCGGAACTGATGTGAGAATAATAGGAAACTCTGGCGAATCATGATCAGTGGGTGAGGGGTGTCTAGGAAAAAGTGGAAAATTTTTCGAATTGAGATGGACCCTACAAAAATAATAATAAATGTTCCGTACAGGCAATTTCTAGAGGAATATTATCAAATTCAGAACAACTGATGATATTTTTGGTGTCGGGTCTCATAAAAAAATGGTTTATTGTTAGGTGAATGAAAAACATGTTCATTGTTTTGTGAATAAGATTGAATGTTATTTAATTTCTATCTGTTCACTTCAGCTATAACTATCGAAGATCTATGAATAATTTGTTCATAATCATTTATAATTGTTGTATTTAAATAAGAAAGGTGATCAAGGACACATTTGGCATAAAAAAAATCAGAAAATTGGTGGAAAATTAATCAGGTATATAGATATATATCGTATCTTCAAAACCAACAGATATTTGATCAATTTTAATTAGTTGTTGAGGTGACGTATGAATTGTATATCGACATATGATGGGCAATAATGATATTTATTGATATTATCAAGAAGAATAAATAGTAACGATAGTGATCAAAGAAAAATCTAAACAAATTCTGCTATAATCGGAAATAGGTATAGAAAACGATCAAGAAATATCAGCTGGAATCTCATACAGATTACCGAAATGTCGAAAAACAGAGCATTGAAAATAAAGGATTTGGTGTGAGTAGGAGCAGTACTAGTAACTTTGCCAAAAATTCAAACGAATCTAATCCGAATCTGTTTATCAAAAACTGGGAAGATATCCATATAGCATATCCCGAAATTTCGTGAAAGCTCATCAGATGATCCTTCTACATCATCTACAAGTTGAGAATTTCAGAAAATTATCAAATTAACTATTCTGAATCGGTGAAATGAACAATGAAAGGAACAACATACTATCAAATATATTGTGTTCATTTCATTAAATTATGGAACTGGTGATGAAGTCAACTAAGATAATATTGTTACTGATACTCGTAGATTCATCATTTGCACTCTATATGTGATATAACTATTCAATTGCCGAAAAATGTTCAGTTAATTGTCATATCGCCTAAAGCAAATCTGCGTAAATCATTCTTGTTGCCATGGCAACAAAGTAAAAGCATTATATCGGCATGAAAGTAGAGGTGCGAAATTTTTATCTGAACAATTTCAACCAAGGTCGTCATAAATGTTACCACTTGCTCGTGTTTGTGGGTGCCACTTGAATCGAGAATGAACTTACCGAAGATGTGCACTGAATGACGTCACGACAGTTGTCTCCTTCGCCAGTCACCAATCGGAACCACTCCCCTGCATCTTTGTCTTTGCATAGTTCAGCCTCGAAACTCTCCTCTTTCTTGGGAGCCGTATCTTCTGTTTGTTGCGCAAGACCTGTAAGCAAGAAGGTGTGATTAGGAAAAATTCCGTTCTGCAACAATCCAAAGGTCCTATTGGTTTGTATTATCATGAAGATAGTTCAGTTTTGTACCTCATAATTTGGAACAGTATTACGATATGGGTAAATAGAGCAGACATTCGCTATTTTGCAAGGATTTATGAGCGTGAAAATTGGTCTGTGGTATCAGGTATTAAAAATAAATGTTCAAGCCTCAACAGGATTCATACTGTAACAGTACTCGTTATATAAATTTTGAGAGCGTGTACATAAACAGCTATTTGTTATTCAACACATTCCTTTATGTAGCTGAACAACAAATGAATGTTTCCTCTTTACTGTTATTCAACAACGAAAAGGAACAGTCATTTTATTCACAATGTCCAAGTTTTCCCAATCATACAAAAAGGATATTGGTGATTTTTAAACAGACTTCGTACGAAGTACGTATGCATATATTATTCAATAAAAACTGTTGGCATGAGAGGAACACAAAGCCTTTTTTCGAAGAAATTCAATTACTCAATTTCTGTAATTCATCTCATTAATTAAGTGAGATTTATTCAGTAATGAATTTATGGAACGGTTCTAGTGGAATTAAGAGAAAGTTCTCTCGATTTTACATCGCAAGTACTAAATAACCTGTTTAGTTCTTGCATCATCATCTCTTAAGATAATATAGCCATTAACGAGATTCTCTCTATTATATTAAAACGATTTGTTACTTTGTTTTATAGTATTATAGTGTCAGATGAATCTGGATATACATATATATTCAACAAACGGAAGGTAAATACCTCAAAGTGAGCATAACTAATTATTAAGAGTTCCACTTCTCTCAAAGTATAATATAATAAAGTCAAAGGAAATTCATAGTTCAATTCCAATAATAGACTATTTGGTTGAAGAATTTTCTTTAAAATGAGCTTCATGAACAGACAATAAATGTAATGCCATTATGCAAGAAATCATTCGTTAGAATGAAAAATTTGAGTTATCCAAACCCGCAACAGTCTTCCTGAGTAATTGTATTCTATCCAAGGTCGTGTCTGCTCGTACCTAACACTTTCATATGACCTTGACATTTAGAATTGGATGTTGATTACTTTTCATCAACAAGAAATTCAGAGATGTGGCTATCACGAGCAAGCTACGGTCTCTTGTGAAAAAGAGGAGCTAGCTCATGAAAATGAATGAGGTATTCAAGATATCATAGTAGTGAGCGAATTGCCGCTGCTTTCGAATAAATTACAGCCAATACTCATTACGCTGGTCTGATTTATGAAATCGAAAATGCAGTCGATTCAAGATATTCGCATATTATTAATGTCGACCAATTAGATACTATTAGACACTGCAGCTACTATAGTCTGGAGAGTCGTGACAGCACTGTCAGTGATAATTTTGAATAAAATTCTAATAATCATTTATGTTACGTCTCGATCTTCATCATGGTGATTATATACATTGTTTATCATTGAACATGTATGTACCTGTTTTCAGTTCATATGTTATTTTGGGGGATCATATTTTTATTCGATGTGAGAAAAAAATTACTGAGATCAGATGATCGGTAACAAAATCACAAAACTTGTTAAATTACTATAATATCTTGACACGGTGAAGATGAACGTCCCATTTTAGCAGTGACGAAATCGGAAAAAAAATAGCAAGAAAATATCTTCAAAATTTTGCAATGCAATTTCACTAGTTTGATGTCTGACATAAACCTATTGTTGGATTTGAAAACAAAAATGAGAATATCTATTTATGGTTGAGATTTATAGATATTACTCTATATAGAAAGAGTTACAAATGATTCGTGAACACTCGATGTGAACAGTAGATGGTGGAAAGTTGAAATAATTGAAAATATACTAATTTAATGATTACGTATATTCTGAACATGATAATTTTGATTTTTACTGTTGACACATACTTGATGTGCATGAGATGTTAGACAATGGGTAATAGGTCAATGATGAAATGCGTGATAATAATCAACTTAAACTCTTATTGAATAATAGATAATATTCAAGTTGATTGATTGATTGACACTCGCGCATAAATTAGAATTGAAATAAAATTGACGACCGTAACCGTGACCAATTTACTTTATGGGTTAAGTTGAATTTGTGTCAAAATTACCATGGGTAAGTTGGTCTCGGTCACCCTGTATAAAAACTTGAAATTTCGATAAGACTCCATACTTCCAAGGTACTCATATAAAATCAATGCTTAAGTCTCATTCTTTCAACATATATTGGAATTGTTTCAGGTGTTTGGTACGTGGATTTATTTTTGTTGAAATTTTCTTATTTTTTACAGAATTTTTGATACTTTCACTTGTATATGCATGGTATTTGTTACATGTGGCTTATTTCTGTTATCATCTCGACTATTAATTTCATTATCATATCTATCAGTTTTATTATCATATTTATTTTTCAACTTGTATATACTTTGTTTTCTACACATACTATGGTTTCTTGTGATTTCAAAGTTTTCAATGTTGTATTTATATATACATTAAAACTTGTATATGTTTTTTATGGTTTTCGCATACGTTCATTTTTAATGTTTTCTTTTTTTTTTCATTGTATTGCATTAAGCCGTATTACTCATTATGAGACCAAAGCTTCACTGAGTGTATTTTGTGCACTTCATTTATTTATGAAATTAACTTCCATCATGATTTTTTTTATTCAATCACAAATAAAATCATTCCATCATTATTATTATTATTATTATATGGTTTCAACTATGTATTCAAAACGCTGTCTTAATCATTTTGTAGATATTTCCTGATATGAATTCGAATATGGATTTGAATTGGATTATGCGATTATCTGTGGATTTCGTAGAGAGAAACAAGGACAACATAAAATTTCATGAATATGAAAGGAACAAAGAAGTGTTAGGAATTCAAGAATTTAGGGTGTGGAAATTATCAATAAACATGAAGCCAAGTGCGGGTATTTTAATACTCATTCCAATCACCTTGCATTCATCAAATGACACCCATCTCGCACATGACGATATGCATAATGTTTACTACATTATTGATTAAAATATTGCTAGTGCTCAGCAAAACCAGCAGCTGATTCAACTAGAGATTGCTCAGATGTTCTAGAAGCTAACGAAGCTTATCTTTGATAACAAATGCAAACCTCTTACAAATAATCACGTAATAACAACTTTATAGACAGTAATGATTTCAGTTTCTCTACACACCTAATCATTTGTATTCTCAATTTGCAATTCTCCTATACATAACCGACTATATGATGAGATTATAATTGTGAATATCTTCAATGTACCCATTCCCACCCATTCATTGTTATATTATGACATACATTATGCGATTTTTTTTTTCAATTTGAAACAATTTTTTGACGTTATGGAAAAGGTGGGTAGGATCTGAAATGCAATAATATTTATTTGAGAGTGTTGACTGTAGTTATGGAAAAATATTGTGAATACATATTGTTCAAGATAGGAATTGGGCGATTCGAAATACAGAGTAGTGGAAGTAAATATAACAAAATATATATTTTTTGTGAGTTTACTAATTTTTGATAATAGTACATTATTATCTTGTAGCAAGAGTACTATTCTTTTCATATCGTTTGATGAGGATTGTATTCTTCAGAACAGAAACCGAAACGAGATTTTGATAGTTCAGTTCTATTTTCAGTAGAATCCTGCTTCCCCTGCGACTTTGAAGAGATTTCTCAGTATAGTTCAAGGGATAAATATTTGTATTTTCATCGTATGTTAACCAAACACCCTGTATTCAGTTCACCTTTACTTTATTTCCAATATCTGCCTTGATAATCATTTTCCTAATAGAACTTTCTTTTCTCCTAAACTTATTTCGAAATTACCAATAATCTTTCAAATTACCCTTGCCTTCAACAAAAAGAAACCTAACAATTAATATCACCATTTAAATGCCTATTCAATAGCTGCTTTACAATAGGCATAATTCCAGGAATAGCCGAAAAGATAAGTGCAAGTGAATTTGTAATCTTGCAGAGAGAATTCATCAAGGTAAACAACTTTCACATCACAATATGTCATGCTGGTAGGTCTACGGTTTATAGTAAGCGGTATTTGTTTTGAATTTTCAGTGGAAGAATTCCTACACAGATCATGGTAAAGGGACCTTTGAAGTCGAATTCGAATGATAATTCAATTCGGATAATCATCTGCGATGATAATTCCACATTATTTGATATTCACTGTTTTTAAATCAATATGTGATTATAGAGGTTTTGAGTTATGGTGATTGATATTCATGGACACGATGAATTCATTATCAGTTTATATTAGTTTCACTTTCAAATTATAATGAAAATATAATGTATTCACCGAACCAATCATATTTGAATTCGATATTATTTTCGATATTGCCTAATCGCCCATAACTTTCACGTTTACCGTTGAAACCCCAAAGCAGCATTATTACATAAATTTTATACGAGACTTCACTGGTATTGAGAAATCATGTGATTTTTTTTTTGTCAAATATTGCGATTTTAAACTATATTTCATATTTTCTTGATATAATATTGATAAAAAAAACTATCATTGGAATATGCTTGACTGAGATATTTTCTTCTGGTAATATCTAATGTGATCATTCGCGGTGATAATGTAGGGCCATGAAATATACAGTGAGTTCAAAGTCTATGGTACGTTTCAAATCATAGCGATCAATGTTTTCGAAAATACAATTTGCAAAAAGAATTCAAAAGCATTTTTTTTAAGTAATAGAGGAGATTAAGTGATATGATCCATATCGAAATGTATAGATTCGTCTCTTCGGTACTATTCATTTTAATTCAGTTACTACATAAAAACAAAATATCTAGAAGCACATTTATGAATTCGGTGTTTTCAATACATTTTATTTCTGTTCTATTATTTGTCAGTTCTAAGTACAAAAATTCTTCTGGCAAATGATTAATGACTCTCAATATTCGATTGTACATATTATGGTGATAACATTTTTTTCTTTAACACAAGAATTGAGTTCGAAACGAGTATGGCTGAATAGAAATTGTTCCAATCGATGTATTTAAATCAGGAAGCCTTAGTTCTTCACTATTTTCATTAGATTTTGCTCGTCCTTTTCCATACATCAGAATAGAAATATATAAAAACATTTTAGAAATTAAAATTACTCCCAATCTTTTGCCAATACACTTCACATTATTCTGTTTGATTAGCAGAAAATGTTTTGAGAGACGTTGAGTTTTTCTCTTGAATAGAATATGATCATCTTTCAACAATCATAAGCATGTTTCAAATATGCGAATGGTTCTTCAATATTCATTATCTCGCCAGCAATAAAGAAGAAAACATGTATATAGTTTTGTTACTTCATGAATATGAGGATATTAGTTTATATTGAAAATACAGCTGATTCGTGTCCGGTTCTTTCAGTTGAATGTTAGATTTTTGCTTGAAAATTAAATAAAATTCGTTGTCCAGGCATCTATTTTCATTATTTTTCCCAAAGTTTGTGTTTGAATCAGAACATCAGAATTCCACGATCTCGAAATTGATTATCTGAGAATTCTCATCGCCTGATCTCGACGACAGATCACGAAACAACGTTTCGATCCCACCACTTCCCCATCCCCAGCAGACTTACCGTTCCAGGCCATCAGCGCCAGCGCGAGAAGAACCAGCGCCGTCGACGCGTGGGACGCCATGACACTTTGCTAAAGAAAAAGAACGCCGATTGAGCAAGAGAGAGCGCGACACCGGTGGAGCGCACTAAAACAGTCGTGCGGCACTCTCGATTTCCGCTTATATACCCGGCCTACATCTGCTGGTCGAAGGGGGAAGACAAGACGTGATAGCCACGGCATCTACGAAGAGCCCGTGGTAGCGCAGCCGAAGAAAAAGAAGAGGAAGAGGAAGAAAAAGAAGAATGCGACGAAGGCGGTTGTGGTTGCCGGTAGATGAATGAGGAAGTTTCCAATATTGAGATTTTATTTTTTCCATAAAATATATGAAACATTATTACACCCGTATTTTTTCTTTTTTTTGTGCCATCGAATTTGACTCCAGAATTTCGTTTTGAAAAACTAGTTTTGGCTCCTCCACCATTCTGATGACGTACCAAGTGAAAAACCGGGTTCACACAGGAACAAATTGAGATTTTGCGTGCGGAAGTACAGTGTTGCCCTGCTTCTAATTTATTCTAAATATTCGGAAAAACTGACCAGAATATCTTGGTAAAACATGTCGTGGATTTTGCAATACCAAATCATGGATTGTTTACCTTTCGTGATATATGTTATCATATATGTCTTATGAAATATAACTAGCACATAACATGCGAAAATATATGAATGCGATGATATAATCGAGGGCTATGGCTGAATAGAAAATAAATGAATGAATCAAATTTGTTCTTGAAGTGAATTATTTCAATATAATTTTGTGTTTGAATTTTCGGAACAGCTTTCAATTTATTTTCATAAAAATAGAAAGGTAGATCTGGCAATTGCGCAAATGCATTCGTAGATTTCGTCCGCGATCATCCGGATTACACCATAACATAACACGTTGACAGCTAAATGTGGTTATGTGTTATGGGTTATGGAACTTACGATAGCTATATTCACTCTAAACTCACTAAGTACGTCACAGTTTTCCGCCTCAAAATTTATAAATTGGTTTATTTTGAAAATAGAATGGAGTTGAATGATTTGTATTGTCATTCTAGAAAGTAGAGATATCAAACTTAATAGTTGAGTACTTATTTGATGCAAATTCGTCATAAGGAAACTTCCTCATTGCTACTCGCTACGTCTTACCTGGAGGAACATTGTTCAGGCAACCAGCCGTGGTTTTCTGAGAAAAGTCTCGGGCTAATTCTTCTCATGTGATGATATCATATAGCAATATGTATTATACGACTCATCAGTATCTGTTCAGAAAATAATGACAATTCTAAATGACAGCACAAGGTGATTCACGTTTGACTACTGCTATCTAGAGTTAGTCAGTTATTTTATCAACAACCGTTCCTCCTTTGGCGGTCTCTTCGAGGTTAACCCGTCAAGTCCAGTCTTCACACCCCTTTGTAGTTAATTTGGTGACCTGCAGAACATCTCTTTTCAAAGTCTCGTTCATCCAACGAACAGCGAGGCTCTGGAACACATTGCCCAGGGAGGTGTTCCCCGAGGCATATGACCTTACGAAATTCATAAAGAACACCAATTCCTACCTCCTTTGCCTTCTTGGTTCTCACGATGTTCTCTGAACATTACGGGATGTCTCCTTTCGTGGGACGTTTTATTAAAAATACTCCATGTACCGCAAATGTTACGGTTTTTCTTTCCCAGCTTACTTTCGCAATAGGAAGGAATGTGTGCTCCTGTGCATACTCATTTTTGTGTCTGACGACAAAATTACGAATTTAGTGACCCTGTATAATGCAGAACAAACATTACTCTGCAGAACTAATACACTGACCTTTGCTATACTACATACCCAGAACATAGCAGTCATGCAGTCATGCTTTGAACAACAATTTTGGAATGCTTTGATACAGGGTATTTTAATTGAAATAACAAAGATGGCATTACTTTTCAATAGAAACGGCATCTCTGCATTGCTGATGACCATGATATGAAATTTGACGTTGCCACTTATGTAATCGTGTTTTTTTTTTACTGAAATGAATCCGAAATTCGATGAATTCTTGAACGACCCATGAAATAAATAATTGAAAGAATATGTTACCGAAAAAAAAACCTTTATGTTAATATACATGAATTTATATAACAGATGAGTTGAATAATAATTTCGAACTATGAGAAATTTATACAGTTCCATCGAAACCTTTTGACAAATCTGAATAAACTGTCTAGAATATTTTATTGAATCTGGATTTTGTAAAAGGTCAAACCTTAGACCCCAGTTATTCAATATATTTTATTAACTAGATTCTAGAATTTCTAGGTAATGTCAAGAAGTGATTCAAAAAAATTTGAACATTATCAATCTGTAATTACATGGGAACCAAAGACATCTTGTTTGGACTATTGAATGTCATTCTATATCAAATATTCAATATTTTTGAGCAGTTGAAATCAAGTTATGTGGGAATATATTCTGCCATATTTAACAAATCTCTGCGCTCTGAAGTACAGTTAACTACAATAAATAACTTACGTCATATCTCCAAGCTATAATTTCGCATACATTCAAAAATTGATTTCATGGTTGAAATAAACATTTTATACCAATATGGGAAAATGAAGGTGATTTTGGAATTTTATTTTCTATGTCTTCTCGAGTACGGTTTTGTTATGTGATAATTTGTAGATAATTTTTCCACGTAATAGTAGAAATAATAATTTCAAGTAGGTATGACTATTGGATCTGTTGAGTAACCCACATTTCTACAACAATCAACTAGTTCGCTTTACGAAACATTTTAAGCGAATTCTGTGAATCATCATCGATATTTTATGCATATACTTCTCACGAAATAGCCTTGCAACGTAACGAGAACGAAATATTCTTAAATTTCAGATAAATTATTTCAACGTAGCTGTGACTAATCCGATTTCCATTCGCAGGGCGTATTTATTTTGAGAATTTCATGTGACCATGTGTTTACAGAAATGAGAAAGTACCAATATTCATTAAAACGTAGTAAACATTTTCGTCATGCCATAGCAATGCTTGTTAAATCAAAAAGGTGACGAGGGAAAATAGATAGAAAAAATCACAAATCTCGAAGATGAAAAAATTGTGATTGTTGAAAATTCAACGAATCTAGTATCTGGTGGAGAAAGTTATCATTTCATCACTTGTTGCATCAATTCTTATTGATTTTATATCATCAATTTACATCTGTTACAATGTGTTCGAGCTAAACATTCTTTCTTATATGCAACAATCATCGCATTATAGATATAGAAACACTTTCGAATAGTCATCTTTTAGCTCCTGAACAATTCTTTCCTCCCATTCCAGCTATGTACAGCTATTTAGTTACAGACTATACAATAAGAGCATGGTATGTTTATTTGATCACAGGAAAACATCCCTTGCATAACCCTTTCGGAAATCATATTATTTCAATGAAACTGGGTGATTAGATGAAGATATGTTTTCGTTTCAAATAATGCCTATCTGTTCATATATTTTTGTACATTTCTCGTTCCTAGTTGGAAACGATCGTTTCGTGAGTGATAACACGTTCAAATTAAGTTTTCTCAGTAAATATTAACTCTCGTCCTTTTTTCTGCCATTAACTAATTACGTTTAGACTGGACGTTAAAGTGGTTTCAAAAGTGATTCCAAGGATTACGTGAAGTCGGAGATTCCTTAAGAGCTATCAAAATCGAATTATTCTTTCCTAATCAACTTCCATCAGAACGTAATTTGATAAGATCGCATTGACTCAAATTGTCCAACAGTCCTTTCCATCTCTTCCTAGCTGTCGATCATTTCGGGGGATTCAATTCCCTTTAAACAAAACTTTTTGAGCTCCACGGTAAAATCTGAGTTGATCTGAATGTTTTTGGGCATATGTTTTGTATATTATACTATTTTACATTCTAGACGTTCAATTACTTGGTTGAAACAAAAACACTATCGATACGTGGTGGGCAAATTGTTTTATAGGTTAACTTGGTAACTTTAGGAAATATAGGCATTTTTTGAAAAAAATGTTAGATTTTAGCTCGAGGTTGTGTACTCACTTTTTTTCCGGGCAAAAAGTAATTTCAAAAAGTGATATTTTTTTACATGTCAACAGAGATAAAATGTCAAACTTTTTTCCCGTCACAGAAAAAATTACTTTGACAGTCTTGAGACGCTTTTTCCGTTTAATCCAGTGGCGTAAAGAAGATTTCGAAAACACTTTTCGATTTAGAGTAATGACCTGAAGTTGAATTTTTTTCGAATAGAAATTATGGTTTGCTATGGTTTGGTTGAGAAGGATTATTTTTTCGTTTTTGATATGCGAGTCTTCAATAGCGAAAATGATACTATATTTCATTTGCCTTTTTTGCTATATTCCACTAGCAAGCGGAATTATAAAGAATAATACGTGCCTCGACTTGTTGAATGATGAGATTTCTTTTGATTTCTTGATAATAGCTTCTTTTCTCTAGAGAGCGATTCATTGATAATTGTTATTTGAAAAAATATAACTTCAGGTCATAACTCGAAATTAAACAGATTTTTACATTTTCTCTATGCCACTGGATATTACGGAGGAAAGTGATAGCATCGATTTCATGAAAAATTAATATGCGTTTGTGATACATGATTCGTTTCATCTAACATGTTCAAAACAATCGTGTAATATTCATATTTCATCGACTAGTAGTCAGAGGGATTTTTTCTTTAATTTCATATGTGATGATGATGTAGAGACTCAATTGCGGACAGAATGATTTTTTTTATGAACTTGAGAATTATTATTTCGATTGACAATAGTTCAAGATGAGATTGAAGTTGTGTAAAATAGTTTTTCCACTCCCCCTATAGAAAATGACAAAATTTTGACTCGGCAACTATATAACTGTCTTTTTAAGCACTGGGCGACATAAAACTGTACGATTCAACTTTGCCGTAAAAAGAGAGCACGATCAACAACCAATACGGAAGCATCTGTAAAGTTAATCACACGACATATTACCAATAAGATAGAGCCTTCAGTAGTTGCCATGGAAACGAATAACAAGCCGCGTCGCCGATAACATTTTGACGTTTCATAACTGCTATGAAAAAAACGATACTTTTCATAGCAGTTTTGGGAAAATATATTTGCACTCAATGGAATCCTAATTTTTGATGGGAATGAATGCGGTCGTAGAAAAAGTACAGTACACAACTCGAGTTGTAAGACAATTACGCACTTCGAGAATTACGTAACTTTTTCTAGTCGTGTGTAATATGCTTCTTACAACTCTTGTTATGTAACATAGTATTGATGAACAAGTCACATCTCAATACAACAGCAGGCATCTTGTTGCATTGAATTATAGATATGCAAAATTTTATCTGAAAACTTTGTGTTATTGCAAATGAAATACACGCAAAAAGTTGGATAACTGTTATAAATTGAAGTAAATGGTCTCAGAGTGTAATGATTACGACGTGCTTTCTCAATTAAGAATGAAAAATTCAAACGGGATAGTACGAATCTTCGTTTTTCAGTGGAATACTTGGCTCGACTGCTTCTTTGAAAAACTGGGTCGTCGTTTGTGGATGATAAATTTTCCGAGTTTATGAGAAGTCTCTCTTTTCCATGTATTCGTTTTCTGTCTGATCTCTCTTTCTCTCTCACTTTCAGTCTGTTCTCGGGTGTTATACATGATTTACTCTCGCCATTTCGTTCTTTTGGTATTAGCGCTTTGCCAAAAATAATGCTGGATTCTCCACCAATATCTATTCACGCGCACTTGCATTATTTCCCACACAATGGAAACAATAATTCACGCAGTGGTAATGCAATTTACAATCATAAATCCACTTTCGATCTCAATGGAAATCTAGTTGGCCAGATTCAATTTTCTTGATTCAAACGCATTTTATTCTTCTTTAGACATTAGAGCATCTCCAGGCCTGAAGATACAATGGGCTCATCGAGAACGGATATTGCACTGCGATGAAATTGATTTTGGTCAGTGAAACCATTCCTGTTGTTCCTCAGATTCCTTATTTGCCTGAGTTGAATTCGTGAGTTTCTTTTTCTTATCGACTTCAAAATACAACTCATTTCGGGATTATCCAAAAAAAATATTTCAACTCAACCACCAACTGAAATCCATTCCACTATTGGAAAATATTTTTCTTCAGCGGTGTGTGGCTTTAGAAAGAAATTATTTGGTGCGTTATAACATAAGTTAAACGTAATTGTAGTTGTGGTGAAATAAGTAAAGGTGAAAATTAATACCATATCTAAATTTACAGACCTCGGATAAACAAAATGTTCATTAGCAGGAAATATATTTCATTCATAAAAAGATATTGTGAATTTTTATAGAATTTGCATTTCATTAAAGATCACTAATGATGACCTAAATAACATTACAATTATATTTCCTGATTGATGACCTCCATGATGCAACAATATTATATTCTTGTTACTGTGAGTGTAATAGCGCATATATGAATATGAAAATGTTGACAATTCAATACCATCAATTCAGTTAAATAACCCCTGTATCTTCAAATGAACTTTCGTCTGTGTGAACCATGAACTGAAACTTGTTTTTCCTTAAAGCTCAAGATATTTTATTCAGAAGGTAGAACCTGAACTGTAAATATTTGAAAAACTTCGTGTTCATCAGTAATTTTAGGATAAGAATCTCTTAGAGTTCAACACTAGTGTACTTCAATGACCATGACCAAGGGAATTATTTCCATGGTGATTCGTTTGTTCAAGTTATTATCTTGTTTGAATCATAGAATATTTGATAATATGGACGGAGATATATCAGTTGACATGTTATTAAAACGATGATTCAGATTATGTTTTCAGGTGATTATTTATATTAGGAACTTTCCTTTGTTTTGTATTTATGTACGAATTCACTATTCCTGCATTTTCCATGAAATGATCATTTCCATGCAAGAATCTTTTCAAATGGTATGCTCTCTAATCCATATATTTTTCGAGATTTTTCAGTTTCCTCAGTAGATGAAGAAATTTCCAATTAATTAAATATCTTCCATTTCTTGATAGAGTTCTTCCATCTTTACATTTATGTTTCCGGTACGTTAATAAGAATCAGTAAGAATAGTCGTTACTATGAGTTTACATTTACTTTATAATGTATCTTACCATCTGCGCTTGACCTAAATCGAGGAAATTACATTAAAAAGTGGGGTTTATGGTAATTACGCTCTGAATAACCTTTCAAAAACAAACTGCAAAGGGTAAAAAACGATTTCCTTAGACCTTCAATAAATGTTAAGTGGCTATATTGCATAGTATAGGGCTGCAGCTTCAATGGCGTTTCGTTTAATTTTTCCCTCTTCCTTTTCGTTAAAATAATTACTTTGAAAAGTGAATTTGTAGTCAGTACTGTTATTCCAAATAATGAAATCAGCTCATAAATAAGAACAATGTTGTTAACAGTTTGGTGTTCTTTTATTTAAAAGTGGCAATGTCTTCAAGTCTCTCAAATTATTCATCCATTCCATTCTCAATTTCAGTAGAGTTTGAATCCTAAAAGTCCGCTTTATTTTATTCGCGTTTTACAAGTATTTTTCTTTGCGCAAAAATGGGTGGAGACATGTGAGATATAAAATATGTTTCAAAAGAAACTTCACAGAATCAACTTCATACTCAATACATGGGGGTTCTTAAATAAATATAAAGCTTTATATCAACTGCATAAACACATGTTTGATATTGCAGTGTATAAAATTGGTGTTATCCCATATTTCACTATACATAACACAATAAAATATCACGTTATACGTTATTCGGCCTGGTTGGTTTTTTACACACACATTCCAGACCTATAAACTGGTCATAATATCGAGATGTTTATTTTACGTGTATACAACTGCTTTAGCTCCCTCTATAATATATAAAATTGGCATTCTTTCCATTTATGTATCAAAAAAGATACTGCTCATAGTTCCTCATGAATATATCTGTAAAATTATGCTTATCCTATATTCTAAAATACATCCCATTTGGCATACGACCAAAAAGAATGCAGAAACGATCTGTCGTAGAATAAATACGACAATGGGAAGCAGTATTGATTCCGACATCATTGAGTTTTGTTGAAACAGTAGGAGAATATTTGGTTGGTATACTCAAATTGTATTCTTTTGTATCAACCAATAGAACAAAATATATAAAATTCTATATCAGAATATTATATAGTTTGTTTTGAGCGAATTTTAGTCATTATTGATGAATCGTGAGGAAATGCAAAGCAGTGACATCGTTTGTAAATGATACTACAACTTCGGCTTCCACATTATACGGATGTTTTCATATATATTTTTAAAATTTGAGAATATGAGAGTTAACTCAATGTTATTCTGAATCACTACATTTCAATAGAGAAATATTTTCGGATACACAGGAAAATTTCCTAGCTTAACAATGAAATATTGTGACTGTACCCATTGGTCTCCCCCTACTGATACGCTCGTGGTGGTTGTGAGAAAATGTAATTATTACGAATGACGAGGTTGTAGTTGTTTATTGATTAAACAAAGTTCGAATTTTAAAGTAATGACATTTTTGAATATTTCAATGGGCTGTAGCTCACTTCGGAAGCATTTTCAGATACAGACAGAGGTAATTTGAGTTTAATCGACCTAAGATAACCTCCAATACTTGGCAGAAGAGTTTCTGGACACCCTGTAAAACAGATTCATGAAGATGATATGTTCAACGATGAAGATATGCAAGCTTTCAAATCTTCTGACTAGCCACGAAATATTCTTCAATTCTATATTTATATTCATCCAATAATTCTTTCACGAATTTCTTGTCGGATAGTTACTCATCTCGACGAACTTTTTCCGAGGTGATTAAATGCATAGAAAGGTAGTTAGACGAAACACATCAATTAATGATTTGCATTCATTAAATTGCTATTCATGTCATGTGAGTATCCATACCGAATGCATATTCAACTAGCAATTTACTTTCTAACGGAACACACCACCGCACATTATTCATACTGTGAATAAAGGGACTAGCGCTTCAATGGTGTTTGTCATACCGCGAAATTATCATGTCAAACTTTGGCTCATGAACGTTAGCACGATATTTTTCACAGGGGTAGTATGAATGGTTATGAATTACTTCTCTTTCTATTGTGGAAAGTTCTAGATTATGCAAAAAATATCATTCCTGAATTTCCTTCGAACATCACTACAACACAATTGCAATTATTCTTTTGATGAAAATATTTTCAAGGGGTATGTTTCTCTTTCCTCGTCGTGAAGAATGTGTATTATAAAAACATTCTAACACCCATACAGCTCTGATATAAGCAGTGAACAATTCAAAGAAATACAAATGGTGTGAATGAAGTGAAATATATGATGTACGAATTTCTACCATTCTTTTTTGTTATTTGCTTTGTTTGATGTTTCCTCAGACATTTCTCTTTTGAAATTTATTTCATTTGATTTGTCTCCAGTACTTTTTATTTTGTTCTTCTCATGTTTTTGATGTGGGTTCCTAGTTATACTATTTCAATTACCTTTATATTCTTTAGTCAATCTAAGTTACCTCATCAAATTCAATATTTCTCTCTTATATACCTACTCCAATATGTTTCCTACTTTTAACTCATTATCCCCTCATTATCTGGCCCGTGATACAGAATTTTCTGGTTTATCCTTGCTTTCGTCTTGGGTGAACTTTTAGAATATCTTGAATCTCACTCTATCATCTTGTTCATTGTTTTTTATGTTATATTGGTTAATTCCTTCATTTCTACATTTCTTTTGTGTTCTTGACATGTCTTATAGAAACGATGAGTTCATTGCTCATTCCAGAGTTCCTGATGTTCTATTGATATGGCTTTCGATTCTTCAAATAAACATAAAAAATCAAGAATAAAGATTACGCCAACTAATTGTTGGGGAAAGTGATAGATATAGATATAGTCCAGATATGGGGTGGATGAATCTGAAATCCACAAGTAGTATAATTGTTCTATTATCAAATAGTTTTCTTGCTAACGATATATGAGAGTTTCAAATTCATTCAATTCAGAACATTATGACTTTGAAGTGGATAGCGGATCGTGGGCAGTTGTTGAACTACCTACCTACCCCCCAACGACCCCAAATGAACAAATAAGGAATTTTCATTTGTGAACGTTATCAAACAAAATAATACGGCTACGTTAGCAAAGCAAATAATACGTTCATGTTGGCGTAATATTCAATTGGATTATACGCAACATTTCGATAATCATCACGAAATAAAAATTGAGTGCCCATCGTTCATGTTTTTCACGTCAGTTTTCCACTATTCGTCTGCCAAAATATTGTTTCTGATGGAGAAAGAATCGAAAGAATTGGAGTCAATAATCCATTTGAACGAAAGAACGGCTCGATGTTTTGACGAAAAACAATCTCTCGTACGCATATACAGGGTGAGTCAAAAATGTATACCGATCTACCCGAGAGTAAAAGTTAATTGGAAAAAGTATAGTTTGAATATGGCCCAAAATATTATTAATGTAATATATAATCCTGCTATTCCCCGAAATCGCTATTGATAATTGCAGTAATATAACTAAACCACATGAACAAAATTGGTCATGGCCTTTTAAAATAACGTTACCGATGAATCTCACGCTGACATCATGTGACGACAAAAACTCAAATATTCCGAAGACAGAAAAAAATTTCGTATCTTGGTAAGAGTATCTTTTTCATGCATGCTTCTATTTTTTTTACTTTGACGAATACAAGTGAATGAGTTGTCACCCTCTTCAAACACCCTCTATAGCAATTTTAGGAATGTAGAAATGAATAAAAAGAAATAATTTCAACAATGAACATTCTAGCAGAAAATTTCAATCTGGTGGCTTTCACCATTGGGAAATTATTTCAATTTAATCAACTTTGGGAGGATACATCTTCCTTAGTATGCATTTCGGGTCATAAGTTTATTCATGAAACTATACTTTTGTTTTAATGTACTATCACCACCAGAGAGCTCAGTACTTATTTTTGAATCACTCCTTATAACGCAGTTTCTTCAAAAGTGCAGTGCATCTCAATTCATGAAACGCAAAAAACATACGAATAACTTGCTAAAAATGAATATGCGTTCATATCTCAGTGCATGTTCGCACTGGTTGAAGGCTGGAAGATAAACTGGCATTGCCGAATTTAGCGCCCTTTTCAGTGTATTTCATAAAAAATACATGAGAATGAATAATATAGAGGCTTCAACTCGAACTCTGCAGATGGATATGAGTGTTTTCATTCCATGTTCACTTCTAAAAATCGTGGACTGGAGAGTAATATTGATTGACAATGCAATGCAATTTCAGAAGGATAAAAAACAACAATTGTATGAGAGTTTAGAATTATCGAACCTTGTTCATTATTTTGTTCATCCGCCATAAATTTGAATTTAGCAGTCGCCATAAACTATAATCTATATCTATAAGGTCTGTCTTTTGGAGCGCATGCGAAGGAGCAAAAAAGTTTGACGCCACAATGATATCTTTTACCAAATGACATGCCATATACGAGGTCTGTCTGTGAATTTTGAGTTTCCGCGGTCTACGTGTATTTGATTGTTTAATTCTTTGAACCAGAAACAGCATCGCGTCAACATTGCTCAGAAGATGTTGGGTCATAACTGGTGACGAATCATGAGTTTATGGATATGAAGTACGTTGTTGGAAAAGGTAAAAATCGCAGACGAGTCAAAACAAAACAACAGTTATGAAAAAGTAACTCAACATTCGAAATGGCCGACCTTGTCAGCAAAAGTAAGTGACATGAGTACTAATATAACGATACAAAAAAATTAAAAATCGAATACACGTAGCCCGCTCAATTTCAAAATTCGCGATAATTTCTGAACAGACCTCGTATTTCTTTGTACATTTCGGTAAATCTTGTGGTAACCTACATACATGTACTATGTATGACGTATCTATAAATGGACTATATCATATATCGCATATCAAATCTGTCGATATCAATACAACATGAAGATCTCCATAATGGCTTTCGAAAAACGAGCGGCCTGTATGTATCTGAATTAATCCAAATGGCATTTGCATCATTTAATATCGAGAACATTTAGATTCAATGAGTACGATTAGATTTTGTGCATGCGATGAACGAAAGGTTCAGTCACTGATATAACCGTTCTGTCAAATACCAATTGCACGTTTCAATTCACGTCATTTTACAACAATGGGCAATGAAATTGCAGCGTCGTGAAATAAACAGTCCTGTTGATCGATTTTCCTTTAGACAATCGGAATTCGTGAAATGCAGTTATTACAATGAACGTTCTCGTAACGATAACGATGAAATTCTCGTGCTATTGATCATTCCACTGGAAAGTTTGTTTTTACAGCATATATTTACATTTACTCATTCGTGAATCGAAATATATCTCACGCGAACGTTGTCCTTCAAAATTCGTAATCCCATACTATCGATTATTCCTCACCTTGACCCATAAATTTCTAGAACTATAATAACGTAGAATTAGTAATTCTAGGGGCTTTTCAGATACTTACATTATACATCTTGGGGCAGTGATCGGTTTCCTTCAAGAATATTATCGAATAATTCATGTAAAAACAATTAGATTTTCGAGTTAATAATTTCGAATATGGTCCACAAATTTCGATGATGAACGAATTCGAATTATTTCGAGCTTCAGTATATTGACAGGACCACATTTGTGACATGACATGTTTGATATGAGTCATAATGTCTGTAGCTAGTGTAGTCTTTCATTTCGTTAATATTATTGTATTATGGATTGTAAGAGGTAAATATTCATATTTTATCGCCTTTATATAGTAGTGGAACAATAGAAATAGTTTTTGAAGGTTAGATCACCGATCTGGTTGTGACTATAGGATTTTGACAAAGCTGAGATAATTGCTTATTTTCTCTTCATATCTCATTCGCCACATCAGACTCAATGCTATGTAGTTTTCCAATTGCCATTTGATAGATTGTAGAGGTGAAAAAATCACGTCATCAAGTTTAGGCTTTCCAATGTCCATTATATAGGGTGGACCAATACATGTCCACTTTTGAGTATTCAACATTTTCAAACATTATAACCCCTCAGACGCTATTCATTTCGATTTTTTTATCAATAATTTCAACCCTGTGCTAAGAGCTGAATAATCTTATGAATTTTTGTAGGATAATGGGTTTAATACTATAATTAGGATGATTCAGTTTCCTTTTCTGTTAGTAGCTTGAATTCCAATGGAAATTCCATATCTACACATTTTTGACCAATAACATATTATATTGTTATCATAGCAACTGAAAACATTTTTGGAAACTACAATCTATCAACTTCCATTCCAATAACGAGACTGTTGACGATCATAGTTTCAACTTCCTTTTTTTTATTTTACTGAAGGGCTCCAAAAGATGTGTTGCAGTCAGATGCTTACCCCCTGTCACTCTGATACCTTAAAATACATTATTCTCCTTGAGAAATTTACAAAAGTCACTAGGTTTCGATTGCACAATGTATTCATTAGTCTCAGGCTCCAAGCCACACAAATCTAGAGTCATGGACTGTAAATATGTAATGTATGTAATCTTATCTGATCGCTACTGAACATTAGTATCTCGTCAGTTGGTTATTCACATGTTAACATGTGTTAACATGAATAACAGTATTGCTATATTCTTGTCCTGGTGTGTTATCTCATGCTACTTTCTGTAGTATTCAAATCCGTCTTTTGATGCAGCTCCATTTAGGTATGCCAAAAGCTGGCTCCGGACCAAACTGAGGTGTAACTGAGCCCTCAGTTACACCTCAGCTAGTTCATCAGCTATTTCATTGCCTGCTTTTCCACGGTACAGGTACACAGATCGATGCTATTTGATTCAATGCAAGAGCTTTTAGGCTAGCCTGACTATTCAAATGAATGTGTTTTTTTTTTCATGAGGGCCATCTCATTACATGTTATTGCACATCGTAGAATTGCAAGAATTCCTGCCGAATGTATGTCTTCTAGTATTATAAGTGACAAGGTACATGAGTTGCTGAAATCATTTCAAAAAACATAAAGCTTTCGAGATAGCTGAATCGTTCCGTTGGTATACCGATAAACAAACGTGGAATAGAGAGTTTGTCTGTCGCCTATATGATATTCTGTGACCATAAATTTGACACTCGAGCTTCGGCTCGACAAGCGCCGAGAAAGCTCATTCGGATCGTCTATCGACCGGTAGAAGACTGGGGCTCTATAACTTGAGCGGCTTGCTCAACCGGGCTGTATGTAACAGGTGGAACTCGTGCCGGGCCAAAATATACAAGGCAAAATCCGTATATCGTTCTATAATAACAATATTCATCCGATCGATGAAAATGTACGAATGATACAATGAAAAATAGTTGTATTATCACATTGCATGATGATTGAAGGAATTTTATATTTGTTTCGTGTGAGAAATATTCAGAAACTACTACTCAATGGTTTATTCGTTCATTTTGTTCATAAGTTATGATAGGAAGAAAATGAATTATATAATGAAATAATAAAATATATAATATTATATAATTGAAGATTGGATAAACTATCTGATGTCCTTGATGTATATTTCCATTCAATTCATACTTCATGACAATCTGAAACTAGATCTTGAAGTGAACGATTTCTCAGAATACATTTTCGAAATCAATTTATCCCGAAAACCATTTCAGGTATCTGAATATGAGGAATTACATATTTTGAGAAGCTGTAATATGTAAACAATGTTTTCGTAACTATTTTCTATTATTTTGAATTGTAGTGGTGTCGGTTTCATATCATTATTGAAGTGGTTAATTTCTTGTAATATTTTATCATAGGTAATATGCATGATCTAATTCACGTCATAGTTAATGCTGAATCTATGACATTTGACATAATCGAATGAATTGATATTCAGTTTCAATATCGATTTTGAAATGTTATTGAAAATACAGAGACATTTCTTCATGGAGAGATAATGATTTCCATCTCAAAAATAGCGAATCTGAACCTCATCAATCAATAAGTAGAAATTAAATATCACTAGACGAAGAAAACGTTCAACACCCTGTACCTTGATTTTCATTTGAAGATAAGATTGCGTAGATGAATATTGAACTTTTTCGTTTCGAATTACATAAATAAATTCAACCTTCTGGAATTGTAGGAAAGTAATTCTGAATGCGCCCGGAGGACACTATAGGAGGATTATGAAAATTCGCGTCTTGAAATATTCTTATATATTTACATACTAAGAAACTGATATATTTTTCAAGCGATACGAAACAAACATGCTTTCATTCTCTCGTTCTTTTTGTTGTTTAGTGATCAGGTCGAAAGACGTTTGTCACAAAGGCCTTTGTTGTTCTCGAAGGGACTCAAATTTCCGTGAGGAAGGTTCTGATCCTGCGAATAAATGGAAATATTCTACCATACAGTTATACAGGATATGCTTGGTTACCGATGTCCCAAATTTTATACAGAGGAGTACACAAAAATCGGCCAGGGCTGTAACTTCTGAATCATTCGAGATCGAAATTTGGTGGGTGGCAACTATATGATATTTTTCATTTTTTGGAGAGAAAAATTGTATTCCATCACTTCCGGTCTAACCGGAAGTAACCCCAACTTTCGATTTTCAAATGGAACCCACTGTATATTTTTCCATTTTCAGATTCAGGGTATCATTTTACATACACCAGTAGTTTTTCTGGATCAAAATGTCAAAAAAAATTTCTCCATATGTTTTAATGTTTGAACAGTGTGCCCATTAATTGGTAATAGTAATCAAGATCGATCAAGTTCTTCAGAAAATGAACAATATCATATAGTTGCTACCCACCAAATTTCAAATTTCGATCCCGAATGATTCAGGAGTTACAGCTCTGGCCGATTTTCGTGCACACCTCTGTATAAGTACTCGTAAATCAGAAAATATCATAATATTGTAACATTGGAAAACAATGAATTATGATGGAATACAGTAAAATGCAGTGAAATACAATAAACTACAATGATATGCTGTGAAATAAAAGAATCATAATTCAAGCAGGGAAAATGTCTTCATTGTATCAGCATTACATTTCTTAAACGAAATAACAAAATTCATTCATTACTAAAGAAGTATCTCTCCTATCGGTCCCAGCAAAATACATCCATGGTTTTGACTGCGTAAGAAATTTATATCTAGTAGAGATATTTTCAATAAAAGGTCTATGATCGTAAGTGCCACTCGGTGCAAATAAACTCCCATAAATTACTCATTCTGTTGCCCAAACGAATATTTCAGACTACACTTCCATTGGCCGATTAGAAGAATATAAATAATGCAGATTATACGGTTTTTGAAGGATATTCAAACATTCCGAGCGCGCCAATCAATGATATCCTAACAAATCCTAATTATGCTACATATCATGTTCCTCCTAGAATTCAAACATGTATATACATTTTGTTTATCAAATGTGATGAAAGGAAAGCATCGATTCTGGAACACATTCATCAACTTTCGATTCGGATGTCCTTATGATTCCATTCGACGGATCGTCATATTCATTTCGAGAAAGCTGACCTAAATCCAGGAAATTTAGAGCCTGAAGGGTAGAGACATATTAGTGGAATATTGCAATAAATTAGTAAAACGATCTTTCGCACGAGAACATCATACATCTTCATTATTTTTTCCTTCGTATCCTAGAAAAAAAACACCTTACTCGAGTTACAAGCGTCTCATGAAGCAAGACAATTTTTCATCTGCAGTTTACTACAAGGTGCAATTCAAAAGTTATAGGACAATCCGAATAAAATGTATTGGTTTCCAAAATACTTCTTCAGATCACTTCTTGGTACAGCATTGATAATGGCGGTCGACACCTTTTGAATGGTATCAATACCAGCATTCGGTTCCTCTTTCAAAGCACGAACCTGAATCCCAAATTTTCTGTCAAAATGCGATAGATCGATACTGCGGATGTACGTTATTCCAGTTCCATGTTCCAGTTCCAAGTCCACAAAATAAGTTCCAATTCTCTTTCTAACCGCTGCAATCGCAGTTACGCGCATGCGCGGCAGTTACCCTGACTCAAGGACAACAACTTGTGAAATCAGATCAGTGATCCGTTTTCCAAATGCAAAGAAAGGTAAACCAAGTAAAATATATCAGCAAATCTGCGAGGTTTATGGACAAACTGCTATGATTGATTCAATGGTTAGGAGATGAGTTAGGTGGTTCAATGAAGAACGTAATCAAGTGCACGATGAAGAACGATGTGGTCGCCCGTCTCTTTGAGATCAAGTCGAATGAGTTCTAAGTCACAGTAAAAGTATAAATAAACGAAAATCCAAATTTATTCATAATCTATTGAAGATAGGTATAGGCAAACCTGATACAATTCGATGCATATTTTGGTCCGGTATTTTCCTCGTTTTGAATCACCCTATATACTTCAGAATGATTTTTAAATGTGCTCCTCAAGTTCCATAACCTCATAACCGGATATTCCTCGAGTCATTGAAATAAGGGAGATATCGAACTTTGCCACACCAATTGGCCACCCTCTATTTCTATATTTACGAATATATTTGAATTCTACATTCTGTAATGATACAGTATGCATCTAAATGTTGGGATTAAGTCGTGTTGGATTTTCTGTCGGGAAAAGAAGCTCAAGCTCACGTTTTTCTCATAAAATTTCCTCTCATGTTATATTGAACGGAGTTACTGAAGCAGGAGTTTGAAGAAAATCCATTGCTGTTTACCCCGATAGCAATCGAACTTGTCAGGGATTTCTCGAAAATCCTTGAAGAGCTAAGCAGTCAAAGTAGACTATCTCTAGCTGGGGCACCAGGCCAGATAGGTTACAAGGACAATGAAGAGGCAGTGATTGGATCCACAAGCAATCTCGTGAATGGTGGAAAAGAACGCCGAAAATGAGACAGGCTGGACAGTTTATTGAAGAACCATTGCCAAAATTCTCAGAGTTCCCACTAGATCACAACAGGCAAACTATCAGAATCATGGTTGACCTCCTAAAAGGGCACAAACATATGAACAATATCGGATTTAGGATACAACCATTTGTAGGTTCTTCTAAGAAGACGAGGAAAACTCAGCACACGTTTTATTGCGAATGTCTGTCAAAGTTTTTTTTTGCCGGGGAAAGAAAAACTGCTACCCTTTCGATATATGTAGGGAATATAGTTACAACAACATGCCTGGATACGTAACTGTAACATAACGAAAAGGTTTAGGGATACTTACTAGAATAAGCATTTCTCTGATTTTTGTTCTGAAATTGACAGATTAAGAACTTTTACAAAATCGAATTTTAGTGCTTCTCATTTTTTAACGGACATCAACCGAGCTAAAATAGGAAATCAGAATCGATATCAATTCAATAAATGCTGGTACCTTCAGTAATGTTCTGGAATGATTTCGTTATGCCAATCGTTAGCAACTCAAGTATATGATTTGATGAAACCCCAGACCAACTTCACTCGATAACAAAAAATGAATAAATGGATATTTTCCTCTCGTCGACTGATATTTTATACGAAAATATGAATCCATTAATGTCGAAAAACGACCAAGATCATTTATTTCTATTTAGTATAGTAGACCTATTTCAGTGAATTCAATTACAAATTTTCGTAGTCCTCTCATCTTATCCATTTCATCTGAACTTTGTCCATACAATTTCCAACATAATAATTGTGAGTTTGTTTCTGTTTGTCTATGAAAAAAAAATTCCCCTCGAATCCATTCTATCTTTGTTCAACGCAAAAGTTTGTATTAAACTTTCGATCAGTTTTATGTAGAAACTTCTGATATTACTTGATAGTATTCCATACAGATTGTCCTTGGTAAGATATAAGAACTCAAGACTTTATTACTAGAAGAACGTATTGATGTAGGGCTACAAACTATTCGTTACCAATCCATAATTGTAATTCGAAAAATCTGTTGCTTTTCTCGGATAATATCGTCAATGGTTTCATTTTATTTCAGTCGTTTGCTCTCATCAATTCTACACTCTAACATTTCTGAAAGTTTCACGGTTTCAGAGGCTATTGTTTCCACAATGTGCTCTGAAAAACGATCAATCAGTTCACCGTCAGCTAAAATCGTTCTTCCATTATCTTCTTGTTTCTGAAAGGGTAGACCTTGATTGTTACTCAGTTTCGTTAATGTTCTCTTTACGCAAATCCAGAATATCAATTACCTAATAATTGCATTGATTATTCAGAACTTGTGAAGGAAACTTCAATGAATTTTTGATTAATTTTTGGTTCATTATGTTCATATTCTTTAACAACATCTATTATAATTCCTAAATACTCGGTTAATGAATCAAAATTACACGATTGTTTCAATAATTCAGCCGAATAATTCTCAGTTCTGGAATATACAATAATTGTTTATTGATTGTACCCTAATTTTTTCACTAATTCATTTCATTTCAGTAAAGAACGATGAAGAACGGTGAAAATAATAATAATAATCATTCATAGAAGATGAAATCCTGGAATGTCAGCTCGAAGCTTTCAACAAGTATTATGTTATTATTTTTATCTGAACTAACAATCACAGTACCCTTACTTATCGATGATTAAGCATAAGAAATGTACAATGAATAATGTTTTATACCACATCGAGTGACACCACTCTTAACCAAAGAGTATTTCCGATGTTGATGCAAAGTTGACTATAAAATAAATAATCTACAGTGCAGATGATGTCTTGCTCCCCCCCCTCCCCTTTAATCTTTGTTACTGAAGACAACATTGGAAAAAGCTCGGACACGTTGAAATTTTTATTCCAAACGGGGTGTTTTTCATACAAAAAAAAATCCATTTCACCCCCCTGATAGCTATCCCTTCAATTTCTTCCAAATGACAAGGGAAGGGGGTCATGCCATTTTTGAAAAGGATTTCAAAGGTAGAATTGAAAATGATCATTTTCAATATTCCCAAATTCAAATAACTAAAAATAGACAAATGATATCAAATTGAATGTATTCAGGAGGAAAATACATTTTTAGTGTACTTTGGAGTTGTTGGCGAAGATCTAAGAGTTTGAATACTTTACGCAATTAACAAAGCTAGTCAGCCAGAAGAATAGACTGTGCCTTTAAATTTTTCTACTGCTGCAGTCACTTCATCGAGATGTTGCTCCACAGTGATATTGGATGGTGAAGATTTATAATCTCGAAACTGGTGGAAGAATAATCTTCAATATCAGAACCTATCTGGCCTATAAAAGTAGAAATTGATGCAAAATGCATTTCTCGTATCGGCTCATGTTTGATCGGAACTAGGTTCCCATATTTCTAGGAAACATATCGTTCCGAACCAGCGATCGCTATTGGAATGATAGATTGTATTCCGTCATAGAGTTCAAATCGACATGAAATTTCGTTTGTGTAGATGAAATTCAATGTGTCGCCTATATCAACGGAAATTTCGACGAATAATATTTTTTGTGGTGAAATATCCGTACTAATTGAAAAAATTTAAATAGAAAGAACAGAACCGGTCTGGATTTCATATAAATTTCTATTCATGAGAAGGAATAAGAAATTGTATTTAAAAATATCGGAGAATTGTCCATTTTCATTCTCATCTGAGCTAGTTAGTAGATCCATGAAGTGGAGTTGAAGAATTTACTTAAAGAGATGATTTGTCATCTGCAAGTTATTGAATGTACAGTTTTTTTATTGAATCAAACATCCTGTATATCATGGAATAGATTGTATAGTGTTTACAATATCTAACTCGAAATCATCACAGGAAGATAATTCAAGAATTTGATCTTTTGATTTTTTTTTACCAGTCAATTTCGGATATTTCTTATAGAAAAACTAAAAAGTTCTTTCATATGGAAAAGTTCACTCTCTGAAGTAAATTGAATCAGGTTTCAGTTGAAAGTGTTCATATTTCTTTTCGATTTTTTCATCTAACACTATATAATTCAGCAGGATGGGAAAATTTGAATCAATGATATCAATATAAAAGAAGGATAACATGTACAGCGGAAGTAATATGCTCTAAAATTTATTTCACCTGAAGAAACTTTGTAACATTTCATAATAATGACATAGGTATGTACAAAACTACGGTTGACGTTTATCCTTGAGCAAATTGAAATTGCAGTTTCGAATTTTTGGAGGATATTAAACTTAGAATATCATCCTCATGTATTATATACATTAAAAATTTATATTTATATTGTTATATCTATCAGGATATTTTTTTGTGGATTTTTGTAGATCGATAGAAAATTTTGAATCTCTAAAGGTTATCAACCCTCATAAATGTAGACATACACAGCAGCGATAGAAGATATTTCAAGCTCTTGTATAGGAATTTATCCTCTGAAGTGGTGGTTTTTGGGAGGGTCTCAATATATTCTACATATAACACAGCTTCAAGATAGACTGAATTCCTCTCTTATTCAAAATCTTAGCGTAACGAATTCCCATTCACATATATGTGCATTGCATCTTAAAAATACTCTTCATAAAGTGACCCAGTGTACAAGGCGCTCTATGATTTCTCGTCGGGCAACAGCTGCCTAACGAGCTATGGATTTCTTATCCAACATGACGAATTTAGTATTTTGATATTTCAACGACCAAGTATCAGGAATGGAATATTGTTTTTTTCCGTGACATTCGGTATACTAGAAAAAGACCTGATCATACTTTTGCATATTTCATCAAATTCTGTTACGATATCAAAAACATTAATTATTTCCAAAAAATCAATACGTTCAGTATAAGGGTGAACAATGTTTTTCTTCAAATAGCACTCAACTGGAGGATCTTGTTTATATCTACTAAAAATTCACCTACACATGTTGGGAAGCATTTTCAACAGTGCTGGGTATGATGTTACAATCGTTTTTAGAAAACTGTATACATCCGATATCATGGCCTAATAAAACAACTATTTCGTTAATATTAAATTCACAAGATCTCTATTATAGTATGATCTTTGAAATACAAATTTTAACTGAAGAGTCGTGTCCTCAAGAGTATCCATTTCACAGATGCAAAAAGACTAACTAGACATCCTGGATTCCAAGGATATTTTCTTTACATGCATATAATAAATGATAATATCTCTTCAGAATAACATTTTTTATCGATATCAAAACAAACTTCTTCGATGTCTATAGAAAGAAAATAAATCTCAAGAAACGATATTGAAACCAACAGAATTGTGAAGTTAGCGAACAGAATCATTTTCTTTCCATTGTTCTGTAAAAACATCAATCTCCCGCCACTTTCTTATGCATAAAGAACGAATCACCCATAGATGGTTGAAACGATAGAGTAAGATATTTTCCACATTGAAAATTCCTGAAAAATAAACCATTTCCTATTATAGGGTAACAGTACTTTGACTTACGATCTATGACAGAATGTCAAACTGTTTCTATTTATGTTTTGATTTCATCACTCATTCAAAGTTGTCTACCAACTCTTCAGATTCAGATTTACAATAAATATAACCAAATAAAATTTCTCAATTCAAAATTCAACTGGTGTTATTCCACTGATTTTGACACATCGACTAAATCGTTCGATCTATTATGATGTTACGATCGTTTATATAAACACGGAAACTCGTTTCGAGTGTTGAGCATTCCGAAAAGACTTCTTCCTTCCGCTTTATATTCGACGCATTGGACCTTGACCCAGAGCCGAGATAGTCACAGGCAGATTGCGCCGCGACGCCTGGCGTCAGTTAACTGTTGCTCGTCGAAGGAATAGCGCCGCACCATTTACGAGTGAGCGTGAAGATCCTGGAGTTTCGCGAAGTTTCTGAAGTTCGCGAAGTTTTGCTGACAGAAATCCGGAGAGTGCTAATGCGTTTCAGCGTTTATTGGTTTTTGTGAATAAGTTGCATATGATACGTGAACTCATCTATGAATAATGGTTGGTGAAAAATTCGATAGTGGAATGAATTATACGTAGCATAATGTTAGGAACAAAGGATTTTCAACTGCACATCAGTGATTCATTGGGGGATACTTCAGTAAAACTATGAATGTCTTTAATACTTTAGATGTCTGAATATGTAATTTTAGCTTCGAAAAATCCACAAGAACACTATAACAATGGTATGCGACTCCCTAGGTCCCGATCGCATTGAATTTTCTCATGTGTAAATTTCACTGGTACAAATATAGACAATTTTCATCGACACAATGAAAATATGACTTCATGACCTTTATAAAACTCAACCTTCAGATGGAAATATGCAGAATTTGGAGAGATTTCTTTCATACTCGAAAAATATTCGAAGTCAATATTCTTTTTTTGGAATAAACTGATGTATAAAAGAGATTATATCAACAGACAAAGGTCAATGAATATAAATATATTATCGGATGATCCATATTTTATATTTCGTTTAGACTAAGTGACAGCAGTATACGTACTGTGAACCTTACTACAAGAAAAAAACCGTTCTCATCTTTATTGTTATACCATTTTTTCATGAAAACTATCCACGTGTTTGACCTTGGATAATCAACACAGTGAAAACAGTAATATCATTTATATTGCATGTCAGCCTAAAATAACTCAAAAGTCAGTTGATAGTGAACTGCAAAGCATATTCTCTGGCACGACAACTTCAGAATCTAGTAGATAAAAACGTATGAAGAATTCATGAAGTTCCGTGCAAACCAACCTTGTTTTCATTTCTATACAGTATATTTCAATTACAGATTGTTTCATGTGAGCTGAACATCCAAAAGAACACGCTGAAATGTAATTTGATTCCAAGTAGATTTATTCTTATACAACTAAAAAAGAATACCGCGATGATTTTCAGATTTGAATCGCAATTCATTAGAATATATTTCTTGTAATATTTCCTGATGAATGGATTCATTCCTGCGGTTCTATTCATACTATATTTATACAATTATTCATTTGAAACTTTGGTTTTGAAAGCCTAGTTTTAGAAAGTAAGTCGAATGTTGTATTCATCAATATTTTGTATAGAATTCCGAAAGATATTCCTGATATGAAAGCCATTTAAATGAATACATTTATAATGAATAATCAATTTTGAAAAATCTCCAATGTGATATGATGTAGGTATAATTATTTTCTAATCCAGAAAAAAGAGATATTACAATGATAAAACCGATCTGGTTTCTTTTTCCGCCTAACAACATTTTTCAAAACAATTTCACTATATCATGCATAAGAATTCCAATAAATTCAGAGCTAAAAACACAACCGAGTTCCTCTCTTTCTTTATCCAAATGGGAATATGTATTTCCATATTTAATATGAAATATTGAAACATGAAATATATCAAATGGCCTAGATAACATCTCTAATTTCTTTACACAATCTTTCTTCTCTCGAACCGAAAAAGGTAAATCTAGCTATGCATTCGTTTAGTATACGAGGATTGAAAGATATGAACTACGAAATGACATTTCATATACCTACTCGAATACGAAATTATTTCCGATAGAAAATTTTGAATATCTTCATGCTATTTTTATTGACAAATATAACAGGAATCCAATAAACGAATCTAGCGTGGCTGAAATTGACAGGAGAGATCATTCAACTGATACGAGAAAAGGAGAATCAAATCGTTTTGGCTGCGAGTTTTGTATTTTATCTTTATAGCATTATATATCAAAAACTCATATTATTTCTATCCAGATTTTTTTCAAAATGGAATGAGCGGTTTTTGAGACATTGAAAAAAATTAGTTAATTTTGAAAATGCTTTTCACAGATTTCTCTGCGGATATTCATCTGCCGCAATGCCAGTATGTGTCTCTTTAATGTTATACGACTCCAAGTTGTGCTCGAAATGATCTGTTTCCAAAACAAATTCACTTCCCCAAATGTTTAGGAACTAATCGATACAATTTCGAGTACACCCGATTTTACAAATCAGTCTTTTTCTCTAATGACGTGCTCGTATGATATTATCCTATAGATGAATAGTACAACAAAAAATATTATTATGATGTAGTTGGAATGAGAAATCTGACGATTGATTAAATGAGCTAGTTTTTGGTGAAATATCATGAATTTTTTGAGAGATCAATCAAACAAAAACATTGCAGTATTGATATGAAATAGTGTATACATTTTATATACTTGAAAAACATGATACCAACAATAATTTGGATATAGCAGAAACTCGAAATTTGTCGGAATATGTCAGTTTTTGTTTGAATTGCTTTTTAAATTCTTGGTGCTTTCTAAATTATTGAGTTTCAAATCTGAATTACATACTAGAATGCCATCTTTTCGACAACACGTTCATTCTAGATATGTGAGCATTCTTCTCAATAATCGATCTTTTGTTTTACTATTCTTACATTTGACTCACTTGAAATTATCGATCAGTTTCATAAAATTTTTATTTTTCAACTAAGAATCCAGAGGATAAAATAAATGTTCTGGCCGTGAACGATTAATGTTCTCTTCACAAACATTCCCAAACTGAAATATCGAGGTCCAATATTGTTCTTTCCTATCGAACTTAGAACGAAAGCTCTGAATGGGTTGCTCGTACTGGAAATTCAACGGAACATATTGAAACGTGTTTCCATCTGAACTCATTTTCATTTCGAGCTGTACTGAATTGCGATTGAATCCTGACGAAAGTTTCTTAATACACCTCCAGGTAATATGATGTATTTTTCAATGAACCACGCAGGTGCGACTGGGTAGGTTTGTGCTAATTAGTGTTAAAATGCACACTATAGAGAAGGGTGCTTCATTTGGATTCACGTGCACTACTTACCGGTACTGAAGCAGTCAAAGTCAATACATTAGTAATTAATGCATAACAAAATATACTGAGATCAAACGAAATATAGTTGATAATGTTCAGATAATCGGTATTTATTGTTTCAATTAGAACACAGAAGGTTGATTAATTGAAACAAAACATTACTATTTGATGTCAAATATTAGAGAAGAACTATTTACTAGCAGGATGTTTGATTCAAGTTATACAGTTCTTTTTATATCATGAAAAGATAGATCCTACCTAGGCTAGGTTACTTCAACAACTTGAATAAATATTCGCACAATCTATGAAATGAAATAATGAGGCAGAGCCATTGTGACTCTTCACAAAAACAATTTTTGGAACCGTACCAATTCGTGAAATGTACACATTTTCCAAACAGTAATAGAAAACACTATTCATGATATTAATCGATTTGAATAGCAATTGTATACGATCTCTCACAAAGTGCATGGATACAATTTAACTTTCAAACCATTTTTTCTGAATGATCTCCTGAAAGTTCATGTTAGAGAGTTAACAGTATTTTTGTGGTAACAACCCCATTGTCTATGATTAGATATAAGAATCTGACTATGAACATTTCAGGGGTCAAAATAAGATAATGACAAATGAGTAATTTCATTGATTTTTCAAATCATAGTAAATTATGATTACGGATGATTTAAATGAAGATGGTCGTATTTATTTCATCCATTTTCCTTGTTTTGAATTTTTTTCACACTTAACGCAGTGTATTTATATTTAAAGCATTGATGTCTGAAGAAATATACAGGGCATCACTCTCAAAGAAAACGAGAGGGTAAAAAAATAACAAGTATGGTGTATCGTTGTATTCCGAATAGATCGAATAACACGCAATTTTTAAAGACAATGTACAGGGGGGGTACCATTTTAACATAAAAAGTGACAAGTACAAGCCTGTCGAAAGCAATAAAGTCATTATGGAGGTACTTTCAATTTCAAAATTATCACATCAAATAAACGAGATATTGTCGTATATATACGATTTGGGACACCTGGTATATCATATTTTCCTGGATCCATCCTTCAACCAAAGCCTGTGCATATAACGCTAGTCCCTTAGTGACGATCAAATCAAGATATATAAATTACTATTTCAGCATCAAGAGAGACAGCGTGTCTACTTTATATTCATTGGGCTGAAAGTTTCCGGTGTTTGTTCTGCGTAATGGAAGTCGAGAAGCGTTGGAATATAAAACGGTAGAATCAGGAAAAACTTACATAATTCAAAACCAGAGAATGCCCATATGAATCGAGGAATGGTCTCACACAACCATGCAGGTGAGTAGCTGTGATAAAACTTAGTTTATAAAGTTTTCAAACCAAATTCAAATTTCAATAGCTGAATATGTCAAAATATATCAGAGTGTAACAAAATCACTTACGAATCTTGAAACTGGGGCACTTTCGAGTTGTGAGGGGTGTCACCATTTTCTTAAGAGTTATTCGCGTAATTGTCTAGGAGTATGATTTATCTTTGACAGTTTGTAATTGTGAACAAAACATACTGTTAGGACTCGAACGGTGAATGAAATCAATGACAGAAATATTATATCTAGCAAAATTATCTGAAATGAATCACAAAACATTAGTATTTTGACAAAGCTGATCGGATCTGATTGGCTGACAAAGTGACAAAGAGAGCAGCCCTGCAGGTGGCGAAACATAACATTGCAATGCTCATGATGTGGAGTAGGACCTACCATGCTCCTCGTCAAATTTTCCAAGAATTCCGCTTTTCTCATATATTCTCATAAGTATCTCTCGTGATATCTCTGTTGTTCTGAATCATATTCAACACGTCTTGCTTCTTTTTTTTTACATTATTCCGTTGAATCGAGAGCTCAGTAACGACTTCCACAACAATCACCGTGAGGCATTGAAATATAGAAACATCTCCAAGGAATAAAATTACGACATGCAGTTGCTTTGGAGCTCGTAAAGGCGTAAAACTGGAAATTACTTTCAAGAGCAAGGTCTGAAATGAAATTAGATTAAAAATTCAGGCACTCTGTGAATTAGACTGCTATCTCAGATTGAGGTTTAGATTGCTTTTCCTACGATCCCCAGTTTATACTCCAAAAGATATCAATTATGTGCGGTAACCTTTTCATGGTTGTCGTCCATTTTTTACTGACAAAGAATACACAGAGTAATATTGTCGGAGAGCTATTCATCTTCCTTTTCATATTCCACGCATATGTTACCCAAAATATGTAAAGGAAATTTCATTTTGTCTCATGAATTTCCGCTCGGTCAGCTGCTCCTAATCATGAAAACATTTCATATTTCTCAAATATTCTCATTCTTGAATTAGGAAACGGTATATTGTATTCTGAGTCAACCTTGAGCTAGAAAAATACGAATGTAAAACTTGTCTGATGTTGTTCTCCATATTTTCTATTTCTAAAACAACAACCCATTTGGTATATTGACTTAATCATGAACAGTAAGGAGATTGTGTGAGATTGAGATGCCTAAAAATTTAAAATTTTTATTTTATGGCAATTGAAACATGCCTATATTGCCCTACTATTGTTCGGGAAGAGATCTGTGACATATTTGATGAAAATTCAATATCACAAGTGCGAAATTGTTAGTATCAAGTTCAACATTGTAAAAAACAAATCGCAAGCACTAATTTTGTTGAGAGCACTTCTCACCGTAGCCAAATCTGATTAACATCAATGATTTTCCTTTGGTACAGCTCTGTGAATTGTATTTTCTTGTCGAGACTCATTCAATTCTTCTTCAGAAACTTAATTACCATCACATATAGAATTATTTGAAAATTCTCAGTGAATGTCTGAGAAATTTACATTTTCAACTCGAATCATAAAGCATAAAGCAACATGTATCTTCTTTTTTTTAATGGTATCGCTGAAAACTAACATCTGACGGTTGGCGTGCTAAACATATCCATAATATGGATATTCAGGCTATTAGTCATTTCCAGAAAACTGGAATCAGCGCATATTCTGACAAGCTGTCACTGCTCTCTTCGTTAATCAAATAGACCATACTAATCCGGTGTTGTATTCTTGATAGCTTAAATGCAGATGGATATTATGAATGATCATCAGCTGTATGCTCATATCACTCAACAGGAGCCCACGTTGTATTATTCAATGCCATAGAAATTGAACTCGTATACGTCAGAACTCGAATGTAGATAAAGAGTTTTGTTTACTTTCTGTAGTTATCGCAATGAATAGTATGGATGTTATTTGCTCTTAGAATTTACAGAGATATAAAGGATAACGAAAATATGTGGAACCTGGATTTTATGGCATTGAGTTAGGTACCATTTGTCCTTCTAGGTCAAATATGATGACTAATGTTATACACTTTCGGTAATGATGTATTGTGATTTAATGGGAGCGTATAGAATAGCCTGCTGAAAATTGAGACATCATTATGAACTTGACGAACTGGTGGGATGAGAAAATCGCTGCTTATATGTATGATATGCACAGATTGTATTTATGAATAAATAAATTAATAACATTAAGTCAACTTGTATTCAGCTCTTTTATATTCAACTGAACAAGTAAAATAGATTAATCGATGCCTCTCTGAGGATGAACATAACAACAAACAATTCAGCATTTTACTGTGTATCTCCTACATATATCATTAAATGTATCAATAAAAATATCATTAAGGCATATATTCCTTTAGTGCTTTATAATTGATCAAACATTCGATTGACTAATGAAGAAACTCGCCCGATATTATCAATATCAATCATATAATATGGATGTATACAACTCTAGAAAGTAAGATGACCGCCAATCATATATTTACTCGATTTGAGCTTCATAGTTTCAAGAATCTCCAAAACAGGTATATAACAAACTGAAACGTAAATAACCCTGAGTATGTTCAGTCAAGTCGTTTATGGAAAGTTTTGACTTAAATGGGCTCAAGTAGGTACCATGTGGGATTCATGGGCTAGAAGTGCATAACAAACTATCAAACTAAATTGTTTTCGAATAAAAAGATGACTTCTGTCGGTTCCAACTGAGAATAATTCAGAGGTCGGTTTCAATAGACTCTTTTGCATGTCAGTATAAATCATATCGACCTGTGTATGTGAAACATCTAAGAAACATTATCTACTTGACTAACCTCCGACATATCCAACTATTTTCAAGATATTCATTATTGATATATCAATTCATTCTCATGCTGCATTCGTGGATAATGTAAGTGGATTCTGTTGTGCCTATAAAATATATATACTGAGCACATTCAAGGTTATATACCCATTAGGAAATTCAAAGTGTCATACCAAAATGGCTGCCTTAAATTCACAAAGAAAGTCTATTATTTATCAAGGAAATAGAGAATGAAGGTTTTAATTATTTAGTAGTATTCGAGTGCGGTTTTATTCACTGTTTTAAGAATTTATGACAGCACAGTGAGAGATGAAATAGGTCCCAGGGATATTTTCGTATATGTCTTCAGGTGATTATCATTGACTCTGTATTCTTCATTGTCAGCATCCTTAAGATTGCTCATAAATATTCATGTATTATTTGAATCACCTCAACAGTACTTTTGAATAATGAATACGAATTCAATTTGGGGATATTTCAAGGTAATCCTCAATCACCTCAATTTCTCTTATCCTGGAAAAATGATGAAAAATACAGAGGCCTTTATGATATTTTCCTTCATAACTGTAAATGATTTGCACAGCTTTCCTTATCTCTTTAATTAAATTTGCCCCAAATTTCTCGAACAAATCTCAGTCATTACATAAGTGGATTCCTCGATTTGAGAAATGGGGCTTCTCAGTACCAAATCGTTATCATAACGTTACCCACTAAAGTAATGTATGATATTTGTTCTCTTTGTTCCGCGATGCTTTGCAGTGTACGACAGAGATATTATCAACAGAGAGAGCATAATCTCTGGAAATAGAAACATCCTTAATTTTGGAAAGAGTTCCTGATTTTTCTCATAATCATTGTTACATTGAATCATTGTTGTTTCAAAATAATATGAATGTCAAACAGGCCCATTGAAAGTCAAATATTCATCATTCTGAGCAAAAGTCTATTATGTTGACGAATTCTGGTTCTCTATGAATAATCCCAAAATGAATAATGACGAATGAAAATATCGACTATCCGATTGTCAAAAGGAATATTTTTCAGGCATCGCTATTCTCTCTATTTCACTCAGTTTATATCCACTCTGGAATTGATTTCATTGCTCATTCCTATATCTTCATCTCATATCTAATATCTATTTACACTTATAAAATCTGTAAAAAGAGTGTTGCAGATATAAATGTATATTTATATCCACGTATTCATCTATCGACAGATACATGTTGTATTGATATCATTTCCAAAATTTCGAGTTAAATCAACTGTCGAAACGAAATTTATGATTTATAATTCCCATAGCTGGATATCGTTCGACCACTTTGTGAGGTTTCCAATTCAGAAGATATCGATCCTGAAATATTCTATATTTCTTCTCTTTGTGGTATTCGAAAAGCGTACTTCAATGTATAATTATAAAGATTATGACAACAGCATTCTCCCTCAAAATCTGAAATTTGTAGTTCTGAAATCGATCGTTTTTTCCAGGCTATTGGAGAATTAGTGCTGCAGTTATTTCCGCAGAAATTCACTGCCAAACACGCGATTCATGTTTCATAATACATATTTCATTGGAAATTTCTAAAATATCATATAAACGAAGTTACTCATTCAAAAGTAAGATATTCTGGATAATCTATCTATCTATCTAAAATGTGATATTTTGGCATTCCATCAAATTTTCGTCAGTGTGGTTGCCATCATTCATGAATTTTGTTTCAGAAGTATTTCTAGAGTGGAAGTTATCAATAGACATTATAGTTTGATATATCATTATTGAAATATTGAAATATTTTGAATCATATCAGAGACGACAAGAAAGTTTAATCCAAGAATAGTATAAATTATGGTAAATCGAACCATAATGACCAGATTGATGGAAGTATTTCGTATTGAAGGCACCATCCGTTAATGCAAAATTTTATTGAAGATTGTAACATAAATGTTTTCAAAATGTTACTGAAGATCATGTTTCATATTGAATATTAAATGGTGTTCATCAATATTGTTATTTATATTCATCGATTATGTGTGTAGTGATGTGTTGAGATAAACCTAAAATCGATTGGATATTTATTCACGTTATGTGTGATATACAATTGGTGTTTGAGAAATATTCAATTTGAACCATAGTAATAAAGGAATGCTACGAAACTCTCCAGATGGAATACGTCTGGAGAATTTTCCATTAGTAAATTGAATGAATTTCTGACGCTGTGAGAGTGACACTTGGCGCGAATTTCAATATTTCTAGGAATTCTTCGAAAGTACTCCAAGTTCAACCTTAATATAGGACTTCAGTAAGGCTACAAAACATATGGTACAGAGTGTGAAAGACTTTGTGGAATCACAATGCTTCCTCTGAGTTAGATTCACTAGCTCTTTACTATGATCACCAAGCTTGGTATACAAAATGGGACAATGGGATGAGCTGTACAAAACTTTTGAAATAAAAAAGATATTCTTGGAATATAAAGATGACAAAAAAATGTATTTTCACAGTAATTATAATTTCATGAATAAAATGAATAATTATTTCGCATCACCTTGTGGGGGCGACCCCGCCTATTAGTCAACTCTAGTTACGCCAATGCTTGAGGTCACTATGGTCAAAGCTGATAATCTCTGATATCATTCAGGCGTACCCTATTCAATCATTAATATTACTTTGGGTCGTGTGAAGGTAATCCAACAGTTATCGACCTGAAACCCCAATAATATAACATAATATACAGGGTGATTGACCTAACTAATTCATTAGAAGTTTATAAAGAACCAACAGAGATATCAAGTTGAAATTTTGGTGGCAGCTACAGCTCAATGTGATCTATTTTAGGGATTCTCTAGAGCCGAAAAATGTGTTTGAGATACCTCTGAGGAAAGGCCACAAAAAATCAGCCTTATACACGCTTCAGTTAATACTCAAAATTAGAGCTCTCAACTCATGCTGGTCTTCTGCAGATTTGGAGTATCCAGGGAGACAACAGCTAAGAGAACAGTAATTTATCATAATTTCACGTTTTCAGTGAACTCGGAATGCACAATGTGGCCGCACAATCCATTACTACGCTCAACTCGAAATCCCATTTGGCGTGATTAACTGACCTAGCCGGGTCTTGTAGGGCAAGGTTGCTCGTAAAAACTTTGTCGATGTCTTTGATGGAGATTTCCAGATTTACGAGCTTCAACGTCTAACAAAATTGTACGCTACAGTATACAGTATATACAGATTTTTTTATTGTACACAACCCAGTAGCTTGGAGAGAGGGAAGATGAATAAAACATGTTACAAGAGCATGAATAACATAACAATATCTGAAGAATCATTGTTGCAGGAAAATACTTCATATCTATCTCAGGCGGAATCATAATACAGGCCTATATTTTTTTCATCAAAGAGTATTAGGGTGTGCTAACCACGAAATCGTGTTTGGTTTTTCAAGAAAAGTGTAATCGATATTTTTCAAAGACACTGCTAAAAAGACTGAAGAAATATTAATCGAAACTATATTCAGTACAAAACTATTCTGCAGAATATAAATAGGAATAATGCAGTATAATCTATGTCAGACAAATCGTTGTTTTTTTACTAAAATGAAAAATAGTTCTCTTTTACCTGAAAACTACGTTTCGTAATTTTCCTTCTGTTGATTTTTGTGACCGAGTTCCTCTCCGAAGTCCAACAGTGATCAGCCATCATTCTGATATCCTATCCTCCTTGGTAACATTACCCCATCTTTCCTGTCTTGAAAATTCGCTTCATGTTCCTCAATGACAGCTCCAAGATTTACGGGAAAAAAGTTTACGTCGGAATCCAGAAAGTGAAGTTTCACGGTCATATTGCATCTCATCATGTTGGCTACAATTTCTTTGTTGTTCAAGATTCGATTTTAGAGGTACAGATCGGTACATTAGGATACTGAATAAATAGTATGTTCATTTTCGAACCCTTGACATCGCAGGAACAAAATAGTCGTCCTCATGGTTTATGTTCCCTCCTATACCATAGGAATACCAAAGGATAAAGAGCTACGACTACCTCTAATCGATTTCCTCAGTAATTCGTCGTACTAAGCAGCACACTGTGTGGAGCGCAAGGTTTGTCTTGATCACCAAGCTCTACACCGAAGCAAGATTTTTTGATATATTCGAAAGATACAAAAATGAAAAAGTTTTGCCATTGAAAAGAAATGGAAATAATATTGTATCAAAATATTTGCTATCGATGTTCCAATTATTCCAAAGAAATAATTTCAAAACAATTTAGGTAATATCAATAAACCTTGTCGCAATTTAACCAACTTGTAGAACTCAAAAAACAAAGATCCTGTATTAACAAATCCGAAGGCTAGCAATACCTTATCATTTAGAATGACTTAAGTAGACGAATTGTTGTGAGCGAAAACCATCATTTAACTCACCTTCACCAATATCAAAATCTCCACTTCAAATGTAAATGTTGAATTTCAATTTTCATGGAAAATCCCTAAACAGGAACTGCATGTTGATTCTGTTATAGAGAATACATTCGAAATATCCATGAGAGAATCAATTTATAGAGATAGAATCACAGTTTTCTAATATTTACCTTACTCTCAGCAGATTTGCAGCGTAAACTCAATAATTGTTTGAGTTCATACAAAATATACTGATTATAATCAAGTGTCTTACATCCTGCACCCATTACTTCTTGCTGCCATGTAAAGATTATTACTTTCTGTGACAATGAAAATATTGAATTATTTTCACGAGTTATTGTCTGTTACGCTTACGTCAAATCGATGAAATGAGCTTTTCCTGAAATCAATTCGAGTTATTTGAACACTCGGATCTTTATGAACGCCATTTGGCGGTTAATAGACTAACAACAGCCCATTCTAAGAGGAAAAATGAACTACCCTATTATGAGCAAGACATATTTTCACCAAATTTTGTCTGATGAAAATTAGTACTCCGAGCATGATACTACATTCCAATATTTTGGTATTAAAGTTTATGACCTTTTTTCAGAAGCAACGTCGCGAGTTGGGTTTGAAGCGATTTTGGTCAACTGTGAAGTCTTCCAACAGCAGTTCTGGATCCCAATGCGAACATGGAGAAGATTCTCCATCAGAAGAAACCAAACAACCGCATTGTTCGTTACCATTACTCCAAGTAAAAAACACTTTTGAAACGATAATATTCAAATGTCTCAATCGATAAAGACTATGTTTCAATTCATTCATTAGGAAGTAAAGTACAGTAAAGTATCGAGAATATTACAAATTCTCCTCGAATGAAGAAGGAATGTCGATATGCTCAGCAAATGGCTAAGAAGTTGCTTAAGAAAAAGATAGCGTCTCTTTTGATCACGTGGAATTATATAATTGCCAAGATATCTTCTTTTCGATACTGTGAATCGATTATTGTTTGTAATATTTTCTGTTGACGAACTGGTTTACCAGTAGATAGACCAAAACTTTGGATATGTCTTCAATCTCGTCTCAAAGCTGAAACTTTCAAAAAAATAAGTAACTCGAGCCCAAAGAGATTGATCAGAATATCTTTCTGGGTGAAATGAAGACACTGAGAACATGATCTCCCTTTCTATGTTTGAACTCATTGAATTATTGAATTCTTCAGGTCTGGCCTAGTTCAGATTCTCCAAGAGGTGAAGCTGATGGCCAAAGCTTCGTGTTTCCCTCTTACGCGGAAGAATCCACCTCCCAGTTCTCCATGTGTCTGGAGAACACCGTGCACAACGACTCCGGGATAGACTCCAATCAGGTGTCTCCCTTACCATCGACAGCAGGTACTTCCACGTCCCCCATGCAATCTCCTACGCCTAGTGTACGCCGCATGAGTAGCGCTCTTCTGCATCCCGACCATGCCAGATTCCTGAGGCTGCATCCGACCGTTTCACCTACGCACAGCTCAACAGAAGACTTATCAGACTTATCTCCTAGCAATAACTACGTGATATCGCCTTCGTCGTCAACAACCTCGTCCCTCACCTCCATAGCAGCTGCTGTAGCAGTCAGCGCTTCCAAAGGTAGCGACAGTTCGGACAGCAGGAGGAGGTCGAGCACGATGACTGCTAGATACTCCATCTTCGATGCCCTGGACCTGGAATACGCTTTGCTGAGAGCGGCTGCGAGAGGCAGCGTTGGACCCTATTCGTTGAGCGAGAGCTTGCATAAGCTGACCTTCACACAAAGTCTAGCTTTTCCTGCGCTGGCAAGAGGTTTGGCTGGGAAGAGGAGTAGATCCCAGCAGTGTCACAATCGCAGACCTTTGGATCCCAATGAAAGTGGATTGAACACTTTTGCTAAGCTGGTGACTGCTTTGGTGCTGGTACTGATCAGCGTTCTGGTTTTCGCGGTGGTTTATAAATTTGTGAGGACGTGAGGTTTGCTCTTGGCTCCTATCGGAGCTAAGCAAGGGAATTTTGCATTAAGGAACTCTAGTGACTTGATAGACGCTGCAAGGAATGCGGTAGAGGCTAATTGAGAGTTAATACTCGAAAATTTCTTCTGTGATTTCACACCTGTATGATCTCTTATCGCCTATTTATGCTTTCTTCAGTTGTTGTTATAATGTGGTTTATTCTGAAGAATCGGAGTCTGAGTAACCATCAGGAGATGCTCCCTGTACTCTGATTCAAACATATGATGACATTATCATGACCAACTCACTAGTTAATTTTTTTTCTCAATATAAAGAGTATTCTTCAGATGCATGCTCACATTGAATTATATCACTCTTTACTTTATTATAATATTTTGTATTCAAACTTTTTATGGTATCCATTTTATATCTTCAAATCGATATTTCGTATATTTTTCTCAGAAATATCTCCTTTCTACAAGGGGTATCGTTATCGTTGATATAATATTCATAAGTATTTTTAATTATTGAAGAAGGTAATCATAAGTCATGTCTCCCAAAATATATACTTATCATAGTTACATGATCGAAACTTCATAGATGTCAAACATATTTCCATCACAATATCAAAGATGAGAATTACAAACAATATGTTTCGCGTAATTCAATTTTTATGGTGTATTTTTGATTTGGAATCGTAGAATAAGATTTTTTTTGTGCAAAAATATACTGAAGAATATGAAACAACATTACATTGAAATACCACTCATATTCGAATAAAAATGATATCCTTCTGAACTAGTATCTGAATAATACTGTGAAAAAATGTGCCCTAATATACAGGGTGAATCATGATCACTTGACAAGATCAAATTTTTGAAAAATTCTGAAAATTTCCATGGTGACTGCAACTGATGATTGCTAACATATTTTCGAGATTTCTTGTGGAATTTTTGACATAGAGATAATTTTCATACAAGAGGACCATCGGATCTAACATTTCGAATCGAAATAAAGTATAAAGTGTCCTATTTCGAATGAGCAAGTTGTAATCAACTTCCAGTAGTTTTCAACTTGAAAATATTTTGTTCTTAGTCTTATCATCGAATTCAATGATTTTTCTAGAAGATAATTAATTTTGTAGAGCTCGTGAGTTCTTCATGATGTACCCTGTATGTATGGATCCTGTCGAAAAATAAGTCATTAAAAGATAATTTTGTAACTCGAGTTTTTTTTTAGGAGAAATGTACACACACCTACTCACATCGCAATTTTTATTTTCCACCGATTCAGTTTGATAAATCTACAGTTCTATAAAAAAACTCCAAAAAACAAATATTCCAATTAAAATAGTCAAGTTCATACGAGGATACTTCACATATGATCATTTTGAGGAAAAAATTCAACAATTATACATTTTTAATCATTCGGTATACTTGATTGATTCAACTGAAAATATATTTTACAAAAATATTTAGGCCTCACTAATGAATATATTTCGTGATTTAGAAAATATTCTATAAGCTTTTATTCATTAAACAGAGAAAATCCATAATGAGTATTCCATCATTAGTATTCTATATTCAACTTTACAATGAATAACCCTGGTTCATTTTAGGTGAGTAAATCTTCGATATGTCGCTAAAATTCCATTCCAAACCAACCATTTCGATATACAGGGTGTATCTCGAGGAGTCAATTTAGGTATGTCAAATGATGAGTCTGAATCAAAATTACAATCTTTTGACTAATTTAACATCTCTCAATATGATTGTGAATATATCTGTAACAGAATTGAAGTCATCACTATTCCTAACCATGAGTTAGGAGTTCAATTTCATCAATCGAAAGTAGGTAGAATGTTTATTAAATTTTCGTTTATAAAGATTAACTCTCATGAATCAAATCACAAGGTTTACACCCTGTATTGTATGAAAGAATCAATTTGATTCACTCATCTATGCGTGTATAAAACTATAACAAAGAAAACACTTGGACAAATATTCAGCTAAACGCTACTACCTAATGATTGTTATACTCTTTGTTACGTTTTCTTACACTTACATTTTATAGACAGAATTGAGTTAATTGATCTAACGTAAATATACATTGTGGATGTATCAAGGACAATAAAGGAAAATATAGTCAAAATCATAAAAGACGCATCACATTTGTAGTTCTTTTGGGAATTTAATTGATACCATGATTGATACCAATTCGTTGAGTTTTGACCACCAGCATATAGCAATACCCAGAACTTGATAATATGATACATTCTGAGAGTCGTTGTAGAGACAATAGCCATGGAGAAGTACAGTAATTTTGAAGGTTTCATTGTAAAATTGCACTAGTCATGGCCTTTTCTTTACTATAGCTCATAAGAGAGATATTGTTGTATGTTAAATCTTACAATTATGTGATGACTGTCACATTTGAATCATTGTAAAATCTGTAATATTCTCATCATGACCACTGTCATATGACTTCTGAAATATGAATGAGTCACGGTCTCATATACAGGTCTGGTAGACAAACAATGAGGAAAATTTTGTAGTTGCCGTATTTCGCAACCTGCAGTGCTGCCCTCTCTCTGTTACTTTGTCAGCCAATCACAAATCAGACCAGATTTATTTGACAGCATATCGCAAGGAATAATATTTTTGTCGTTGATTTCATTCACTATTCAAGTTCAACTAACTGTTTGTTTCGTTTACAATTACGATGTGAACTGCCAAAGATTAATCATACCCTAAGACTCCTAGCAAATAAGAGTGGCAAATTATTTTTCAAAAATGGGGACACCCCCCACCACCCAAAAGTGTCTTAGTTTTCAAACCTGTATGTGAGACTGTAGTATGAGCTCAACAAAATGACTAGTTTATTGAGCAAAACTCGTAGATCCCCAAGCATTTGTCCAAAATCAAAAGTTAGGCACCTGCTACTAATCTCCATGTTGAGAGCATATTCTTCCTATACAATATTGAGCTCTCTTCACCATCTTCATCACCCTTGCCCTCGACAGTTGGCTGGAATACGAGTATCGATTCTCTTACGTATCGATTTGGCTGAGCAACAGAGTAGACTCCGTAGAGTCCTTTGGCTCCACCTCTTTCGGTAACAACACCTGATCCGGTGCCATCTCTGATTCGGAAGCGAAAACGTCATCGTCCAGCTTTTCAGAGCATTCGATAACGGTTTTCTCGTCAGATTTTGAGGTCGGACTATCATGGGACTCGTCTTCTTCGTTGACAGTTTCCATGTATGACATGCCCATAATCGGCGATACCGGTTCGGTGGATTGGGTTACTTTTCCTGCTTTGCCCAGATAGTAGGTCATGAGTTGGCCTTTTCCCTTCACAGTTACCAGGCCACGCTGCTCAAAATGGTAGCCGAAGTGTTGAAGGATTTCGCAGGTTTCTTCGGTTACCTGAAATACATGAGATAACATTGATAGACTTGTTAATTCCATGACCTTCGCAATTTTATAACCATTGAGGGTGCTGTATTACATAAACAAAGTCGAAAGAAGTACACTCATACCTTGCTTTATGGTGAAGATAATTTTCACGAAGATTGGCCGCAAAGCAGAAAGGAATCAGTTATTCTAATACAAATTTATACAAATTCAAAGGGACCGGTTCCAAATTTGTTTTAACATTCAAAATGCATTATATATTCTCGTTATATTCGAATCAAAACTACATACACAACAAGTTCATGTATTGGTACATAAAATAACAACCTACCTCAAAATTCAACAACGATCAATGAATAAAAATAAAACAACTTCATGTTACATGGAATATTTTTAAGTTTTTTTTTATCCATACATATTTTTTAAGGCTTGATTCTGTAAATAATGAAGAAATGGTAACCTTCAGATCGTGAACAAGAGGCAATAAAAAATAGTGTGCATCGAGATTGCGCTCAATTTAAGCCGTTATAGCGAAATGCCGTATGAAGAGCAGCCGTATAGCGAGATATGAGTGATATGTTTCAATTTTTTATTTCACATAATCCATTGTATTTGTTATGATCTGAAATTTTTTGTGATTCAGGTTTACATTAAATTGATAGTAAATGCTTGAAATATCAAACACTCGATTTATATAGCAGAAATCAATACCAAACTGACGATTCGGGGATTTGATTGGAGTTCAACTTCAGATTTACTGTTTCAGTAATTGTCATGGTATATTCAACATGATTCATAATTTGACCAGTGTTTTTCAGTTTGAGTTAGTTGAAAAAATTAATTCCAGAGATCAATCTTCAATGAAAATAATATTCAGTGTTGGTTGGTTAGGTTAAACTAAATTACCTGAATGCATCCAGCTTTACCGGTACTCTCCATCCTGGAAGCTACATTGACAGTGTTGCCCCAGATGTCATAATGGGGTTTCCTGGCTCCGATGACGCCTGCTGTTATAGGCCCGTGGTTTATGCCTACTTTGAGTACGAAATGATTGAATGATTGTTCGTTGATACTCTGAAGAGCTTTCATTAGTTCCAGAGCAAAGTCCACTAAGAGGGCTAAGTGAGACCATCTAACTGAGACAGGATCCTCAGGCTACGAACGAAAGTCAATGTGAAGTATCGTCAAAAATGATCCTACATTAGTGGTCGTCAACCTGTCGATCTCGAGCTACCGGTAGCTTGTGGAGGGAATTCTGGTAGCTCTCACAACGATTTCAATTTTAAAAATACAAATTACAAAAATCTTCTGAAAATTTCACAAAAGAACCTATTTTTTATATTATTAAACATAAATAACGGCAACGTTAAACGTTACGATGAAGTAGCTCAACACATTGAAGAGGTTGACGACCACTGGCCTACATTACCACTGACCTTGATTTGTCTCGTAGGGTTCAGGCCACTGGCTGCCATGTAAGTTGAGCTTATCGTTTTGATTTTAATCACATCTTGAAATTGGGGTAACTCCAGGAGCTGAAAATTGTGTAATGAGTGCATTGTCATAATTCGAAATTGTTTACATACTGCATCAAAATCCGAGATTACTTCATTCAAAAACCTGAGGCACTCCAGTCCTTGATTGTTTACAGTTTCTTCTGAATAAAAATCTAGAGCAGAGAGGTAGATGATTTCGAAGAATTTGTATACATTATTCCTCACCTGAAAAGTTTGGCATTGATGCGAAAAGTACTCCGACCTCTGCATAACTCTGAGAATACAATTCATCATGTTTCCGTTTCCTGTTTCCCATAAAATGGGCAGCTACGTGTGGTGGTAAAATATTGTAAACCAAAGCTTCATTTCTTCGTCTCATATCTTCAGCACATTCTCTCTGTTCTTCCACTTCACATCTCCAAAGAAAAAGAACTCTCGCGACTTTCTCCATCTATGGAATGATATTCGAACAGTGATTTGATTCGGAAAACTTACCGAAAAAAATAATACGTACGTGCCTAGCCAGAAAAGCTAATGCCAGAGTAACAGTCAGAAGGAGTCCTGATAAAGTGTATTTGCCTTGAGTCAAACTACAACACAGCATGTTTTCTCTACTGAAATTGAATAAATACGTTATCTCACCTAGTCCAGTGCTTCATGAGCTCTTCACAATTCAAGTCAGAGGCGAGGATGAATATGTTGACTAAACATTGAGCCCCTGCTAATAGTAACATAAGAAAACTCTTCCAAAGGTAGGAGAGACATGCCGGCATTGATGATGCAATTAGAATAAGAACAGTGAAATAACTGAAGTAAGATGGATACAAACAAGACGCGTCAAGGTCCATAGTAGTCGAACAGTTTTCAGACTGTTTCTTCAAATGAACGCAAGAAACCTAAAATTATCATTACTTGGAGAGATTGTAAGAGCAGAATGTGTGTTGACTCACTGAGTCTATGATGTTGACAGCTCCTATAAGAATAACACAACAGGTTGATAGTATTCTTCTTATCAACATAGATTCCTTGAAGGTCTTCCAACACTTTGACTACAAAGATGAGGAATGAAACAATAGTATAATCAGATCATATGTTCCTCACCATTCCTGGAAATTCTTCTGCTATAGCTACCATTATTAATATGAAGAATATAACGTTCTCTACACAGTACGTGATATCTATCGTCAAATCGCTGCAATCAGAAACATCAATAAAATTCAACTAAGAATAATAGTAGAAAAATACCTTGGTAGTACTATAACTATAGTAGCACCTACTGCTAATCTCACGATCAAAAACATGAGTAACGTGAAACTGGAAAAAGATTCTATATGCCTGTGGTATGATTTCTCTTTCTGAGGGTCTATAAATGCGAGATTTAATAACTTCGTGTTCTTGGATAATTCCCTAGAAACAAAATGAATTGAACCCTGAAAGCTAAGCGATGAACATTATTCTTTACTTATGACCATCACGGCTCACTAATTCCTTCCTCAATCTTATTTTGAAATCTGCGGAATCTTGCCTTGACCTTTCATCACAACGTTCCTGGAACAATTAAAATTATGTTCGTGTTTAAACTCAACTTAAGATGTTCCAGTTCTCACATGTACTTCTTCTTCTTTCGTTTCTGAGCCAATTTCAGCAATCACGCAGCTGTCTTCTTCTGGTTGAATGCTTCCACCATTTTGGACTTCTTGAATTGTTGGTTGGAACTACAGAATAATTAATGTTCAAGTAGGATTTAATACTAGATGAATTAAGTCTTCACTTGATCGATGCATTTTTATACTAGATAAGTAAATACCGAAGAACATAAGTACTAATCCTCACTGAATAACTGAATGATTCTTATTGGTGTCATATTAATTTTGACTCTCGATAATACTATTTTTTGAAATAGGTTCAATCACCAGTGATACTTGAAAAATGGACAACCTGTATATTATGGAATGATTTTCAGTAATTCAATGTTCATTCACTACATTCTGAAATACTTACTGGTTTGAGTACTTTCACTATGAAAAACGTCTTCAATCCAGCTATTCTCAATGATTCGTCCCTTTTTTCTCCATATCCAGGCTCAACTTCAAATTCTCCATCCAGAAAGGAAAGCGTAGAATCAGAAATGTGCACTCTCCTGAAACATCGGAGGAGGAATTTTATTTATTGTCGGAAACTCATACTGTCAAGAATTTTTTAATGGAATACTGTAGGTATTCAGAATTTTAAGGTGATATAAAAACTGCTGAATTTTCATGGAAAGATTTTCATTTTATTACTCATATTGTGATATGAAAGATCTTTCATCGTGTTGTGAGTGAATGTGACTGTCTGTTATTATACGAGTACTTATTGATTCCTCATTAAAATGATGCTTTGAAGAAGACTGTTGTTGAGACCCAAGGTTCTGTGAAAAAATCCAAATTGTTGTGGAGGAAAGCAACGCTGAAAGAATAATTCATGGACATAAACGTAATCCCAAGAAAATATTGACATCTGAAGAAACTAATTTCCATATTTTACTCCACTGCCACGTTCATTGTTATCAACGCCGATAACATTCTAAAATTTTATTCACAGCCGCCTTTTTTGTAGTTGTATTCTATAAAACCTAATATTGACAACATTTTAACATTTTCCATCTATAATTTCAATAAAGTGAATTGGAAGATTCGTTGACATTAAAATTTCAAGCATACTGATATTAGAGTCAGTTGAAAATGTCTCTAACTATTAGTATAATGAATTTGTTCGAGAAAAATTGTGAATCGACTGCTCATAAATTGAGAGTAGGCTTAACAATTACTAGTTGTCATCATAGGAAACAAAACCAAGGCATTCAGTTCACCTGAACTGAACTTTTCTCATAATTTTCAGGATGTCATGATCTCTCCTGTCGATTATGTGAATTTTTCTCCAGGAAATAATTGGATGATTTTTTCAAAAAATTAAGTTACATCTGCCAATAACTTCTACTCATTTCTGAAGTCATCTTCGCTCGTATGAATCAATTCCAAATTCAATTTCAACTAGCGGATTCGGAAGTACATATAAATTGTTCCTAATCCTGTTGTAATTATTGATATTACTAATCAATATTATATGGAAACACAGTTTCTAGACTGTGAGATATAATGAAGCTATCAATATTATATCTCTATCAAAGACTCAATAAAGCTAGCAAACGTCATGTCGATTTTGATGTATTGGTTCTTTGTTAGCGTCTGTATTATATTACATAACGCAACAGTTATTTATTGGCTCATAAATGGGAGTTGGCAGTTAGGAAAAGTGATTCAAAAATTTGATAGATCATTCTGAAAGTGCAGTGACCTAAATGTTAATCATAAAATATTTTTTTATTTTTATCCACACCCCAAACAATAATCTCGTACTGGATCGTGTTGATTTTCTTCTTCTAAACAAATTGCGAGAACAGCTCATCTGTGCATAAATCTCTCCCATGCACTCTACGCAAAGGAAATTGTGTTCAGTTTGAATCTAATTCATCGCTACATGAGGAATCCGAGAGAGACTGATGCATTTATTCATGATCAGATAATGAAACAGCCTGCTCTTCTTCATTCGCCAGTTCTCCCTTATCTCTCCATCCAGCACTGAAAGGAATTGAATACAGGATGCATCGGTGAAAGCTCCGTTTTCATTAAGTCAATCCATTTTCACCGTTACAGGATTATTGTGGAATAATGCGTTTTTTTAAACGATTTGAAAATCAAGGAATGAAATAGTTTTGATCGTCAGTATGGAGAGAAGAAATTGAAAATACTCAAGAACAATCTCACAATGATGGGAATAGGAAAAAATATTCCCAGATGAAAAAATTCTGTTCTATCATTTAGTTCGCCATATCCGGAAATCATGATTCAAAAAATTAACCACATTGTCTCTCAATTGTATATGTTGTGATAGGATTTTCTTGGGCAAAATTGCAATATCGCTCGGATAATAATCAATATTTCATAAATTTATCAGTGATTCATGCAGATATTGAGATTATACCCAAATCATGGCATTTGATGAAAATCGTGATCTTTGTATGATTAATATTCAGTTCGAATCATTTCATTGAATTGATTGATCAAATAAAGTTATTTTTCTGTCAAGTTGTCAATATGCTTGATTCATCACCGCAAAGTATACGTTCATTATTCAGGCCCCATCATTTGGAATATTTGCGTTTCATGTGAAAATTCTGTTAGGTATTCCAACTCAGTTCGTTATTTCGATATCGATTTTCAGGAAAGTACATTCACAGTTGTGAATGACCCAATAGTCGACGTGGCATGTCTGTCAATATATAGTCAATTCATTTGATTAAAGTCTTACTGGAAGGGAATTCTGCCGAGAAAATTGAAATGATAATAATTTTTTGAACATTAATGGGAAAAAAAATCACGGTTGATATGGAAAGTATATAAATAAATTTCATGGATATCTGGAAGAAATAAATTCACATAATTCAGGATACGTAAAAACTCAGTCTCCAACGATCTATCGATTTCGCAAGTTATGTTCAGAAAATAATCTTAGTCGAGATTCACTAATATAAAAATAAGTTAATTTCAATTTCCAAATACACACAGACGAAAAAAAATTGTATCCTGCTTCAAAGATTATTTTTACATCAGTAACATACCCACAATCCTGAGAAAACAACATTTCAACAGACAGTCGTAGCCAGAAACGAGAACTTTCCCTATGAGCTCACTGCAATCTACAACCAACCATAATGTGCCACAGTTTAGTGTGGCCTTAAGTTTCATGGACAGTTCACTAGCTCACCGATAGCAATAGTCCATTCATTTAAGCAATCATAGTTGTTACAACTGTCTAGAAAGTGCGGCATGCAGGAAGTTAGATTGAGTTTATCCTTTCGTGGAATGTTTTCGATTTATAACATGGATAAACAAAATTATGACTGTGGATATCCGTTAAACCGTTTCGGTATAAGTGAAAATTTCAACTAGAATCGAGAAATTCTATGAGCAGATCAAATATTCCTCCACAAAATGAGCGGAGTCTTTATTGATGACTAAACTAAATGTTCCCAGCTGTCTCAACCAATCTGAAGTTCAGAGGATAACAGGATACTTTTTATTTTGCAATAATGACATTGAAAGATAAACAAATCTGTCCTTCCTTGAATAAATATACTATAGTTGCAAGCTCTTAACAAATTTGAGGGGGAAAATTTAAGGTATGTGTTTCTGTGAGCAATTTTGCTATTTTTGGTATGCTCTCCCAAAGAAATTTCGTATACCAGGATGAAAGGAGTACCATGTCCTTCAATTTCAAGAAAATTACAGTAGAATTTTCAATATTGAATAGATTGTTCAGGTGCCACCAAACAATTTTGAAAGCTTATATGAATTCATTCGACCACCATTTTCTGATGATGTGTTCCTGATTTTCGGATGATTTCTACGGTATAAACTCACCCTGCTAAGCCACTACTCTCCATCTTATTCGCCAACTCCACGTCCTTGGAATAGACGTCGAATTGCCATTGTCGTTGGCCGAGTACTCCTGCCAAAACGGCGCCTGTGTGAATTCCAACTCGCATATCTACAGGGGAATTCGCTGTTTGCTGGACGTACCTGCAAAATGGTAGTGTAAAATTGAGCTGAAATAGTATCATTGAAAAGTCTATGTAGTCTAGCTTGGCAATGTTGATTCAATATCTTCATGAATTTTAAAAGATCGTCTCATAATTTAGGTTATGTTGTGCATGAATCTTCTTATGTGGTGTGCTATCAGTAAGTTATCATTTTGATTTCAGTAGACTTCTAGCTCACTTCAACTCCCTAATCATCAACATATGATTCAATCTGGGATTGAATTTTTTCTTCAAGATATCTAACTATTTTTCTCTCGTTTTCAGTTTCATAATATGCTTATGAGAAATAAATATGTAGGTATCTACCTATCTAAATTAGAATCTGCAACTTCAATCAAATTAGTTTTCACTTCTGTGAGAAGAAATGTGTCAGAAGCCTGTCGATTTCCCAAATTCTCTGAGATATTCTGAATAGTTCTGCTATTTCACAAAACTTCATCCAATCATGCCGTAATCGAATTTCTCGAGAACGAAGTAACTTCGTCTTCATTGGTTTTCCGATAACGCATCTTTCATTAGTATTATCACCAGAGACACACGATGCAGTTGAAGAAAATTTTCGTCAAGAATTGTAATTAAAATGACTTGGAGATCATAAAAAATATACATGATAACATATGAGGAAAGTTTGGCAACTTCTTTGTGGATACGAAATCTGAAGTTTATTTTCAGAAATGAACCAACAAAAACCATTATATACAACTAACTTCAATGACTTCCAAACAGCATTTTCTTTGTAAGAATTGGAAATAATGTATTACTCCAATTTCATTCCGTAGTTTTTGCTTCGGATCTCAAAAAGACAGTGGAGTTGAAGAAATTCAATAAAGAACAATTCACCAATTGTGAAACACGATCGGTTTTATTGGCGAAATAGGAATTGGTATATCAAGTATACTCGGATATTTACTTGCTCTATTTTGTGGATGTTTTAAAGACCAGTCATCCAGGAATACTACACTTTTTCTATCGAAAATTGCTTTCGAAATCGAATATACAGATCTCAATATTAATTGAAATTGAAATGAGAACTAATATTGTGAAATGTTTGAAGTCGCAATTTGACAAGGGAATACCTCAACAATAAAAAATTAAATATACTAATAATGTCACCCTCAAATATGTGACCGTGAATCCGCGTGGATGTTTTTTCCATAATCCAATTACATTGACTCACATACCACTACACCGTTTTCAATGGGTTGTATATCTTTTTATATTCCAGCATTATGAATGAAACCCAAAATCCTCAGAAAGGATTTGCAAGTCTTCAAAATTCTTAATCTGCCATTAGTTGTTGTCAGTAAGTTGAACGGTATAAATCTCATATTCGAATATATAGTGAAGTTAATTCCATTGTTATATTCTGAAATGATGAAAGGGCATTGTGGAAGAAAACTTGCAGATCCATTCTGATAACGACTCGTGGCCGCAAATTGGGAAGTCGTATACTGTCGATATTGAATTTTTAGGCATCGTTCATTCTATGGATGTAAAAAGGATCACAGAATAATACGCCGATAGGAATGATATTTCCATCCGATAAAGAATTATTGCTGCACGTAATTTCGTACTCGATAGAACTCCGTTGAAATATACAGAAAGATTTACTTTAGTCTGCGATGCCATATTCATGCCATGAAAAACTGTCTAAATGAAATTCTAGTTTGAAATGTCCAGTACGATTAATTTAATTTATATGCAATCGATAATTTTCGATTTTTCGCGATATCTTCAAAACTATCAGAGTTATTTTCAATTTCTTTTCAGATTATTATTCAGCACAAAAATGCACAACTCTGCCTCAACTTAACCAACTTCGTAACTTTTAAGATGGGTGAAATCTCCATATTGTTATTTGAAAAACGGAAAGCCTGTGTGAAATGAAATGTCCTTAGTGTGGCTTTATGCATACTTGCATTTATGAATAAATCCGTTTTGCACCTGATGATGCGAAGAAAATGTCTCATTTACTACACGTATATACATGTATTTCATACAATATATTCCTAATGGATGAAAATCATTTCAATAAATTTTCACAAGTTCAATCAATGTTTCCGCTTGAACTTACTTTATAGCTTTCACCATGGATAATCCCATATGAACGCACAGTACAGCGTGATCCTTAGTTTCTTTGGGGGCACCACTTATGCAGTAGTAACAATCCCCTAGTATTTTTATCCTCAGTTGTTGGTATTTCTGGAAGAAGAAGTAACGAGAAGTAACGAGATAAATTCCGTGTCTGAGAATGCATAAAATATCTTATGAATTATTCATGAACATGAACCTGACTCGGTAGGTTATCTTCGATATTTCGCAAAGAAAATATATCAATGGATGTGGGATATGACGTAATATCGATTATATTGATACACAGCCTAAAAAGATATTGAACAGATATGGAAAAGGAAACCCAAATTTATCACCATATACTATTTTCTTTTGGCATTTGGGAATCGTAATATATCAGGCAGTCTACTGAACAAGACTCACAATATCGATTACCAAACTGAATTGAAAAATTGTTTCCTCTGTATCATGAACATTCACTGAAAACAAATTTCACTGGACATTCATTTTCATACCTCAGCGAGTTTATCAAATCTTGCAAAGAGTTCATTCAGCATTTTTACCAGTTCTTGAGCTGAATAAGTTGAAGAAATTGCTGTAAATCCAACGATGTCAGCATACAGAATACTGGAAAAACCATTACGAATTGACGGCATTGTTAGAAAGTTTTGTCATTGTCCAAATTTTATGAGAGCGTTGAAGAAAACTTCAGTCGTAATGCTAGCTTTAAGAGATTGTTCAATCCATTGAATTTATCCACAAATAACGTAATTGGTCACAGAAACAGAATTTATGGACTAGAGGCAAATACTGTGGCGTAATAAACTTAACCCAGTTATTCATTGTCTGGAAAGAGATTCACGTGCATACGTTTACCAAAGTACCAAAACTGTGTGAAATCGCCTGGCAATCAAACGACACAACTTTATTATGAGGTAAATTAATTTGAAATGAATTATTCATAGGGGCACCGAATATAATCAGAGCAATATTATTTAAGTAGTAACAAACTGAAGTTTTCAAACAACCAATTTCACAAATCGTGGCAAATTTGCAGGAAAAATTATTTTACAATGATCCACAGAAGTTATTAAAGGAATTAATTAATGTATAAATACTAGTCGAGTACTCACCTGACATTTTCGTGCCTGCTCATATATATTTTTTTGAATTGGCTATCTGTTGAGTCCAAATCTTTCCTCATCTGTACGGCAACATGTTCTGGGAGTACAGAAAGCAGTAATCTTTCCTGAAAAATATGCATCCCTGAACAAATGAAATTATGTTCGTGAATCTTCAAATCGACAACATTAGATCTTGAAAATGTACTCATTATGTTGTAATGCAAGTCTGTTTACTGAAAATATCGCAGAGGAATACAAATAAAGTGGCTTGTTAGGTTAGTTAAATGGAAATTTCTACTTTTATAGGTCATAGAAAAGCTTGAAATTCGTTCTCCTACATATTTTCACAGAACCAATCGTAACCTACCCACGCAGAATACTATCGCAATATCAAAACATAAAATCTGAGGGGGCTGATACTAGTAGATTGAAATTTATGTTGAACATGTTCATTTAGGAAAATTTACAGTTTCTCAAAACATATGGGGGGTGAAAATAAGGTGAAATTTCAATTTCGAGGTGAAATATCTCGAAAAACATTAATTTCCCCACAATAATATTGCCAAATTCGTATTATTATTAAAATACGAAAATTTTTAACAAATATCATATCAAAACTTAAAGCGGGCTATGAAGGGCACTTTACTAGTTGGATTTGATAGGAATAACATTGGCTCAGTATTTCGAAAACACCCTAATATAATCATTGTATTTTCCATATGGTTTTGCTACTATATGGGTACGCAAGAATTTTCTCCATTGTGACCAACTCATAATCAAATGATAAATCAGATCAGTTTCTTACGTCTCGTGCCCAGTTGACTATACAAACATAAAAATTTGTCCGAAATGTACACAATAAATTATTGATTGTCACTAAAGTAGTTAGGTCTGTTATTATTGTGGACATTGTATATTCTTGATTACCGCTCAATAATCGAAACGGCATATTTTTATTGATTCACCTTCCTGGACAATATAATAATACCTTTTTTCCCTAATTCAAAAGCTGCGTTTCGTTGTAGAATTATATGATTCCTTTTCCATTAATGATTCCTATCGAATCACACTCTCTAGTTTCATTATTCTCCCGAGCTTACATATTTTTTGGAATAATATGGTCGAATTCCACCCCTAGTTGCAAGAAATTCAATCTGACTCTCAGCCTCTGGATAAATTGCATTCCGCATACAAACTTGAGATTCTGAATCCCTTTCAGAAAGATGTATTTTATTCTTCCTGCTGATGAAATCCACATCCAAGTTTGTATAAAAAAATTGATAAAATCAACCATATTTCTATTTTTTGTTGTCTGAAATTTGACCAAACTGATATGCTAATATTGATCGATTTAAAAGTTTTTCAGCGAAAATGTTTTGAACAATGTGATATCAATTATATCAGAATGTACTTTTATTCAGTAGGTGATTATAATGATATTATATGTTTATTCCCATGAAATAAATAACAGATACAATTCATATAATAAGAGGAATACAACGAACGAACATACGTGAATGTAGATGATAATAAATTAGAGATCACCCACAACCTGTTAATGGGCCTCTCTACCTTATACTATGGTAATACAAACTAAAATGTGAAGGTAAAAAATAGTATAGAATGGTGTAAAAAATGTACCAATTTGAATAGTTGTGAAAATGTAATGTAAAAATAAAATAAAATACACAACCATTATGAAAAAACAATCTGAAAAACAATATGAATGGCCAATGTAATATATTTTTGCCACGATCAATCTCATGGAAATGTTTCGTAATCGTTTTCTCAGTTCCTTTAATACTCTTTTGTGTCTAATGTAATACTAATGTTCCATGTTAATATCGGCTTTGTATTGTTACAAAATATTGAATGCTTTTCAAATCCGTTTCATAAGAACTCCTTCCGATGGAAAAAGTGTATTTTTACATTGAATTATGCTGAATTGGGTAATATCATCGTGTCGAAGTTCAGTTTTGAGTTACCTTATACCTCACAGGTTTTTACAATACAGCCTTATCCTTCATTTCTCGCGAGGTGGTTGAAAAATACAGTGTTTTACGATCGCTTGTAATACTAAACTAAGCTACTATTTCAAATGAAACATTAACACTAGTTCATGATTTATGAGCATTCATTTGAGAAAATTGCTCTAGGATCTATTTTATTATTTTGATAGCAACTGTATATTGGACATGATACTAGATATAATTACTCATTAACTAAACTTCGTTTCTTTTTGAGTTGATGTTTTCACTCCCAGCACGGAAGAACATGCATATCCCTCATTTCTTATTCAAACTCAAGGAAGGATTCAGAAAGGAATTTTCCGACAGATTACCTGTTCAGCACTTTGTTCCTCTATGACGAGCTTTACTTCCAAGGACTGCCTAGTCTCGAGAAAAGCTCTTCGTTGCTGTTTGTCTTCCACCAAGAAGGACGTGAGTCCCAACAGATTGGCTGTCGCAAGTAGGATACAGTTCGACAGGTGCTGAAATAGAAAAAAGGAAAAAATGGCTTGAGTATGAAACACTAGTTTTCACATATCGAAGGATGTGATGAGAAATTGAGTCTCCTTTAAGTCGCCAGTATGACTCTTTTAAAAACCGATTTTTTACTTATTCGATAGTTTATACTTTCAAAAATATCCTGTGTAAGCGGCAAGGTCGTATCTCGACTCGTTTTTGAATGGCAGCGTTCTAAAGAGCGACTGCTGGCAGGTATAAATCGATAGTTTAAACTTTTAATGCATTTTTCTCGAAACGACATTTTAAGATATTGCTGAATTATAACTTACAATGAAATTGACTGATCGACTTTAAATTGAAACTGAGAATTCTTAAATATATTTACTATACAATGACTTACGATCTCTTTGAATGGTTCAAAAGTTCGAAATTGTCGATTTGGCGTTCAAAAAACGACACTTCTTCTAAGAACTACGCCATTTTTGGTATTATTTAATATTTTTCTGGTATAACCCCCCAACACCTGCATCATTTCAGTTTGGGTCATGCAACGAAATACTATTGTCTGCTTTATATTTGACACTTTTCTCATTGGTTTTCTTGAAATTTAATATCGCAAATTGTTCATAAAATTCTCCCCAAAATGAAGTTATCAAACGAAATTGATGAATAGTGAGATGTTATTGAATCGATATCAGTTCACGCTTCAAACTTGTTTCTCTGCCTCCCCTTTAAACCTGATTCCTACTCCCTTCAGAAAGACCACACCTTTGCGAATATTTTCCCCTGTAGTTCATGACACTTCCGAATCGTTCACAGTTTTATATCTTGGGGTGGTTTATTAGGGGATTTTAATTAAGTTTCCTCAGTTTTTCCTCGAGATCGCACCCCAACCTTGGCAAAAATGTCTTGGAAAAGTTGGATCAAGAAATATTGGAAGCCAACGAAATTTATAGTTTTATTTTTATACATTCCATCCGACAAATAAGGTTTCTATGGTGTGTATATATATAAACCATGGGTGATTTGTAATTTTATTGAATGCTTTTGTGAAATTGACAAGTATGACTTGCCACTTCTTTCTCAACTCCGTTATCAGTTAATGATATTAATCGATATGTCGAATTTTCCATCTTCCAAGTGAGCTTTCTTTTGATGCTGTTTTCCATGTATCATCAAATCTGCCATATTCATTTCAGTTAGAAAATATCTTCCCTCGTGTATTCACCAAAATAAAGTAGTATGTAGTATCTGTTGAGATAGTGAATATTTTTTTTTTCAACAAGCACTACTTCAATATTAGAGCTGATTCTGAGCAACTCAGTCGTTTTTCGCCAATAATTCAGAGCCAGATATTAATGTTTTCTTATCGTTATTTCACCAACGAACGTTCATTTATCAAACTAGGGCAAATCAAGAAATTTGGAAACAAGCCAAAAGGGGGAGAGCCATACAAATTCCTACCCATTTTCACAATCATGATTCAAGTGAATTAGAGTATGGATTTTATCCCTTTCGGGAATACATGATTTATTTTCATCATGACGAATGTCAAACGAAGTCTAAACTGATATTTTGGGAATGGAAGTGCAAGTTGATCTTTATGAGAAACGGAATAGGTTATCGATTTTGATGTAATGCATAAATTTATATTGAAGTAACGTCCACCATCTGCAGGAAGATCGAGTTGAATATATTAAAATTCTATGACAGACGACATGTGCCATAAAATGTTCTACGAATCTCTCATATCGTAGTTGCCATTAAAATATTCCTCGATTCGATTTTCTGCAGAGGCCATACAAGAATTAAAAAATATATGTATATTTCGCAAAATTTTAGGCATCAGAATAACTCCTCCTAGGTATCTACAGACTGTTCAATTTTGGGGATTTTCGTATGTATACTCGAAATCTCGAATAGATTACTGCTACTTTGAATAAAACAGTGGTTGACATAAATTCACATTGGCCTATCCTTGCAGCTTAATACAATGTGTCGCATTTAAAGTTACCCGATGAGAAGCATAATATACAGGGTGCTAATGAATATATATCCTTCCAAAGTTGCTAAAATTGAAATATTCGTAGATATTTTCTCTAAGTAGACCATATGTATTTCATCAATAAAATCTTATTTGCTCCCTCAATATAAACTCAGGTGACTCCGGTGCACACGTTCTTTACACCATTCAACACTCCAATCTTTTCAACTGACCGACCTTCGCCTTCTCTTTCCGTTCTCACTGAAAGGGAATCCAGTGTAATTAGGTATGTCTTTGCTCGACGATAGTGGAGACAAAAAGACGAAATGCGGAAGAAGGTCAGAAGTTCAGGAATTATTGATTACTCCACCAGTCTAGTAAATCTTCTAGCATGACAGTACCGGATTTACCCGTAGGCCAATGCCGATGTTCATTATCCGGTTTTGTGATCACATTTCTTGAAAACTCTATCTAAGGGCCTGATCGATCTAGGATGACATGACGATATTCACTGAACCAGGTTTATCAATCGAATTTTTACGTTTTAATGACAGTTTGTGGGTTGAACCTAATTTAACGATGGTTCAAGTAAATGTCAGAAATTCGCGAGATTTCAACCTATAAAATATGACATTTCGAAGTAGTTACTCTATGAGAGTTCTGGCTCAAAATGACCTCACCTGACCCAACGTACAGATGACTGTAATGGTGTCTAACCTAACTTGGTAGGATGGTGTGAAGGTGTCTAACCTAACGGACGGTAGATGGCGTACGTGGTCTAACCTAACGAGGGGTGCAGAACTACCCCATGCCACATGGGGGTGTGTTGACAATGTGTCATGGGGGTGGGGGCCTAACCTAACCTAGGGAGCACGATGGGGACCTAACCTAACGTAGGGGGGGCACACGGGGCCTAACCTAGGGAGCACGATGGGGACCAACGTAGGGGGGCACACGGGGCCTAACATGGGGGTGAGTGACATGGGAGCACGATGGGGGCCTAACCTAACGTAGGGGGCACACGGCATGGGGCACATCACGCACGTTGATGTTTGACATTTGACATTTGACGTTTGACATTTGACGTGTGACGTTTCGACCGATGACGTTTCGGCATGGGGGCACGGGGCACGTTCCAGGGTCGTTTGACGCGTCCTGTGTCGTTTGACTTTGACGTTTCGTGATGTTTACATGTCCCCATGTCCCCATGGGGGCACGGGGCATGCTCCAGGGTCATTTGATGTATGACGTCATTGTTGACGTTTAACATTTGACGTGTGACGTTTGACATGTGATGTTTCGATTGATGACGTTTCGGCATGGGGGCACGCTCCAGGGTCATTTGATGTATGACGTCATTGTTGACGTTTAACATCTGACGTGTGACGTTTGACATGTGATGTTTCGACCGATGACGTTTCGGCATGGGGGCACGCTCCAGGGTCATTTGATGTATGACGTCATTGTTGACGTTTAACATTTGACGTGTGACGTTTGACATGTGATGTTTCGACCGATGACGTTTCGGCATGGGGGCACGTGACATGGAGGCATTTCGACCGATGACGTTTCGGCATGGGGGCACGCTCCAGGGTCATTTGATGTATGACGTCATTGTTGACGTTTGACATGTGACGTTTCGACCGATGACGTTTCGTTCGTCGTTTGACATTTGACGTGTGACGTCATTGAAGTGTCGTTTGACGTGTGACGTTTTGTTGTTCGCCGCTTTGTTGTGTGACGTGAATCTGTTCAATCGATGATTCAGTTGTGCATAGGAAATTCCAATGGGTAATTAATTAGGTATTCTGTGGTGAGATGCATAAATACGTCATGTACAGCAGGAGTGCATAGGAAATTCCAATGTGATCGAGGGTAATTAGTCATCAATTTTTGTGGTGAGATGTGTCATGTATAGGGTGATGGTCGGAACTCTTGTTGAAAATAAGGATGAAATATGTAAAAGTGGTTGAAATTAATGAAACAATTTTTATTTTCATGTTTTTTATTATTATTTAGGAATAATATCTTGAAACCAATTGTACAGAATATCAACATTTCGTTGACTACACATGTCAAGGTTTCGATGAACATGATTCATACAGGATGTAGTCTGGGCACTGTTGTTGTTGTTGTTGAAATTTGGACTGGTCCACCATTCATTATTCAATTGTTCTAAATTCACTATTTTGACGTGCACATTAAACGATACCACTTTCTTTTCTAAAAAGTCCTTTTTCTGATGCCCTTTGACGTAAACGATGTCGATGTTGATCAGGTGTTCTTTGAGGATATCATCCAATCGGTTGAACTCCACGAAGCCGGAGGAATACTTCAGTCCATGAATGTTCTTCTCCAAAAAGCACACACTATTTTTATCTTGTTTGCTCAAACTGGCAAACGGTTTTTGTGGTAACAGTAAATAATTACTACATTGAATACCAATTCTGATAGCAATTTCTTTAGGGTGGAATTGAAAATCAACAATAAATCCCTGAATATCTACAAACGCTATTCTCATGAAGTACAAACTCAAACTAGCGATGGATGACTGTTCAGTTCCACTTTTTAACGATTTCGCTGAGTGGGAGGTGTTCTACGATATTGTCGTGAACGATGATGCAATAGGCTCGAGTATTAGCAGGAAATCCTTGGGATGCTTCAATTTCAAGTTTTACATCTACACTGGAACTTTTCACGCTTTCGTCACGCCGCGAACAATCTATAACGAAAATAGGTTGGGTAGCGAATTCGGTATAGCTTAGAAGCGGTGTATGTAGAGTAGAATTCTTGTAGCTGAATCCAAATTGGGAATAATCAAAGAATGCTTGTGGAATTGATCCCTTATTGAAATCTAAATGCATCTTTTCCTTCGGATAACTTTCTCCGTTGAGAGTTAATGTTATGTTTGATATGTTTACGTGATCAAAAATCGTAGGATCATTATTCACTTTATTATGTTCGTGATTTTTCTGAAAGCAAACGATAGCATATCGAGGACTTTCGAGAAAAGACGAAGTTTTGACCGCCCACATTTCATTGGTGGCACCGGTCGTAAGAGCAGGCAACATATGGATTTCCCATTTTCTGAAAGGTATCAGTATGGGAGTATCAGCTTTGATAGCTTTCAAAAGTTGTAATTTGATTTGGTCATTAGGATACAACCTCTTAACTTTGAGTTCTATGTTCTCAATATTCAATTCTACTTCCGTGGATAAGGCTGCTGCTGCTGCTGTTGCATTGTTGGCTTCAGTTATTTTGAAACAATTATTATCACTGCCAGCTCGTACCAAACGAATGGAATGTTTACCATAGGAGACACACTCGTAATCATTGAAAATATTCAGCAAGTGCTTCAATGGAATAAGCATACTGAATGTTAAATTATCCTTGTTAAGGACACTAACATTTTGCTGATATGTCCAACCTGCTACAACCAAGTGTTTCGACTCTTCAGCGCTGTAACACAAATATCCTCTGACAGTACTAACAGTTCCCACTTCTCGTACAGAATCTAATTCCTTGCTATTTTGTTCATAACTTGCAGATTGAAACATGTATGCACCAGCATTATTAACAAAAGATACTTGTCCATTGCCTTTGGTTCTCTTCACATTTCCACTGATGTATAATAGACTATCGTATAGAGCATCGAAAGCATCAGATTGGTTTATGTTGATTTCTATAACATCATTATTTCGAAAAGACTTAACATATGGGTAGTATGTTCTCCATTCCACTTTCTGTATGGATTCATCAATGTGCGGTTTTCGAAAAATGTTGAACACTTGGGACGTTAACATGATAGCCGAGAGACTTGAGAAATTCAATATTCTGCAGACTTAGTTGACAGCGACGATGTTGCTGATGACGACGAGTGTGGTTGATGAAAGTCTTCCTACAGACTGAAGGAGTAGAAACATATATGTTGTTCTTATAAATACTTAGTACCATAATTTCTTCAATTCCAAACGAATTATGATTTCTTCGTTTCGAAAATTGATCAGCTGAAAGTTTTGATCGAGTACTTTGAGTGTGATATTATGTATTTCCTTAACGTGAGGAATAGGTAGATAGATTAGATGATTAGGTGTTTCATCAATAGCGTATCCAGGATCAGCGTCAACGGCGAATTCGTAAATTGTGTGGGACGGTCTATCGTTATAGAAGGCTCCTGACGTAATGTTACTATCTACATGTATTGTTCGTACTTTTATAATATTCACCGATTGATCTGACACATGATGAATGCCCTGTTTCAAGATCCTCGATGAAAAGCCCAATATGTTTGCTAAACTATTGTTTTTGGTGAAATCAATTGCGTGATTTTTACAAAATATTTCACTTTTCAACGTATTATTATTCGGTTTCAGATAGAAAATGTCTTCAGGCTTTTGTGCTGCTGCTGCTGCTGCGATGAGATTATTATCTTTAACAATTAGTTCTTTTCGAAGTAACTTCTCAATATCCTCAATTTCGTAAGCTCCAGTCGGAATAGGAATACTTTTTATTTTTTTCTTATCACCGTTCTGAAGATAATAGAACTCTGTACCTTCCTCGATGTTAGGTATACTGTTGTAGGAATGAAAACTGAGCAAAGCTAGTCCATATTCAGAATCGGAATCCAATTGGAGTGGAGGTGAAAAATCGATGGAGAGTGTTGGAGATCGACTCTTGAGAGTTAGTATCACAGACATGACTGATGATTAAATACAGAGACAGTTAAATTTAAACAATACTTCATTATTTCAAATTACATAAAAATTCTAAACATAAGTGTCCACAATTACTCTGATTATAATTTTGGTATCTTTTGTGGTTGTAGAAAATTTTCACCCCTTCTAAATATCGAACTAATTCTGTAGGAGGCTTCAGATATCCATAACTATCAAAGTAATATGCAATATCATTGTGTTTTTTGAATGCTACCCAATGCGTTCCAGAATTGTTGGAGGAATCTAAATTAATTATTGCACACTCACGCCTCCATGGACGACGAGTGGTAGGTAGGGTGTCTCGCATAAAAACACCACGGAAATATGGTATTTTCAGCTTTTTTGCATATTTTACGATTTCCTCATCATATAGTGCTCTATTGGGTAGCTTGCTTATGAGTTTTTTTGTTTCTTTCTCAAGTATAATCCATTCCCATCTTTTCTTTCTTGCTTCTTCTTCAAGTATAGTCCGTAACCTTTTCGGTTTTTACGTAGATAAACACCTGATCCTAAATGTTCCATAGCTTGGTTGTGACGTTTATCTTCTTCCAATTTCTTTTTTGCATTCTTAGCATCGATTACAGCCTTTGCAATGGCGCCCGCTCCTCCAGCTAATGATCCTAGAGCGGAAAGACCCGCAAACAGCGGAATCAATGGTAGAAATCCACCACTTTTAGCTGTCGGTAATGGTATCACTCTAGGTTTTCGTATTCTCCTTCGACCTCCAACTTTTTTTATGGCGATTCGAGCAGCACGTAAAGCTGCTACAGATGACTTTTTCAAACCATTACCTCGATGTTGAGTATCATCACCACCACCACTATTTTTCAAAGCATTCAATACATTTTTCACAATTTTTGAAAACGAGTGTTGTTTCTCCTTCATACCCATGCCCAGTTTACGTTTTGCTTTCATACTTGTGGTAACGAGCAAAGCAGCACTTTTTTCACCAAATTTGGTGTCCCTAGATTTGACTCGTTCCCAAGCCTTATTTTCCAACACTTTATCAGCCTTATGTCGTTCTTCTAGAGAGTTATTTTCCGAATATGCGATATCATGAGCTTTACAAGCCTCATCCAATGGATTTATACCTTTATCTCCACGTTCTAGACGCTTTTTCAATTTCGTTCCTGGACCGCAATACGAATAGCCTGGTAAATGTAGTTCAAATGGTAATTTATTGATAAGCGTATTAACTACACCCTCTCCGCAATAGGTCAGCATTTGAAATGATTGATAATGATGATGAACATGTACCTTTATAAACCTGAAAAATTCTATGAATTAACTCATATCATGAGAGTTATTCAACAGAAAAAGACGTTACCGATCGAAAATTTAGACTATCTGAATGGTAGTGTAATTGAGCATGGTAAACACGGTGTCCTATTACCACATTCATTTCGTGCCATCATATGTGGACCTAGTGGATGTGGAAAGACAAATGCAGCACTGTCACTATTGTTCCATCCTAATGGTGCTAAATTTGAGAATGTATACGTATATTCAAAGTCTTTATATCAACCAAAATACAGATTGCTCGAAGATGTATTGAAAACAGTGAAAGGAGTTGGTTATTTTTCATTCAAAGAAAATGAAGACATTATAGGACCTAACGAAGCTAAGTCGAATTCCATATTCATTTTTGATGATATATCATGTGATTCCCAACAGAAAATTCAAGAATATTATTCCATGTGTCGACATCGAGGTATTGATGCTATATACATCGGTCAGACGTACAGTAAGGCTCCTAAACAGATGTTACGTGATAATTGCAATCTGATTGTACTATTCAAGCAGGACGAAATGAATTTGAAGCATGTGTACGATGAACATGTTTCTCCAGACGTTACGTTCAATGATTTCAAGCGAATGTGTGCTGAATGTTGGAACCAAAAATACGGGACAATGGTTATTGTTAAGGACTTTGATTTGAATGCAGGCCGTTATCGCAATAGTTTTGATAAGTTTATAAAAGTATGAGGTTAATTTGAAGTATGGTATTTATTAATATGAAACCATTAAGCAAAGAGCTCGATGTTATTCGCAAGAATAAAATCAATGAAATCGCTAAAGCAATTAGAAAAAAATATTTAGCATTGAAACTAGGAAAATCTGAGGAGGATGAGACATTACAAAAATTCTTCAAACCCATATCAACGTCACTCAAAAAACTAGTGACAATCGGAAGCGAACCGCTGTCATCGGTGAAAAAAGAAGTAGGCGACGAAAAGAAGAAGAAGGAGGAGGAGGACGAGGAGGAGAAAATACCTCTGTTTCAGAAACTAGAACATATCGCTAGCACGAGTGGTAAAAGTAACGATGATGATATATTCGAGGATGATGATGATGATGATGATGATGAAGAAGGGGAAAAAAGTATTGATCCTGCAGTTATCGAGTCATATATTGAACAGTATCCTGCGATGAGTATTCCGTTTATACAAGAATTTTGGACAAATAGGGATAAAATCGACAAAGTCTATGGACCTATTTATGATTCTAGTAATTCAAAATGGAGACTTGGATACGAAGAAATCGATTTCGATAGACGTACAGGTTATATCAAAATTGGGGGAAAACAAGTAAGAGGAACGCCTGGTATATACGAATTAATATTCTATGATGTACCTGAGAATTATAATGATGAGGATTTACGAGGATATAAACACATTTTAGAATTATCAAATGCTCATCAGAATGTTAGCGGAAAATTAAAAGGTAGCACTAGATACAAGTACAAGGAAATTATTAAACCAATGTTCCGACCAGCAACACAACGTCGCAGTACAACAGGATATGGTTTGTCATCGAATGCACGCAATATTACGCAACCCACCAATACCACCACCACCACCACAATGCTCACCTACAATACTAAGCCCGTGGAATATATTTATTGGGATGATCCAAATGAATTGTGTGAACGTTTGCAGCTACTAATAGCATCGAAGAATGCTGGAAACACTTCCGTTGATAATGAAATCATAGCTATCATTGAAGAATTGACAGAAGCTAACATTATATCTGTATAAATACATATAGATATAAACATTCCGAAAATGACCATCGATAAGTTCGGTCGTAGTTCTTCGAACAGAAAACGAAAATTATTGGTAACCACCACCACAGGTAGTTTAATGCACACTCCAGGTGGAGATATAGATATTGGTAATCTGAGGGTATGTAACGTGCGAATCCCTATTGAAAATAATGATGCTGTGAATAAACAATATGTAGAAAATGTTATTTCACAACTGAAGGATGATTTCAAAATTGCGTTCGAAGATTATGGGAGGAAAGTTATGAAAAGACTCGATGAATCAAGGAACTATATTATCAAGACACTTGATGAACAATCTACAAAATTGGATATTTCAAACGAAGAGCTCCAGAAGCATGGTTCCAACATACAAATAACATCCACATTGGCTAAAAACACGGCTCTGTCTGTTAAAGATATGAAAAAGACTATCACTCAATTAAAATATGAAATTAATGGAATAATAAACAAAAATGATATTGTAAAAATGCAAACGACTTCACAATAAATTATGTGCAATCAATCTGTTTTTATTATTATACACAATCATGTCGTCCGCAGCGAAAGAAAAAATTCAACTTGTTAACGAACTGCATAAGCCTGCTCGTAAAAATTACCCTAGACGACGTACAATTATAGGAGGACTAGATGATTTATGGCAAATGGATCTAGCTGAAATGCGACAGTATGCTGCTTATAAAAATCGGAATTTCAAACTGATTATGGTTGTTATCGATTGTTTTTCCAAATATGTATGGACTCGTCCATTGAAAACCAAAACCGGCGAGGAAATAACCAAAATGTTTGCAGACATTTTAATGAAAACTAAACGTTGTCCTAAAAATCTACAAACAGACCAAGGAACTGAATTTTTCAACAATAAATTTCAGAATCTTATGAAAACACATAACATCAACCATTATAATACGTATAGTGTTAAAAAAGCAGCCATAGTGGAACGTGTCATCAGGACATTGAAAGAAAAACTATTCAAATACTTCAGTTTGAACGGCACCTACAAATGGATAGACGTACTATCTAATATTACAGATAACTACAATGTCACACGTCATAGTACGACTGGTTTAAAACCATCACAAGTGAACAAATCAAATGAGAAGCAAATTCTTCAAAAAACGTATAGTCACTTGAAAATTGTGGGACCACGAAAATTCAAAATTAACGATATCGTTCGCATATCAAAAGCTAAGCATGTCTTTGAGAAAGGTTATACCCCAAGTTGGACCACCGAACTATTTAAAATTGTTAAAGTCAAAATAACAAATCCCACCACATATCTACTCGAAGACATGCACGGTGCACCAATCGGTGGTGCTTTCTATGAGGAAGAATTACAGAAAACTGAAAATCCCGACATATATCTCGTGGAGAAGGTACTTAGAAAAAAAGACAAAAAAATGTACGTCAAATGGTTGGGCTTAGATAACAAACACAACAGTTGGGTCGAAAGAGACGATATTATATAACAGAAGAACTCGAAATCACTCTCTTCTTGTATGGTATGTAATGGAAAACACGAACAAATTCAAGTGAATGAGGAGCCTGTTGATATTAAAACGAAAGAATAATCAACTATAAATGCTGGTGGATTTGCGGAGGAGCATTCAGTCGAGTTCGTTCGTTCGTTGTTCGAAAACGATGACTGGTGATTGTGGTCTGAACTACAGCGGTAGCAGCAGCAGCAGCATCGGCAGCATGGAGTTTGAAAGTGATAGTGATGATTATAATCATACCATTGAGGCTATCAATCGAGCCATAAACACATATAAAAATATAAATCAACCAGACTGCCCCGATGAAGGTGCCGTCGACGTCGATGAGACATTAGCTCAGTATGAAATTATTGCTCAAAATGAAAATCCGTTGCTGTTGATGACATTTCCTTTGATGGAGTCCTGCTACTATGAAATCCAATGTGCTCTGAGTCCTACAAGAAACTTCAGTACATGTGTGATTTTAAAACAGAAGTTATCTTTTCGAAAAATATCATTCACCACATATGAGTGGACCTCTCTCATAGACATTTTGGGTAAAATCAAAATTTCCTTTTTCGAATATCATCAGGGGCAGGATTATCCTGACGACTATTATGACTGTTCAAGAGAGTGTGGAGACTTTATACATATACAACAATCCATTGAAAACGATAAAAAACGAATCACCATTTCCAAGGGTATTACCAGCATGGATCTGTTCGAAGATGACGTCAACAAAATTCTGAATACTCATATGGGTGTGGTTTCTGATAGAATCGCAATGTTAGATGCTTTGAATTTCAATGAATATTATCAATGTGTTTTCGATATTGCAAAAACATGGTTATGTGAAAAGAGGGTCGATTTGCCTCTCACCGATATCTTTGATGGAATATGTCAAGCATCACCTATTGATAGTATGTATGCTGGTGCTTTACGAGAATATTTATTCTATTATAGTTCCAAGATTCAATCTGATATGTATGATGTAACAAGAAATAAAAACTGATTAATACTATTGTTGTTGTTGTTGTTGTTTATCATTGTTCCATTTCAATATTTGAAGAAGATCACTCAATGTGTCTAGTCATTTCATATCAGATCAACGATGAAAACAGTCGTTATACCACAGCTGTTGTTGTTGTTGTTTATACGAACAATTTCAACTGACTTGATTTCAACCGATGTTCCGAAATATTTAGAGAAATATGGTTATATTGCGAATGATACACAAACAAATTATGAGGATGCTCTTAGACTTTTCCAAGAACGTTATAATTTACCAATAGACGGTACAATCAACAAAGAAACTGAACAATTACTTGAAAGGCCTCGCTGCGAGCATAGGGAAAATGAATTCAGAGTTCAGAGTAGATGGAATAAAACAAATCTCAGATGGTATTTACCTAGTACGTATAATATATACAGAAATAAGGTTCAGGAGGCTTTCGATATGTGGGGGAACGTATCCACACTGAATTTTATCATGGTTGATGCCAAAAATGTTGAATCAGATATTACAATCTCATTTGTGAAACGACGTCACCGATTTCGAGCTACGTGTGTGGGTAGTATGAATTGTCCGTACAATCTTGATGGACCTGGCACTGTTCTAGGACATTCTCAGTTCCCCAGATCAGATCATTCTTGCATAGAAATTCACATTGATAGTGATGAAAAATGGTATTTTGGTGATGAAACTATACCACCAGATGGGTATAACAATTTATTGATGACACTCGTACATGAAATTGGACATGCGTTAGGAATACACCATAGCGATGATGAGTCTGCAATTATGTTTCCATGGTATCAACACGAGACAAAGCCTCCACAAGATGATGACATATCAGCTATTCAAGCACTATATGGGTTGAAACAACGTTTCGCTTCTATTCCAAAAACAGAACCCTCAACAACCACTCAATCCACATCAAAAATGAAACCATCTTCTGGTAATGTGAGAGATGAAGAAGAAGAAGAAGTTGCTCCTAGAAATTTATGTGAAGTGAGTCATCCTGACATTATATTCCTAGCATATGCTCCAGGGTTCATCAACTATCGAGCATATGTAATTTCCGGACATACTGTGTGGAAAATTGATATCAATGAACAAACCCCGAGCAAAAAGATTCATTCTGAAAAGCTGCAAGACTACTTACCCAATAAATTATCTTCAGTGAGTCATATCTTTCAAACAACGACTGGAAATTTATTTGTTGTCAGTAGAAATAAATTTTATTCTAGTTATTTCCCAAATTTACAAATTGAGCGTGAGATTAATCTCAATTTACCTGTGGCTTATGGAATAAATGCTGCTTTTCAAACGAACACAGGAAAAATTTATATTTTGTTGAATAATTCATCATTCATTGAATACCTTGAAGATGGAGATGATTATCGTTTAATCAATAGGGGACCAATCGAAGATATGTTCCCAAATGTTCCAAGTGATGTTACATCAGCATTTCGTTATATAGATGGTAATTTATATTTCTTCAAAGGAAATACATACTTCAAGTACAACGAATTCCAGAGAAAACTTGTACAAACTGGTGATTTCAATTGGAATATGTTTGGTATTCAATGTCCAAATAGAGGACTTTTATTCGAATTGAAAACTCTACTTTCCAAAGTTATTTCTTTTTATGAATGAATGATTTTTTGATGTATGTGAATATGAATACATAATAAAACAATGGAAGAAATTTAACAAATTTTATTTCGTAACGAGAACATCTACAACAATATCATAACATTATTTTCTCTTTCATAACTTATATCGATACATCAATAAACGTTAATAACCATAACAATCTTTTTGGTGAAAAAAAAAAAAAGGATGAATCTCGTGGGATTGATCAAGTTCTGACAGATAATTTTGATACACGAGTGTTGAATGAAAAAATCAATTAGTCTAAGGTGTAATGACCCCAAGGAAGCGTATCAAATGAATTAGTAATCAGTTTCCTTTTATCATCATCAGGACTCAATCCGATTTTGGATTGTTCGATTGAGAAAACATTATGCATGTAGGAACGAATTGTTTGCTGAGTTACAGTCTTGGGTTCTTTGGTTTTCAAACATTTTACATAATCATCAAATGTCAATTTATTTTTCACCACACATTTTTTGACTCCTTTCGATTTTTTAGATACTCCAAAATTTTTAACTTCATTACTTAATCGTTCCTTAGCAAGATTCTTCTTCTCTAAACGCATTGTTTCTTTTTCAATATCATCGACAGTCATATACAATTTAAAAGTGTACATCTTAGATCGTAATCCAGCAAAATGGGAAATTAGTTTACCGTTAGTCTCATCTTTCATCAAACCTAAAACCTTTTTATTAACTTGAGGTATTCCATAAATATTATCTGGAGCATAGTCGGACGTATCAAATCTTTCGATATTCCCTTGAATTACTTCTTTATATACATTCTCACATGATAGTTCATAGATAAAACTATCTGTATCCGTATACAATAGTGAACATTGACCACCATCTATACTCGTCATGAGAGGAAGCATAAAATTATAATGGAAATCATACATGACGGTTTTAGATAGATCGAGAATAGCCATGCCAATATAAAGAGGTTTATTGAAAATTACTTCAGACTTTTTCAATTCGACAGCCACAAGATCCTCGTCGAAAATAGTTCGTTGATGAAATCTAGGACTAGCAATTAAATTTTTGATTCCATGACGTCCCTCCCAATGCTGAACTAATTTAACAACACGATGATTACGAATATTTTCCATTGTTTTCCCAAACACTGCATTATTTGCTAATTTTCGCAAGTCTTTTTCGAAAGAACTTGTAGCCTGGGCTCTCAATTTGGTATTCAATTCGATATACGGTTTCAACCAAGGCTTTTGTTTGAATTTCAAAATTTTATGAATTTTTGTTAATTTCAATCCGTGTGACAAAGCCTGCTTCAAATTCCTATAATGCAAAATGTAACCTTCCTTATTATGTAGAGTTGTCATTAATTTTGGTAATTTAGAACCGAGTGGAATGCGGTGTTCAGGACAAAATGGAAAATCTTTATGTGAATCATGTAGAGTAGTAGGATATTCAAGATCAACTTGAAGGATATAACCTTCGGGACTATCGTCAGGTATTTGAGTGACATCTATGTTAACATCATCAACCCAAGTAAACCCTTCGTAAGGTAGTGGTTCACTCATAGCTTTTCCATACAAATTATTCACGTCTAGATACAAAATGTACTTTGAAGGTTTATCAGAATTGTATTCAGTCATGTATTTATTGTTGGCTTCGGAGTACCTTTTACAACACATCGATATTCCACCTCTTATAGCTTTTTCAACAAACATTATCATATCGATATCTTTTAAAATTTGTAATTTACATCCTGTATACTTCAGCATACAATCCCAAGTATATCCTGGCATGGTATAATACCAAGCTGGATCGAGAGAATACGTTTTCAAAGATGATTCTCGAAATTTTTCCATAATATCAGCAAGAAGAAGAATATCGGTACGCATGTACAAATCACTATATTCTCCAAGGGTCTGTAAATTGAAAGTCTTCCAAACATTTTGAGCATGAGCGTAGTCATCTTCCGAAATATTTACATCATTTAATTTATTATAGAAATTTTGAATACTTGGCAGTTCAACTTCATTCAGTTTCTCCTCATTATCGATATAATCATAGGGAAAAACACCCTTTCTAGTTAATAATTTGAACTGAGAATCAGGTAAACTATTGAATTCTCGTCTTGAAATTTTTAGGTCTTGAACTTCCATAGTTGATACCAAACCGTCGAGACCTGCTCCCAAGAAACGGAAAGAATCGATGAATCTGAATTTGATATCTGTTCCAGAATCATATTGTGTAAAAGAAATATATTTCTCCCTATTTATCGGAAGTACAGTTACACGTCCACGTCGACAAATATCACGAATTATGAAATGGGAATCGTAACCAGAAAGATTATGGAACGTTATTGGTACAACAAACTGTTTTTTAAAGGACAAGTTACAAATTTGGTGTGCCCAACCCCTAAAGGACCCATTAAAATGATTGTGATCTGATACCACAATGTCATTCTCATTGAACTTCTTTCCACATATATGACAAACAGTCGCATTGCTAATATGCGGCTTATCAATCATCGGAATAATATTTTTTATTTTCGATTGAACAAACCTAGCAATTTCAGTCATTTCATTTGCGAACCAATCAATGCAGTCCCTTCCACGGTGACTTTTATAAAATGACAATGAGTCATCAAAAGAACATTTGAAATAATACCCTGCACTATATGCTTTATGATGTTGATATTTTATAGTGGTACGGCTAATTCTCGAATTACAATTTTCTAGTTGTGATTCAAAATCAGCATAAATAATAAAAGGACACATTTGCTTATAAACATGATTTTTGAATTCTACAAAATCGTATTTTGGGAATGAAATTTTGTAATCATTTTTATTCTCACACGAAATATAATGTTCTTCAAATTTTTTTTCACCATGAAAATAGTTGAGACATCTATCACAAATAATTTTTTTTCCATTGTGTTTATTCAATTGACTTGATACCAAACGCGATAAGTTTCTTATCAAACAATAATGGTATTTTATCTCAACATTCTCATCTTCAACGATAGTAGGTAATGGTAGTGCTTCATATTCATTCAATTTAGGATAATATTTGTTTTGAACTAATAACAAATTGACATGTTTATTTGATTTCTGTTTGGTAAGCCTAACCGGTACAACGTTAAAATTTTCTTTAATCAATTCCAAACCATAAACATTGACTGAAATGTTATTGAGTTTTTCAAATTTGGTAATTTGATGTAGTTTCATTGGCATCTCTAGATTTGTTGTATTCAAAACTGTAGTATAATGGGGGTATGTTGATGTTCTGTTAGAATTTTTTTTAGCGGGAAACATAGCACCGACTATACTCCAGAAGAAGCAAGCTTCATCATTATTCTGAATATTGATACAAGCGTGTTTTGCATTAATTTGTTTTGGTAACTCTATGAAGGATGATCCATAACCAATTTCGTATTTATTTATTGCTACTTCCAGATAAATTATCTCTCTTAGCGCCCAACCGCTATCTTTTTCAGCAAATTCACTCAATTTATTTGAGATTACATCAACAGCTTTGATTTGAAACCAATCACCCAAATCCGTTCCTGCATCTACGATAGCATTAGGGGTATTAAAGTATTTGCGATCAACTAATTCTTCATTATTCATTGACTGTTTAACAAAATCTCCACAAAATGTAAAATTTATTTTCATCATTTTGAATTCTTTCAAAATTTTCATGATTCTATTTTTTATTATTATGAAAGAATCAGCCAAGAAGTATTTGATTTCTTTATGATTCAAATTCAAAACAAGACCTGTCTGAATTCTCGAATTGAAAATTGCTTCAACATTAATCCAACGTACTGAAGGTTTCAAACCAGAACCATAATATTGCCCACCATTCATTTTTTTCTTGATTAAATATCTCATTCTTTTCAATTCACCAATTTTCGAATGAATTTTTCTCTTCTGTCCTATTGAAAAATTGATTCTTTCCATTGCCAAAATACATTTTCGAATATGTGAGTTGATGGATTTCAGTGCAAAAACAGCCAATGGTTTTGTATAATTGTTGATGTTGTTTCTGATTGACAAGAGAATTGAATCTATTTCAGTTAGAGTTCTATTAAATTTTTCCATAATTGATGTATCAATAGAAATTGAATGAATGGAGAAAAAAATATTACTCACGTTTCCTAATTCTCAATGATTTCGAAGGAAGCAGCAGGATTCGTCTTCCCCGTGTCTACCAGTCCTTTGAAGACTAAAGAATATTTTTCTTCAACAAAATATTCTAAGTATGGCTTATAGTCAGTTGTTGAGCGGGTAGGTAAAAATGTAACCTCTTTTCCAAGGTCAAGAAGAATCGTATCCCCAAATTTTCCCTTCACCAACTTCGCTCGTGATATCTTGAACGGTACTTCAATTGGTAGGTCAACCAATTTAACTACTGGTTTCTTTTCCAAAACCGATGATTTGTTTAGCTTTGTAAGATCCATCTGAATACAAAGAGAGAGAGAGGGGTTAAAAAGCACCACTTGTATTCAACGATATCAAAAAAACTTACTGTTGTTTTTGTATGAATTCTCTCTTAGGACACAAGTACTTTCAACTTCAGCTTTTTGCTCTGCAATGATTTCAGTAGGTACGAGACTTGTACTTTTATTGCATTCGAAATGTGAAGGCTACATGACGGAAACCACAAATTTTTCTTTGACAACAATATGTATAATATACCGAGAAACAATTATCAAGCGATAAGTGAGTAATGAAGTAAAAATACATAGTAATTCAAAAAATTTATTTCTTCAGCTAAACAGTACATGATTATCGGACTCACACAAAGAGTAAAATAATATGAATAATGCTTTTTGTGATGATTTCATAATAACCATATCTTCTTCTTCGTAGTAGTAGTAGTAGTAGTAGGTACCGTTGAAGATATACGCCGATTAGTGATTACATCTTCTAATAATGTAATTCTTGAGAAATTTCTTATCATCAGCTGCTTTTCTTCATATCGTTTTATGGTTTCATTGAGTTCTTGCATCTTTTTCCGGAACTTTTCCAACCGAGATTCAAACTCTGCTGCATCCATTGAGCAACTATCACAAAACATCCAACAATTTTGTATTTATGATATGATTTACATCTGCATCTACAATAACAGAAACTCTTGCATTTTCTGCACGCCATTCCATCTACTTGATCATTAGGTGCTAAAAAACATTTTTTTCCACAACAATAATATTTTACTTCATCATCCATCTTTGCTGCAATTTGAATTGAAATGATACATTTACAATTGTTTGATGAGATTTATATCCTTATTTTCTACATACTCCACTTTTACACATTTCATCCTTATTTTCAACAAGAGTTCCGACCATCACCCTATACATGACACATCTCACCACAAAAATTGATGACTAATTACCCTCGATCACATTGGAATTTCCTATGCACTCCTGCTGTACATGACGTATTTATGCATCTCACCACAGAATACCTAATTAATTACCCATTGGAATTTCCTATGCACAACTGAATCATCGATTGAACAGATTCACGTCACACAACAAAGCGGCGAACAACAAAACGTCACACGTCAAACGACACTTCAATGACGTCACACGTCAAATGTCAAACGACGAACGAAACGTCATCGGTCGAAACGTCACATGTCAAACGTCAACAATGACGTCATACATCAAATGACCCTGGAGCGTGCCCCCATGCCGAAACGTCATCGGTCGAAATGCCTCCATGGCACGTGCCCCCATGCCGAAACGTCATCGGTCGAAACATCACATGTCAAACGTCACACGTCAAATGTTAAACGTCAACAATGACGTCATACATCAAATGACCCTGGAGCGTGCCCCCATGCCGAAACGTCATCGGTCGAAACATCACATGTCAAACGTCACACGTCAGATGTTAAACGTCAACAATGACGTCATACATCAAATGACCCTGGAGCGTGCCCCCATGCCGAAACGTCATCAATCGAAACATCACATGTCAAACGTCACACGTCAAATGTTAAACGTCAACAATGACGTCATACATCAAATGACCCTGGAGCATGCCCCGTGCCCCCATGGGGACATGGGGACATGTAAACATCACGAAACGTCAAAGTCAAACGACACAGGACGCGTCAAACGACCCTGGAACGTGCCCCGTGCCCCCATGCCGAAACGTCATCGGTCGAAACGTCACACGTCAAATGTCAAACGTCAAATGTCAAATGTCAAACATCAACGTGCGTGATGTGCCCCATGCCGTGTGCCCCCTACGTTAGGTTAGGCCCCCATCGTGCTCCCATGTCACTCACCCCCATGTTAGGCCCCGTGTGCCCCCCTACGTTGGTCCCCATCGTGCTCCCTAGGTTAGGCCCCGTGTGCCCCCCCTACGTTAGGTTAGGTCCCCATCGTGCTCCCTAGGTTAGGTTAGGCCCCCACCCCCATGACACATTGTCAACACACCCCCATGTGGCATGGGGTAGTTCTGCACCCCTCGTTAGGTTAGACCACGTACGCCATCTACCGTCCGTTAGGTTAGACACCTTCACACCATCCTACCAAGTTAGGTTAGACACCATTACAGTCATCTGTACGTTGGGTCAGGTGAGGTCATTTTGAGCCAGAACTCTCATAGAGTAACTACTTTTCGACTAATGTTGTTTGCAGTAATTCATCACGTGAATTGTTAAATATTTTTCTTTTGATTATCTTTTTGATACTGTCCCGTCCGAACTACCCCTTCGGACGCCTATCTACCGTTCTCCCACATCTGAAAGACCCCTGACTAACTTCCCCAAGACTATCTACGGACTAACTCAAAACTATTTCTCAAAATCTGTCTCCAATTACTTTTATCAAATCTTCTGACCCCAAATCTATGATTATAAATCAGCACCATCAGCAAAGTTGTATTAGTGTACTAGTTATTCAACTTTATTCAACTCAATTTGTATTGACCCAATTTCATTATAGACTTTCGAACAGAAGAAATGAACAGAGAAAAAATATCGAATAGATTTTGGATTCTCGAAATCATGTCCGTAATATTTCATATCCATCCATATTACGGACCAGACGATTTTCCAGAAATGTCAACCTCAAGCTTTGTCATATGTTTTGCCTGATTTTTAGGTAAATGTTTCACTTATTCGACATTCATTTGACTTTCATAAAGCTCCAACTACTTTGTATTGTCCAACTTTATAAAAGAGAGCATCTTTCAAGAAATCAACGCAACAATACTAATGAGAAAGTTATTATTGTAATATTATGATCCGATATTGACAGACCACTCATTCAGGTCAATTTTCTACTATGAATGCAATCATTTGAATTTAGATAGAATCATTATGGGATATTCTATCACCTGGTTGAGAAAAATTGAAAAGAATGGGTTCATTGATTAAATTTTCAACAAATTATCATGAGATGGATTGACGTTGAATGGAAATTGAATGAAATGAGGTGAATCAGAATTATTCCATGCACAATCACAGAATATATTTATTTCCGGATGAACAAGACCATTTGCGTATTTTCTCTGACATGTAGATTTATTTGTAGCCTCATTCATATTCAGTATACTTCAGTTCCAGAATGAAAAAGAGAAATGTGGCATGATAAAAGAGGACACCCATTTATAAATAGATCCAGATAATAATCGCGAGAGGGAGAGACGCAAAAACCGGATCATTTCCGTTCAGTTTCTTCCTTATTGTTCTCCAAACGTACAATTGGATAAAATATTTATTCCGAATTGTCTGTCGATTTTCCAATATTCACGGATTGGAAGAGAAGTAGACAAGTTTCCATAGAATCAACGAACGTGTGTTGGAGTATGTATTCTATTTGATTCGTCCCAAATTCAGGGTAACAAAATATCCGATTGCAGAATATCTACGATTTCTTTCAATCAACCATTTTCATTTTATCTTCCGAAGATGGTACGTCTTCAAATTACACCATACTATCCTTTATATTCATCTCTTTTCCAAATCCACCGCCCAGCTATTCCATAGGTCCATCATAGTTACATTCAATCCATGAAATATTCAAGTAAACCCAATCGATATGGAAGATAAATATTCAAATGGAAATTTGATCCCGTTAGAAACTCTCATCTCATAGCCAACTCTCTCTACCATCTCTCGCTTACAGCATGTCTGTTCTCTGATGAAATTTAGATGTAATCGATTCTGCATTCGGAGCTCGAGCTAATGCCTTAACGGAATCCTCACCTAGTTAGGTCAACTAATTACTCACTTAAGAAACAAGGACCACTTCATTCATGTACGCGATTACTAAGGATGATGTACACTACAGGGTATATCTGAAGATATGTGAGGAAAGGTAGTACGTCTGAAAATGGTTTATGCAAGAGTGAGATATTTTTCTTGGTGTCTTATGATTTATTGGCTCAATGTCAACAAAAGTGATGATAGCCAAATGATAATAAAACTTTTCAATACTGACTGTGATTTTGGAAGAATCAACAAAAAACCTGTACCAGAAGAATAAAAGTTTATGGAAATATGCTGTTGTGAAACCATCATAATATAATGTCGTTAATTCCCATATATCTGATATCTGATGGTTTATAAGTCGAATTGTCTTCACTTCATTGAATTACTTTGACAAAACCTTCTATCTAACTAACTTTCACTTTTTGGAAAATGCTTCAGATCAATTTTGCGTCTACAGCGAGGATATTTGATTCCTTCAACAATTAAAGAGGTGAATTTGAGAGAATTTTTCGAAAAATGATTATGATGGAAAATAATATACCGACGAAAACAGAATAATCAGCTACAAACATCCTGAAACAATGGCTAACAGTGACAGTAATACGGAAAACACACTTCAGGAGTTTTGTCATGAACCCTGAACTGATTGTTCAAGAGGTTAGTCTCTTTTGATAATGGAATTGGTTACCATAGCATTAGTGGACTTATATTGATCATCCGCAACTATCATTCTTAATCATTCCAGAAGTACGACATCGATTAACCATACAAAGGTTCATTCAGATAAGGAAATTGTCATTCATTTCATTTTTGAGACAAGAAAACGATTCGTTTCGGAAAATGAGAAAATAACTGATATCAAGAATAACATCAAAGGAACAAAATAATGATATCCTTACAAAGGAAAAATTAAACTCCAACCCTTAATCGATGGAATAAAGCTATCCAATGAGATATTCACCTTGGAGCATGGGTGGTAATAGAAAATTTTGAGATAACGAATAGGTGAGATCAACGAAAAATATTGATGGCCCATTCTTCTTTAACAACCCACGAATATTTTATTTAGTGGGGTGTTCATCCCGGATCGAAGAAAGTGGCACTAAGACCTTACGGGAGAAAAGCAAGGTATACTGGTTTGGAATACAGACGGGTCAAAGACCAAGCAAGGTTCTGGTGCGGAAATTTATTTCCCCTTCTGAAAGAGAAACACTTCTATGCGCTTGGTAAACTCTCTTCAATGCTACAGGCAGAAATTCGTGCAATTGACGAGATACTTATGTCAAGTAGAAATCAGATAAGATTGGTAACAGGTCTCTTTATAGGCCAATTAACAGAAGATGGGACTATACCAAGGTGAGTTTGGAGCCTGAGACTATTGAGCACATTTTGTGCAATTGTGAGGCTTTACTGATTCAAACCTAGAGAACGTAAGAACCTTGAAACCTTACTTAAAGGGACTAATTCCTTTTGAGGTATCATTATGACAAAGAAAGAACAATAAGTCTTTGGCTGCAGTGCATCCTTCAGTAAAATAATGAAACATAATATTGCCAAAAAATTATTTTTCCTCACCTGCTGATAGAAATGCAAATCCGATTTGGAAAGTCCGATCAGCGCAGTAATATACGAAGCACACGTGCCTATGCTGAGAATGACGCAATATCGCAGTCTCACGGGCAAGGTGACGTAAATGAGGTAGTCGAGAAGGAGAACCCATCCGAGGCTGTCCCTCGAAGTAACCTCGTTCTTCTGGAGGAAAAGCGCGGCCAGCACTTGTGTGTTTGCCACGTGCCAGCTGACGTGTGACACAGTTGCCCACAGCAGTTTGCTCTTGAAGCCGCTCTTGGTCCAGAAGAGAAGACAGGCGTTCAAGGTTAAAAAGAGACCCATGAAGCCGAAGGTAAGGAGGTCTTGACCGCTTGGCACCTATGGGATGAAACATAATTGTTTTACAGGGTGTTTCAGACGTTTCCAAAAAGATAATTACGCTCAAATTTCGCAAATATTCTTGTGACAATTTTCTCATCACGAATATTGTTATTTATACTCCATATTTCAGATGACATGATGTATTTTTTGTAATTCATGAAGTCTATAAATGAGTTGATAGTTTCATTAGAAATAACTGAATATTAGTTGATGATGTCCATCTATTCCAGAAGAATACGTTTTGTTTTCGTTTTCTCTTCTTTCTTTATCTTGAGGTTTATGGCTCGTATGATATGAAAATATATATTTTCGCCATATAAAGAGATGATACCTTCCTTAATGAATAACGAACTTGGGTTCTGTCTGTGGCAGGGTTAATATTAGATGTCAATATCGATATATTTATGTGAAAGTGAAATATATTTTTTTAAACTGTCTAAAAACGGTCGATGAAAGTATTCTTCTATACGGTTGTGAATCTATTCACATAATATCCCGAATGAAATCAAACATAATTTCGTTGGATATAAAAATGAATCTAACTAATGGAAATAGCAATTACGAAAAGGGGGTTTCAGCAGATTCAATCAGCTGGTAATTGCAAATTTCGGTTTCAAACCATTTGAAATTTCATGCCAGAACTAGCGTATTATTTCCAGTGGTGTTTATCAATTATCATTCCGTAATTCATTTCACATATACAGTGAAGCTGAGCTTTTTGCAAAATCCAGTAGTCTGAAATAATCCCAGAGGAAATATAAAAGCAACTATTTGGTAATGATATATCAAATATTCTCAATTCAAATGAGTAGGTAGGAGGACAGAAAAGCATGTTAATCAATCAAATGCGACTGAAAACTACCACAAAATGTTGCTGTTTCCAGTTCATATTCGCAATGATTAAAATTCTCTCTTCAAGCGAACGAAATCCCGATCAAACTTTTCTGAATTTTAATTAAACGAAAAGTTTGTGAAAGTTCGGAGTAAATCCTAGACTAATTAATAATTAATGCAATTGAAGGCTTAATAAAGATTACTAGTACCCTGAACTCAGATATTTCTAGCTCAGAGACTAAATTTGATGTCCATCCGAATGTGATCAAAGGTGGAATAATACGAAAATAACGAATTGGAATCGTCTCAACCAATTCGGAGAACTCCACTCTCCTGGGTTTATCTCTTGGCACAGATTTTATAACAGCACCTGAACCCAGATTAGGTAAGATTAGATTGAGGTTTATGAGTTGATTGCTTGTATCCCCAGACTTGACATTCCCTTGCAGCTATATTTACCGCTATATACCCTTCCCTTCTCCGCAATATAAATGAAGCCAATAATTGTCCAATGTGTCCTAACTCCATAATACTTTATTTGAAATCTAGATTTTTCCGTAGGTATTGAGTAGTCGGTAATTAATTTATCGATAGATATCAAGAAGTACACCACAATTTTCTTAGTTAAGAGCTACGATCTGATTGAGATATTTCTCATTAGAATGCGAATGGGAATCAATATACAATGCTTTTCAAAAGTCATAGGTCTTTTAGATACTTTTTAAAAGAGGTGTCGCTTGCCATTCAAAAATTATTGGTCACAATGGCCATGAGACGTCATCTTTGCCGATTTTGTCATCTATAATCACAACTAAAAAGGAAATAATCAGTGTTTCGGGGTGGGCAAAAATGCAAAAAAAAGTATGAAAATTGTTTATGGAAAGTAATACGTTACTGAATGTAATAAACAAATTAAATGGAATTAGTAGTTATGCAATTAATGTGATACACTTCCAAAAACAAACAAACGAACGAAAATTTACAATAAATGTTCAAATTGTTCTCCATTGACCGTTAGACAATGACTGAACCGGGCATTACTTTCGTCTCTAACGTCTCTTTCGTATTTCTTGTCTGATTCGGTCTTGTAGTTGAGGGATATTTCCAGGTCTGTTTAAGTAAACTTTAGATTTCAAATAACCCCATAAAAAGAAGTCTAATGGGCTCAGATCAGGTGATCTAGCAGGCCATTCCACTGGTCCCCTTCTTCCTATCCACCTTTGTGGAAAAGTTGTGTTTGAAAAATCGCGCACAGTTACTGCGAAATGTGGCGGTGCGGCGCCATCCTGTTGAAACCAGATTCTGCGGTCTACATTAGTGGGTATTTGAATATCAGGAAAAAGCTGGATCAGATCAGGAATTAATGTATTTTGAAGGAAATCCAGATATAATGCTCCTGTTAAGTTTTCATCGAAAAAATATGGACCAAGAATAATTGTCATTACTCTGTAAAAAAATTTTTGCATTTTTGCCCACCCTGTACCAATTTGATGCAACATATTATACATTTTTGGAATCAGCTCAGCAAAGGCAATTTGGAACTTGAAAAAAAAGGAGGGGGGGGTCCATTTGAAAAAAATGGTGATGACGTCATTACACGAAAGTGGTTCACCCTGTATATTAGATTATGATTTGAAACAATAGTAAATTGAAATGAAAAATCGACCTGTTTTGGGAATTCCTAGTTTTATTGTTCATTTAGCCAATAATTAATGTATGCGTTACTTTATGGACGCACTATATATACAAGAAATACATGTATTATGCAACGAATATAACTGGCCTGATTTCTTTCACATTTCGTGACAGCTATCTACTATATTAAATCTTAGGAATGATCATATTTGATTCGTCACCAAAAAGCATGAATGAATAAAAATGGAAATAAAAAAAAAACAACAGAACGCCGTGCGTACTCAATATGAAAATTCATTAATTATTCTTATTTACGTTTCAAGTTGAACTGTCACAATACTTTAAATTTCATTCATTCGCTACTGGTATTTTCGTCTTATATTTTAACTAATTGAATCTCTTAAATATACGTCTTATGTTTATCTTTCCCAACAGAACAGTAAGCAAACTCGCAGTATCTTTTCAGATGAAGAGTTCAGTTTCTGTTTCGAGAGAATCCTTGTTTTGGTTCGTTTAAACGAGGTTTTTTGTTTGCTCAAGTCTTTGTTACCAGAATTATCCCTGTTCTCCAGTGAATGAGTTGATTGTAGTAGAACTTTCAGTATCATCTAGTTCGAAATGTAACGGATCAAGAACAATAGTACATGTATACAATGAAGTATCGACCATTCATTGACCTGAATAGATATCCTAATAAAGAATGCAAAATAATATATGTGAATAGAGGCAGAAGTAGAAGTAAGAAACTCAATTATTTCTTCGATCAGCTTTACTTGTGTCGCCAATTCAACAGGAGAATATCGATTGTATTATCTATTTATTTGAGCAGGATACTTACTTACGACAGCTTACAAGAAAGGTCGGTGTTGCTGCTTCTTGTTTTTTAACGATACTCAGAAAGTAAGATTGAGTTTCAAATTGTTTCGAAAACTATTTAGAATTATAAAATATATACACCAAAATTGGATAACTATAGACTGTGGATAACCCTCATTTTTCATTTCATTTCTCTCATTTCATTTATTTCATTTGCTATAAGTATAATAATAATAATAATAACCGTGGAGAATGTTTTTTAATATTTGTAAAAAGTTCGATTTTTCAAAAAAATATCCTCTTTTCGTGAGTGGTAAAAAGAATACAGAATACAGAAGGATATTTCTGGGTATAGCATTGGAATTTGAGGGATCGGCTTTCTCGAAAAACGTATGTTCTGGATGTCAAATTGAATAAAATTGTTGATTCCTCTTTCGATGGTTCATACTGAATTTCTCTTAACGTATTCGAACTATTTCTTTCTTGTATTGATTATTTTCCAAAAAAAAAAGTCAGAAAAATTCGCGGATCTATTGGAAATCATTTTGACGAACATGCGTATCGATCTTGTGACCGACTGTTGAGTTCATATGAGCGTATAAACGTTGAAATAATGTTTTCCATGTTCTTTGGTGATGAATCAAAATGAGTATAAATGGCGACTAGAAAACTCAAAAATAATAAAAGGAGGGATCAGAGGGAAAGTATGCAAAGTCACTAAAACTGAAATGAATAATTGTAAAATTTTTATTCTTGAAAAAAAGGAACATTGAAGCCTCAAATGAAACAAAACATATAGAATTTATGAAAAAAAATCATAGTTTTGAGTGAAAAAAAAGGAAAAACAGACAAAAACCTGGAAAAAAAGGGATGTCCACGAAATTGTCATTGATAAACACCATTATATTTTATCTGTGAAAAGTATAGTCCACAAAACTTTGACGAGGCCTAGATGTCCATAAATTTTACCCTCGAAATAGAAAGGCTGTCATAGTATAACTGTTTTGGCAGTGGAAACTCTGAGACACCAACGGTATTAAAGTAATCACGAGAATTTAAATTTTCATTAGATCCCATGAGAACAGATGATGTACAAGCGGAATAGTAATGTTCTTTATGAAAGATTAATCCTGGATGATCCCTAATTTTTCTAATGGGTCGAGAAAAAAAATGGTATGCCTTCTTACATATAGTAACAAAAATATTGTCCATTTTGAGAAAAGTGCATGATCAATATCAATCACTTGAAAGAGATTCTGTGTAGCATCACAAATCTCTTTGGCCAGTCATCAGGTGTTTCACAAGGTTGTTTTTGGATTATACAACCCTCATCTCTATCACATTTTGAATACAAGTGTCCACGAATGGGAAAGATTACTTTGAGAGAACCAAACGTTTAAAATAAAACACGTTATAGTTCTCATTTTGCCCAACACAACCGATGAACAAACTAATCTCAAAAATTCAACTGTCCTGAAATGCTTATTTTTTCCTGTTCGACTTGGAACATGCTTGATAATGCACTGTATCAATATTTTTCTAAAAAGGTTACTCACTGACTGCATGTTGTTGTGAAGTATGTTTTGGAGTTTCTTTCTATCACCATTGTACAATAGAATTGTATTACCATTTGAAAAAACATGAAATGTAATATTGCATGTTTTCCTCTGTGCCGTTTCTCTGACGAATCAATTGTTTACTGAAAACATCCTCGTTGTATTTGAATCGACATACCAAGAAAATTGGACGGAATGATCATGTGCATTTGTACATGGAAAAATCCTTGATTGCAGGAATGACAAAGATGGTATCAAATATATTCAGCATGTTGGTAAACAATACTCACCACTAACATGTAGATATCAAACAGGAGGGCAGCGATAAGAAAACACTCCAGACCCGCCCTCTTTTGTTTCACGCTAAAACTTTGATAAAGCTTTTCGAGCGAGCTGTCCGTAAACGTGTTGAACAGATAACATGTTTCCTTCATTTTGCCGGTTGATTTTTGTTCTTCCATTTCGTGAACGTTCACTTTTTTCTCATCGAGTGGGATTTCATAGGATTTTGGTGTGGAATTGCCACGTCATCTTAGAAACTCAATGGATGAAAATTTAGTTCATTCTGCGGAAACCTAGGAAACCTAGAGGACAATTTATTACTGCCAATTATAAATAATCACTTCCCCAAGATATTCATGGTTTCAGGCTGCATGTAGGTAGATCGTTAGTTTCATTTCAATTAACGGAAAACTTCAAATTTCTAGCTGAACTTTTCAAATCAGTTTCAATTACTTCACGCACAGACGCTTCTTGGGATTTAACATAAAGGAATAAATTGAAAAGTAAAAAACATGTTTCAATGATGAACTGAAAAGGCTAAAATAATTATCAATATTGAATTAAATCAATTGAAAAAACATTGTTATTGTAAAAAAAGTGTGGGGCGCTTTATAAAAACTAATCTTTGTAAGACCCCACGCTTTTTTACAATATCAATGTTTCTCTTGATTAATTTAATTCTACATTAACAATTATTTTCGCCTTCATTGAATCATATATTATTTCTTAGTTTTCACAAACGACATTTAATTTTTATTTTTTGTTTAATTCCAGTCCTACTTCAAATGACGGATATACTAACATTACTATAAACACTAAAAAAGAATTCACATGAGAACAAGGGATTTCAAGAAGACTCCTCTCTGTGGTAGATTTATTGAATATTTGTGCGATTCGATTAGGCTAGTCTCAGATAAGTGATAATTAAACGCATTACGCGACGTTTTTAATAAGGGTGATCAACCGATTAGACCAGGGTGACTCAAAGAAACCTGTAACTATCACCATTATCATAGGGAGATATTTGTGACACTTTTCAATCAGTTCAAAAGATGACGCCAATCGCGAAATTACATACAAACATACATACATACAACTCAAACTAATATAAATAAGCATGTAAAAACATTGTTTCTGCAGCAACGCATATAACATCAATGAATCTATCATACAAATGGGATTTCAAGTCTTGTATTATCCTTCTTAACCTGAATGCATTATCTTGATTCGTTCGTGATCGTGTTTTAATAACTCAAAACGCTGTTATCCTATAACCCAAAACGTGATCTTCGGAAAATTTCAGACCGCAATTGGTGCATTCTATTTCTAAAATATTTTATCTGAGTTTATTTCAGCATAGTCGTATAATTTGCCATATCCCTCGAAGAACTGGCACGCAAAGGCAAGGAGGCATGCCAGCTCCTACAAGCTGAGGGTTCGTATCTGGAGAAAATGTGGAAATTACAGATATGGTAACGCCAGAATCGTACAATGTGAATGAACCTGCCGTTATCGATTTCATGAAATAGCATTACTTTGCAATTCGTTTGGTATTATGAATTAATTGGCGTTGTTTGCATGGTAAGGGAGGTTTTGAAATTTCTCTGAAAAGGAAATTTGTTTATCGGAATTTATCAAAGATCTTGTTTCACTTGTCACGCCATTAATATATCTTCTGTGTAAATCGTTTTCTATGATCATCGTATACGAAACCATATTTTTTTCATGAATTATTTATTTCATGTGTATTTTTCACGAAATAAATGTATTTACATATAAATAAAATCGTACTTGAACATGAATAAAAGTGTTGGAATCCGTCATAGAAACTTCCTGGTGTGAAATATCACGATCGACAAATAATTCTCATTCAAAGAAATATGCAGAATGATTCAGATGTACATCATTTCAAACAAAAATCGAAACACATCTATACGTTTGAGCTCTGTTGTATCTGATGACCAGATAAAAATGCAAAGTGCAAATATAATATAATTCCTTATCCACTTTGTTTACTGGACCTATATACCGAATCAGTTGAAAAATATTGTTCATCAAATTCTTTCAACAACGATAGACGACCTACCTGTATAATACGAATACAAGAGGCCATTTGTAGCCTGTCAACTGCATGAATTGAGGCTGATGTAATATGAACGGCTCCGAACATCGAGAATGAGGATGACAGTTGGAACATTAAAAAGGTTTTTTGTTTGTTAGTCCCCTATACTAATTTCATTTTTGAATGTATCATTCAGAAGTTATGAAATCATGAGACTTAATTGATTCTCGAATAAAAAACAAATAAATAAGAATAGATGGTTCTGTGCACTTGAAATTCGTTCAGTTATTCAAGAATAACAACGTCAAAAAGTGTCAAAAATTAGTACATCTTCCATAGATGTATTCCGAAAGTTTTGAAGGTGATCTCGGCAAATGGCGCCAATTTTGAATATATTAGAACGAAATGAGATTTTTTGTATGATTAGTGTTAGTTTTCGATGGTACCTTCAATATCAAATCAAAAAGAATTTCAATGTAGAAACTGAAAACATATAACGGCGCAAAATGAAACTGTTAATCGTTTAGTTTCAAAACAGATTATGAAGTTTTCCACGAGTAAAAGTTTCCATGACCAGCATAAATCGATTTATCAACCCAAATCGGCTTTTCCACCGCAATAAAATGTTTAATGCACATCAAACCACGTCATATAACTCGGTTAGCTAATGACATTCAATTGTATCGGTGACTTTGATATCGATGGCACATTGTAATGATGTTGTTCAGCACTACGATATCAAAAATCTTATGAAATCAGTCTGGATTTCATTAATAAGATTCGCGATTCGAGTAGATTTCAAGAGAAGTGAAGGGTAAATTTTTCGAAAATGTAGATCAAAGTGATGATATCTTGAAAATACCCTATTTTATTCCTAATATATAAAGCTGAGGAGTATTTTTGTTTGTCTTTTTTCTTCTTCATAGATGCTCTGAAAGACAAGTACTGAATATTATTGGTTTGGAGTAGAAAAATAATACTACATATCACAACATTATATTCCAATGAGTATAATGACAAATAACGAGCGACAAAAATATATATTTTGACAGTCTGTCAAAATTATCTTCCTCAAATCCGGATACAGGAGATCATCATCAAGACTGAGTACTCGAGAAGAAATTCAAATCCTCAAATCAGTTGTATCAACCATAATTGTTAATTATTCAAGATAACAATGCATGGAAATGGAAAAACAGTATATTCAAGAAGATCTACTCAATATCAGAAATTCATTCCAAATGAAAATCCATCCAGGAATGGTTTCCCTAACAATCAATGTTATCTTCTATATAATAACATCTTCAATTTCTCGAATATTATATCGACAAACACTCCGCTATTCGAATGATTCCATGAAAATGATGTCGCTGTTTCAAATCCGGAAAATTTTCCGGTCATTCAATAGCTCTTCTTCTAAATCAATGATATGGAAATGTAATATCGAGAAACTCACAAACGTCTCGAAAATAATGGGGTGGCGTTTTATGTCGCTGAAATCAAATTAGTGTATTTTCCAGATGATGATATTATCAAGGGAGAATGAGACTGAGTCTGAAATAAATATCAATTTCAAAATCCCCAGTTACCTTGAGAATAAGATTCAACGATTGTATTTTCATGATTTTGTCTTATTAATATTCTATAGAAGCATCGTGCACACTTTGATAATGAAATAAGCCCTAGTGGGCTAATTAATAATTAAATTTAAATTGAATATGTGACGATTTCGTTAGATGAATGAACCATATACAGGGTGGACACATTTCGATGTTTGTGTAAGGTAACTCGGTAACTATAGAAGTCACAAAAAATGGATCCTTGATTTCTTTTCATAAAATTACTCCACTTGCGAAAAAAGAATCGAATTCTAAACAAGATTCAAGTTATGAGATAATATATGTCAAATTCTCAGGGCACTTTTCTCCGTTCAATCCAGTGGCGTGGAAGAAAAATTAAAAACTGTTTAATTTCTTATACATATAGCCAAAATAACACTTAACTACATTCCTATTTGGATTTCTGTATTTATTTCAAGTGAGAATGTCGTAGGATAATTACGAGATTGATAATATATGCCTCATTCAAACCAATTTTAAGAAAGCACATGATATAATAATCTGACTTACACATTTTTCCTTATGAATTCGCTTATCAGTGAAAAATATAAAAATAAATGCTATGAATAACGGAATAAAATATCATTTTCGCTATTGAAGTCTCGCACATCAAAAGCAAACCGACATGGTTGAAAAGGAAAAAATAATCCTCTTCAACTGAATCATAGCGATTAGCGAACTAGGATTTCCATTTGAATAGATACACGAAAAAATAACCCGATGATGCTACCTCCATTATATTGAGAATCAATGTTGCATAATTTTCTCAAATTTTCAGCTTAAGTTGTTACACGAAACTTAATCTAGCGAATGTTCCTAACTCTCCAGTGAAGCGACAAACTTTGATAAATGCAGTAGTACATTTTCAATGTCCGAGTGTTCGAGTACGACCATCAATATTCCAATTTTTATGATGTGGATTCTTCATGTGAACGAGTTTTAGTGGTCGTGAAAGAGAAGTCTCGCTTCGATGATGGAAATCGAATTTTCTCAGGAAATAGAAACAATTGGCCATTCGCTCAGAATACGATAGCAGCGTAGTCACGGATTCTGTTTTCTCCGGGATGAAGTTTGATAACGCTGATGTCGGTGATTCGATAAACAAGTATCTTTCATAAAAATCGTTAGGAAATAAATATTCCTATAGGCAATAGAAACATTGAGAAATATATCGATAGTGGTGGGTTAATTCTCACAATGAATTGAGATCCTACTGTTTTTAACACGCTTATATTAGCTCCACTTGTATGTATGTATGTATGTATAAACCTATCGAGATGTATGTGATTGCTAGATAATTTTTGTTTTGCACTAATGGCATTGAAAAGTAACCAAATCTGTCACAACTATCAACCCAGAATAAATGGATTATATGTATGTATGTGTGTATGTCACGATCATATACACAGGTCTGGAATCTACAGAGTGGTGGAAGTGGCACCATTTTTGAAGAAAAAGTTGCCATAATTATCCGCTAGGATGATTTAGGGGTATAAACACGTGATTAATCTTTGACAGTTCGTATTGTAAACAAAACAAACGGTTAGTACTTGAACGGTAAATAAAATCAATGACAGAAATATTATATAAATTTTCTCGAATAAATAAAAATCATTTCTACTTTCAAAAAGCTGATCGGATCTGATTTGTGATTGACTGACAAAGTGACAATAGAGGACAGCGCTGTATATATATGTGTATACGTATGTGGGTAAATGTGGGAAGCTTTATAAAAACTGATCTTTGTAGCACCTCATGTCTTTTTACAATAAACATATTTTTTCATTGATTTGTTGCTATATTAATAACTTTTCTGCATTTTCAGTTCATCATCAAAGCGTTTTTCATATTTTTTTTTCAATTATATTTATTCATCCTGAAGTTTGAAATCATGGAAACTCAAATCAGCAATTTTTTCAATGAACTTTGGCAGCTATGCTGTACTTTTTTCAAAATGACCACACTTCGATTATACTCACTTCATACAAAGGAAATGAATTCCAATAGAATCCCGAAGATTTTCATACAGACAAATCTAAATTGCAAAGTAGAATTCGAGTCTGCAAACTTTATTCTCGACATACTCAGATGAAGTACATAGAAGCATGGTTCAAAATAACACGTGGAAATTTCTACGATAATCTTCAGAGTTTTTTCAATTGGTTTTGGTGACCTGCCAAATTTTCTCACTTTCCTGAGTTCTAGTTCTGAGGAATCGATTGCGTCTTTCATTCAGAGTTGAAAACTCATATATCGTCGAAATTGCCAAAGATCTTCAAAAATATATGTCAAATTCATATTGGGATAAAATCGTTTCACAAATGTGTAGAAAACGCTGACAATCCATGTTATGTATGAGAGTCCATGTATGTACTAAAACTAATGAATTCATTGAAAATCATGCAAACATTGCTGAATCATGATCGAATTTATAAATATTCATACATATCGAAGTAGATTTCATCGAGCTAATCAACATCACGCGATGATAAAAATATTCATTTTACTAACGAAACATCAAAACTTAAACAAAAGTTAATTTGTTTGAGATATAAAGACAAAAATAGTGAACGTGTGCATAAACAATTGACCAATATAAATAATCCAAGCTGCAGTAGACAATGAATATATATTTGTGTAATTATGTTACTTTGTTCATAATATTTAATTTTTCAATCAGAACCTTTTTCATTTCGTCGTATCTAAATGAAATTAAATTTCAATAGCATTTAGAATGTAATTTCACAAAACATTCATTTGCTTGCCTGATGAAAACGACATATATGAAATTAATAGTTGACCCAACGAAACCCACATATTTCTGTAGGTTTCTTCATCTTTGTGAATAGTGATTTGAAACTCCATAAATGAATCTTCATCAACCAGATGACATCAAAGAGTGAAGAACCACTAACCATTAAAACGAAGTATCAAAATCAATTCCTGATAAAATTCACTCTTTATTATTTTCTAGATCACATCAAATTTCTCCAGATAATACCAATCCCCTTTTTACCAACTCCTGCTATACCTAATTAATCCCTTTGAGAGAAATGCTTCTTGATTATCATGGTGGGTTCAGCAAAAAGCCTGAAGAGTTCGCTATGTGGTAGAAAATATAGGTTAATGAGGTTAATGAGGTTAATAATTGAAGAATAACGAATGTACGGACATAAAAAAGGTAGGTGCTTTAGTTTACAGCTTTCTTGTCTAAAACAATACATAGGACTCATAAGTAGGAAAATAAACAAGATTTGTTTCACAATGAACGAAAAATATTTCAACAGATTTCACAGATTATTCAAAGAGAATGAGAATCAAATATGCAGAGGACTTTTTGGTTGGAAAAATTCTTCATTATATATTCAGATCTCATTAGGCCTTGAAACTTAAAAGATCCAAACCAAGAAAAAACCTGAACCTTCTTAAAACGAAAATGAAGGAGTTACTAATTGCAGACAGTGAGTGAATTAACTTTACTTTTCGAAACTTTTGACACTCATTGTTGATATTTTTATCGATAGATTAAGATCCGTTTTGATGATGAACTAATACCATATGTATCGATAAAACTATAGGGAAATGATATTTATAAGGCCACTAAGAGGTTTCAATACTTAGCATACATTTTTAAAATCTAATCATCCTTCTCTTTTGCTTTTCTTGTTTCCAAAAATTGCGAATAAAACAATCCATATTTTCTATCAGCATGGCATATAATCAAACAAGCTTTTTCATGACCAAAAACCAAATGAAACACGTTGGAAAATATGAAAATATTCTCCACCCTCTCCCATTATGCCTCTATGGCTGCCCAATCCTCCACCAAAACCCCATGCATACCCCCAATTATTACCCTCTCGCGTGAACTCACTCATCACATTCCAGCCGAGAATGATATCGACTACCGAATACGGCCACCGGAATAAGCTGACTACTTCCCGGAGCCGACGGGGGTTCGTTCCCGGAGCATTCCGTCGAAATTGAGCGGGACCGCGATAACGCACGCGTGTTTGAGGGATGAAACGGGGGCGGTAGCCAAAACGAAACTTTCGGAACCCCTAGAGTCAGTCTCATAGTACGGACAACGCAATAACTGAAAACGTACAATTAGTGATAAAGGATGTCCCAAAATTAACGCATATTTGAATCAAACAGAAAGCACAGTTTTTTAGTCTTTTGTTCATGAGTTTTTTATGCACTTGTTTGTCAATTCTGCATAAATGTGGCTGAATTTCGTTGATGCAACATTGAATCTCTTCATTCAATCCACGCGTTGTGGGCTCGTTAACATAGATTATTGAATTTGATCAACCTCAAAAGAAAATCTAGTAGTGTCAAATCACATGATCTAGGGGGCCAATTCTGACCGAAACGTGAAAGTACACGAACTGGAAATGTCCCATGCAATAATCAAAGTGTGACATGTGACATCGTCTTGTTGAAACCACATATTGGCCGCATCGATATCATCCAATTCCGGCAAAAAAGCTGTTTTCATGTGGCGATATCAAGCACCAGTATCAGTCAGTACTTGACCATCCCCATTTTCGAAAGGGAAGGGTCCGATTATGCCACCAGCTCAAAATCCACATCAAAAAGTGACATTTGTTTTTGACAATCACGTGTAGGTTTTCATAACCCTAAGAGTGACAACATATGAAAATATGCTTCCTCGCTTAGGATGATTTTACTCGATAAATCAGAATTCATTTGTTGATGCTCAATAATCCATTCTGCAAACTGTCCCGCTGTACGTTGTCATTAGGCTTCAGTTGTTGTGTTAATTCAATTTTGAAAGCACGAATATTTTTTTTTGTGAGTACACGCTGTATAGAGCTTCTTGCAATTCTTATCCAGGGCGTCAAATTGAGTTTCCTGGATTGTCACCGACACTCTCACGCACTGCTTCAATATTAACATTTGAACCGCTTGTTTTCGAGCTACCAAAGCGTTTGGCGTCCCTAACGAATCCTATTTCCCGGAATTTTCCGATTAATCTTGAAGGAGTTAAAACAATAATCACTATTTTTGGAACACTATTCAATAATGAAGACACGTCCTATCGTATAAGGCTCCATTTTGATTAACCAATACGCTCTGTAATTGTCTATGAAGTGGTCGTCGACGAGTTGGTAAGAGGTAAAATGGTCATTGAAGTATGATATCTTTAAAAAAATGTTGATTTGTATTGTCAAGAATAATATTTTGCTATGATATGATGTTACAATGAAGTTTTACTATAAAGAGTTAATCACAGTTGAATAAAATTAAATGAAATCTATAGACTAGAATTATCACAGAAATATCTGATTTTTTTGTAACTTAACTTTCATGCATTTCAATGAAATTTATCAACAGATTTCACATAATGCTAATACATTTCTGTTCGTTTTCATAAATTATAAAACATTTACCGTACTATCTGTTGTTTGGTTGTTTTATTTCCATGACGTAAGATAACCTTCAGAAATAATATTCCAACGTAAAATCTACTACGATCGTTGTTTAAACGCTTTATATCTCCATTACCATTAATACAGCATTAAAATAAAATTTATGAGGAAAAATACCACCTATTTCGAAACTTTAATAACTCAGAATATGTGTGGGAATATAGGTAATGATATATAATCGTAAGTTTTGTGACAATATTTATTAGGAGATAATAAAAGTTGGAAAAAGAAGTCTTGGATAAATACTTGAACTTCACAGGACAATCGAAGCGAACTTACACCTTCGATAAATTATTCTCCATTTAACTCGATGAAGATTTAATGGCTCAAATTGGGATTAGGAGTAGATACATTAGGAAAGATAGAATGAAGTCCTTGTCGAATGTAATTTTGTTTATTCTTCTCCAACAAATACATTTTTTTTATTCCTTATCAGCATCAACATTTATAAAGCCTAAAAAACTAGAACATATTATTGCACTGTTAAATGCACTTCAACAATATTAATTATTGATCCCAGAGACCACATAGTCCCTGTATTTAATTCCAATAAGGTAAAAGCATTCATATCTGAATATATCAGCATTATACTTGTTCTAACAGCGCTTTCAAACGGTTTGAAATCGTACAGTTCATACGCATATTGGTGTAAAATCAATTATCCTGAGAAAACAGCAGTGTCACTTTGTGGTTTATTCCGAGTTGTTTCTTCAATTCATATTTCTATGAAGATCAAACATAAATTCATCACCTATAAAAACCAACTGATAAATATTAATTGTCCGCATTCATGGCTTCAAATCGTTTGAAATTTCCTGCAAGAAAAAAAATTATAATTCTCCATCAGTTTGTACATCCTCAACATCAATAACATAACCAAAAGAATGTAATTCTTTGAAATAACTCTCTTCGGCAAGCATTTCCATATACCACGGTCTGTTGTCGAAATTTCCAGCTGTACCACCATATTCTGTCGGTAAAATTTCAATAGGCACGAAAGCATGTAAAGATGATAAATCACTGCCATGTAGAATTATCTGAAACATGAAATGGGGATCTTCAACATCACGAAGATATTTTAATGATTTTGTGAAATAATTCATCAACGTTTCAAGATTACAGTGTCTCATTTTTCCAGATTCTACTTGAGAGAAATTCAACATTTTAATTTGAAATATGTGTGTACTCTGAGAAATAGAATCATAAAAACGTAATATGATTAATATATCTCTCGTATCAATTTCCATGGGATTGACTACTCAATTATGAGGAACATTTCGTTTTACAGATTTAAAATATAGATATAAGATCATTCATCCATTTATTTAGGAGTATTCACAAATTAAAATCCATTATAATACTCACAATGAGCATACATTATAGTATACATCAATTAATTGAGCCATTCCACACAAGGGTGGAAATGAATGAATGAAGTTGAGATTTGAGTATCTAGGACAAGATGAAAGTTCAAGAACAAACTCCCTTCCCATAATTGGGTCGAATTACACTATAAATTGTACGTTTTACACTTCTCTAAATTGCTAAATATCATCCAAAATTGGTTGGTTGTCTCTTTGAAGTAGTGATGTTGATAAAAATGATTGAATTCTCACCCTTTTCCGTATCTTCTCTTTGAGAAATGGCTTCAGTACCGTGACGAAGGCATCGAAATAGAAAGGCTCGTTAACGATGTGGAAGCCTTTGAATCTCAGTGGAAACGTCTCTTGCACCAGCTCCACCATTTTCTTGGCGTAGTAAGGTGTGAAGAACTTGGCGTGGTGCAGGCTGAGACCTGCCATGTCGAGGACGACTACCAAGCCTGCAATCTGCGTCTCCGGCTCACGGACAGCATTCTCAAGCGCCAGCGTAGTGGTTCTGAAGACCTTTTCGATGGTAGTCTTTGATGAATCAAAATTATCTTAAGAAAAAGATCAATTAATAATTTCTTTCATATTTAATTTTCATAGTGTTGTATTGATGACAAGAGAAATTTTCCACATATTCCTGGATAGCCAGTGTATTTCTTTTCAACTTTCATGGCACTAGTTGTAGGTTTTGCACTTACCTACTCTCATTATATAAATTCTTCTACCAAGTTGATCTCTTTGTAACAGCATACTATGTGCTTGCAACTGAAACATCGCATCACACTCTGAAGGCAATGGGCAAGCGAAAAGCTCTGGATACTTAATTTTCATCAGATAATACCTCTGCAGCTGAAAATAATCATATTTTGGAGCATGTTAGCTACATCGATTCCACTTCATAATGCATAAAAATCCCGTTTTGAAATAAATATTTTGAATAATTATGTGTTCCACTCACCATATGAAAGGCTTTCTTACTATCGAATTTTCTAGCTCTGAGAAATCTCACTAAAAATTTATCCTGATCTGGTACGTTAATGTTTGTGTCATCTGGAAATGAATAGAAAGTCAATGTCTCGGCACATTTTTATTGAAAATAGGCATCAACTTCAATATGAATTCTTTCAGAATTCAAACAAAAAATCGACGGTCAATTATAGATTTATTGTATTACTTTATAGATCAATCAGTCTCAAGTTGAAAAACAAGAGCTTTAATCGCATGACAAATTTTAGACCAAGTTAATATTTCTTCCGAAAAATTTTGAAATATCCCCTTGACGTATTTCCTACTTTGCATCATGCGTCTGAAGGCATCCAGTTCCTTCTTGAAAGTCTCTGGGGTCTCTCTCAGCTCTTTCTCGGCTCTCTGCAACCATTCATCATCCCCGCAAATCGATCCATCGGGATTCACCTCGCAAATCGGGCCGATAACTGTTGATTTTTCAGTCGAAGAATCTGAAGGAGATATTTTAAATTATGATGGATATGACGATCAAAGGTCTGAGGATATATTCATATTTTATTTGGTGAGAATACGCTTTCTACATTTTGGTGCAATTAATAATTTGTTCCTCCATTCAAAGTAGACTTCACAAAATGCGAAGGATCGGACTTTCATTGTCCAATAACAACCAAAAAGTAGATTTCAGAATAACCTGAAGTGGACCCAATCGAATATTCTGTGACATCAAAAACCATGTGACGAAACAATATAACAAAAATATTCTATCCGGTTTTAATGACCATGCAATGTAAATCGAAGTCATAAAGATATTTGACTAACAATCTCATCTCGATATCTCGTTGAGACAACCAATAAATGTTCATTTCTTGTATATTTGTTAATATTTCATGCATGTAGAGACTGTATATGTCGTCATAAAATCACGAAAATATACCTCTACAGTACTATCCAACAGTTTCGCTCTGATGGTTCAAACAGCTGGATATACATAGTGGTTAATTTTATTAGATAAATAATATTTTTTCTGTTTTACTCTACAAGATTTTTTTTTATGAATCAGACTAAAAATTTTCAATCAATTTTCAGTTCTTTTTGTTTCTATACTTGATATGTTGTCCTTTCTGATTTCTCTTAATTTGCAAAAAATAAATATTTCAGAGATTCATTCTACTCAGTTATGAAATTGATTTTTCTGATTGATTTGAAGTTGAGTTAGGTTTAATTGAAACCATGGTCGAAAATTGATCGATTTGAATTACACTGAGTTTTATTCTTGCTATCGCAATTGCAATTCATTTTATCCAATGGGTACAAAAAATTATAATGAATATGACTTACCATTACTGTTCATAACTGAAAGAAATCCAGCGTTTTCAGCTGTTTGGAGGGAACAACTCTGGGGTAAACAACAAATTGAAGGTTAAGAGGAAATGGAGAAATATCGACGTACCCCATCGCACATGTGCAGAAGATTTTTCCAATTTTCGCACAATTTCCCGAGCAGTACTATACATCATTGCCAATTATATTACGCTCAACACTGATTCATTTGAAGTTGAAATTAGATTATTTCAAATTGCGTTCTTGTCGTATTCAACGTACTCAATTGCGAATACTGTGAATTGACTTCTTTCCTCATCAAACTTTAAACCATTTAGCAAAGTGAAAGCGAATTTCCATAACGTTTTTTTTTCTTCAAGTGGATATATTTTCAGTTATTTAGTTATAAATTTCTTGAAGCTCATTCAAAATGTGTTCAATATTTATTTTCATTCGTATTTAAAAATTTAAATAAAATTCATTTGATATTGATCAAAAAGAGAGTTTCACTATCACTAAACTTTTATGAACAATGCAATAAATATATAATATTCTGAGAATTTTATTGCATAAGTGAAGCTAATTAAAATTTTTCCCTATTGTAATTAATTATATATCCTCACAGAAGAAAAATTAATCCGATTCCTTATGATTCAGATATATCACGACTAATGTATAATATAACGAATATCAATTCATGTTAAATTTGTATTCAATAATTTCCGACATATCCGTCCTAAATATTACCCCATCAATTTTTTTCATAACCACTATGTCTTACATCAACCTGCTGATTCATGGATAGTGAAATATTATGTTGTTATATGAAATTTCTAAAACAAAACAGTCTATAAAAGACACCTTAACTTCCTTGAGAGCCTATTCTCTACGTTCATTCGAAAGTATTTATATCATTAGCAGAGAAGCAACTAGTGAAAATTGACAGTATAACATTTGACACCTTGTATAATTATTTTCTTCAATAACAAAATGTCATTCGTAGAATACTTCACCTTTGAATAGAATAAAGTTTGATTCAACAAACAATCCGATCAGATAAATTAAGAAACTATATATTTATTTAATCAAAACATTTAAATTAATTCATTATCAATATAAAAAGCCATCATCAATCAATAAAATATAATAAAATCAACATTTTTTCGAAAGACACTGCAATATTCAATCCTTATTAGCTCCTGAAGGCTCATTCTTCACCGACGACAAATCGGAATCGGCCGAAAACAGCATCTTCGACTTGCTGGTACTCTTGCTGGTAGTCACCGGAGTGGAAGTCCTCCTCTTAGTCTTATCTGCACTAGAATCCGCTCCATGTATAGCAGAAAGATCGGAAAATTCCCCGAGCAAACTGGCCGGACTACCATCAGTCTTCAGAGTGCTGGACGATATCTTGCTCAGCAGCTGCTGCTTCAGCAATTCCCTCAAACTGACCTCGCTGTCGCTGCTAGCGTTTTTCTTTCTCTTAACGCTCAGATCTGAGCTGGAGCTAGACGTCAAAGCTAGAGCCTCCCGAGTTTTGTGTAGAGTGGGGATTGCCCATTCCATGCCTATAGACTTCAACATGGACTCAATGTTTTCAATATCGTCGCCAGAAGAAGAGGACTCTCTGGTTAGCCTCTGCAAAGAAGAAGACTCTTCAGTTACTTTCGTCGTGTGCGAAGAACTGCTCTGTTCCTTGCGCGAAGAAGACTTGCTGGCTTCCTTGTTTCCAGTCGCCGAGCTTTCGTCCAAAGAAGACGACACCAATTTGGGACTACTAGTGTCTTCTATCTTCACCAGCTTCGGAGGCTCTCCACCCACCTCTTCAGACTTTGGCGAAGGAATCAATATTAAATCAATGTCTTTCAGGGCTGAGAAGCTGAGCGAAGCTTTCGGACTGGGCAAGTTGCTGCCAATCTTTGTCGAATGCTGACTGTCAGCTTCCACGATAGTGGACAGCTCGTGCGGAACTATGGATATGTTTCCGTTGAATTTTCGGGCGACAGTCAGGCCCTTTGAGGGAGGCGGGCGTTTGTGATTATTCGGAATGGCATCGGGCTGATCTAATTTCACCTCGAACTTGGGCAGCTTGGGAATGTCGGAAAGAAATGGAATGAAGGCGTTGTTTTGAGGTGCGGAAGGTGGGGCAATATTCGAGGGCGGTAACGGCTCTTTCAGTTGTTGTAGTCTGCGAATGAGCTCATCATTGCTATCGGTCAGGGGTGGACGGTCCTCGTTTGAAGCTGAGAAAAAGGAGCTGTCAGGTCGATCGGAAAAGGGCGACAGTGTTCACTTACTTGTAGGTTCTTTTCCACCCAACGTAACATGTTCATGGCCAGGCTTGAATTGTTTCAGTTTTTCGGCTAAGCTGAGATCGATTTCTATCAGCCTCCTGTAAACTTCATCCTCTTCCAGGCTACTGCTCGATGAACTTTTGGTCAACTCCTTTGCTTCCGGTAAGTCCATATACTTTGTCGAGAAATCTCGATCACTCAAAACCGGACTATCAGATTTTGATTTAGATTCTGTCGATGGAACCTAGTGAATGGGATGGTCCAGATGAAACATGTAGCGTTTAATTTTTTTTTTATCCAAATTCACTTAGAAATATAGATGATCAGTTCAGATTCGAATTGCATTCATTTATGTTTCTAGAACTGTGAATTGTTCAAAATGTCATTAGTTATTATGTTTTGTGTAGAAAAAAGATTGATCATATCAATAGAGATACTAGTACTAGATAAATTTGAATTTGAAGAATTAGAAAAACTTAATGTTTCCTTTACAAAATAACTTTTTTTTTAACGTTCATAACTACCAGTACTGCCAGAAAAGAATTACAAGAATTCCATTAGAGTAGTCAAATAATCAATATGAAATTCGTGTAACGAAGTTGCAACTAATGACTTCCAGAGCTGTTTTTATTTTTTAATTTTTTTTTCGCTTTTACAATCATTTAATGTTATTATTCGCTACACATATGTCGTAATTCGTTTCATCAGAGTAAACCGCTTCTATAGTAAAACTAATAATAATATAGATATCAATAATCCATACCTGAAGCATCTGAATTTTTTCTTGTCTCAACTGCTGTATCATGGCCGCTAGAGCTTCTATCCTCTTGCTACAAGAATCGGTAATATCAGCATACTGAGCCAACACCGAGTCCCTTGATCCGTCTCTCTCAGGAAAAAGAATTTTCGAATCACCTTTGGAACTCTCCTGATCCGAAACAGTTAGAGCGACACTAGTGTTTGGAGGTGCAGGGCTCAGTTCCGGAGAATAACTCAGCCCTTCAGCCACATCGCTGATTTTGAAAGGAAACTTCTTCAGGATGTCATACACGGATTCTGAGAATGCATTTGTGGGAATTAGAATGTATACGTCATCTTGGAATATTCAAGTTTTTCGTGCCTTAATCACAAAGTCCTGTGCGCAGACAGAAATAGTTTATACGATAGCGTATTTGGGAGATTACCTGATATTCCTGGATTGTTGCTTTCCATTTCAATTACACTTTGACTTGGCGTTTCCACATTACTAGTTGAAACGCTAAGATTTTCGATGCTGCCTCTAGCCATACCAAGTAGTTTCTCGACATATTTGAAAATTTTCTTATCCCGTTGTTCTTTCGAGGACATTTCTCTGGTGTCTCGTGATTCGTTGTAAGCCGAAGAGAGTTCACCTTGTTGAGGTTTCTTACGCAGATGATACAGGGATGATTTTTGGGATTCTCTAGTTCTCTGAAGGTCCGGAGGACTGAAATAGGAAGTACTGGTAGTCGAAATGGAATTTTTACTGAGCTGGTCTTTCCACGTTTTTGATGTTGACCTGAAACAAAATGGGACTTTATATGGAACTTATTAATTGATTTGACATCTATACTTTGAGCTCTCAGCTGTGGGATGGGAGATATTCTTTTCTTTTTGCATCCTTGGTTTCACTACCTTTTGAGGAACCTCTTTCTGAACCACTGGGCTTGTCTCAGTTCCTACTCCTATAGACTTTGCTTCGTTTGATTTCACCACCACATTCGGTTCTTCATCATCTTTTATTTTTATAACTATCTGGCAAAGTTCTTCTGAATTTTCTTTTTTGTTTTCCTTGTTGCAGTCACATACAACATGTAGTTGATCACAGATTTTTCTTGAGGTTTTTTGTTGAGGTCTGAATTGGGACTCTGTGGAAATATTTTCACGATCTTGTTTCAGTTGTTTCGGAGTTGTTTGGGTACTGGTATTTTGCAAAACTAACACTTTTCGTCTGGACTTCATCTTGGCTTTCTTCCTAGGTGTTTTCCCTGTCCTTGAAAATTAAATATTCATAAAATTAATTTGCATTAATCAATCCACACAGTATACTCACCCAACTTTTCTTTCTGTTTCTGCCACATTTGAAGAACTTCCGTCGATACTACTTCCAGTAGAGACATCTTTCTCTTCTCTGTTCCTCTTCTTTGTGCACTTGCTTCCTTCCTTTCTTCTACTTTTTACTTCCTTCACAGTATCGTCATCATCTATGAATGATCTTAAATCTTTTACCAGTTCATCAATACTGTCATCTTGAGGAAGTGCCCTGATCTCCTCAATCAGCTGTTCACGTTGTAGCTTGAGACTTTTAAGCAATTCTTTCAGCTTTGCCTGTCTATCTTCGGGTCGTTGATCGGTGAAAGCTTTGACAATTTCTTGCACCTCATGAGCCGTGAACATTCTTGATTCTTTATAATCCTCATCCCATTCTGCTACGTTGATAGACTGTACAGATCCTGATTCCAACAACCGTGGGTCTTCATTGACAGGTAGAACCTTAATTGGAAAATAAATTAGTTTTTTTATGATCTTGAAGATAGCAATAAGAGTACCATACCTTTGGGAGAGTAACTGGTATTACATTGAGGTTGGGGATTCTTTTATTGAAAGCATTCTCAAGATTATTTTGCCTAATATGTTCCTTCTCTTTCAATCGTTCTTCTGACATGTGGTATTCAGGTTTGTCATTGAATATTTCGCCAATTCTTTCTTTTTTCTGAAGGAGAGGCAATTTTTTCATCATTTCCTCATAGTGTTTTCTAACGCGTTCCTTATCCAATGCCTGTTTACCTCTCATCTGGGCTTCTTTTTCACGTTTTTTTATTTGTTCAGACCATTCAGCTTCCGAAACCTCATTTGGCATAACCTTATAAAGAAAAATATATTAATCTTACAAAATTATTTCACCAAATTTCCAATAACTTATTGAAATTAATTAATGGGGAAAGTGTATCTGAAACAGACGATAACTGTCTCAAACTAACTGCACTAAAAAGATTTCATGTCATCAAAGGAATCGAAAAAAGTTACTTGAATCCAAATTACTTGAGACCCAGACAAGATGAAGATAAATGTCTGCCAATATTTTATTGAGAATAACATACCTGTAAGCTTCCTGTAGGAATTCTCTCCACATATGAATTTGTTGGAATGCTTTTCTCATATTGAAATTTATTAGCATGATCATAGAATTGCACTTTACTTGTTTCATTGCTCATTTTAGAACCTTCAGTAGACAAATTATCAACTTTAGAAGAAGATTTCAGTCCTACATGTGGTTTGTCTGGCAAGTCTTGGTAATGATGCCTTGACAAATTGTCATTTTCAATTGAAGACCTACGTGTGTTATTTACAACAGATGATTTCAATTTGACTGATGGCTTTGTTGGAAACTCATCAACTTTTTGTGGGTTCTTGACCAGATCTTTTTCATCAGTCTGTGTAGCATGTGTATCTTTCTCCACTTGATATCTCTGAGAGTTTTTACTACAGATGCAGTTCAGATGAGGATGAATATCCAATCTCTCCTTAGTCTCACGATTTTGATGACATGAACAAGTTAATTGAATGTCTTCAGGCTCAGTTGCATTGTACACTCTTGCATCAATGGTATCTCGAATTTTCGTGTTACTTTCTATAAAAGGTATGGGATGAATTTCAGCCATTTCATCACAGTAATCTGATTGGGAAGCCATTAGTCCTCTACGTTTTATACGTTCTGAAATCCTTGTATCTCTTGGTGGAGAATGAACTGGTTTTTGCTGATGAGATGATGACTTGGGCTGAGATTCTTTTGCTTCAGATTGGTGAAGTTTCTGTGAGAGTGTATGTTTGTTGGGAAATTTTTTCTTGGGAGGAGATGTACTCTTTTTTTGATGTTTTGACACTTTGTGAGGTGTGTAGTGATGATTTCTAGTGGGTTTTCTTTGCACATCTTCACTGACTTTTCTTGAATCTATAAATAAATTCAGGGTTTTATATTTCTCTTGAGACTGTAATTCAATCAATATTTTTGTGGAAGAATAAATTGACAAAATGAGCTGTTTTGCAACCTCTACTATTGAATGAAATATAAAATTTTGAATCATCTCATTATGATGATTTTCTACTTTATGAACCATGCATTTTTCATTGCATTCATATTGTTGATATTACTTACCATGATCACTACTTTCAAATGTATCTTGAGCAATGCTCTGTAATTCTAATGCATCAGTGCAATCACAGGAACTTGATTGTTCTTGACTATCATGACTCTGATCTGTTGAATCAGAATCTGGTATTGTTATGTTGATATCTGCAGATGCTTTATGTTTTTTCCTCTTGATGTGTGACTCATCTTGTTGAGTTATACTTTTGGACATTCTGCTAACCATAGCAGATCTTGTATCCTCAATGTTTCGTACTATCTTTTTTCTATTCACATCACCAATTTTTTTCAATTGCTCTTCATTTCTCCTTTGCTGTTCTTTTGTCATGGCTACTTTGCCACGCTCTTTTGATATGGCCTCCTGAGCACCTTTTTGTTGAGCTAATGTATCTGATTCATCCTGTAAAGCTTCAGCTTCACGATGTCCTAAACCAAATTCATTGAGAGCTTCCTCATATTGAGTCTGTAGCTCCAAGAGCTTTCTGTTCTGCCAATTTCTGAGCTTGGCTTCACCCTCTCTTTCAATTTGTCTCATTTGTTTGGATTTTTCTCTACGAACTTTATTCCGTACATCTTCAGCTATATCTTTTGACTGTTGTCTAACTTGTTCCAGTCGCATGAGGCGTCGTTTATCGAATTCTTTTTTAGAAGGATCTAAGTCTGTTGTAACCATTTTTCCCCTGTTGATGCTTATTGGATTTCCAGATACATGAACATTAATAGACATATCTGTCCTTAGAAAATCTTTTATTATTTCACAACATTTTCGATATTCTCTGCCGATACATCAATTAAAGCAAAAATAGTTAATGTTTACAGAAAATCTCAATTCAAACAAAAATTCAACGAATTCCATAAATCAAAATTCAACAGTTATGTCAGATATTTCATAGAATACAACGATGACAAGACTTTGACACAACTCAATTTCATTTCAGATCGACCTGCTTTCAATATGTACTGTATGCATAGAACACGATAGACCAATCAAAACAATCATATTGATGTCGTTAACATTAACGGGACATACGGGCATATTTGATTATGTTGTATAGAATTTTCACCTTTCCCAAATTGCAATATCTCACCACATAAAGACATTATGAAATTCCTGAAGGGACCCACGAGGGGGCAGGGCTGAATAATGATTATCCTGGGCACTAAGATGTTCCAGAAATTGTCATGAAAGTGAACAATTTTGAGTGCAGTTAATGATGGATTAGGCGGTTTTGCTTTCATTATGGAAGTTTAATCGTTTGGTAACATACAATATATTGTAACGTTATTTTCTAACTTCAGTGTGATATTATTAGAGTATCAACGGGACATTTTGTATTGAGAATTCACGGAGTATAGTTATATATCTAGATATATCTAGATAGATATATCTAGATATATCTATACTCCGTGTGAGAATTAATAAATATTTGAATTACTTGATATCCATATAGAATAATCCTATTGAAAAAAGAGAACTTGGATAAGGATGGAACATCAATTCATCCGCCATATTCGATTGTATTGAGATTCAATAAAGTTTTATGTCCTTGAAAGTCTAGTCCCATTTATAATAAATAATAATATACTTTATTTTCCTTTTTGACAGCGTAATATATATAGGAATAGTCAGAAACACAACACCCAAATTACAAGAAAATACATACATACACATCAAAAACCAAGTTATATAATCGTCAATGTAAAATATATAAAGCCTTGAAAGGATGAAATCAAATTTGTTGAATCACTGCAAAGCATATATAATGCTAAGAGAAGAAATTTTTAACAGAATACAGACATATTTCAATCCAGAACAACTTTTATACTTTCTCTTGAATAATGTGAGAGAAAAACAGCATTTCAAATCGTTGGGCAAAGCATTGAAAAATATCAGGCCAGCACTATCTGGTGATAGATACGAAACTGAATAATTTGGTAATGGTATTTTAGTTTCCTGGGAAGTCTAGCTATTCTGATTCTTTCTGGAAATTTAGTCATTTCCTATTTTTGATAACAGTCTGAGCATCTTTAACTCCTTTATGTCATATGGAAGATATATTATCTCTTGTTAACATATGTCATGCTCATTAATACTGGCTGCAGTTTTTGAGTGTGATGGCTTTAAATCAAACTACAATGTTATAGGTAATAATGAGAATTTAATATTGTATTTATATTATCATATATGAATTCGCCAATTTCAAAATGAACATATAATTTTTAAACAAAAATCGAAGACAATAAAATCATTCTTTATCTCAATATTCATATACTTATACTGCATACTCTCCTTAAAATATATATTATATGATCAATAATGATTATGATTGTAATGCATATGCTTTCTCTCTGAAATATACATCCTATGTCTAATGTATACTTTTAACACAAAAACTTAAATATGTTAAATACACTGTATATGAATACTCTGAAAAATATAATATTTCTATAAGCTATAATAAAATAACATATACGAAGAAACACTTATAGAATAAAAACTTAAATGAAAGACTTAGAGGTAATGAAATGAGTGGATTACATCTATATACAGGATGATCCAAAATGTACAGGTTAGGTTAGGTTAACCCACGGTAAAATTGAAATATTTATAGTTTCTTGGTGCATAGGGGATTTCATATAAATGTAGGAAGTATTACTTTGAGACCCAGAATTGATTTGAACACAAAGTGACGTATTCTATGAAAATATTTTCCTTGAATATGAAACATACTCCTTTTTATGTTGATTTTCATTGGTAATGTAAATTTTCAAGGTGTTGATAACAGTGAATTCATGATTATTAGTCAATTCCAGAAAAAGTGTTGCTTTCAAGAAAAATATATCATTCAATCCTCTCTACACGTTGCCTATAGGCAGGAAAAAGATTAAGGATGGAAAATTACTCATATAAAATAAATTCTGAAAGTACTCTTATGGCTCAAAAAATATTGGTGCTTCTCAAGGTAAGGTAGCGCGACAATCTAGTTTCTTCACTTTGGATCTGAGATCTCTTGTCATACAGTTTCTTTATGTATACAATGTGTTCAAAAGACAGCAAATAGATTTCAACTACTTTCCAAAAAAATCACCATATACTCTTTGGGATATTCACATGTAGCGTTTCACGATGTATAGAAATATTTTATTCTGGCTGAAAGGGGTTCGAATAATGCAGCACATTATTATTGGCATTCATTGTTCATATCCTTTGCTGAATTTTCGCAATAATCGTTGTATTCTAAGCTCAAAATTGAAAGACAAAAACATAATTTCTTCATTGTTTATAGATTATAAATTATTATTCAAGAAATTATTTGCCAATTCACCATCATCTATGATTTGCTGTGTTTTGTCAACAACTTCATCCATACACTTATCTCATCTTAGCCAATAACACAGTTCACAAATTTAACGAGCAAACACTTATTTAATAATATAAACTTATATTTAGTAATAACTGCCCTTACTTCACTAGGTATAAATAAAAATAATGATTGCTTTGTTTGGGATTACAACAAACCAGTTAACAGTAGTCCAATATTAATCTAATTCTATGAATTTCAGTTTGTCTCATCCAAGATGGCGTTATACATTTAATTATGAATATAGTATAATAAAGTACCTCATAAGTTCTTTCAAAATTTTTCCAAAAAGAGATCCCCAGACAGAACCTACTTTCCTTTATTAAAAAACTTTTCAACACCAGTGTCAATCAATCCGCTCACTGTTCCCTAAAATTGCTAAAATATGATGTATAATCATAGCTAATTGCATTTAAAATATATTTCAAGCACCTGGTATGATGACTTACTAATATGTCTTTTTATTGCACAAAAAATTGTTCCATTACTCCAAATACGATGATGAAACCGGTCTATTCATTGAGCAGGAAATCGACACTGCATATTGACATTTGGAAGTGGCTTAGGCCTTGCTAGGGATCACTAGACTACTTTAAAAGAGCTCTCTCGACCGACCAAAATCTCGTAATCATCGAGACTGGCCAAAGGTTCAGTCGTCCGGTACTGGAGCCCTCTACTGGCATACAAACGTTAACTACTCGTGTCGCTGTGGCCCCAGCACCGTTTTGCGACGAGAAAACTCTTAAGAACACAGATACAGCTTGATTTGATTGATCTCCGATCGGATCATTTTCAGTTCATGGGAATGTCTTCGAATTTCGAAGGTATCAGGCCATTTTACAGATTCAACTATATGAAACCAAGAAAAATGGAGAATAAAATCAATTGAGAGTATAGTTCACAATTTAATAAATGATTGAAGCACGTCGCTGTATTTTGAACAAAAATCGAATAATTTAAATCTATTCAATAGGTCGATAGGTTGATGAAAAGTTCTATAAAAAAATATATACTTAACTGTATTTCATAGCATTTTCTCACAAAATTATTCTCCACAGTTCTCGATTTACATTTTTAGAAACCTCATTTGTCTATCATATGTACAAAATATTCGCCAGTTATCTGGATGTCGAAATATATTGATACATTGAAACCGTTCTTGAAGACTGGTTTGATCATTGAAAAATATAAATAAATCTTTTCACAACAATATTCACACGTAATAGTCATAGGCAAAGTACAACAAATATATTGAACGAGGATTCACTTGGTTTCAATTCAACTTTCTAAGTTTGAACTCAATGAGAACAATGAATTCAGTCTGATTCTCGAATACTATAGCAGTTTCTTGGGAAGAAAGAACGAAATAGAATCAGTGGGTAAGTGGTTAGGGTTAAGGTATGTATATATGATGGAGATGGAATGCTATACCTGCTAGCTTGGAAATTTGATGTTCCCTGAATTAAATTAAAATATTCACATATATAGGTATACTCCGATTATTTTATGGACAATATTTATCTACTTAGAATATAAAGACGAATTCGCTTTCGATGTGCAGCCGTCTGAGTCGTCTTTGTCGTGCTGCTTGAGTACTACTTACATAACTACAAAACAGACAAATCATTTCGAAATTCGAAGACCTTCCATGAGCGACCCTTCGATCATAATTGCGAAAACAAAATTACCGTTACATAAATTGTACTCCATCAAGTGTCTTGAGATCTGGGTAGTCCGCACCCTACGGTTATCTGGAAACAAAACAAAATCCATCGAGGGTCATTCAGCGCCAAGTTACGACGAACCTGGAGCAAGCTTTCTTCCACTTGCATTGCGTGCACCACTGCTCCTTGTGCTCCATGCCGTATATTTTGCGGCACTTCTTGTTCTCGCCGCGCGGCCTACGAGGCGAATTCGGAGTCTTGGGGCTGATGGGGCGCGTCTTGGGGCTGATGGGACGCGTCTTCGTGCTGATCGGACGCGTTTTGGGGCTGATTGGACGCGTTTTTGGACTGATCGGACGCGTCTTGGCAGTGAACAGACGCACCTTGGGGCTGTGAGGACGCACCTTGGGGCTTTGGGGACGCGGTGACAGCTTCAGCTGCTTGTGTGGTAGTTGCGGCTGTGGCTGCGGCTGAAACTGGAACTGAGGCGGTGGCTGAGACTGAGGCTGCTGTTGTGGTTGCTGTTGCTGATTGAGCATCGTCTGACGCATGTTGCCTACAAGCAGTCTTTGGTAGTCGGGGTCCTCGTGGAAGGGTCTGGCCATGTCCTGGTGAGAGAGTGTGGGTGGTGGGCTAGTCGGACCGAGTTCCACCTTCGTGAAGTATAGTTTTTGCTCGGAAGGTGGGCACATCTCTTCTCTGTAAAAATAAGTTGGCTGTCAAGTGGATGCTATCAGATTGATTTGGAGCATTTCACTTGAAAAATACACCCCACAATCAACATTATCATAATTTCAAAGGTTATTTGAAAACAAACCTCGTTATAGAGCGAGTGGATATTTACGAATTCCAAATGACTCACGCTAGGCTCAATGACCTGTTTTGTCATATGTCTTGCTATAATCATAATAGAGTAATATATTTGTCGAATATGTATAACGAAGATAATCACGAGATTATCGTTTCTGTAGATAATATCTGCACCAAGAATACAAACTTTGTTTTCGGAAACATTTATATTCACCACCCGCTTATTTCAATTTGATTTTGGTTGATAATTCTCGACTCATTAATCAGTAAATTCGATGGACTTTCATGTCCATTTGCCTTTTTTTTATTCGGTGCTTGCCCATGAATTTGAATTGTATTTATTCGAGGAAAATCATTCAGACAGATTTGGTTATCTTTCAATACCATTAGTGCAACATAAAAAGTATCCAGGTAACCATTAAAAAATTTCAGAACAGTTTGAATGATACACTCAACCTATCTTTCTGTTTCGGGGTATTTTTGAAAAAAAAATACAAGCAGCATATAGTGAATAACATATTCGAGTTGGTTGATTATTTTGATAATGATTAGACATGCTAGATCTCATGAGGTGGTTAAATGAACAAATATATTGAAAATATTGATCTGAGAAATTTTACCCCGAAGTACAGAATTGTATTCCCATGGAAATGCCCAGTTTCTAGACATTTTCATACACTCGTCGCGAGTAAAATTAACTGTTATCCCTAAATACTCCTACAGCAGGAAATTATAATAAGTTTCAGAGCTGCAAAATTCTGTTGAACCAGGAAATTATAGTTGTAGCTTACATTCCACTCGACTCGCACTCGAAACATTCGTGAAAATAAATAGCACATAACGAAACATAACACAGGAAATTCGATAGGCCTTGTTGGTCAGGTTGAGTCGTACCGACCTAAGAACGTGTTCCTCGATTTCAGCCCCACCCAAAGTCATAGGTCACAGATCAAGTTAATAAGTGTTAGAGAGAGCTGTAATGAGTGAGTAAAGTGGGACAAATTGTAGGAATACTTTCAGAGAATGACCATTGTCCGACGACTGTCGATTAAATTATTAGCTTGAGTCAATTTCAGCTGGAATTCATATGTTTGTAGGTTAAGTTTGTTAATGGATTATAAATATTTAACTCATCATCAAAGACAAAGATATCCGTATAACAAGTTTACTTCTGATAACGAGCATAGAAAATCATTTATTTAAGGAAAATATTCGTGACACATTCTTGTCAAAGTATGTATTATCAGCGCTATCCCGAAAAACAGTATGAATGTCCATTTTCCAAATTGTAATGAGGAATATTATGAATACATCGAATTATACACAAAAAAAAACAATATTTGGCTCAGTTCGTTCAGAAATCGTTTGAAATGAAATATTTATTCGACATAAGTGTGGAGTGTTGAATAATTTTTGCCCTAATAGTAATATTGAATTAAAATTTGATTGGTATAAAGCATCTGCGGCGCGTCACTCAATGGGCGTGTCTTTTAGTATGGAGGGTAAGCAACTTCGAACATTTCTATTCTGTTCATTCGTATCGTGTTCAAGTTTTGATAATTCGTTTTATATTTCGCACTGCTGGTTTAATTTTATGTTTGATTAAAACATTATCTAAACAATGAACTATTGTTTTTAGTTATTGTTTATCCTCCAAACCGTTTGACATTCGATTGCTGTGATTGAATGTGCAGGTGCTCTATAATCTATTTATTCAAGAGGGTTTTGACAGTTCGTCAGAATCTGCACTGTTGTCACAGCGATATTTTTAAAGCGCAAGTTACGAAAATTTTAAATTTGAACAAACACACAAAAAATTTGACTTTTCGTCAAATCAAGTCAGTTTTAATCCTTATATAAGGATATTGACATCATGTATCACATTGTTTTTTTGCAGTATTTTTACTTCTACAAGCAATAAAAATGTTGCAATCTTACTACATGATCAATTCTATCATAGTTGTGTTATATTTAATGTTGCAGCTGTTTCTCATGGTTGCGGTAAATCACATCGAGAATAGCTGAATTTTTCGTAGATGACGAAAGACAGATGAGATTTTCGAGCCGAATTTCTCAATCTGTGTTTGTTTACGTAACCCTGGCTGTGCCATGTAGCGTAATTATGTCACGACGTTCGCTTATAGAACTTGCAACAGGAGCTAACGGAAAATTCGTGATTTGCAGCAGGCCATGGCCATAGCCAAACAAACGAACGTCGCCCGAACGGGAATCGTTAACGGTCCAAGGCTAGCGTCGATTCGATAGTCATTAACATTAAACTTGCGTTTTTTGTTTCAGCTGTAACAATGCATTTCCAGGCAGGAAATCAACAGCGCAAGGCGAAGTGCAAAACGGACCTCGGTTCGGTACTCGGTTGCCTTGAAACTATTTAAATGGTCGATTAAAATCCGGCGTCACCGAGATACTTGAGATCAATTTGGCAAGTGGCATTGTGCTTGCATGTGGATGTACACAGTGTTGCCACAACAACCGAAATTCTGTAGATCTCGGATTTTTCACGACTTATTATTTTATTGAAGCGATTCAAGGATGTGCCAAGAAAGCAGTGACCCCAATAAACATTGTTGGATTGATACAAAGACAACTATTGGACAAGTTTTTCAAACCTAAAGACATGGCAACATGATATAGTATCGCTTGACGTCATTTTCAGGGTAGGCAGCCTTGGATTTTCATCGGTACGTGTGTGCAAACAAAATATTACAAAATTGTTCTGTTTACAACGTTATTGGGAAGTAGAAGAAACACACGGAAACTTTTTCGCGTGTAGCACGTGCTGTTTGTCGATTAACTTGTTTATATTTGCTATGGAATGTTGAATGAGAATGTTTTACGACGCATCTTCGATAAATTACTCGTGAGGTCCTTGAGCTTGATAGTTTGTTTCTCAGATATATCACACCTCATGCAAGTATTTGTAGTACCTAGTAACCGTGAAAGAATGTACAAACCCAAATTTTCAAGTGAACCAATGTGAAACAATTCCAATGAAATCAATCCCAAGAGCGTTATTAATTAATGTACTGATTTTCAGAAACTAATTGGAAAAGCTACAGGATCTCGAAAAATATTTCATTATTCTTCAAAACCATATTGAATTGCATTGTCTAGAATTTAATACAGACACTTTACACAATTTTGAAACGTATCGATATGTTTTCACAGGAAAAAGAATTCAGAAAACACATGGAAATGTATACATACGGACTTTTTTTTCTGTAACATTCCAAATTGTTCAAACTTATAATAACATTCTGGGTGGTGTTTTTAACGGTCACCACAATGTCAATTCGCGCATTCACCATAATCTAGGATACGATTGAAACTTTCACCAAACTTTCAAGAAATCAATACATATCCAAATTTGAAATGTAAGCAAATTCGCAAAATAGTTCTCTTGTTAGCTATTTCTTATAATGAAAGTACAAATAGAAATCCTTCAACTTTAGAATGTACAATTTTCCATGACACTGGAACAACTAATACGAAAACTTCTAAATAGCTCACATTCCTTGTAATTTTCATATAATCCTCCTCATTTCTAACTGACGAAAATATATGGAACTAACCTACTTTGATCATCAACCTAGAGATGGCCAACAGATGGTCTATTAGGCCAGACACCAGAAAAAAATAAACAAAACTCGTTCGGAACTACCTGAGTCACCCTCGCTAAGATAAAGAATTCTTCTTTGTGGCGGATTCGAATACTAGGTTAAGCATGATTTGAAAGGAATCAACATCTGTATGGTTAGCTCGTATGCAGCAATAACTTTGTAGGGGTGGTGAGCCTCTCGAATGGGTATAGAAAGTTAAAAACGCGTCTAGACTAATGTCAGCAGATAATACGAGGTGATTTCCTTAGGAAGGGTATCATTTCAACGTATACATTGTTTCACAAAAGAAAAAGAGTCATATTAATTTACAACATTTACAACCCCGATGATAGGCGAATTAAAATAATGCATGATCAACGTTCAATTGATTTTTTTGGGGGATTTCAAGGCCTCAAATTCGCTATCAAAGTCGAAGTTACCTTTCAACGTTCCAGTTTTTTCCGCAAATGGTAACTGAAGTCAAATATGCATCAAATCATACTAATGGCATTTGATATCATGGAGGCGGTACCACCAAAACTTCTAATATACAAACGTAGTAAATAAAACCTAACCTTGAAATTCATTTGATAGTTGTCATCTTTAGCAGACCAATGAAATGATAAATTATTAATTGACGTCAATAGCTGTCAATGTCAGTGGATGGCTTTGTCTGACTCGATTCGAATTTCAGCGATTTTGGACAAAGCATATCAATATTATACGCCACCAAATGCATTCAGATGAGTTCTAACTAGTAGTGATTAATCGCTGAAAGTTCAAAATTAATCCAGTGACTGGCATCGTTATTTTCAAAACGTTACCTGCCTTTGTTTTAGATTTATCCCAATATGTCAACTAAGTAGATATACTTGAAAAATGTACAGGACTTCCTGTTCAGAATTCGACAGATTGAAGCAAACTTTTGAGAAAGAAAATATTTGGAAGTACTCACTTGAAGTGCTCGGTTCGAAGATGAGCCTCCATTTTGACACAATCGTCAGTTACCTTCAGGCAGCTAGGCCAGGTGCATGTGAAAACGATGCGATTAAGATTCTGCAACAAAAACAAAACAATAACAACCATGCACAGTATTCACAAATAGACAATTGGGGAGCTTGCGTTCAAAGCAGCTATATCGGTTTTTTTTTGTCGATATGCTCTTTTGCAATTTTTTCAAAGCCGCTTTTGAACGCAAGCTCTTCAATTTGGTTACTACAATAACAAATCTATTGGCTTTTCGTCACATTTTGTCGTTATTACAGTTTATATCAATTGATGAAACTAATTAATTTGGACAACAAATGACACTAAATGCATTAAATCGATTGTCGAAATAAGGTGATTTATAGTAAATTAATAATAAAGAAGAATTATGTTCCAAATTTTGATCAGTTGATTTTGTTCAGTGTAAATAAATTCTGATATTTTTTCCTGTTCAACAGCAAGGACAACAGAAGCACTAAACAATTCTGTTTATAAAGGCTATTATTATTTCAGAGAACATAAACCTTTAATTAATTCGAGAATTTATGGAGCATGGTTCCCTGAAAACACCGAATCCTCAGAATAAAAATCCAATCAGTGCTCGGATTATCGTTCTGACGAAAAGACAAAGAAATTGTCCAATTTTCGTCCTTGCGTCCCAGTCCACTAAGCCAAATCGCACGTGGCTGTGTCTATAAACATATCGACCGGTAACGTCATTGTGGAGAACGTCATCGCATTGGATCTCGCAACGTAGGCGGCGTTGCCATTTCGAACTCTAATTTACTGATTATCAGGGAGAAATCTGATGAGGAAACAATTGAAACTTGAAATGTCTTGAATGATTGGATTCTGATGCGAATTAGTTTTCCGTAAATTTCCATATATTTTCGAGCGCAACAAGAATGATTTGGTAAGTACAAACATGTAATAATAAATCGTATTTCTTTGTTTATGAATTTGCTTTCTTTTTGTTTTGTTTTTCACAAAAGATTTCGCGTGACTGCATAATGAATCTAAATGAAAAGTCCAATCAAAACTGTTGAAAAAAAGTTTCACAGCTTTATACCGCGAGTGAGGTGAAAGAAGAGTACATCGAATTATGGATGTTTTTGTTTTGTTTTCACCACGCCTCCTACGTATGTGATAGTGACAACATCGCATTATTGGTGGTGGATTTTCCTTTGTTCTGGCCGTTCGATGTTATTGCATTCAGTGTTAGTCAGAATTGTTTGATTATTTCTCGGAATCCGAGAGACCAGTCAGATAAGGTATGCAATTTCAGCTCACAATTGATGGATAATTTAGCCGCAACTTAACGTGGATCGCCCAAGGTCATGCAATGATATCGGTAAGATTATGACTTATCTAGACTGAAGGAATTGATGTTGTGCCTTGGAGCCCAATCTGGCATAAAATGACGGAGTTCGCGAGGAAATATCATTTATCTAAACAATTGTTACCGAGATGCTGTTAAAACTTGATGGATTGTATGCAAGCTCGCCTCTCAACGTTGATAAGATCTCAATAATGATTTTATTGGAGGATTCTGCCTCATACTCAAGTGATTTCATGAAATAATGAGGCTAGGGTATTTGTTTTACGGGTCATTTGAGTGGACTATTATATCAGTTGATGAGAACTATAATGCTTTCTCAAGAGTTTTACACAGACCAGACCTGGTTACGGGTAATCCTATCCGATTTTAGTATTATAATAAAATAACGATTAAATTCTTTGACTGGAAGAGGTCACCTAGCATAACGGATTTGTGATTAGTTTTCTTTGAAACGTTGTCGATCCTTATAAGTACAAAGCCCATGAAATTAGAAGATTAGAAGACATCTAAAACAAGTTTTTCGATTTTGCTCTGTTTGATTTATGATTGCGAATTTCAATGTGATGTTATGATTCAAAGCAAATGATTTCTTTTATCATGATTTATATCAAAGTATAAATTATTGTAAAAACGAGGCGAGCAATTTGACAAAAAGTGTTTTCATAAACATTCAGGAGGAGGAAAATATCGCAAACAGGTGATTTTAAAATGGATTCAAGAAAAATCTGTATTATTCAAATGAAACACAATTTCATAAACTAAAAGAATTTTTTATCTCTGATTCTCTGAGTTGAAATCTACTATGATTGTGAATGATTGATCAAACAAGAATAAAATCAATATCTCCAGATGTGAACAAGTGAACAATGAAAAGTATCCCTTTACATGTGAAGTCAGTGAGACAAAGAAAAATCCAATAGGATTAGAGACACGCCAAAACCAACAGCAGGTGTTTCATTCAACCCCTAGTATTTTTCATGCTGGGTTAGTTCAGAACAATAAACTCCCCTATTTCCAACAGGTAGTCTGTCATCCAAAGAATACAATATTCCTGCTCTAATGTCGAACAGTGGCGTATATTTCACATTATTTCAACATGAACTCACTATGAATGTATTTATTGTTACGTGATGAAAAATATCTCATGACTAGGTTGGATGTTACCAAAGTATATATTTCGTTGCCTCTCCATTGTCTTATATGTGTTATACCAAAAGAGCACAAAAAAATGCATCCATGCATAAGAAAAAATCTGAATCATTTGAAGAATAAGTAATAGAGTTAGAAATAAAGGATCTCAATTCTCTGACAGTTTTGACAGACGTCAACACCAATTCGTGAAGAAAAATACGAACTATTTGAAGAATAAGTAATCAACATTCAACCTGAAAATAGACAGTGTCATAACTGTTTTTCATATCAAAGAAAAACCTTCAACTTTCGTGAATTCAAATCCATTTTCATTTGGGGTCGTCACCCGATAGATACCTCCATGAATACGACAATGACACCACTGAACTAGGGTTCGATGCATTGTGACACAAAAAAACTAGACTGGCTTGTTGGGAACGAATTTATGTGACATGAGGCTATACCTACGTGAGGATGTATACAGAACTGGGGGCTTTTAGAGACTAAAACGTTTAAATGTGTGGAATTGAATTGTGAATGAGTACAGTTGAAATAGCAACGTATGATACGAGAAGTTTATTTTCCGAAGCCCCGATTCACATTAGTTTTTGTATTCAGCTATTCACGTATACAGATGTGATATAAATCAACAAACGCGACCAATTGTTTCCACGTCATTTGTCACTTGATTTCGTTATATTGATTCGACGAAATTATGTATTGTCACGTTCTGGAAAAAATGTTTGGAATAAGTAATCACTTTCACCAGACAAAAAGCGACAGATAATAATATTTTTATATCCTGTTTTGGCTTCAAACCCCAATTTCTCACGATTACCCTCAAGAAATTCGAAGTAAACACGAGTTATCAGAATGTGTGGCTGAATTATAAGAAAACATGTGTTGTAGAACAAGTTGTACACACAAATTAGAAAAAATATCAACAGATATCCTTGACGTGTGACGAAACTTTGAATATCTATTGAGGTTACACTCCGGAAAATGTAGCAATGTTACCTTATCGGTACGAGATTATTATGCACAAGTAAAAGTAGAATTATTGCGGTAATTTTCATAGCGGATATCGAGTTTATAGACATCAATCAAGACAAAATGTGTAGTAGCTTGAAATATCAATGTCACTGCTTCTTTCAATTCAAACACGCGCTTATTGCCATTAGAAATGATACTTCGAGGACTGAAACTTTGGATACAATGCCGCTCCCATAGCCAATTTTTTATTTCACTTCAACACGTGTTGGATTATACAGGTTCGGAAATAAATTGAGACAATTACAATTCTTCATCGAAAAAAGTCTACTATGTAATAAATAAGGTGTGATGAGTTTGTAGGATGAGAATAGCGTTGCGTCCTTCTTAATTACGAAGGATTATTGTAGGATTATTTTCTTCTTAATCTTAAAGATTTCTGCCTCTACTACTTACGTACTTTTAGGAAATATGGCGGCAAACAAGTAAATGTTTCACGAATATTTATGATTTCATTGTTGTGTTTCAGTTACGTTTCTATATTCTCCGATTATTTATTGTGTGTGACAGTGAAGTCACGGAAAAACAAGTTTTTTGGCTTTTTCAGCTATTTGGCAACACATAATAGGAACTTTATTGAGCAAGTTCTGTTTCGTAGATACACGATTTCAAGTGGTTTTTCACATGCCACTTTATTTATAACAATTTCTACTCGATGTTTTTGAGCTAGTATTATTTGAAGAAGTGCACTAAGATGTACAATATACGATGGCTTGTTTTGGCAAGTTGACAATGTCGTTTGTTTCTGACCTGCTAAGAGAGACAAGTGTTGTTGTTTTTTAAATTTCAGTAATAAAATGGAATGTTTATTCGTTTGGATTTTTAATACCAGACTGAAGTTGAAAAATAATTTTCTAACTTCAGAATTTCCACCTAATCCCTATGTTATCGACAAGTTCGCAATTTCTTTTCAACCACTGAGCGGTTTTCCGTAGGATTCACCGCGAGAGAAGTAGGCTTTGTATTCGCTTAATTCGGTTGTTAACATCGCGTCACCTGTGAAAAAGATATCGCTACCGCTTGCTCGATTCTCTCGCTCCGGATCCTTCGTTCGACTCTTCTCGGTCGTGCAGCGCATAACGCTCCACCCCTCTTACCCCTTCCTAGTCCTCTTACTGCGATGTAAACATGGAGGCCGATGCCCTCTGGATTCCCTGCGCGTCCCCCCTTTACGATCCACACGGGAAAGACGCATTTTATGTGCGTCTCCTTTGTGACTTTCCGCGACGTGACGTCACCCCACCACCGGCCAACACTGGTTTCGAGTTTGGTTTTCTGTGTTTGGAGGTGGTATAAATTATGATGGGTCGGTCACTTAGGTCGATGGTTCCAGTTTTGGAAGATTCATCCATCTTTAGAATGACAGTGCGTTTCGAAAATCCACTGCCACTGGTTTTCACTTATACGCTGGTTTTTTCAAATTTGCCATTTATGTATTTTGTTTTTCTATGAATCCGACTAAATTCGTGTGTTCAGCCAACTTTTACCACTGTCTACTATCATTCACGAAAGGTGACCATTCCGTTCTAGAAATAACAATGACACTCAGAATGCACTTTTACCGTTTCCAAACCAAAATTATAAATAACGGCAACTTATGTATGCGTCATCAAGATATTAATACGAACGTTTCACGATTTTGGTACCTATTTTAAGGACGCCGTTAGTGACGAAACATCTAGTATAATAATCGATGAAACAGGTTCGCATAAGGAGGGGATCGTATTCCATACAATATTTTGTTGACGTAATTCTGAAGGATCACAAATAAAGTACACTATAATTAGTGTGATTTTATAATTTCAGATATACAACCACTAACTTTTGAATTCAATTGTTTATGGAACGAATCTAAGAAATAATACTTTTCAATATTCAACTTTTATCTATATAGCAAACAAAATAATATGGAATAAATGATAAATAAAATCAGCAATACTTTATCAATCAATTTCAACAGAAATATTTCGAATTATTTATAACTCAGATCTCTGATATAAATTCATTACTCTATAAATAATGCTGAATCATTCAGCGATCGATAACATATCTTGTTATTTTTTTAACAATAGAAATACTTTTGCGTCGGATTCTCAGAAATGTCACAACTATTTCACGAAATTCCCCAATTGCAGATAAAAACCAAAATCAATGTTCGATATATTCACAACACTGTTGAATTTAATTCAAGTTTATTTCCATCAACACATGTTTACCGATATTATACCGCAATATTTGACAACACTTGGCGAGAATACAAATTCGGAGGTCGTTGAACCCTGTTTCTATATTTTTTATTGGCTAATAAAAGAATGCTACGATTTAAATTCGGATGAATCTGACTAGGTCTCCCTTGTAATTGATACGTGTTGACGAACGAAAGGCAATGCCACAGCGTAGATCCCACTAGAATATGAGTGACAAATCACTCTTTTCAGTGTTTAACAGACGAAACGAAAATGTTATATAGTGTCTGACATTTATTTCATTTGTGATAAGGTTTACACCCTGTTGCTTATTTCTGGGACATCGAAGTTGAAATAGAAAGTCGAAGAGGTTAGATGTATTTCTTAACTAAAGAAGGAATAGTGGTAATATAATCACAGTATAACCAAACATATAGTCTATTTCATCTGGGTTGATACCTGTGTCAGATTTGGTAACTTTTCAATGTCATTGGTACAAAACAAAAAGTATCTAACAATGACAGACGTCTCAATGGGTTTATAAATCAGTAACAATAATGGCAACAATAATGGCAACACTTCACAACGATGCCAAATTATTTGGAGCGAATCCCTACAATCGTTTGTTTACATACGAATTGTTCTTTTATTGCGATTTTTCAAAGAAAAATGTTGCATCTTTATTAGAACATTTTAAACACGAAATGGATAACAGGAGCCCCTTACTTCATTGGATTTTATTCGAAATGTAAGTAAAGAATGTAAGTAATGAATATTCATTCATCACGATCTCACAATGGTTCAATAGTTTTTACGAAATATGATTATATACCCAAGTTTCAATTCTAAGTTAATTCGGAGCATCGCTGAAAAAGTGAAAAAAATGTGGCATCACTGCTAAATCTGGCGACGCGTCACAGGTATCAACCCAGATGAAATAGACTATACAGTGCTTCTTAAAAGTCCCCTCACCTCCTCTTATCTTTGGAACGACTATACATAAACAACTGAAATTTGGAAATTGAATATTAAAGGTTGTAAAGTTTGCTACTAGTGATGATTTTTAGCAAAATCAGCAAAGATGACGTCACAAGGCTATTATGGCAGTATTGGCAACCCACTTGTTAAAAAGAAGAATGGTGCAGTAAGTCAGTATTTAGATGAGGAGTATCGTGGTAGATGGATTGAACGAAGAGGTTGAACGGAATGGCCACCACGATTACCGGATCTGACACCTTTGGATTTTTTGTGGGGGTATTTTAAATAGAAGGGATACGCCACTAAGCCTGACGATATTTACGTTTTAAAACAACGTATTGTTGCAAAATGTGAGGCTGTTTTAGCAAACGCATTTGAAAAAGGGCAAGACTTAATTAATCTTATAACACGTGCTAAGTGATCCATCTGCATCTAGAATATACTTAAACTGTGATATGACCAAGTTTTCTGAAGTAGGTGTATCCACCAAGTGTTCAAGTAATAATTATAGTAATGATACACCATGACTTGAATTACCTGATACATTGTAGAGACCCATCGGCATCAATTATCAAAACAGTTACCAATGATTTCTAGAGGGCTGTAATGAAAAAAGTAATAATAGTCCGATTTCTTTGAAACGCTTCTAATGGGCATACACAGAGCGTTCTCACGTAGATGTAATTGAGGAAGTAGATACTGAATATACCTTCCATTATAATAGTATCTTTGCCAATCACTGCAGATTTTAATTGCGAAACAAAATCATTTTCCAGCACCACCGATATTCGTAAGAGGCTCAATTTGATAGCTCATCTGGCAAATCGATCCAAATGTGTGATGACCAATTTTATTTCGTGGAAACTGAACATAACAAGGAGAGCTCTTCTATCACAGTTCACTTCTTCTGACATCATCATTGTGCTTCACGAAAATAGTTGTGCCAAAATTATTTCTGATCAATGTTAAGGATCACATTTTTTTGGCACAGTCAGAATCTAATTTTGAGGTTGTGTATGCCATCAAGGTAACGATTACAATATCAACATGTCACGTAGATATTGCCTACGAACAGCTGGTAATGCCAATGGGTGCGCTTTGCTTTCGCATGTAATAAATAACAAATGCAAGGACAATTGTAGCATTTCTCAATTTATCTCTGTCTACGTCTAGTTGGATCATATGCTTCGACAATAAAACTTGAGGGGCTTCCCATGGTCTACTCTCTTACTGCCAATGACATTGCTGCTTGTTGAGCTGTCCTACCAATGTGAAATTTTTACGGAATACCACGACCAAGTCTGGCTTCAAAAAATAATGACTCCTACCCAATATCCGACATAAAATGAGAGAAAAAAGAATGTTTTCTGATAAATGTCAATTGTTTAATATCTAATCTAGTTGCATTCGAAGACCTTCATAGTTTTCACGTCATTTGTACCATTCAAAACGTGGCCAAAACACATGGAGCCAAATCTGAGACACGAAAAGTGATCCAACTGTATCCAGAATAGATTTGAACTGTACTAAGACCCTGTACTTATCAAGCAGCTCCTTGTATACGTCCTTTAGGGAGCACCCAGAAAAAATGACGCACCCGTTATATCATGCGCTTATAAGACGCGACCTTGAAACTCCTGAACAAACAAAAGGCGGTAATAAAAATATCGCCCGGCAATCAGCTGGAGTGTGCACGCGTTCACGCAAACCTCACAACAACACACATCGCGAATCGCGATTGTGCCAAAACAGAACAAAACAAAGTTACCCTTGGCCACGGATGCCTACGATGCCGAGGTCGACAACCCGCGGGCAGACTCGTACTGGGATGACTCCGGCTCCACAGGGTTCGGCGAACTGTGGAGCAGCGAAAGCGCACTTTTTTTTCTGTTTTCGACACTTATACGTCTGCAAAGACCATGGGATCGTTGTTTCGTGACGTTTGTGTGAATCCAAGGGCCTACCAACAAAATTGACACGTGGCAACACCGTATCCAGACAAAATCGAGAAACTGTCAACCAATCTACATGACGTTTATTTTGAAGTGCCAGAAAGGTTTGCCAAGTTTTCATTTCAGCCAAAATGGAAACAACAACAGAGATAATCTCTTATCTGTCACAACATGTTTAAATCTCAGTATCCAATAGATGAGAGTATCGTTGGACTTGAGTACTTCTCAAGGTCAAAAGGATAAATTCTATATTTGCTTACCTCTCTTGTCTTTTTAACAGATGTTGACTATTTTCTGGTATAGACAATGAAAACGGTAGAGATAACTTAAAGAATTCTAGATAAATGTTGCACTGGAATAGGTATTTCTTGTTTTGGTAATTGAGCCAGATAAAGGCCGAGTGTTCCTCGAAACCAGAAGTCGATAATCCAAGATGAACTTTACTCTATCTAAAAACATTGAGGTAAACATATTTTGCAGAGGAGCTACTTATTTTAATGCTCATTGAATGTGCGAACATACGTCAAGTTTTATATACAATAATCTCGTGTTTATGTGCATCCGTTTAGCTGACTAACGGCCTTGAAAGGCTTACACGTGCACCCCAACAAAACGAGATTCGAAAGTAATCCTGATGCAATCGGAATATTCACATCACAGAAGAAGGCGAAGGTAAATTTCGATTACGAAACAAACTGTACTTGTTGCATTTTCTGTCATTCTCCCAAATGAGAAAACAATAGAATTCAGAGCGGAAAAAAATTATTGTCTACATTTCCCACCAGTGGCAAGTAATATACAAGGTGTCCTCAACAAGGCGAACAATCGAAATGCAGTTTTCACTTTCAAAATGGAAAACTTGATGAGTATTCCGTGCTGATCACGAAGAAATACCATACATATCTATCCTAAACCGACCTACCTTTATCGTCACATGAGTTATCAACAGTGAAAACTGCATTTAGTTATTACTAAGGCACTATTTGGAAGGGGTATGATAGTTGATACCCCGGTATAGCTTGCGCAACAACAATCAGACAAATGATATACGTATAGTATATACACAGAAAATATATAAACATCGCAACCAAGGTCATACACACGCTATTCATGCATCATTATCTACGTTTTTTTCAGTTCAGTTAGATAAGCGAAGTGATGATCGGATTTGGTGGGATTCGTTTCACAATAGACAGCCTGGGTAATTCGATACGCAAATGACAGGAACACTAACCTTTGCCATGGTTACATGTGACGTCATCTCAGATCGGAATGAGTCAGGACACAATGCGGTTTTATTATTGTGACTTGGAACAATGAAACTGGGTTGCACCTATAAAATATCCACGCATGATGACGTGTTCTTTTGTTGAAACAAGAATTTTCAAGTTCAAATCAGTCCACTATTTACTCGATTTCGGTCACAATATTCGTTCACACGTTCATTTACAAAAACAATGTTTCCCTTGATCTAGGATTATGATCTATTCATTGTCATGTGCTTCGAATATTTTCATTATCTATTAGCACATGAGTATGTATAGGTCGTAAATTCGTTGGAATACATTGTTGAAATGCTTTGTTTCGTAAGTTTCCAAAATTGTACGGCTTTATTGATACTGTAAGTGTTCACAGTGATGTTTTATATCATAATGGGAGTTCTCATGAAATACTTTTAATATAGATAACAAATTCTCGTTTTCGTAGTTTGAAGTTATATGAACACTAGCCATTGGCAAATGGGCGAATAATAAACAACATATTAACATTATTTCTATTCAGATTTCGCAAGTTGGAAAGGTAGGCAGTGTGAAGAAATCGTTCAAATCGACGTTACATAAAAAACAACTGAAGCGCGAAGCGATCAACTATGCGATTTTCTATTAAAATTTCTTCTAGCAGTCACGATATTTATTGCTGTTCACTTTCACCTTATCAGGAAACTATTTGACTATTATGAAGAAAATAGAAATCATTAAACGATAGACGTATCCTTGAATCGTACATCTTGCTCAATAAATATGGCGACCAGACCTTTCTGTTGTTTTTTCATTTGATACAAATAGCAACCTGATGTTATTGAATAAACGTTCATTGAATGTTGAAAAGTAGGTTAGCTCAACGTTATTATAATGCGATCTTGATTGATCATAAATCTAACATATGTTTCGTTTCAATTGTGAAGGAAGATGTCCTGACGAAGAGTGATCAGATGACTGTTTATTATTCAGAACGATAGCTGCGAAAATAGAGTGAAACTTCAGATAGACTACTTCACTGTTACATAGTAGTGTTTTCTGTGTATTTCTTTTTATTAACGATGTTTACATTGCTGGACCAGCAGATAGAAAGATGAGTAAGGCTACAATAATAGTAAATGTTCTGCGTCATATTGTAAATCGGAATTTGAATGAATGAAACAAAAAATAGAACAGAAGCGATCAGTATTTGTATGCCAATAAAGTTTTCACCGGTTTATACGCTTGTGCAGTTTTGTTCAAAATAGCAAGCGTAAAATGATTTGTAATCATTCTTGAAAAATTGGAAGTCTGTTCTTTCAAGAATTTCGAAAATGTCACAATGTGATCGGTTCGTAATGCCAATCCATTGGATGTTATAGAAAAAGTAAGTGAAGAATTTGTATGTATATTTGCCATGATGAGAACAAGAATCGAAAAAAATATTTTCACTTCAAAGTCTGAGTTTCAAAGTAAACAAATCTCATCCTGAAATGTTTGACAAAAACTACTCTAGGTATGAACCGTTGACATTTAGTAGTGGCTCCAAATTGCTGTCTTGAGTCATACCAAAACAAATTGAAATTCTGACATTTCCCTGACTTACCCTTTTCTTTCTGGGCTGTTCATCAGGAGGGTAGTCCATGACGATTCCTTCATCCGAAGTGAAGCTAGAGAGAGATGAAGATGGGGGTGAACCTGCCAGTGGCGGAGGTGATGGGGTAGATCTGTGTGAAGGTGAACTGCTGTTGCTGCTACTGTCGCTGCTGCTATTGCTACAATCGGTGTAGGACAGAGCTGAAGAAAATGAAAAGCCATATTGAAGAAAGGTTTAAACTGACTTTTTCTTGAAATGTGCACATAATCAACTCGAAACTAAGTAGTAATCTTATTATTCTACTCTGTCCGAGAATGTATAGATTTATATTTGGAAAATGTTAGAAATTCAAGAAGAATATCTATACTGTTCAGAAAATACTGCCAATCATCGAATAATTGTTATGTAGCATCTGTCGAAAGAGTATTTTTGACATTTGGTTTGGTACAATCTAAACTCCGAAATCTTTTGGGATCTTCTAAATCACGTTTTCGTGAGATAAACATTTTTGTTCAAAATGTATATGGAAATCATTTATGTATTTGTTATTGATTCTCATTTGTTATTATTCATTCATGGGAGTAACATTATCAATTGAATTGTTTGACTTGTCAACTTCTCAAGTTCAATTAACGATTATTCAAATCAGACGATATCATTCAGATGTTTTTACACCTATATGCTATACATGGATAATTAGTTTGAAATGAAATATCTTCTTTTTTGAAAATGTTCTGATGAGTTATTTTCTATGAAAAATCATACTTAAATACATAAAATAGGTCAGTGTTTGTGAGGACCGTTAATTTATTTGAACAAGTTGAGTCAAATCAGGAAGTTCAGCAGGATGACTTTGATTCAGTAAAAAAATGGTCCTCTTTCTTTAAAAAATACGTCCCGAAAGTTGGACAATGGATAGAGATTGGAGGACAAAACAAGATACCTAGCCTGATAATCTGCTGTTTGTTATATCTTATTAGGTTGGCATGACTCAAGTGAGTGAGTTATGAGCCATCGATCCCGTTTATCAAGAAATCATTTCCATTTGACAGTGTTATCAATAACAAACGTTTACAAAGGCTATCAATTGTACAAACAAAATGCGTAATAAAGTAAAGAGGTCAATGAGAATATTCAGAATCACTACTGTTGAATAACAATTGTCAATTTAAACTTTACTGTTAATGATCTGATTCATACGTTTCAGTTCCTTGTAAAAATATAACATTAGTATATTCTTTTGAGAAAAAGGGTTCTGACAATGTTGCACAAAATTACATGCACAACATGATACATAATCGTTCTTGAATTATTGGAAGTCTGTTCTCTAAAGTGATACAGTGCATGTCAAAAAGGTAGAAATGTCATCGAATGGAAATGCCAATCCTTTGGATTTTGTAATAAAAGTAAGTGAAGAGTCTTGATGTGTATGATTATTCAAGATGTTGTACGAAAAAATCACTTTTATTTTCATACATTATAAATCTATGAGACTGTTTTGTTTCTGAACAAAAGGACACAATTTCATCTGATTGTAACCGACTGATAGACATAACTTCATTACGATAATTGATCTATCAGTTACTCTTATAACGTTGAAAATTGCACATTATCTGTCAGCTGTCACAGCTGTCTTCCCGAACTATATCAATTATTATATAACAATAATATACCTATTACCCGGAAATTAGTGAAGTTGTAGTTGAAGGAAGTAGTCAATTGTATACGAAATATTGCATGAGGAATGAAGTAAGACCTCTAATGGAAATGTGAGATAATTAATTATTTGCTGTGATAATTCGTATCAACATCAAGTGTAACCTTGACATACGAACTAAAAAAATAGTGCTATATCAACATTGAGTTGGTGTGTTCCATAAATTGGGAATTTATTATAGATAACCTAACAGGCACATAAACAACCATTTCAGCTACGCAGCTTTATACAATTCGATATATAGCGTAAGATATGACGTCGTTGAATATTATTTTAAACTCATTTTCATGAATATTGCTGAAGGATATATATAAGAATATGTTGAACCTGAAGTAGAATTTTATGTAGGTATTTGTATATAAATTTTAAATTGATAGTTATGTCATGTAAGCAACAGGTGTGATGTTGCCAGTTCATAAATTAATCAGTCAATTGAAAGAAACAATTTCAAAATATAATAATGAACAATTTTGTTTCGAATCGAAATCTGAGATAGATTGCTATATTCATTTCATATCATTTTCAAAATGTTTCAAGTTACAGTCAAACAATAAAACAATGATGTATGGGAATATCTCCAAAATAATTTACAACACTACATTTTCTGTAGTGAGTATGTTTTTCAGAATTGAACAAAATCACATGTTCGAAAATCAGTCAATTTGTACAATTAATAATTTACTGCATCCACATGAAAATCGGTTTCTAGTGGTTGAAACATTAATTCACCAGATGTGACGTAACTTTCAATCCAAAATAAAGCTCTTGATATACCGCTATTAATCACAATTTTCGTCACGATGTTTACTATCAAAATCATTGAATTCGAAATGACGCAACACAACGAAAATGATAAAAACGCAGACCAGCGCACATTCGAGGGTAACTAGAACGAATAGAAATGGTGTCTAGGTGTTCAACTTTTTTCAGACTTTCATTTGTCACGATAACATCTATGACCTGGTTCCGAACAATGCCATTCGGTACCATCATCGAATAGAGAAAATCTCACTTTTCAGCCGCCATCATTCACAACATGCGTGTTTTCATAGCCTTCTTTGTTACGCAATGCTCATGGCTTGCTGGATCGGAGAGAAACAGTATGTGTACGGCATACAGTTTTTTTTAGGCTACTTACTTGGTGTTCACAATAACGTCAACACGTTTAGTCATTTCACAAGGTATATTTGAAAATATTGTCTGCAATATTCATAAAAAACTATTGTTTTTATGTACAGGTTGCTCAAAAGAGCTTTTGAAACTAAAAATAGGTACTAAAACTTGAATAAGTGCATGAAATACCAAATTGACATGCATGACAGAGCGAACGAAATAAATAGCAAAGATGATCCTTTAATGGCTCATCCCTTACTTAGCTACATTTCGTCTCATTATTCAAGCATCGTCCACATAAATTTGCACAAGAATTCACTCACTACCGGATCACATGGGCGTAGCAATAATCCAGAGAAAAAAAGGATCAATATTCGAAAGGAAATCTGATAAATTGATAGCCATGAAAATTATACTAAGTAGAGATTTCCATGCGTTTATATTTTCTAGGAATTCACAGTATCGAAATGAATTTAAAATTACTACCTATAGAATTACTGCATACTGTTCGTTCAGTATAATCAGCTTTCGCGTGTTGATAATTTTAGTTTCTTACTACCAAAAACGTATGTTTAGTGTTATGTTGGCAACTCCTTTCTAATGTACGCCATATGTTGGAATGACAAAAAATCACATTCTATTCACCCTTAAACCTTACTTTCTAATGAAAACATTAATCATCTACATCTAAATTTTGTTCGAGTATTCGATTTTGAGTCAACATAATTATGTATACTAGATAAAATTAATACAATCTATCAAAATTAATTATACTCCATCAATTCCAGTTGCATTTTCATCGATCGAATAACGAGAAAAGTGATGAAATAAATGAAATGTGCATCAATTTTTTCAACCTATTTACGAACGCTTAGCTGTGGTCAAATTGTATGTATAATATCTTGGCACGTGTATGACTTTGACAGAACATGCACAAGGTTCAAACCCACTCGATAAAAACGATTGGCTTTTGTTTGAGACGAAACTGATTCGTCCTGGTACGAACTTTCACAATAATTTTCACGAAATGCAGGTAAAGACGAATTATTTGTGAATGGATCGAGCACAGTTGTTTGTGGTTTCTAAAAATGTTTTGTTGGATGGAATATAACCGAAACGCATGGAGTTAATATTCCTCTCTTGGTCTATCTACTCATTTTTTATGAGTATGTAATCGTTATTTTGAACAATGCAGATCCAAACTTTCAATATTCTATTTAGAGATTCGCCCATGAGTATGGTTCTTTTCATATTGATTGAACCATAAGTGTAGTGGGGATTTTAGTAACTCACCACCGATATAAGAATAAAGAGGTGAGCAAGAGAGACTCATCAGTACTAGAGCTGCATTGCACTCATCCATTTGACCATCTATGGAATTGTCGTCAAAGCTACTGGTGCTGGGCTGTCTTTTGCGAGATCTGAAACAAGTGAAAGTGAAGTTATTTCAACAGTCTAACTTTACGTTTCAATAGGAGCTGCCCACGGTTACAAAAACTTGAAAAAAATCATATATTCTCTCATATTCATCTCCTCAACTATACTAACTTGAGAGTCAAAGAAAGAAAGAATTTAGACATTGACACAAATATATCATTCCATACCATATCTCATAGATCCAAGGAAACCACAACATCTCTTACCTTAGTTCTAACTGTGAACAGTGCTTTGAAAGCAGAATTATTTTGTATAACCGACATGTTGTTCCATGGATATATTCTCAAAACTACAAAAGCTTCAAATTAGTGACAATCCCAACGTAATACTGCCTACTTTTGCAGCTTCTGGTCTGGAGACCGAAGCTTGGTTTTAATTAGTAATGTTTCTAAACACGATAATGGATGCAATCGTTATTGAAATTAAGAAATCGTCCAAGTTTAGATAGATAGATATATAGATATTTTTATTAACTACGTTACATTATGAATGAAATGTTTGTTGCAGGTCAAATACAATTAGTAGGAAAATAGTATTAAATATGCCTTAAAAACAACAAATAAACACGAAAATGAATAATATCACTGACAAACAACATATATGATATTTATAATGATATATATTTGAATAATCAATAGTATTCAGACTACTCCTAAGGCATTTAAGTCACTGCAAGTAAGTTCTTAGAATGTAGAGTTTGCATGTGAAATTATCTATAATAATAAAATATTTTGGTATAGAGCATCTGCGCCTGACGTCACAACCAGAAATGTTTGAAAATTGAAATTGACATTGAAGTATTTAATCCATTTGTTTCTGAGTTCAATTCCAAATCTAACATAATTGGAATGTCATGCGTCATAATAACTTCCCTTGCGTCCTCAGAGTCAGAACAATCATAACGTCACCATATCGTGACTACATTGCAAGTATAGGAAATGAGCCATCCTCTATATGAGGTTTAATATCCTTGATAATGAACCACATATCGGGTCATCTTCGTTTTTCTTGCATCTAGCGAGCTATGTATGGAATTTCATTTGTCTGGTCGATCACCTGGCCCCTACCTACCAAAAATGACCAGGTAGTAGCAGGTCATTGTCTCGTGGCCAACAAATTTACAAAAAATTACACCAGTTCCCCGAACTTTCGATATCGTGGGTCATTGATTCATAGTAATGGCTTATTTAATGCATGATTTTTGATTAGTAGTCAACCTTTCGTGATTCGAGTTTTATTCACTAAAAATCAATTAGCATGTTATAAATTCCTATTAACTTGAATAGAAACACAAATTATGAGACATGTTTAGTCATGTTGATGACTTTTGCATCGTATTGGCAGTCACTTTTCATTTCAACTAAAAAAATGTAGAAGCAATATACGATTACAAGCAGTATTCCTTAAGAAAATGAAAACTAAATCGTTATTGCTTTTAAACGATGAGGTTAATTTTTGTAATCGAATGAACTTTTCAGGACTGGCTCCCACTAGGTGACCTTTGTTTGTCGTGAAATTCGTCACGTGTCTTTGATGAACTTGTTGTCCTCTCTTGAGTGTCAGTCAAACTTTGAGGGTTCTGTAAGTGATTATATTTCACATGTTTAGTAGATCTTGCGTTAATAGTTAGACAATACAATATTCCATTTAAAAAAAAACAATTTCCCGAATAATAAAAAAAAAACAAAAATAACGTGAATTAATAAAAATTTCGAGACTTTCATAGTTTAGAATTGCTACGACTGTGAAAGGATTGTAGACCATTGACTGAGAAATATACGAGTGAGAATGAAAGTTCTCAAAATAGGGTCACTGGCTCCATCACCAAATGCGTTTTTCCTCTTCCGGAACTTAATGATAAGTGATAAATCATAACTGAACGCCCACTGCACAATAATACGATCAGTAGAATGTTTATTCGAATGTTGCATAAGGTTTACTGAACTCTTATTGAAATAATCCCGACTTACTCGAGAAAAAAAGCACAGATAAGATGCAAATTAATCTGAGGAATCTGTGAAAACAACAAAGTGTAGCCACAAATGCCGCCATATTTTCATCAGACTGTACTCAATCGATAACCTCTGTATTCAAAGTCCTAGATCGATTCTGCCAGATCTAAGACATACATAATCATTCTGATCACTCTGTATATCGTGAAAACTTTTACATAATAAACTATACCTAGTCTATTTATTGAAGCAGTTGTGACAGCTCGCCAAAAAGTGAAGTGTTGCTGTTAGTAACTTTTTTCAACAATACTTCAAAACAAAAAGTTGGGTTAAATTGATTTTTATAAAATATCTGTCAGAACTATTTTATAAATAGACTAAACTACGTTCTTTCTATGATAATCATATGCGAGATATAATTCATTAGCATAATAAAGAAGTTAATGACTATGGAGCATCATTACGTTTGTGACAAATACGATGAAATGACGATCGTGTATTTATCACTGAAATCGAGTGACGTCATGAACTACAGGGAACAGTTACTAACCCGATTCTGATCAAATGAATGATAATTCGATAAACAGTTATTCATATTGTAGATAAGGCGTCGACGGAATCGCGGAAAACGGAAATGATGCTTTCGCAAAACTGGTCAGTCTCGGAGAAAATCACCTCGCAACATCCTTTGTCTCATTGTTGGAGAAAACGTATTCGCCCTCCATGACTAGAATTATTGGAATTGAGAGACCCGAAAATAACAAACACAATATAGAATAATACCATATTATTTACATTCAATGTTATTTTCATATTAGGTAGGTTAGGTAGCTGAATGTCAACTTCCATTCTAGACACACAATTAAATTCATTAACAACAGGATTACCATAATGCCATTGTATTAGTGACCTTTATGAAGAATTCCTACGCCAAAAATGGTTATAACGATTTGTTTTGCTATAAAACTTGAATGAACTGAAATGATTATGAAAATGATTATTTGCCATTCCATCGGTCTAGATTCATTTCAGCTCAGAAACTCTTACATCTGTAACAATCACAGTTCAGTGGTATGATCTCTTGTGAAATGAACATATCTACGATTTTATATCCATAAACATTCTACAATTGTTTATTTTCTAATAAAAATTATTCTATTGACGGAATGTAAAGTGTTTTCACCTTGAGTAGGCTTTGTATCTAAGATTAATATCTATGAATATTTGTTCTTGAATTGATAAGGCATACAATTATTTTGTAGGCAGTTATTGTAACCAAAGGATCTAGATATCCTAGATATTTCAAAATATTGAGGAGAACTCATTTATTTCTGTACAGTTCAACATATTGAGATTTCTTCAAGACCAGGAAATCAATGAAAATTATTAAATTATTATTATTATTAAAAATTATCGTGATAGTAAAAATAATTCACGTCATCTGAGATCTGGAAGGGGAGTTGAAATTATTGGTCATAAAAAGATCTACAACTTTTATGTCTAGACTTTTTACAATACTTTAAAATTTATGTAAATAATTCGAAACACCAATTCTTTGGTGTTTCATAAGGTTCCTCTGAAACAATCTTTTTTGGTGAGAACGTATAGCATTTCATGTCCTGAATATGATGTAATTTTTTTGATTTTTTTTTTACATAAAAACTTCTCACGAAAGCGGACATCCTATAATGTTCAGAGAACATCGTGAGAAGCAAGGGAAAGGAGGTAGGAATTGGTGTTCTTTTTAAATTTCTGAAGGTCATATGCCTCCTTGAATTATGGATTTTATGAATAATCGCCTTATATTTCAATCAAAAAGTGACTTTTTTATAATTTTCAGTTTCTGTTTTGAAATAAACGCATTGCTTCGTCAAATGTTTTCAGAAAATCATCAAAAAATTAAAAGAAAACATATTTTTTTTACAGAAGTATCAAGTCCATTATCAATAATAGACATGAGTACATATGAAATCATCACTACAATTATAATAATCAAATGTTATATCTCACCCGCTGTGACATGACTGCGGTGGCATATCGATGGTTTGAGAAAAAGTCCTTTTTCTGTCGCCTGCCATGTCCGCCAATCGAGCGAAATCGGTGTCTTGATAGGCGAGACGCGCCGATTTCCTCGATTCCAGCAGGCGAACTTCTTCCAGCCGTTTTTGCACCTCGAAGGGATCCTGGAACAAAACCATTCGTTGAACAATCCATTTGAATACATCGGACATGCTGTATATCGAATGGTAATTTATTCACGTTATTCGATAACAGCGGAAAAATACAATACCCGCACTCGTCTGCTTCCCACATGCAACAGAAAAGTTTCTAGATAAAATGTGCAGCGCAAGTGTTCATAATTTCCTACTAGATATCCTCGATCGTTATTTTTTTGACGATGTAATAAACAACTTCTAGCGTAATTTATTCAGCTGGGTGGATTTCGAATATTGCAGTCGATTATAGCATTGCTTCGCCGATAATAGCGGTGTTGAATTTTTTCTGATCTAACACCTATCACGTTCTAAATAAGTGAGGACGTTTAGTAATTGGACTATCAGTTGTTTGGAGAGAAATTCAATATCAATTTCTAGGGACCTAGCATAACTTAAGGGCTTTTCAAAAAATCGTTCACTAACATCTCCTACATTTTCTGAAAAGTAGTCGGGGTGGAAAAGAAGAAAATGAACTCATTAGGCAACCTAAAGCTCGAAAAGCTTTCAACATTCTCTTAACAATTTGCGTGTAGTTAGGATCTTTGTTATTGCCTAAAAATGTCTTCATGATCTCTATGAAGGCAATCTCTTCCTTCTCAAGGTTGTGGTGAATGTGGATCAGCCAAAGTCGTCTAATATCTGGTCCAATGAAAACACTTTCTTTCAGTTTCAAAATCCCTTTTATAGTAAAATTTTGCTTTTTGTAAAAATAACATAACGTTCTTTCAAGACATTTCTGATAAGAGCCTATACATAGCTTTGTTGACCTCGTAAGCTATTTCACCACTAGATAGTAGTTTAAACAGCGATCAAACTAGTTGCTGAAAAAACAATAGATAATCGCAACAAAAGATTTGATGCACAGCTGTTTTCAAAACAATCACCTTGAAACAAAATGAATCGGAATGTAGGTCAAGTCGCGTAGCAAAAAATCTTGTTTCCCCTGGTAGATAGATCCATCATGACTTCCTTGAAATGCCTAATCGGCGAATTGTACGATTACGATTACATAATTATTACATGTTTATCGTAAAAATGCAAAACGCGGCAACTTATTCGCAGCATGCGGCGGTAATTGCTTGCGACTAAAGGTCGAATCAAATTCAAACGTTCACTGTCGCCAAGCAGACTGACTGCTCGTTCGGCCATTTTATTTATTTTTAATAGTTGCGTACACGTGCTACAGAAATATAACTAGCGTACACTTTTTATTTAGTCCCAAAGGTTACATTAATAAAAAGATCTAGTTCTTATTTGTGATTTCGGGAACTAATCTATAATTTTTTTTAAACAAATTGACAATTTTCATCTACAGAGTGGTCCAAATTAGATACAATTTATACAAGACAACGATTCCTAAAGAAAAAAGAAAGTTCAATTCTTGTGAGAAATAAGATATACCCATAATTTTGTGCATTTTCATGTATTTATGATTTTTTTTTCTTCAATATTGTGCCTTCCTTTTCAATCTGTCACAATTGATTAGTACAGGCTGTCCGTTCTTCGGACTCCACTATGAGGATTCTGATTATCTAAAGAAATATTATTATTATTATTATCATCCCCATAATTGCATTTGAAAAACGGGCCACCTGTATGATATAAAAATCATTGTAGTTCTTCCATTTCCATCTCAAATTACACTGTATGGATGATCTTTCAATTCCTGTTTTAGAAAATTAATTTCGTTATAATGAAAATATCACGAGCAATAAAATTAAAGTTCTCGGATAACTATCATAAATCTTCTATTTCAACTCGATAAACTTCAAAACAAAAATAAAAATGGAGGTTTATTCGCTCATAAATATCGTCTCCTTATATTACCCCTGATTTTTTTCTCCAATAATTACCAGTTTTTTCTCAAACCTCGATATAGCTTCAAGGCTGTTAATCATCCAACAAATTGTGGAGTACTGTCTTTGAGTTGATTAGTAGTGTTCTTCAAGATTGTACCATTACATTCTTTAATGTTGGTCACGTGACACCACGCAGCAAGTCTTGTCATGTACTTAGTGAGACTTTCATATAGATTTGAAAACAAGATGAACAATTATTTGTCATGTGAAGATAATTACAGTCAATCTGTTCGTGGAAACCGGGTGCGTACGATCCGGTTTTATATTTTGATAAACTTGGAATTCCCTGTAATGGCTTAGTCCGAAATTGACGTTGATACGTGTGTTTAAAATCTTATGGAAAGCCACAATGTTATTTTGTATCTTTATCAAATTCGCACCGGCAATATTCAGACCAATAATTTTAGATGTGTTCTTAGTTTCTCTTAGTTTTTAGTTTGTTAAATTAATCGACTAATTAACCAACAAACCAATACTGGCTAGTTTCGTTCGTCAACTTGATAGAGATCTAATTCATTGTTATTTTTCTCTACGTTTTGATTTTTTTGTTTCAAAGAGAAATCTCTGACTAAACTATAACTTCTGGTGAGATGTGGTCAAATTGAAACCGATTCCTTTTTTGCTCCTTGTTTTTTCTGTTAAACAGACTTTTCGGAATCCATTGTGAAAATTGTCACAAACTCATGTTCGACCTTTCTAGGCGTCGTTGTGTTCGAGGATAAATAAACTAACGAAATAAACCATCACCCAGTTGAAGTCACTGTGAAATTGGGACAAAAATTGGAAATTCGTTTTTTGGGGAAGTTGTTTGATGTCCTAAATTTCATGTTCAAAAAGCGAAATCCTTAATCAAAGCTGTATAGCTGTATTTATAAGAGATCTATAAAATTGGTGTCTTAAAATTTGTTGAGACTGCCAAACGTTTACCAGATAATCAGGTTTATATAATTGTCAGTTGTCAGTGTTCGAGAATTGTGAATGTTCGTCACATATTTATTATCAAGTCTTGCTCCCAGCAAATTCGATGACATATGGAATTGCGATCACACTAAAAAAATGTTTGCGTCGTTGCTTCACCACTTGTGAATATTCGTCTGGAAATCCATGTCATTCAAGACCGGCGTGACTTAGCCGGCCGGTATCCGCGATATGAATATGTCAAGAGAAATGGCAAAGGTGCAACGTCGATTCTACGTCACAAACACGGCGTATCCAACTGGTCTACGCAGCTCACAGCTGATAACGAGTTGACGTTCGAGTAGTTTATATGTTTACTTTCCAGTGCGATCAACGTAATCGAGACGCGTTCACATTCTCAATTTCTCTTTCTTTAATTTGTTTGTTATCTGTCATGTGTCATTCGTTATGACGTAATAAGCCAGGGGAATGTGGCATGAACGTATACTTGGGAAGAAATAAGAGCTTGTGAAAACAAACCAATGCTTCATGCGTGCTTCTGACTCAATTTCTAAACCATGAAATTCCTAGTCTCCAGACGCTATTGAACAGCCTGCGTAAAATGGAAATCACGTGAGGCCTTAACTGACATTCATTCCTATGTTTATGTATAAATCTCGAACCAGAAAAATGGGAAACGCATCATTTGTTTTCGCTAATGATACCAACATTTGAGGTGCGTTCTAAAACAGTTGATTCATATTTTAGTCAATTTATACGTCTATTTGCTGCAGTGGACATAGACAATTGACGTACTGTGATAAACAACTGATATGTTGTTTTGAAATCCATTTTCTTATTTGTGGGAAGATTTAGAAATAATTACAACTCGTCTTGATTTTCTCAACCATCTTCTCCATCGCCAAACAAGGTTGGCCACGAATATTGTATTCACTTGTTAGAAGATAATATGCAACGTTACTTTCACATCTACTTTCCCCTCTTACTTTCACAAGTAGAACATGAAGGCCAGTCGAAAAAATGCATATTTCTCAATTTCTCAACGTTATACGCGGACATTCTGGTGTAGGTACGGAATGCTCCGGTAATTACGAAGATTCAATTAGAGCGGATGGCCCAAAATCCAATCACCTGACGTACTCGGGTCAAGGATATAAGTGGATGACTAATTTTCAGTGGCGTCGGTACTTTTTCAAATTCACTTTCAGCGCTGGATCAAGTATAATAAGATTCTTCATTTATTCAGTAAAGAGATTTGAATTCATAGTTGGAATGGGTATGAAAAATGTTTGATTCAAACAATACTAATTTACGTGTATGTTTTTCGACGTAGTATTGAATAGTTCAAATGGTCTTGACATTTCACAAAATTTGTTCATCTTGCATTTGTAGTTTTCAAAAACATTACCGAATAGACTAGTCAAGTTAATTCTCCTATAATATCAGACATAGTTCTTTTATATTTCAAATCAAACAACCTCAGAATTTTATTGAGTTCATATTTAGTGAAAAGAACCGGCATCCAACGTAAACAACGTTCCAGTTGTGCAGGTTCCTATCACATTTAAACGCTTCGCTACAGGTGGAACAAGTAAAAACCACTGTCCAAAGTTACCGTACGCATAAAACGTGCAAAGTAAATGAGAATGAACAGTTAGACGAAATGCGGAAGAATCCCGTTACAGTAGGTTCCAAGTCCGTCGATTTGGGTCGAAGACCATTGCGAAGAAAATGAGACAGAGAAAGAGGCTTGGCCTCGACGTCATAATGCGGCCGAATTTCGATGAACAAGTGTACATTTTGACACGTAGAATTTCCCGCTATAGTTGTAGATAATTAAGCTCCAAGTGATTTGAATTTTGTTTTCAATTCGAACTGGTCTGTGATTTCACTTGAACAAAATGATAAAGTTAGAGTCATCAGATGTCACTTGATATTGATTGAAAATTGTCTCCATTGATTTTCTTTACTTTCTTAAACAGGCGACCTCGAATATTGTTTACACAGAAGATATTCCCAATACTAGTTTCCGAAGTAGTGGAATTGATATGCTAATATGATAAATATCAATTGAAATGATATGCAAAGAAACACTGCACTCACTTTATCCAATATCATAAATAAACCTTTATAACTCTACAACTACCGACTACAAATTAGTAGACCGCCTATTTTCAACAATATGTTGAGTAAACATAATGTTTGTTGTGAAAGTAACATTAAGTACCGCTGTGTGTCAAAGAAGCCATTTTTAAACATCAAGAACAACACAGTGGTACTACCGCTATCTTGAAAACGCAATTGAGGCTTCTGATTTTTCAGAAGCCTCAATTCTTTTGAAGAAGCCCTAAACTAGAATGACGATTATTCATTTGTTTCCTGAGTAATCAGGAAGTTGGTGAGATTTAAGAAATAAGATGTACGCCAGCCATTGAGCTAGCAAAATCACTTTTGAATTTTGAAAATTCTCTTCGGCCATAATTCAAGGCTAATTTATTGCCCTTTTTTAGCGAACTTATTGTTCTTTAATAAGAAAACTATTGGGTTCAGCTAACTAAAGCGTTGAGCTAGCAAAATCACTTTTGAAACATAAGTTTCTGAAAGATCTGATTAAATCTTAATTTAAAGCTCTCATCCTAGCCCATCACCGAATTTGTTGCTTTTCGTTTCTTTTAATAGTGGGTTTTGCTAGCTCAAACAGGAGTTTTCCAAGATTTGATTATACCTTAATTCTGATTTTTCTCATACAACAAAAAGCAAAGAATTCGGCAAGAGGGATAATAAATGTATAGCCTCGAATCAGGACCAAAGAAGATTTGCAAAAATTTATTCTGTTAGCTTAATGGAGGTTAAGCACAAAAAGCAAAAAATTCGGCAAGAGGGTAATAAATTAATAGCCTTAAATCAGGACCAAAGAAGATTTGAAAAAAAGTTATTCTGCTAGCTTAATGGAGGTTAAGCACTCTTATAATTGGTTCTTCTTGATCGGTGCTAAAATCCCAACGAACCAAATTCTGTAGGATGACAGCGACCGGCGTCCGCATCCTACTATGCAGTTCCAACGCTGTTGCACGTGTTGCCGAAATAACTAGGTCACAGGTCGATAAAGGGAATCAGGTCACACGCGCTTCGGTGCCGGGTTTCTAGGACGTCCTATTTCGGCGCTGCACCGACAGAGAAGGAGACAGCAGGAGGCCAGGATAGCAACAAGGATGTGCCGCGGATCAACGAGAAATCGGGCGTGGGGGAATACCCCCCACCTCTGACATGCCATGGGCAAATTGACAGGTTTCACCGGTTGCCCATCGATGAAGACATAACATCCGAATATACCACGTCCAATCAGCGAGGAGAAACAATATTATGTTCGCACAACCGATGGTGTCATTGTTTAGAAAAGTGAAGGAGAGGTCACGTGATCTAGTGGCAAGAAATCTGTAATCCCATACGACGCAATGCTAATTATTTCGTGTTCCACTGACTTTTTTTCTGACTGAATAAAAATTTTGTAAAAACTTTACCATTTTTTTCAAAAGACACTTGGACGTATCTATACGACGTAACCCCGATATGAACACGTATCTCCTACTGTTGAAACGAGAGTTTAGGCAACATAATTTTGAAGTTGAAGTTACTCATCTATAAAGTTGCGTCTAACAAGTTTGAATTCGACCGCGTTTTGAGTGTACGTAGAAAATCGTATCTGTACGCTGGACGTAACTCGTAACGTTAAGAAAATCAAAAATGCAGAATCCTCAGCTATCATGAGATACGTTCGCGTATGTTGTCGATGTGCAGCCTCAAGTGTCTAGTCTGGGGTTTTCAAATTTCTTTGTACAGGGCCCAATAGGTTTTGATTGACTTTATTGTATAAGATACATTTCAAAGATAATAATTTCGATGAATTTATACGGACAAACGTATTCTAGAATTTTTTTCAATTTATTTCAATTCTTAATTCAATTCAATTCGTAAAAGATACATTTATTAATCAGATCTTTTGAGCCGTTCAAAGAAGAATGGTTCGCAAACTAAGCGCTTTTGGCTTGTTTGTTGCTTTCCATTTTTCTCTTCACGGTAACACTTTCAATAATTAGTACAGTACGACATGTTAATTATTTTATAATAGGTGCAAAAACAGGGAGAACGGAAAGAAAGAAAAAAATAAATGAAAAATAACCAACTACTAACGACAAAAAAAAAGAAGAAAAAAAAAGAAAAAAGGAAGCTGTAGACAACATGAGAAACCGAGAAGGTTGGTTAAGTAAATAAGGTTATTGCTTATTGAATAATGTGGTATTTTATTAACTTGAATGTAATGCCGTCAAACAATTTATAGTGATATGATAGAACGAACCAAGGTAGTTGCTCAGTAACGTACAGTATTCAGATATCTTATTTTATTTTGAGAATTGTATATATTTATTTTATTTTTTATACAAGAATAAAATGAACATGCAGACGGTATTAAATTCTTTCATAGATTTTCCTGTTTATTTCATTTTGTTATCCCACTACTCGCCAAAAAAACGAGTGTCTCAGCTTTACGTAAAGCTGGCACAGCTACGTTGTAGCTTTTTACTCAAATCAGCTACGGAATTCATTCAAACACTCAATTTTTTTACTTTTCAATAACTCCCGAATTTGTTTTGAATCAGATTCCGCATACACGCCGGCTGAGGCAGTTTTATGGACATACAAAATACCATTTTCAAGATATCGTTTCCCAAAGATCCGTGGTCTGACATTGCTGACACACTTTAACATTTGCGCCATATCAATTCTGTCCTCTGACGTGGCGTTCGCATCTACATGCTTCAATCGTTGGCGTCGACTTGTGCTTATGCAATTCGGTTGCACAACTCGATCTCATCGGATGAATGGCGTAGGCGAGAGTTGATCACCATCGACAAGTGAAGCGCAAGTTGACGAACGTTATCGCGAACTGCCGAAGCATTTGTTTTGCTAATCACGCTCAATAAGTCATCGCCTACCTAGTGTACCACTTGGGAAGTAGCACACGGCGTTTGTTTGCCCTGTTTGTCGCTCAACATCTCGAAGTTTGCACGTGTATGTTGTCTTTCTGGAACTCTCCCTGTATCGTCGTCACTTTTTTATAGCGATGTGTCGAACTGGAAACAGAGATTGCCTACGTTGGGCACCATGTATGGGTCTGTATTTATTTTTTCATGAATAGAAATGCTCATTGACATTCATAAGTACGCAACAAACGAAAGACTCTTTATTCGTATTTTTCCTGAAACCTAGAAAAACTCAGGCTCGTTTCAAAACCAACTTATTTTGAGATGATTTTCAGTTTTTTGAACTCTTAGAAGTTATATTTTTCGAAAAATAAGTAACATTGTTTGTTTTTTAGGATGACCTCAGCAATGTAATGATTCCAACTGTCCATTATTCCTTACATTACATAAAATTCGTTCGTGAGTGAATTTTGTGTAGAAACTGGAGGTTTTTGTTGCATGACACTTTGACTGATTCTCATTTGAATGCATTGAGAGGAATAGAGGATTCTTCTTTCTTATTATTCTGTTCTTATTTCTTCTATTCTGTTTTCTCCAAATTGTTTTTTTCAATAAAAATCACTCAAAATATCTGATAGGGGGCAAGTTGATTTTAATACGAGCCTGAGTTGCTGACAAATTTTATTTTTTCAAAAAAATACGAATTAAGTTGTTTTTTCATTTATTGCGTACCTTATGAATGTCACTGTAGATTGATTTAGTATACCTATTATCTATTTAATACTATAAGTTTGTGATAGCATGATTGTTAAATTCGTACAAATTGCCTTATTCTGCAAACTGTACGTGTTTCTGAAATGTACCGGAAAATGGTCCAAAAATAAAGTGTGAAAATATTGTACATGTGTATGAAATGTTATATTTTCACTACTGGATCATTAGTGATTGATTGAATCCAACGCCTTCGCTACAGATCGTGTTCAATTATGGATTTAGACCTGGCCATAAATAAAATGGGCTTTTCAAATTCAGATGGTAGAAAAAAGACTCAAACCAATTTTCAGAAAGCGTACCAATTTTGGGGCAATTACCACAAAATACCTTGGAGATTGAAAAATGTTGTTGATGAAATGAAATTGAAATGAGTGGGACTCAAAATTTTTACGAGTATACAAAAATAATGACAGTACATCAATTATTGAAGAGAATATTAATGAAAAACTGAAATCCCAGAACTTTTGGCACTTTTTGCGAAATTGTTGGACTAAGATAAGATCTGTTAAAATGTTTTGGTCTCAAGAATTCGAACTGGTCCATTTCTGAGACAATTTTGGTGCCTGACTGCTCTCATTTCAATGTCATTTTAAGCTCAAAGTTTTTTGACTTAATGTCAGCCATGTTCAATCAAATTATACGCCTATGAATACAACTGTCTAAATCGAGCAGATATATAGATAGAGATACGATCTTAGCGCCCGCAATGCTTACCCATGCGTTAATCCAATTTCCTACTGTACCATAGCACGCCCTTTTTTGAATTCTAATAAGGATACGACTATTTGCACAACTACTGCTGTTTTGAGGCGAGGTACATGGGAGATTTCGTCACACCTTATTGCTATGCACGTGTATAAGTGCGTTTGCTACTAAAGCCATGAAAATCATAAAAATGTACTCCCGAGAAGAAATCAGTAACAGAATCAGCAAAATTCGAACTAGGAAATGTTTTTGTCAAGGATATCATGATGTGAAGAAATTCTAAGCAGGTTCCTTCCGTATGACTGAAGTCTGACATACTTTGATCCTTTCTATCTTTATCCCACTAATTGTAAGTATTTTAAGGTGAGTGTTTTTGACGAAAAAGGTCGTCATCATGTTATCCTTGTTTTTCAATGTGAATTTCTAAGCAAGGATATGAATGAAATCAATCAATAATTTCGGTGTCATATTTATCTTTAAAAGTAAAAGGGCGATAGCTATAGCAGAAGTGTGGATTCACTCAGTATGGCTACTGATAAATTGAATTCCATATTGGGTAAACATAAATGATTAGGCAGACATATCAATTCATAACCATTAGCAACAATACTGGGATATTGAGGTGAAATAGACTTGTCATTATCAGTGAGCATTTTGGGTCTCGAACAATTATTTCTGTTCATTTTGATAAATAAACCGTTCAAGCAATGTTAGCTTTATGCATTCTGACGATAATAAAACCACTCAAATCACAATTATCTCTCAATTTGGGTCATCAATTTTTGTGTAACCATGAAATTAGGAAATCTCTGTTCTTACCCAAACCGAATCTATGCAACGTTATAACTGAAGAGAAAGGTATCTACATAACCGACCTCAGAGGACAGGTTGTTGTTTCGCAACAACAACATTCACTGCGCTGAACGTAACCTATTTTATTAAAGTAGTACCAACTGACACTTGCATTTTCGAGTTGGTACTCGGTGCCAGCAAAGTATACAAATTTTATGCTTCATTCTACGAAAAACGTTCGATGTTTTTTTGCAGGAAGTACCTGAAACTATATACTGAAGGTTATCGTAGCGTAATAACGTGTAATCGACGCATATTATACGAGGCGTGACTGAAAGTTTCATTGCAGGCATCAATGCTGTTCGGATATGATCGTAAAATTATATAAAAATTATTCGTGAGGAAAGCAGTAATAAGTTTGTATTTTGGAGTGTTTTATATCTTTCAGAAGTATAATAGTAAGGTCATCATCAAATTCATTTGAAAAATCATGAGGGTTCCAATTAAAGACTGATCTGACGAAAGAGAGATATTGATTCAGTGATAGTAAACTTTTAATGTTATTCTGTAAACTTTGCAGCTGCCATAATCGCTGGTTTATAATAATAGAAATTGTTAATTAAATCGAAGTAGACGGCCTGGGTCAACAGAATGTGATAATCTGAATGTGAAATCGGTGCCAGATATTATAGAAAATTCAGGCAGTTGTTTTGATGACCGCGATACCCAGAAATATGAGGAATTATTGCGATTCCACATTATTACGAGATATTCTTGTTGACAAACTAAAAATATTCATCTTGATATAATCTTACTGCGCATACCAAACTTCTGGAAAATGGGCCAGATAGTGTCAAATTCTGCTTAGTAATTGTTGTAATTTCTGTATTTTGGATGAGTCGTACGAAAGTAAACCAAACTCTGTACTGTTATATTTAACCTAAATTCGATAGTTTCACTTTTCCTATTACGTATATCACATGTCAGTACTAATTAATTGTTATTATCATTAATTATACAAATATTTGGCGACTCACAAACCGAGATTATCAACCTTCGACATATAAATGATTTTCATAGAAATAGTTCTCGAGTTATATTGATAAAATATAAGTTCAGTCAATTCATTTCTCCATTCATCGTTCTGTCCTATCGTTATTACGACATAGGCAGATGCATAAAATTGATATAGAAATTTTTATAAAAAACCATAGAATGAAACTTGTTATTGTTGTACTTCAAAACATAACCTCAAAACCGATAACTCATCTTTGGTCAGAATCCATTGTCTCTGCTAAAAAAAAATTCTTGATAAATGAATATTATCAGGTCATTGTTCTCCTTATCCTTATCATGAGATTCGCCGATAATCAAGAATACGATTTTTGATCATGGAATTCATCCCGCCCCTTTGTATCCCTGTTGTCAGTTCTATCATAATTTTTTTTGATCAAAGAAAATTAATTCATCGATGAAAGAAACTGAATTTTATTTTTTCATTCAAAGCAGTCAGAAATGGAGATTTTCGGTTACTTCCGGTCAAACCGGAAGAATTGAATGATCCAAACTGAACTGTACGTTTGAAACTTCGCGACACAATGAAAGTTTCCAATCGTACAGAATATTGCACTGGTTATAATAGTCACTCAAGCCTTGAGATGCATATTATCGACGAGTGACAAATTTTTCAGAAACAAAGCCAAACCTAAAACAAAGAACCCCCTCCCCTCCGACTCCTGGCAACGCGACGATATTTCCGTAACAAAGTAACATCGGAAAATCGACCGTGAACAGCACCTTGTTTATTCTGGTGACGTCACAAGGATGCGATCAGCTATGCTGTGGTAGAGAGAGACGGATATAATGTGCAAGCGCAAGAGCGCCGTAGCACCGGCATTTCCATTCCAATCACATTACAGCCGGCCAGAACGAGCCGACACCCTGAGGAGCGATCAAAACCGGTATTATGTGCGTGAGTACGACAGAGGACGAGATTCTACGCATTTTCGGATTGCTCACGCCAACGAGCGACTAGAGATGGGAGCATGAAACATCGATGTTCGCTCGCAATTAGGTCGTGGCGTAACTCGTTTGAAAAATATTAAACTCGAAGTCACATTTAATCAACTGACACGATGATTCCCTTCCATTGTCTACGAATGACTTCAGAATCAAGAGAGATTTGATGGTTGGCAAAATATTAGTGAAAAAGTCTACTTCATCAGATTCACAACAACCAGTAGCCAAACGAATGAAATGAAATCAATAACAAGTTTTCGATTTCTACCATTGATTAGGTTTCAATAAAAAAATAAACATGAACATTGATCAAGGTTGATTATGACGGATTTGGCACACCATTCATTCAATCATATTTTATATTCTGACATGATATTGTAATATTTGATTACTTCTGATTTCTCTACAATATGTAAAAATCGAAAGTTTTCAGCTCATGAGAAATTTTCTTTCGCCTTCTGAAAGTTCCATTAAAAAATATAAAATGATAAAATGTAATAACATTTAGGCATTTTATCTAAGAACCATCTATTTCGTGCAGTTGATTGTCGAGTTCCAAATCATATTGGTGGATAAATATTTTAAACAATTCTTTGATGCAGGTTTGGATTTGAGAATTCACTGGTCACCTACATGTTCCTGAACAAAGGGACAAGCCGAAACAAAGATCTCAACTAGCTCACAACATCACAAATTCTACGTAATGTAACAGACAAATAACACAAAATCATGATTTATGATATATATTTTGAATTATCGAGTTACTCGCTTGAAGATCAATATCGATAATATGAAAGCTCTCATCTCTAGACGTAATGCGTTATTTACAAAAACAAAGAAGCGCTGGCTGACTCCGGGTCGAATAAACTGTCAGAGTTTCGATTATTTTGGCTGAATTTACCTCGATGCCGTTTGGCTGGATGCTGATGATGACTTCATCGGTTTCGGCGTGGTGCTTGCACACTTCGCCGCAAACTTCTCTCCCGTTGTAGGTAACGAAGCATTTTTGACCAGCGACGAGTTCAACGCCTAGCACCGATTGGAAACCAGGCCCTATGAGCTGGTTATCTCTGAATTCGGCCGTCGTTTTGCCTACGGTGCCTTGACGCGAATCGAAACGCACCGTGTAACGCGTCAACGGCGTTAAATTAATGCTGTTATTGTTCTCCACGTAGTTCGCCGGCGTTTTGACAGCCTGAATGACCCCAGAATAGAACTTGCCGTCTCCACCGGGTGCACATACACGTGTTCCTATTATGGAACGTTTAGCAAGACGTTTGCCGGTCGACATAATTGCGATAGGTGATAACGTAAATCAAGTTTACTTCACAGTTCACAACACCACGTCGTCTCTAAAATATAGTCTCTTCAGGGACACTTTCGTCACTAAAATCGTTAACCACTTTACCAAAAAAGCTGTTGCAATCAGGTCGTAATTAATGAACATACTTGTCTTAGGATATAAAAAAGCCCGCTACTAGAGGAGGCAAACTCGATGTTATCGGATCAGCGTTCGACAACAACTAAACTGCCGGCCGGCGAGCTACATGCTAGATGGCCCGAGCGCTCCGCTAACAAGTAACAGCTGATGCGTTCGTAGATGGCGCTGGTGGGTAGCGGTGCCCGGACCCAGCTGATGATAACAACAAAGCCACGTGACCGAGGAGCAGCTTGCCGATTGGCGGGCCGGCGTGACCCAGTTAAGTGTTGTATTGGATGGGAGAGCGCGCGTGGAAAGGTCACTGTAAGCTAAGCTTGGCTATTGGCTTTGATTTTCGTCGCTATATTTTGTTTTGTTGGGAGTTGACAGCTATTGAAATATTGAAAACTTCTAAATGTTGGGATAGAGTGTTGAATTCAACGAAGGCAATGTGAATAGTCTTCAAAGGTATCAACGAAATGGGAAATGAATGAAATATCGAAGCGAATTCATGAAATTATTCATATTCTTTTATTGATAACGGCAACAACAAAGTTAAGTAGGTAATAAGGTGTGTACAGAGTGAATTCATTTGATGCTTGATTGAATATTCTCGAAATGAATCCCTACTTCCGCGAATAGGAAAAGAAGGGGTTCGTGCTGTCTCGAAATGAAACTGAGATCACAAAGACTACTTATAAACTCCTATTTCATCCATTCGGAACGTTTTCCAATATGGTAGAATTTACACGCCCTATAGATAAGATATTGGAGATTCAATGGAAATTCAATGCAACTATGGGGATGATTGAGGGGGGGGGTGAATTGGGGGGAACTAGGCCAAGGGTCGGGTTGGGTTCCTACTATCCAGGTCAGACCTGCGATTGCATGATGCGCTGTCAAGTCTTTTGTTCATCTAACTAACGCTTTCCTTATGTAGAGATATTCGATTTCTGTCATTAGCACAGTCGCAGGGTGTTTATTTAGTCGTTGTTTTTTTTGTGGTATTTTCATTCTCGTTATAATTTAGTTGCGTGCAGAGTATGGATAGCGAGTTATTAACGATTCCAATATCGGTACTGAAATACGAGTTCGTTCAAATGACAAACAGAAATTTGTCTCACATTAATTCGAAAATTGATTTTTTGACTATTGAAATGATATGTATTTGAAATGTTTACACTTTTGTCTTCTATTTGAGCTCCATACACTTGAAGATTGTTTTCATTCAATTTTTATGAAAATACAAGTGTCACCCATCTTATGCAGTATCTGTGTCATATCCATTGTGAAAATTGTTGTCATATAGATTTCATTCTCTTGTGAATAATATGTCTATAATGTACATTGTAAATAAAGAGAATTAAACTTCATAGAGAAAAACAAATATGTATTTGGTCAGTTAATTTTTCGTGATGAAATTCTTTTACATATTTCATTATCAGAAGTTATTAATAGAATTTGAAAAACTCGTATGTCAATGTCAAGGGGCAAATATACATACAGTGAATATTTCCTGAAAGTAATCAGTGAATTTCAAGACAATAATGCCCTGGCACATTCTTCAACCGATCCTAAGAATATATTTAAACCTATTGATACGTATAGTAACTATGTAAGTTAGTTGCTAATTGCTTTTCATTCCACTCGATTCCGAAAGAAGATAATTTATGACATTACCACAGACATTACCATAACTTTCTCCATTTATAAACCATCCAAAACTAATTATTTCACTAATGGCACACAGAAAGTGAAATCATTTGTTGATAACCACTTAATTAAGTGAACGCATCTGGTTTCTTTTTACAAATTTCAACAACCCAACGACTATTTATTTGACTACACCCTGTATGCTAATTACATCCTCTGAAGAATGCAAACTGTTATGCTGTAACCGACGCTCGCTTATAACCTACCGAAGAATTATTAGAAACGCCGATTTCCATCTGACATACTTATGAAATTCCAAACATTATTGGCAAGGTCCCGTTTATACGAGGGAAAGTCTAATAGATACTGATCACTGCTGTGGTTATATTCCAAAATGCTTGCCGAATACACAAAATCTAATTCACATGTGTATTTCTATTCTGTACCAATATTTCATCAAAGCGGCACGCTTTTCATCAAGTTGTGTTGACTGATTTGGTTATCTTTCAATATAATTGGTGCAAAATAAAAAGTATCTGGCTAACCACTGAACTTCTGAGTGGTTGTGACATAGAGCTGGGAACATTTAGACATCAATAATTATGACAACAGTGACTTCACAGCGAAGCCAATTCATTTAAAAAGGAATATTCAATCCGCTAATGAAATTCGTCAATTCTAAATTTAAATTTTCACAAATATTCTGGTGTACGTATTTTACAAATCGAAACAATTATCAAAACAATTTGAATGATAAACTGAACCCATCCTACTGTTTCGGAGTATCGTTGAAAAAAGACGAGCAGCAACTATCTTGCTTAAATAAATAGACATACTGTCGAATTTTATATTCAATATACTCAATTCACGAGATGTAATCTTGAGACGTCAAAGCGTACATCGATTGATCGTCCTAATTTCATAAGGTAGAAGGAAATGAAACAACGAATTATGAAATCAACCGCCATCCCTCGTATCTACGCATTCCCTCGTATATGACTGATTAGCTTACGGCGCATAAACATGCGGAACTTTCATGGAACAGAGCGTTGAAATTTCGGTTTCACAAGTGAGATTGTGCAATCGCCCCTATTTACTGTACTTTTTAACGCTCTCGTTGGTGTTGCTCGATATCCAAGTTGCATTCTCGATCGGGAACGAGGTAATTGGGGTAATAACGATTGCAATCAGATATTTAGATTGAAATTATGCGAAGGTCGTAAGTGGCCTTGAACAGCTCCACTGATGAGTGCGAGTAATTTGGTTGATATGACCTTTTTCGGAAATTTTACCGTTCACCACTAGTTAAATAAGTTAAATATGCTGAGTTCACAACTCAGATAAATACAACTCATTTGTCCATATTCAGATGAAGATTGTTATTGTTAATAATGTTGTTTCTATAAATGATATGTAGGAACGGTGGGTATACAGGGTGTTCCATTGGAAAACGGAAATAAGTTTACACCCTGTAGAGTTCACTGAGCTGGTTCAGGGGTATCAGAAGTTTCAAACGAAATATAGAGTTTTTTATCAATTTCACCAACTTCTTCTATGCATCATAACCAATAAAGTATCCACTATATTTCCTAGATATTTGATATACACGTACACATTCTCTCCTTCAAGCGACCTACCTATGAATCGTTGAGAAATTCCAGTTCCGGACTAACAAAAATTCAACATATTCTTGGGTCCCCAAAAAAAACACCCTATATCACCCTAATTGTGAATGGAATTGTGTTTCTATCATTTTCCTGCACATTATTTTACTAATGAATTCTCACATTGCAATTTCAAACTTCATTTATCATTAGGGTCTTAATGGTATTAATGGAACTATACGATATCAACCAACTATCTTAGAATAGAAAAATCATAAGAATTGATGGAAGCATATTTTATTTTGATTTATACATTTTCGCAGTGACGTAACTACAGGGTGGTAGGAGTGGCATAATGCCACGGTCCCTCCGATCTCAGATGGCCTCAGCTCAAGAAGCCAAGAGCTCAAAAATGCTGGGTAGAATCTTAAGACTCATCAAAATTTAACTGAGTACGTGATGTGTGTTGTCGCACTTCTTTCACATATACAATATCCACGAATCACAAAAGATTCAAAAAGAACATACATAAGTCAAGAGTACTGGAAACAATAGCATACCCATACACAAAACAAAACATTTACAGAAATCTCCTCCCAGTTGAAGTAGCACCACATCATACCGGCAGGTCCAGTTCAGCTCACGCAAACATAGAAATAGTTATGAATTAATCATCTTGGACTCTCAAGAACGAGTTTTTCAGCATTTTGAACTCTTCAGGTAATATATTAGGATTATTTAGTGCCAAGTAATGAACGGTTTAGTCGCTGTATAATAGTTTCAGTTATATGTTGTTGTTGGTTCAGATTTGGTGTTTAGCATTGGCGGTCTTAGGAGGTTGCGAACAAAGTCTGAAATCTTGCTCTTGCACTGGTCCCACTCAACAACCTAAGCAGATGATAAAAATGGTCATTTTAAACTATTTATTCATTATTCTAAACTTTTGATTTTGATTCTTGTATATTTATTCAGGTTATACCATCAGGTTATATCATAACGATGAATCAAAATAAAGGTAATTAATTCACTAATGCATTAATTCAAAACATAATTGGAAAAATTATTGAAATATAATTGAATTCGATGACGCATGATCTGCTTTCAGTTCTTGCCATTCTTTCAATCAAAAATTACGTAGCTTATTCGTTAGATTAATGTTATTCAGTTGAAGATTCCAGTCTCAGGAAAAGCCGCAAATGTCACTCTTGAAATTCCTTCATCTTTGTTTTTGTAAGTATTTATTATTGACAAAGAGCCTCGCAAAGACCTGCCCGGAGCCTCGTAATGGGTAAGGCCGTCACTGGTGTTTAGTATTAATGATATTAATGCTCTTACTTGGAGAATATTATTAGTCAATCTGGCTAGACAATACGGTTTCCTGATGATTGTCGATGATTAATAAGTGATTTAAGTATTGAGGTCTTCTAAATATATTGGGTTATTTCAGAGATGTTTGATAAAATGAAAGCTGAAGGCTCTACATTTGAACAAAGTATAAAAAGAAAGATTAACTGCTGATGGTATCATTCAGAATTTAAGAAAACAATGAGAGAAAACTCGCGAGTAACATCTTTATACTTTGTGAAATTATCTTATAATAAAAAAAACACTTTCGGAAATCGTTTTAGATTTGAAGAAAGTAATAAAAAATCATGAAATGTTTTTATATGTAGAAAAAAATTACTACTTATGTTTGAATAGATATTGTTACTATTTATTGTTGAAAAAAAAACAAATTTTTGTGGCTCTTCGAAAAACTTTTTACTCTTCCGACTCCCGTCTTCCGAAAGGTTGCCGATACCTGTTCTAACCTAAAAATTGATGCAAGTAAACAATTCAAGGCACCGGTGAGTTATTGGTGTTTTGTCAATTTGTAAGTGATTTTAATCCATAAATATTTGAATGAATTTTGTTACACTCAACTAACTGATTAATGTAATTGTGCAGTCTCAGAGACAATATTCGATTGCAGAATCAGGCGTTTGTCTAATGTATAGAAAAAATATATACATACTGAAATCCATTGGCGAAAAACAATATGGAAATCTTTAATGAGTTTATGGTGAAATACAAGTACAAGGAATTAATAGACCAATAAATTGCTGACTATCTTATGTTCATCAGGGTCTTGCCGGTTTTTTGGGCAATCCAAACACAGACTAAATTCTGATAAAAATGTTCTACCACAGATGATTTAGTATTTGGGAAACTTGTAGATGTCCTTGTTGATTCAACAAAAGGTAGCACATTTCATCGTCAATATTTTCGATCTCTTTCTCATGAAATATTGTAATATAATGGATTATAATTTTCATGGGCGATATTTCACCACTCACCTTTCATGTTATGAGTTCTTATTCAGATGAATTGTGAGAATGGTTATGCCATTATATAAAAACACATAACTGATTGATGTTATGTGTGAGAAAGACCAATCATGTATAGGGTCTAGAGATATCTCCAAAAGGCCATTTCATTTACATAAATCTGTTATCAACAATCAAAACACTATTATAATCGCATTAGGTTGAGATAATTTTCTTTGTTGCTATCCCCTCGATAAGATAAGGGTTCTGAAAAATTTCGGGTAAACCACGTACCGTTAGTAGATACTAATTGAATAGAGTTATAATGATGAATGAGCAATTAGTCTAGGCAGGGAGAGTATCAAATTTTCTCTCAGCATTCATGCACATAATTGCTTATAGTCGTAAATATGAAATAGATTATCATAATAATGAACATCTCGAAATAGAGTTGATAAATAATTCAGTGGAAACAGTGGACACTTTTGATTCATGGTTTGTAGCATTAACTCTTAGATAGAGAGATTTTCACTCACTTGATGCACCGTCAGATCTGTTATTCTTGCCTCTAGAATAGAAATAGATTTCATTGTATTCGAGAAAGATTCAAAATATTTTTATTTACGTTCGACGTTCCGAGTGAAGGAAAATAAAAACTAACTACAATATAAATCCAGCTCCTAAGAATGAATACAGAAAATAGAATCTTGACATAATAAATGACGCAATTCAAAGGACGCTCGTGCCTGTTGTTTTAGTTGATCATTGAGTAACACGAGATCTCAGCCAAAATCGCAAAAACAACATTTTTTGGCATCCCATATTCTCAGATCGAATCTGCGTCTATTTTTATTGATTTTTCACGGACACATTTCTGGATGCGAAAACGATGTGAAATAATGTTATGGGATCAGTGTTGTATATTGACTCATGTTTGTGATATGTTTGTCTAGTCAGGAATGACACATGAATTGGATTTTTCCCAAAGTTTGTGCAATTCGAAATTAATTTCATAATCATGAAAATGAAGTGACATATTTTATTTATAGTTCACGATTACTGTTACATCATTACTGTGTAACACCTTTCTTACAAATGTCAAGCATTGAAAGGAAGAATATCCTTCAATTCCAGTTCAAATTTTCTAACCGATAGCTTCAATAAAATATTCTCCAAAAAATTTCCAGTAATAACTGAAACTCTATTTAATTCTTTGAAGTTTAATGTCACTAGCAACTAATCTTATATCATTTTGACAGTAACAATATTATGTAATAGGCATATAATGTAACAACATTTCTGTGTCCTGATCGTAGTCGACCCTGAATGACGTCGGTGAATAAACAATAGACGTCACGCTTTGTGCCGGCATACTACGATCTACAATTTACACGTGCCGTTGAAGCATTAATTTAGCAACTGATTAATAAACCATGTCTTTGTTTCAAGGTAGAATATGCATAAATATCGATAGCAATTTTTATTCATTTTATCAGGCATAATTCAGATGTCAGATATGTGAAATAAATTCGATGCGTTTTTAGGAACTACACCTTAATCTCATTTTGGTGATGAGTAAATATAATGGAAATAAAACATGATGAGGAAAAATATGAAATAATGCCTAGGAACTAGAAGAAATTCAACGATGAATTATTTTTGGACCTTTTTTTGGAAATGGTTCATTTTTGTTTTTTGTTAGGCCTGCGGTGTCTCCAAATCAACACGTATCACGTAGAATTGGGAATTTTGCAGCAATATCTTCCAAACTCACATCTTGAAAATTTCAATGCTATTGGTATCACAATCCATGGTTTTATATTTTTCACCCGGTATCATCGATGATTTATGTAATTTTGAAGCACAAGTTCTTGTTGTCATTTACCAAGCTTTTTTATCATGGTCTGGAGTTTTACATGTCAGTTATTTTCTTTCTCATTCGTAGTTTGATATTTATCATTCTTCTCTTTTTTTACGTTCAACATTTCAACTGAAGCTACTCGTTTTATTCACCTTTGTGTTTGACGAATTGAAATACATATACTCGATCCGTCATTTTATTATTTGTCTGTTATGATTTTATGCTTTATGAAAAAATGCATGAACAGTTATCTTGAAAACTATCGAAAAACAATGAATGTTTTCTGTCATCAACCTTCGCAAATGGGAAACAATATCAACTCTGATACAATATTGTTTTTGTTTGACAATCGATATACTGTCTGATACGTGGTTAACCAATAATTCGGGAAAACAGCTATCGTGCAATAAACTTGATTGTATTTAAATGATAATACACGTTATTTATAAGGACGTTCGCCATAAACGTGCTTTAAACAAATATTGTCGCATAATAATCTTCAAAATTCTCCAACTGCTAAAAGCTATAAAAATTTACATTTTCAAGTGCAAAGTTATATATCAATTAAAAGAACAAACTTGAAAGCTTATGAAAATTAACCAAAAATTGCTTACCTTCATTTTGTATCAAATCTAAAAACACCTTGTATAAGCCTGTATATAAAATATTCACGTATATACATAGTGGCCCATTAGAGTAACTCACTTATGAATGAGAATACAAAAAATGTTTCGAATAAAAGATGTCATATAGGCGCGAATTTTCAATCATAAAATATTTCGAGATATATAGGATGTTCAGTCTGAGCGGAGCAACAATGACATGCCATTTTTGAAATAGGACATCCTGTATATTCGTTTCAAATTCGAGTATTTCAAAAGTCGAACCAAAAACTAAAATTGCAATTATCTCAAAAACAGTCAATATCAGAGAGTAAGCATAAAATAGTTCTAAAAGATGATAAAATAGTATACTAAGTGTTCCTTTCAAAGAGAATGTTTATAATAATAATAATATAATAATAATAATAATAATCTTTACGATTGCTACGAATATACTTAAATGAATCCATTTTGTCTCGCCTAAACTGAACACCCTGTATATCTTGAAATATTTCAGAATTGTGTTTCTGCACAAATATATGACTTCGAAACATGTTTTTGTATTCTCATTTCTGGGCTTTTCTACTTCCACACACTTATGGGCTGTTTATGAATATATTATATATTGACGTAAAACACATTCAGGATTCATGATATTGATGTTGAATTTTTTGGTATCAACAACACGTATTTACTGGTTTTATGAAATTAATTGTTCTCATCTTATCAAGTTTGTAAGAAATTTTTATTACAATAGACAATGAATAGATATTGCTTCAAGAATGAAGGAAGACATTGGATAATCATTCTGAAATTCAAACTGAATATTTGTATTTCAGAAATCTAAATGAACAAAGAAATAAATTCATCTTTCCTCAAAAAATAATTACGATAATAACACCTTAATGACTTGAATAAAAAAAAATTTATTACTATTCAAATTGAGGCCACATGCAATTTTTTCCGAGTGCTATCAGCCGCGATATTCAAATATCAAACAAAAAAAATAAGAAACGAAAGTTACATTGTTAACGCACTCCTTCAACGTCAAGGTGAATATGCAATTCGCATAGTTACAAAGTAATCTTTCAAGGCCGGTTTTTGCAAAGGTTGCTTCAACATTAGATTCCTAATAGTGCTAATAACATTGACATTTTTAGATCGCTCGAATGCGTTCAGAAGCGTGTTTTTACTATTTTTTCTAGAGTCAAACACATTCGGAAGAATGCTCAATCTACTTTTGATTGAAACTTTTTTATTCGAAATATACAGGATGAGCCAGGATAACACCGATGACCTTCGTATACGGGTTTGTACCTAATCGAAAGGTGAATTTTTTTTATCAATGTACATGATTTCTTTTTGATGTACAGGGTGTCGAAAGTAAGACAAAAACTCCTATTTGTATAAAAATTCATCTTCTGTATAGGCTTTAAAAACACAATAAATTTGACATGATACCCCACCTGTCTCGAGGACTGTTTTTATAATTTCTTCACAATAGTGACATACTCAAAGACAACTTTAAACTTCTTGAAACTATGATATGTCAAAGCTAAGCACAGCTGGTGAAGTTTTCATTCGTATATCGATTGTATATCATCACATTTTTCTTGGCCAGATTAAATGTCAAATGATACATATAATATACAATATTATAAATATGTACTGAATGATCTATAGAAGAAATGATGATTTGTAAGTTTTCAACGTCGTAAAATCCTTATCACTGTTGATCTTAAATGAAAACTCAAAGGATAAACAGCATGCAGCAAATTTGGTGTCTAGAGTCTATTAATTAATTCACTTGAAAAGAAATCTTTGATCTTCTAATAAAGTTTGTCACTTCTAGTTGAATTTTTCCCAAATATTGAAAACACTATTTCGGAGTATCGTTACGAGCTGTCACAATCAGACTATACCTAATTATCATCTCATTTAGGGACTGTATATTCATGAAATGTTTTTTCAATAGGGCAAGAAATCTGCAAACGAAATTTGTTGGTTTCATACTGACCCATCCAGTACCATAAACATCATGTAAATCAGCGGAAGAGAAAAAGCTGGATATTATTTAATGATCTATTATTATTCAACTAAAAAATTAACCACATGAGATGACACTCAATTGAATGAAATGGAAATTATGTGAATATCATTAAAAAATACCGGCACGTTATAACTATGATACGCCATGTAGCCCTGTCATTATGGTACATGAACTATTTCATACAATATCAATTGAATATTATTTCACCAGTGAGTAAAAATTTAAACACTGAATTGAGGTATTCATTTGTAATACATATTATTACTTTCAAATCTAGGTTTCATACTATATCGGTGTTCAGCACCCTGTGAAAATAGCAAAATAAAAATAATCTAACATTGTTTACTGGTCTGATGCATTATCAGACAGCAGATATTAAATGGTAGACAGATAATTCTACCTTTACAGTCAAAACAGCAGAGAACAACAAAAATAATTACGACGGCCAACCCAACGATATTTTATAAACGTAACTAATATTATTCACTCATTACAGACACAATAATTTTTTTTCTTATTTATCCTTCACCGGTCATCAAGGATATGCAAGAAAAAAAACTAGTGTATTTAAATTTCGTGAAACATTTAATTCTCTGAAGAAATGTTCACAACAATCTAAGATTACTGAGAGTACGAAGAAATTAAATATTAATTAAATATTGCGTTTTACCATATACAAAGTGAAATGAATTAGGTAGCAGGTATCAGGTACTATTGAGTGACTTAAAACTAGAACTTCACGTCGATTATCTTTTTTAGTCGCGAATTTTTTTATGTTCTTTTATTTTTGATGACGTTATCACTGTTTGAGGTATGACGTCATTATAATTTTTTCAAATGGCATAACCTTCCAGAAGAACGCATTTTTCTGAGTATCGTTGTAATATTTTTTCTTATGTTACATAACCGTATGGTCAAGAAATAAAAGATATTTCATTGATAACAATGTAATTTATAAAAATGACAATAAAAATAAATAAACCCACAAACTATTAGAGGAAGTGCTCAAATTGCAAGCCATTTGCTCCTTGACAATATGCAAGGCGATGATGAACAATCTGTAATTATTATTGCGGATCAGAGTTCATTGAATTAATTTCGGTTCTAATTCTTTCTTCCAGTTTATCAATAGTATTTGGTCTGTTAATGAAACTTTGACGAACTCATTTCAACCTTTACGTATTCACTGTATGCACCTGAATCGAATGACTATTGATTGGTTCAACAGTTGAATAGTATTTTCTATATTCATTTCATTAATAATTCACTCAATAACAATTCCGGCTAAAATAATAAACTTTCTCAACAGATCAAATATTTTTCTCCAAATAAATTTGGCATCGTTGTGAAGTCACTGTGAAATGTTGCCATAATTATTGATGCTGAAATGTTCCCGGCTACGTCTCAACCAATTAAATTTTCAGTGGTTAACTAGATACTTTTTACATTGCACTAATCATGTTGAAATAAAACCACATTGTCAGAAATATATTCCCCAAATGAATAGACTATACGTAATTTTTATTCTTCAAAGTCGAAATAAAATGTTGTGTATTATGATCAGTGACTAGTAACATAGATAGTGGATTTATAAACTTTTACACTTTTGGGCATAACTATCGTATATACAATCAGAGAATGCTTCATACTCAGACTCTCCGCTACGAATCCTTTTTGAGACATAGATGACTGCACCTAATCTATTTGAGACAGGTTGTCTCAGTTTTGAGCTGATAATTCTAGCTGTAATGTCTTCCGAAATCGCCTGTGCGCATGCTAGTACCGTTACTCGGTGGGCAATAGGATTCACCGCAATCTGTCCATATTTTATTCGGAGAATATAACGTTAGCTTCAATAAAAATTCATGTGGAAATGTCCGGACACCATCACTCCTCCTCTGCCTATACAGTAGCGGACTTCTAACATTTAGTAGATTATATATTCAGAGTTTTCCCATAATTTTAATTTTGTCGATTCCAACGGTTTTCATTGTTCACATTGGACCACAGTGTATATCAAGTATTTTTCATATCAAATTCATTGCTTCCATTTAATTTTTCGAAGGTTGAGTCTTGATAAATTCAGGCGATAGAAGAGCACAATTGCAAATGTACGAATTTAACGATTCTTATTCTCATGGATGCGTCATTATTGAAGAAATACTGGAGAATGTTTGATCAATTTTTGACAAAGATAATAGTAGTAACTCCCCCTTTGATACATTTCCAAAGTGAATTCATTCCTCCTTGTTCAAGTCACATTCAATTTAATTTTTATATTGATCATGCACTACATTGATGAAGTTTTCTTGAAAACTTTGACTGCTCGAGAATCATATTTTGGTGTTTGAATAGTGATTTATCGGATTTTCATTTCCTAAACCACACTTATTCATGGAAATAAATGCCCTGAAATAGTGTAATCGGCTTTTATTTGGTACGTCTATGTCCAGGAAATTCGTGGCTGATCTAGACATTGATAGGTGTAACTCCATGTGAATTCAGAATTATCACTGGATATTATTATGCAGCTACCTTCATTGACACCAATAAAAAATGTTTCTTTCGAATTTTCTATCGAACTGTTTGAAATGATTTGGATGAATGCTTATACAGGGTGTCGCAAAATGATTTGATGCGATCGATTTCTAAGAAAATAAAGGCATTTTGAGAATTTTAAACAACCGCGGATACTTCATTTTATCTATCTCATAAAGTCAACCCTGAATTTCATTCTGTTTTCACTCAATGAAGTTATTGAATATCATTAATAGATTTTCTTCTTAGCAAATTTTTTTGAAGTGGAAAAAATTCCTCACGATATCGCGTTCAGTTTGTTGAGTCTACAATGCCCTGTAAGAAACCCAACCATGGTTCTGATTGTTCGTCCGTTGTGACCTAGTAGATATTCTGAAAATATTGGCGATGGTTCTTTGATAAACTCTTATGCCTGTCTCATTTACGGGGCCCTTTTCCATCATTCACGAGATTGCCTGTTGAACCAAGTACTGTTGGATGTCTTCCTAAGCGCTTTCGCTACACCACAGAAAGATTCACAATTGTGAAACTGAAGGAGGGTAGTGCGGAAGTGAAAGACACGATTAGATCATTCATTTATTGTCTTGCCCGCATACTAGGGCTGGATAATATGGATACATCAGTCATGAGTGAACATATCAAGACGGACATTCAGTGGACGCTGACAATATTATGATATGCGCAATTTATTTGAAAAATTTCGCTTCGATACAGTTCACTCAGCCGAAAACGAAATATTAGAGTCTAGGCTAATAAATTCGAAATCATCGAAACGTGATATTACCAGGCTCTTTCTCATATACAGAGAAAATGTGGGAAATCTCTCGGATCCAGAATCTGAACAATAAGAGGAGAAGTCTCTCTGAATCCGTTTTTTACAGGCGCTTCTTACGAAGACATGGGACACCATTGAAAATCAGAGTTCAGTAGATGATTTTCCATAAGAGACTACTCAATAGTAACGCTACTAATAAGGTCCCATTGATATGATGTCCTCAAAATATATTGACCTTCCTCAGTTTGTTAACAGAGATCTGAGTTTAACCGTTCAGGTTTTGGGCTCTTGCTACCCAAATTATCATCGTATTTTTCAGGGTCTATCTTGATTAAGACATATTCTCCACATTTTAGTGGATTCCCTGTATACATAACAGAATCTATTCTACAACAAGATTATTTCAATAAAAAACAGGTGTTCGTTACCAATTATATAATGAATGAACTTTATATCATTCAGATAAAAAAATACATTATCACTTCATCAATAGCCTTAACGTTTGAACCAATTGAAATTAGTCATCATCGATTTTATCTCAATTTTATTAAAATTTATCTTACTTGCTTTGTTGCATTTATCCCGACAGTGCATCGTTATCGTTATCAATGATTACTAAGAGCATTGTTCAACCTGCTGAATATTTTTTTTTTCGATAACGGTTCAAAGTTCTTACTGCGAATACACAAAGAGGATCATTTAGGTGTAGATATGCGAAAAACTCAAACTGGGAATTTCAACTGAGTGAACTGTATGAAAGAGAGCAATATTTTACAATATAGATCGAAACGAAATCATTCAGGGAAATAAGCAAACTAAACCAATGAAATTATTGCTCCAAAGAGACCTGTCGAGGAGTAGGTAAATCGATTTCAGGGTCATATCTGGTTTTGGGGTTGTTCAATAGATTTAATTCCATGAAAAAAACACCACTTTCACTTTGTATAGGAAAGGAATGGGGTGGAAATGTGTCTCCCATACAACGAATGACCCAACAATTGATAACATCAAAACAAATATTTCTATGCTAATATATTTTTAAGTTAGCCTCTGTTTCTTTCTATAATGGAATATAATCTATTGATGAATATAACTTTTCATTTATCGTCCATTGAACATTTCCATAATGGTAAATGGTTAACAGATTTTGAGAAGCATTTGAAAGCTATTCGGTTAATAATCTTGAAATTAAGATAATGCTATTCCTCGAATATAAAATTGTTATTGTATCATAGTATAGGTACGTTTTAATCTGTTTCAAAACTGAACGCTTGTCGAATAATCTTCAGTATCTTTGTGCTATTGTTGAAGATTTCCTTTCAATTACAAATTCATCAAAATACTGAATTATTAAAGTTAACACTGTCTATGCACTGTTCGCTTTGTTACATTATTTTGTTGGTGAAAAGTTTACTATCATTCAAAAGTGCAAGGGGTTAGATTCAAGTCGAGTCCTTTCTTGAAATCCAATACCCAGTTTTTTCATTCCAAAATCTCGATGGAAACAATCCAGGTGGCAATTACAAAGCTTTGTTTTGGCTATAATCTTGAAAAATTGGGGTAAATAACGTTTAATGAATTGAATGATATCAAATATAATATTCTCACACTATATTATCAAGAAGAAATGTTGTTTGAGGACTTTTCAAATCATTTCAAGTAATACATTTCAGAATTCGCAATATTTTGGTCTTCACTGTATTATGCCCAGCGATGATCCAAAATAAAATGTTTAGAACAATGCTGAATTTTGTTTCGAAACTGACAGCTTGTCAATAAACCTTCCATATCTCACGTCATACATCAACGAAGTGTGACATTGTTTGACAGGGGGTGAGAGGGGCACTGAATTTAATGACGTCTCCAAATTTACGTGTTGAAACACGAACTTTGCCCTATTGATGAAATGCTCAAAACATTTGAAAATTTTGCGGTGATTTTTTTTTCTATTGACAATTGACATTCGCGGAGTTTTGATAGTTCTGAAATTTTATGTTTTAACGAACCAAATTTCCTTTATTCGGTAGAGTAATTGTTTTTTGTTTTGTTAATTTTTTTAAACGTTTGATTACATGTTCATGTTTATTAAAAATATATTGAATGGATTGAAACTAATTTCGGAACTGACGTTTGAATTCAGTAATATCTAAATGTAAAATTACAAAATTTGTGACGTCACACTAGGAAAGGGGGAGTCTCACGAACGTTGCCAGCTGTAACAATGATGGGGAAGAGGTCAAAACATCACGAAATTTGTGTGACGTAATTTATGGATGGTCCCTGAGTATGGATGAAGGTAACTCATGTGATTCAAAAATGTTTAGATAATATCCGATTCCCAATAGAAATATGAGACACCCATGATAAATAACAATTTCATGTTCTCGGCACAACAGAAAATCTACATTTCTCTAATTTTGACAAAAAGTATTGACTGAAAGCCTCAAGGTTCGAATATATTATCGCTTCAAATAATAGTTAGTGACAATATCGAATGAGTTGTTGATTACAAAACCTTGACTTAATTGCAACTCGATGTTCATCGGTAATAATTTTTTTTGTAAAGAAATAATTCAACATTTCCAGATGATACATCGGTCCTTAAATATATCCTATGAAAAACCAGGATTCCGACATTGAAAATAGGTTGAATCTCTAATTTTTTCTTGCAATTCAAAGATGTGTGCAGAAGCTGGAAGGATCGATTCTACGCATCTCCTTTTCAATGGCTAGCAAAAATTCTAAGCGAAATACACGATAGTAATAGGAATGAAATCGGTGTTTTTCATAGGATATATGGAGGTGTAAGGACCGTAGAATCGTCGACCATTAATATAAAAATATCGAAATCATGTGTCCCATTTTTAGTTCTGTTCACGAGAAAAACATTTGAACAATTGATGTTGATTTAAAATAATCCGTTTTCCAGCATTGTCACAATTCTTCAACCAGTTGGGGCACAATGAATTTCACAAAGAGAGTAATACGATATACATCTTTGGATCGGAGGATATTTTTTTACAAAAAGCAGGGAAATTTGAACAGCCAACATAACATTTTTATCACATGCAGTTCAACAATTTGAGAGTAAAAGTAAAATTATCTATATGTTACATAAAGGGTTCATATACAGTTCTATATTTCTTTCAATTATAATAATTTACAGAATTATCAACATTACCTAAATCCTTGTTTTTGTTACCAAGTAAAAAAGCAAATTTCAATTCCAATGAAGCATTTTTTTAGGGCGACCAAATGACTCCTCCACATTTCTCCATATTGTTAACTATTGATACACTTAACTAGTAAAATATTTCCATTCTGGGATCATTTCTGCACGAATGAAATTTTGAAAAATTATTCTTAAACAGGACGTTTCAGTGAAAAGAACTCAATTTTTTTAAGCTTCATGTGTATTAAATGCGACTCCTGTCTTTTACATGAATGTTTTTTAGAAGATAATGCTAAAAGTAGACATTCGGATATTCAGAATAAGTAAATAGAATACATATTCCGCCATATTTTACGTGTTCTCTGAACTAAAACGTACTATCACAGTATAAACAGTTCGATTGAAAAGTTCGTAATCTCGACAGAGGAAGACATTAAAATAATGTCGTCTCCTTTAAAAACATAAGTGACGTGTTTCATTTTGTATAATATCCAATATTCCGATGTGCTAAGCTCGTGATGTGATTTTGTAAAATTATATGATTTCACTGAATTAAATTTCTTTCTCGATACGGAATGTTTTAGTTGTGTCAAATAGTATTTCTTGTTGATTTATACTCTCATTGATTTGAAACAATCTGTTTATTTTTCATAACGCTGCATTGTTCTTTTATAATTTGACTAAGATATAGGATATTCCTGATAACCAATATTTCTGAGAAATGTGTGGATTATTTTTGGAAACCGCCCTGTACATTTCATATGAGTCGTATTTGGATATGATTCGTAGTGATTCTATACTTGAGTTATGTGCGTTTATCTACACTTCATTCACTTCACACTATTACTAAAAGTAGTTAGTCTACACTGATATACCATCAGGTTTTTTTTCTTCACCAAAAATTAATATAAATATGTTATATTCAATATGTTACAAATACTTTCAAATATTTTGAGGTACATTCAAATTTCGTTTCTTAGAAGTTAATGTACCCATTTTTTCGGGATATAGTCTCAGGTATATTTTTCGTAATCAGCAGATGAGGATAATGTACAAGAAAATATTCGAGGTTATATTCACTGTTTCCGAATGCCATTTTTTTTCGTTGAAAGAAATTCAAGCGACTTGGCTCTTTCTGGCGAGCGGAAGCAAGAATACGAAGCTTCTTCTCACTGCAAAGAAATACAAATCAGATCTTAATGCGAATCATCGTCTTTTACAGTATTTTTCATCGTTTTTATATCAACAAAATGTTAAAATATTTGGTTTCGATATGACGAAACAGCATCAATTATCATTCGTAGCAGGATTTGAAAATACATGAGACAATGAGAATTTTTTCAATCGAAATGATTCAAAACTAGTGAGTATGATGCATATCAATTCATCAATAATAATTGAACTTTACATCTCAATTGTTGCATATAAAATTCCTACACCAATAAAAATTTAATTATTTTCAAAATTCATCATTGAAATTCAGAGCTCAGTAATTTCATGTTGACCTTTGTTAACTTGTTTATTGCTATAAGCTAAAAGCTATAAATATCACAAGTTTAATGTTTGCAGCTATATTTTTTGAAAATGTTGTCAATTATTTTTGCGAAACTTGTATTTTAAAGTAATTTGTGACAGTTTAATACAAAATATACTGAAAAGCTAATAAAAGATGTCATAAAAATCATTAAGTATCCACCGATTCGGTGACTCAAAAGTTTTACACGACGATGAAAATGAAATTTAGCTTATATTGGTCAAGGAACCGTTGGCGTTCTGATAATTTTACGCTGTTTAATCTTACCAAAACGTGTTTAAACTTGTTGATAACTTTCCCAAGGAAACTACATTGCAGCCTATCTATACAGGGTGCACGCGTGAAGTATAGAATCAAGAAAATATATTTGACATCCCCTAATATACAATAACAATATGAGTTTTGGTTTGAATTTAAAACTTCATATTATCGACGTTGTTTCTGAGATATCGAGCAATACGTTTATTTTCAATTGGGACAACGTCCATATTGAACAATTTGTCCCATTTGATAATAAAAATAGTGTAGTGAAACTATACATTTGACTATGTAGAAAATATGAAATCAAACAAGCAAATTTTTGTCATTGTATGACGAAGAGTCGAAGATATAGTCATGTTTTTTTTTTAGGACTACACGCACACTATACAAGGTGTTTGATAAATATATGATAACAATTCGAACATTCATTCCAAGAGTATTTTACTCGTTGATGATTTTTGAAAAATCTTTCTGAAGATGAAAGATGAAGAAAATCTACATTTCATCATCAGAAACTATATGTTTAATCTTCAAAAAATGATCAAATCAGTTTCCTTCAGTAGGGATCGAAGGATTCAATCTGATCATTGAGCAGGCCGATTTTCAAGACACCAGGTTCGTTTTTAATCGTGTTACATTCAGCATTTTCAGCATTTTTTTATACTTTGGGATAAGAAGCAATAAAGATTCTTTTTTTTTCTTGAAGCATTCTTTAAAACATTATCAGAGAATTTGAAGTGCATCCGAAAAATATTTTTCGAGTTGAGTATGCTACGTAGGTAACAGCTCGATATCAATCAAGATGCTTTAGTGTTAGTAATTTGTTGATCGTATTACAAAAAAAAAATTACGCGTTTTTCTCGAAACTATATCTTTGAATTGGAACTATGACTTGGAAATTGCTCGGTATGTTTCAATAAAATTCATATACCTTTTGGAAAACATAGAAAACTAGTGTCTGATCGAAAGATTATTTGTTTTCTTGAAATTTCGATTTTGTTCCCGAAATTCTGGAAAAACTTCTTAGGACACCATTTCGTTAATTTTCTTTGTTCGATTTCAGAATCGTGAAGTCTTCTTATATAACTTTCAGAATTATCAATTTTTTCTTCAAATTTTGATGAAGTCAGGACATCATGTAACAATATATTTCAACTTTTGTGGAACGAAGAAAATCACATATAATTTTCACATGTTACTCATTGCCGTACGAAATTTCCTTTATATTTACAATTTTCTAAATATATCGCGAATCATTTGTTGCTAAATTTGTTCCTCTTGCATCTTTGGAATAAAAAAATTTGAAAAATCATCAAAGAACAATTCACTCTTAGAAAATTAAAAGCAATATATCTCTGAACTGCATATATACCAAACACCCTATATAAAAAATGATGATTGCATGACCCAGGTTCAGATTTTAACAATTTTTTCACCATTTCGACGTGCTACGTTCGTACCTATAGAATCTCTCTCCCAGAAACCATCCTGGTGCAGGTCTACTACAGTGATAAATGATATGATGGACGATGGAGGATGCAGTGAACGAAGAAACTAGACAAAGCAAATCTCTATAGAGCATTCTCAATGGGGTGCGATGATGGAGGGCTAGCTAGCTAGCGTTAGACCAGGCGGGAGTTGTGAAAAAGTGAGGTTAGAACTTCAGGGATTCCAGGCTGGCCATGGAGCCGCGCCTGGACAAGGCTACAGAGGGGGGGCCACTAACCAGGGAAGTCGTTCCGAACAGTTTGTACCAGCCAATGACGATATTGCTGAGGTTGAGGTCGTCCAACATGATCTGGGCCACTCCCATGAACACCTTTTTCCCCTCAATGCGACCGTAGTCGCCCCAAACCGTCACCTGAGAAAAAACATGTGTCAAGCAGCAGGTACAGGACAGGTAAATTTCGATATTTTTGTCAGATATCTTCTGATGGTAAAGGGTTTTCTAATAAGAGGTGTTATTTTGATATTCAAAGAAAAATGCCATTTCTCAATATAAATGATCGGATGTTTATTTCATTATAAAGAAGAAGCTATGCCCCCAATAGTAGAAAATAACATCAAGCAAATGACCACCACGACCACGCTTACAAAACCATATTCTTTTGATGAAATTTTCCATAACCAAATCGCAAAGCGGCTGTCCTATATCCTCGATAGCCTCACGAATTCCATCTTTGAGGTCTTGGATCGACGCTGGGCTATTGGCGTAGACCTTCTCTTTCACGTGGCCCCAAAGGAAGAAGTTGCAAGGTGTTGAAGCACAAGATTTCGGTGGCCTGTGATCAACTCTTCGAGAGATAACAAAGGTCCGGGAACTTTTCCCGCAAAACATCAACGGTTTCGCTGCTTGTGTTGCGCCGTCAATAATTTCATGGCGTTCTTGAAGCGTGTATCGTTCCATTTTTATTATTGGCGTAGTTTCTACTTGTCAGATGTCAAAAAATGACAGCTTCAAAAGTGACATCTACCGAAATCGTGGGCTATTCAAAATAACACCTCTTATTGGAAAACCCTGTATATAAATACATCATCATGTCTTCAAGAGAAAAACATAAACGAATATTTCCTCATATAGTCTAGTTATTCAACGAAGAACATCAATAATAATGGAAACATTTCACGATGGTGCCACAATTTTTTGAAACGAAGTCCTTACAATCCGTTGTTTACATGTGAAATGTTTAATCCTGAAGATTCCTGAAAATCTGTTCTTTGGAACATATTGCAATTTTGGTTGAAATGTAATGATGAATAGTAGTTTTTGTGTCTTTTCCTTATATATCATATGAATATCTTTCATATGGGAAGATGCAGAACTAGTATTTTTCCACAAATGCATGAATTCATAACTTCTGGATTTTAGAATACCTATTAAAGTTGGAGAATCATTAAATATAAAACCATTATATGGTAATGGAAGTTACAAAACAGATATGACGTTGAAAGATACGTAGATATTGAGGAATTCCTTTGAATATTCTCCAAATGAGAACACTCCATTATTTCATTTGAACCATTCAACGGTTCTCCAGGATCAATAGTAATCAAAACTTTCTGGTTTTGAGTATCGCTGAAAAAAATTAATTACTCGCAACACCGCACTTTCTGGCAAGCTATCACAACTATTTAAACTATAAATAGACTATATTTCATATACATCATACACACCAATTGAAGTTTACACAAAACCGTAATGATTTTAAATCAGTTGGGAGTTTTAATAGGTAAGCTACATGATTATTTCTGAAATGAAACGTTGATATATAGATATAAAGACAAGAGAAATTGATTTGATTCATCTTGAATAGAGAACTTCCATGACTTCTATTGCGCTGTTACTCAAAATTGCAACTTTTTTGAAACTCTTCCTATGCCACTTCATTTTCAGACCCCATTGTTTCCTAATTAAACAAAAAATAGTATGTTGGTACGTTATAATGATTATCGTATCAACGTTTTGGTTATCTCGAAATGTTATTATCTTTTTTTTTCTTTCCGAATACAATGGAGGATCCCATTAGGCAGAGTTTCTTTTAGCTGAAAAAAATCATAACGAAATAAAAAATGAAAGGAATATTTGTTTGTTTCATTATAGGCCAGAAATAATTTGAGCTTCGAGATCAAAATTCTATAATAACAATGGACGAAAAAGTATAACAATAAGATTAGTATAGTAGGAGTCGACTGTTCAGCTTTCCATCATATTAAATCAACTCGATAGTAACAACCCATAGGATCGAAATGAGAATTTGAAATTCGATTCAAATGGATTTTTTTTAGTGAAGAAGTTCATATCTGAAGTAGAAATTTCAAATCAACATGAGATCTTCAAGAAACGCAAAAAGTTAGAACTCTTCTGCGGTAAGCATTGAGGTACGAATAAAGTTCACCCAAACCTCTTCAATCATTTCTGACTGTTTGAATTGTACTATGAGGAAATTTACCTGTAGAATACAATTCTGGAAATTCTCTCTGAACGCTAATTGTTGCTGGTATAGAGGATCCAGTGTTCGTCTGGCAGTAGAGGTTTTTGCTTTCGCTATACACTTTTTCCCATTCACTAGGTATACTTTCACATAGGGAGCTGAAAAGAAATCATATTATTTTTCATGAATATCATTAAATGAGTAACTATATTCTAATTCAAATGTATTGAAAATGCTGTTATTTGAATTGGAATCATCTATGGAAAACCTTTTAAAATTAGATTATAAATATCATGTTAAAAAATTATGTTCTCTGAATCACTGTCATGGGTCATATGTAGTCCTCTACTCCTCAAAGAATGGAATTTTTAATAAATTTCTAAGAAACTCCTATCAAATAACATGTATTAATCATCTAAGATCTGAGCTTTCAAGTAAATAATAGGAGAGAATTTCAACACAGCGCATTCACCATAATTTGAAATTCTGGCCAGCCGCCAAGAATGTGAAAAATTATTAATATCAAAGATTATAGTACGCATTGGCTTGACTAGAGCTGTTGACTAATGGGGGAGGGGGGTCGACCCCTTAAGTCATTAAAAAAACATTTTTGAATTTTCTGCAAAAATGTTTGTTATATACTTTTTGAATACATTTTCACATTTCTGAAAAATCATTTCCTTCTATTCGTTATGGTCAAAAATTGAAGCATTCGATGGAAATAAAATTACATAAAAACGATGCTCTTGTCAAAATACAAAAAATTCAATCATTATCGTAATATTTGAATGATTGTGTAGTCACATGATGTGAGCAGATCAATTTATTGGGAGATTAATTGGTAACAATATTCCGTTTCAAATTTTGACGTCTTTGTCGACAACATTATTCGGGCGATTTTTCTGTTTAATTATGTTACTGCGGTTCTCAACCGAGATTAAGGAATGGCAGGATTGGAAGGATATATATTTCTCAATATGTATTTCAGGCCATAAGTTCATCAACCTCACCCTTTTTTTTTAATGGACTTTCACCCTCAGAATGCTTGGTACACATTTTGACCCACCCTGTATATTATATATCATTCACAATCGAGACTCTTGTTCTACCTGGCAGTACTTTGGACCCAGGCCTGGCCTGTAAATCTCTGGCCCTTATCACTTCAACCTCTAGGAAGCCCTTCTGATAGCACAGAGACAGTTGGATGTCTCCTAAAGCTGGAGCGCCCAGTACTTGTCGTCCGACAAGTTGACCGGGACCCAAACCGTCTATGAAATCTGCTAGCTGGCCGCCTTCTCCTGCTAATCGTAAAGAAGGGGACCACCTACAAAAATAACTGTTAAGTCAGGAAGAATTCGAGGGTAGTATTGAGGTGGAAGACTTTTTGGGAAAAGTCGGAAAACAACACCACAAGTGTGTCCTAGAATTCCGTATAGAAAATAATTTCATTGCTCCCCAAAGTGATTTCGAAGTGATTTCAAATTATTTTCATTAGATTGGAAGAACGGCGATTGTTCATGATTAATCATTTTATATTAACTCGAATCTCTTCTTAATGATTTGACCTGTATCAAATTCATTCTGTGATTGAATGATATGTGCATACATATATAAGGTGACTTGAACTCGAACGAATTCACCAAAGCTGATTGAATAATTGTTTTAAAAATTTCGTAATATAGAAAAAATGGTTTGGATCAATACGAATCTTATATCAATCAAGCTCGAGAGTACCAAACAAGTTCTTTTCTATTCCATGACCCTCCTTATATCACGTGTATTTTTTAGTAGCCATGGAGAATCTCATTTTTCAAAAATATTCATGAAATACATACATATAAATATCATCTAATTTCATTGTACAAGATTGGAAAAACTAAAGTTGTTAGGATAGAAAGTTAGCAGGTTGTTTCAACTGTAAAAATAATAAACCTAATTTAATGAACAGAAAAAATAAATACACGTGATATATTACTTTAACCCCCTTCCCCTTTGTGATATTTCGAGACTTTCTTAATAGACAGCCCCTTATAATGTTTTGTCTGCAAAATGTACAAACGTCAATTTGAGAATTTCCAGGAAAATCATTTACTTCAGCATAAGCGCATTTATTTCAGTGAAAGTCACAAGCCTGTACTAATATATTTCAATGATTTAGGTTGTATTTTCGTTTTGAATAACAAAATTAATATCAGTTTTTTCACTAGATTGAATTGATTAGATTGAATCATGTGTATAATATTGATCCTCTCTCACCACAGGTATTAGAAGGTTTTGTTGTCCATATTCAAATAAAATTCGGAAATATCTCAATATTGCCAGAGAAGTAGCATTTCCAGTTGAATCGGAAAATAATCATCATCCTGTTTCTTAATATTGTGTATCAGAGTTGCCTATTCAAATGAATGTATCATTATTATTATTACTATTATTACTTTAATATTATTATTAGTATCATCATCATTATTATTTCAACTTGGTTATTGCAGAAAGGGAAGTACTTTTTATTGAGATTTATTCAATTCGATTATTTAATCTACGATGATCGAAAGCTAAAAACACGAATTGTGGCGAAATCAATGAATATCTTGGAGTTATTGAATCTTATTCTGGATAAAAAAATTGAAATATCTCAAAAACGATAGAATTCAAATATTGGTCACTATAAATAAAATACATCTAATAATTTTGTGCCATTTGAAGTAAGCAAGTGGAAAGTAATTTCAGTTCAACCAGAAATACTATGCTCCTGGCGATATTTTCATGTCTCAACTTTTCAGAATTCCAGTCGAATGGCAATCTCTTAACAGGTTGTGTATTAAAACATGTATTCTACTCTGTACATGAAGTAGATTTATGTACAGAGTTGGCAATAAAAAAAAATCAGGTGGTGCTGTGTCCAGTAATTTTCTACGGCACGTAGAAAAAAATCTCACGAATAAGTTATCGCAATTATACAGAATTCAAGGAGACCTTGTATGTTGTTGATTTATCCAGGGTTATACCGAAGAAGGTTTGGCACACGGCCATCCTTTCAGCACAAAGAATCTTTATGAATCAGAATATTTGAAGAGCATACACACACATACGTACATAGAGAGAGAGTTAGAGAAATTGGGATTAAACGTCTAGGTACTACTAGTGATCGTCAGTGGAAGTAAATTTTAACCGTGCTTTTGGACGGTGCTATTTGGACATGCAGTGTGGAATAGTTTAGATCTGTAGCTTCTTAGTTAGACGAGTATATACATTTCGAGAACCAGCCCTGCAGAATTTCAGATTTAGATTTAGTTTACGAGTCGGTTTAATACGCTAAATATGGGAATAAAACGTGCAGAGATCAAATATACATACCAAAATCATAATGGCTAGTAAACTCTCAATTCAAGTGATAAGCTAGCAAATAATGTCCATGCTGCTCGTATTGAGGATTGATTCTTCTATAGTTTTTATCGAATGATTCGATAGAAGTCATTCAAAAGATACGATACAAGCAATAAATAGGAGATAATCCTCAATACAACCATCCAATAAAATGTTTAATCAACAGCAAGGCATCGCCGGCAAGGCGCGCCGAGCAATAGAGCACAAATCCGGTCGATCTGGCGGCTACTTACGAAGATCCCTCGGAGCTCGAGATAGAGTTGAGGCTCGAAGCCCGTTGACTGCTATCTGCTGATCTGGTCGGAATGGTAGGAACTACCTCCTGGGAACGTTGAATGCTGCTGATGCTCGACGATACCCTTTTTCTACTCAACCCACCGTCTGCTCCCATGAAACCAACAAGCAGTCAGTTGGTTACGTTAACCCAGCTACTTTTGTGGCTCAATCTCATGCCCGACGAACTCAACAGACTTTTTGTTTGTTTTCAAACGATTTGTAGACGAATTTTTGGTAACCGATTATATTTAATTCATCAGTTGTAAGTATCATAAACTCGAAAATTCGTAGTTCTGCTTCGTGATTTTTTTTAACAATCTGAAAAAAGGGGAGTCGCCATTGCTGTTATGAAATTGGGACCAGAAATGGAATCGAAGAAACGAAGAAATGTGAATTCTTGATAGATAACGTTTTGGTGGAAGAATTTACAGTCAATATATAATACCAGCTCTAACATTAACAGTTTTCTAATAGATCCACTCCGCAAATATTCAACAATTGTAAATTAATCCATTCATTGATAGAAACACAGATATATTCGACTACAAAATTAGAGATTTTATACATATTATCACAAAAGTTTTGAATATATTCTGAAATAACAGATGACGAAGGCATTGGAAAGGACATATTTCCTTTCCTTGTGCCTTCTGCTTATAAACGTTTGTTGAAGAATGTCCAGAACCAGACTATTGTGATGTAACAATAATTTCAAATAGTATTCCATCTAGAATGATGAATTTGGTCGGAAAGAAAAGGAATATACCTCTGAATAAAATTTGTATAAGATGTTTCGGCAACGTACTAAATCACCACCTTCAGGAACATTTTTCTTATTTTGGTCGAATAAGCCACTGATGAAGTTTGGTAAGCTAATAAAGAGAAATCAAGTATTGTGGAAGGAAAAAATCCAATATTCCTCTTCTTCAGATAATGTTTCCATAGTGTAACTATAAATTAAGTGGAAGTCGACTAACTTGAAAGTTTTGGAGACCGATTCCAATTTTAACATACACTGATCCATCACCAAAGGCTTAAAGTATTTTAGAACTTGTTGACATATTCAGCAACTCTCAAAGAATCATTCAAATTTATCATAACAAGTACTAAGTTTCTGAAACACTATTGTAGTTTCAGGTGCACGATTTTCGGTATCTTTCATGGCTGTTGCTGAAAAACCGATTCTATAAGCTAAACATCAAGCATCAATTGCATCTAGATTCTACGATAATGCTATAGGAAATAAAACAAGCTAAATAATACATTCAACTATGGTAGAAGATAATTGTCATCTGAAGGTATAAAAATTGTATGAATATGTCATTTCACCTAATCGCCACAATGGGGGAGACCACTAATTTTTCAAAACAGCATAATCGTGTTCTGTATGTCCAAAGTGTCCATTCATTATTTTTTCATTTTTCATTTGGTCTTTATCATGGATAAAATGATAAAATAAACGGATTTAATTTCAAACATACAATTTCAAGCGCCATTTTCAAAGGTTGCTCTCATTGGTGTAACGCAGTGTGACGTGCTTAACCCTACACGCCCATCGACCTTGACCTGACCAATCATAGATAATCTTTTCACGACGAATCTTGCTGTGTTACCGCACCAAAATACCACAACTTATTCTCGGAATAAAGATGTTAAAGAATTCAATATAAATTATATTTTTTCCACAAATTATAATGAAATGATCACTTATCACTTATCGATACGTTTTCGAGAAAATATATCAAAGAAATAAAGTTACCACGAGTAAACTTGACAACATTACAGTGGTGTGAGCAAAAGATATAATGGAAACAGACAGAGATAGACTTAGGGTGTAGTACGTCATACGCTCATAGCACAGACCACTTATTTCTGACGTTTTTAAATTTTGAATGAAAATGCTGATTTCAAAACGGTGTAGAATCTATTTGCTGTAATTTTGATCTCTGAAACCGAATGTGCACTGAAACAATATCATTATTCATCGATTAAGAGAGGTTTGGAAGGATTTCATCACTTAGTGGTCTTCCCCATTATATAAATACCATGAACAACTATAATTATACAGGGTTTTCGATGTTGAAAAACATGTACCTACTTCTGTTATGAAATATTATCGAAACCATTCATCACTAGGAACTTCAGTTTATTAGTAGGTATATGATTTCAACGATTCAGTTTTGGACGCTTAATTTGACATTCCTGTATATATCTAATTGAATTGAACTCTAACTATTGGCTACAGAATGCTGCTAGCTACGTCTATTCATCAATACAGTTACTTCTAAAGAGCTATCGTGAATTAATTGACCATCCGGCATGAGATTATTTTTGTCCAATTCGACCACCATCTTTTTCGAATCAAGAGTGGAATTTGACTACGTTCTCTCTATGTACCTGTTCACGTGTGTGCCCTTTCAGGATGGGTAAGAGTGGAATAGGAACCTCTTTCGAAACAGATACAGAGCTAGGTAATGTCTAAAGTACGCTGATTGAAATCGAAGAAATAAATAGAAACCAGAAAATTTCATATCATTTCATCTCATCAACTGGTTCGAGAAAATGCGTGCAGATGTAGGTAGGTAACATCATTTCTTTCGTTGGGTAATTATAAAATATTGAACAACTTTGCTCCTGATTGGAGAGTTTAAGAAATGAGAAATGATCTCCAAATTCATCAAAAAAGTATTTGAGAAAAAAAAAATTAAACATTTACTTCGCTCTGTATATACAGGGTTCATCATGTAATCATATTTTCCGTTTGATCGAAATGCAGTATGTAGTATGAGAAATATCTCCAGGGGCGTAGCATTTTCGATTGGATCGGAAAATAATGATAATTTGTCTATTTAGCAAATATACAGTGACTTTCATAATGTACGCAACAAATAAAAATTGTCCTCAAATTAGGTTCGTTCTAAAACCAACTTAGCTTCTGAGTGATTTTTAGTTTCTTCAAAAATTGCCCCGTTTTCAGGATGACCTCAGCGATATAATGATTAGTAAAACCATTGAAAACTGTTAATTATTTCCACATTTCATAAAATTCCTTCGTAAGTGAATTTTGTGGAAAACGTAAGGTTTTTGTTGCAGGGCATTTTTTTGGTAAAATACCTTTCAAAATGTTACTTATTTTTCGAAGAATACAACTTTCAAGATTTTTCTAATTTTGAAAAAGGCGATTTTTGAGAAAACTCAAAATCATTCAGTATATCTGATAAGTTGGTTTCGAGACGAGCCGAAGTTGATGAGAATTTAGATTTTTTTAACAATTAAATGTTGGGTACTTTATAAATACCACTATTTGATCAGAGAAGAGAATATGGAATGTTACAATTTTCAGTTCATGTGATGAACCCTGTAATTTTTATTATTGATCATCATTGATATGTTTTCGTGAGGAAATATTATCTGAGGATATTTGAAGTCTGATAAATTAGATCGAATAAATACTGAATCTCTGCAAGTTCGGAATTATGTGAACAAGAGTTTGGTTTAATAATTTTGAATTTTTTTCTATACATCGCGTATCATTCGTCTGAGAAAAAAGTTGGAGATTGATTATCTATCACACGAGAGTCGTTTTTCAATTCACTGTACAAATCAATAACGATCTGATCGTCTTTTCTATTTCATTTCAAGGCTTTTCGAATATTTTTGTGGGAGAATAGAATATTTTTAGACCTGTCTCCGTCTGCAGACCCTTCGCCATCACTAGACGCCGAAGACCCTTGTTTAGCCAATCTGACGTCACCAGGCAATATCTCCTCGGACCTGTGCACTGTAAAGGATGTTCTGCCTCTTTTTCCAAACCCCATCCTACGCTTTCGACCTGCACAATTTCTCATGAGAATTTCAAGGGCACAAAGGAAGAGCTTACACGTGTATCTCGTCATCATCAAATACATCGATACTATTCTAACTTCACTACGACATTTATCAATAACTACTCGTAGTCGAAGACGATTTTCGATACATGATTATCGGGAAACAAATAGAAGTCCTAACAGAAAAAGGCGAGGAAACACGAATTAACAATACCCAAAGAGAGGATCAGAAGAAGTTGGAGTCTCTGCCATGAAGTTTGGCCCACTTGTTCTGATCTAGTTACTATTTCTCGAGAATTATACAACATCTTTTGGATTGTGGCCTCGAAATTGGCCGTGGAATCTTCCCTTTCATAAGTGTTCATTCACAGTTATCAACATCTCACCTGTAGCCGAGAGCTGGCTGGTAGAACTACTCTTCTTATTCAGCCCTCCAAACTGATTTTGCCTATCCCTCTCTCTGTCCCTCGAATGATCACTCCTACTCTTCAATTCTTTCTGAGGTATTTCCTGAAGTCCTTGCATGTGACCGACTGCTGTATCGCTCAAACTTCCATCTAAGAGGACGAAACATCTTGAACCTTGAAACACCCAATCCATCAACTCCTCACCTGTTTTTTCTTCGTTGGGTGGTTCCGTATTGGATAGACTCCTGGTGAACTGTTCCCTCTTGACGGTCCCTTCTCTGTGGTGATGATGGTGGTAATGGTTGTGGCGATGGTACCCGTGGTGGGAATCCAAAGAATTGGGTTCCCTGATGTCTTGTTCTCTCTCTCTAGCACTTCTCGAGTTCCTATAGCTTGGATAGCTTGCATATTCCGAGCTAGCATAGGAAGTATTGATAAATTCAAGCGAGCTATTCAGAATACATTTGGCGAAAAGTTTTGACTGGGGATCTACAGGTGGTTTGGCATTTGTTTGTCTCAAATTGGAAGAGGGGCTGGTTGTTTCATCAGTACACGAAGATTTTGAATGACCACTAGAAGTTTCCCTCATTTCGTTTTGTTTAGATGGATGGACATTTTGATTGGTACAGTTTTTGATATCGCAGCTGAAAATTTCACTATCGTATTTGGAATGCAATTTTTGCAGTTTGGTTTGTGTTGAATTCATGAGTTGGTGGGTTTTAGTAGGACTGGAAGGTGAATAAAATGCTTTGCTACGTGATATTATACGTTTAGCTAAGATTTGGGATAAGTTGGCATGGTTTGATATAGGCAATGCAATACTAAAATAAGCATGCTGCATGTCTTTCCTGAAAAATTAAGCCCATTGATGGCTCCGACTGAACATAATCCGATACAAATATGAAGTGTATGTCTTACTTGGTCATTCTAGAACCTCTTGGTCTCTCCGATTGAGTAGAAAACGCGCTGCTGGTCACTGAAGCAACGCTTTCCATGTCACTGTCGAAATCAACCAGACCTACCGGATCCCGGTCTCTTTCTCTATCTGGAGGCGAAAAAGATCGCCTCATCGTCCTGGTGTGGTTGGCAAGGTCACTGTCACTGAGACCGCTGTATCTTCTTTCCCAACCGGACCCTGTACTTCGGTAGGTATGGACGTACCTTCTGTGAACATTAGAGAATTTCGGCGTTTTATGAAAATATAACTTGGGTTCAATGCCAAATATCGCGATAGATTTGGGTATTTGGACAAAGTGGAATAGAAGGCAATGAAATGGCTGATTAACTAGCTAGGGAGGGGTCAGCTACATCCTACTTTGGCTCGGAACCAGCACTTGGAGTGCTTAAAAATATACTTAGGAGCTGCATCAAAAGACCGATCAAAGTACTACAAAAACAAGCCTGAGATAACTCACCAGGACAAAAAGATAGTACCTAAACTTGTCATTCAGGTAACATGTGAAAAACAAACTGACTCAGGTTAAGTAAAGATCAGATAACATTAGTAATAGGCCTCCTTACAGGTCATGGCCCTATGAACACGTAGAAACTTGTAGATTGTGTGACTAGGAACACATTTTGTGCAATTGTGAGGCACCAAACTAAAGGAGAGAAATGAACTAGAGGAATCTGATTAGAACCTGAGAAGAGAGACTATGACTTCAGATCTCTGTAAAATACTGGGAGAAGTACAATAAGCTCTGGCTGTAGTACATCCTTTGGACCCCTTCATCAAAATGAAAAAAATCGTAATAGAGGAGAGACTCACCCCATGCCTCTCGTCCTGCTGCCACCCTCAAGATCTTGCGAGACGCGCTCCTGCAGCGCCCTGGCTAGCGCCTGCGGTACTTGCGGCAACTGACGCTTCTTCGGCGATCCGGTGGGCGTGGCCGTGGCGCTGCGCGACTGGAAACGCACCATCTGATAAGCGGAGGGGGTGTGGTCGACCATTCGTCCTTCTGGTGGCGATAAGCTGCGGTGATCGGAGACTGCGCGTCTTGGCGACTTGGAGCGAGAGCGTGACGCGCGTACGCTCGTCGGGTCACTGGGGGCGGCTGAGTGCGATCGCTGGCCCACCATGCCGCCCTAGAAGACGTAACATGATCATCAATTAGAAATAAAAATCGAATCATCAAGCATCCAATACATTGAATTTAATTCAAATGAAGAACTCAAGAAAATGAAGAAAAGTGTTTCTACCTGAGTGTCACAATCTTCTTTCAACCATTGAAATTCTGATTGGTTGAAACATAACTGGTAACATTTAGGCATCAATGATTATGGCAACACTTCACAGTGACTTCACAACGATGCAAAACTTATTTGCAGAGAAATCTTTGTTTTGTTAATTCTAATCAGAATTTTCACAAATTAAACAGCAACACCTCACTTTCTGGCGAGCTGTCACCACTGTCTTGCTCAAATGGATGAAAACATGACAAAATATAACTAAGCATATAAAATACCCTACTGAGAATGCCTTGTCCTTACCTTCCTGTTATTATTGGTATTATATCCTTGATATGGTTGAATGTCGTTGTCTCTGCGCGATCGTCTATCGTTCTCCCTAGGAGGGCTAGTTGAACTGCCTACGCTACTAACGCTAGCGCCATCTGCATTTCTTTTATCCCTTCCTCCGTCGATGTCACATTCGGAAGGAGTGTCACTATCAGAAAACCTGGAGAAATTGAGTAAACATCACAAACTACAATGAATAAAGTAGGGAATGGAAGGCTAGATCCATATCTCTGTCGCAGGTTTTCGTATTTCGTCACCATGATCTTCAAAATGTGAAAGATTCTCGGGTCATATTTCATGCCATTTTTTTTTGCCAAAATTTGGTTTTGACTACATTATATATTTTTTTGAATCCTGTAACTCGAAAAGGGAGCTGCCTTGGATTGAAATGTATTGATACTAGTATGACACTAATGTAACTCATTTGATTGAATGATAGCACTGTTCAAAAAATACTGATATAGTTGGGTCATTTGTTGTCGGCCCCTTTGATGTTGGTGTCCATAAGTTTAATGTCTTACAAGACGAATGTTCAAGGAACCTTGCACAGACCTGCGAAACATGAGAACCACCAAATCTTCGTCAATGTTTGGGTAGCCCTCCACCCTACCAGTTTCCACCGTGGAAAATATACTATTATACCATCACAAACGTGTTCAAAACACGAAGAACTTTCCCTGTACTTGTCCATTTCAAATTTTGATAATTTAACCGCTGTGTATTTGTTCAAATTTTGGTGAATACTCAAAACTGAGATTATGAAAAATGCGTCAGACTATTTTATCGATCATACATCAGATATCAACTAGAAATGGAAAGCATTCTCAATTAAATCATTTTGAACAATCATGATTCAATAAAGAGATCGAATGGATTATGCACATGTCTCTGAGATCCTATTTTATAATAGACTCGATAAATGATAGGATGATTCTTGAGGAAAGAAACTACAATGATTTTGGACAACTATAATAAGTCTGATTGCAGGTAATGTTGAGTCAAACCACATTGTCCTCAATACTGTCTTGCAATGAGACCCTATTATCCTATATCCTATATCCTTTATCCTATATCCTATATTAAAATGCGATGATTATATCAAGTACCAAGGTATCATATGTAATTTCAAATCTGAAACACCCTGTATGGGAGTTGAATACAGGAATCAAGTCTCGATAATAATAATAATAATAATAATATAATAATAATCTCTTTTATTTCCTTAAGACAATACTCACACTGCATTGGAAACGTAAAAAATTCTAAAATATAGTTATAGTTCAACATAGGAAACGAAGAGCAAAACGAAAAAAAAAAAAAAACAGAAAAATACCGAAACCATCACTGCACTGCACCAAAAATGTTTTGAGACGCGTTTTTAACACATTAAGCGTCAAACTTGACTTAATATACTCCGACAAATGGTTGAAAATGCGTGGTCCTATATAGTTGGGTGCATTTTGTGTTGTCTTGTATCTTCCAATCCGCGTGTGAATTAAGCTTTTCTTTTTTAAGCCGATCACAAATTAAGTAAGGATAACGATCAAAAAGTTAAAGCAATGAAATGAACAAGACACATTCGTGGAATGTGATCAAACTGAATGCTGGAAGTTAAAATTGTTATACACAAAATAGTATACAAGTGTGATTTCAAATGGTCGCAACTTACTATCAAACAACAACGTACCAATATTGAAAAGAAAACCAAACTTAAGGAAGACTATATACCTGGATCCGGTGCTAGGCGGAGAAAGGTGCTCGCTAGGTGTCAACGCGACCTCCTCGTGTGGTCCCAACGCCCTCCAGACGGCCAACTCTTCCAGCGGCCACAATTCGACGACAGTCTCCCCCAGGAAGTCGTTAGCGCCGTAGCGTACGTAGTCCCACACGGTGAGTTCCAGAGCGCGCAAGCGCAGATCTGCTCTGCGCAGACCAGAGTAGACGAACGTCTGGTTCCATATCGGCTCCGTCGTGCCTGAAAAACGAACGCTTTCAGACATGCGTTACCATTTGACAGTCGTGATGAAGCTCCGTTCACACGGACGTTGTGTCGATTGCAAACTGACCTAAGAGTATACAGGGTGTTCCTTAAAGACATGCTCATATTTGAAGAGGTTATTTCTGACATATTTTAAGAAAAAAATTTCCTATGAATGTATGTCCTAAAAGCCTTAACTTTTGACATACAGGGTGATGAAATTTTGAAAAAAATGCCGCTGCTATAGAAAATTAAGAATTTCGTACATCACAAAATGACACCAATAAGAATTTCGATTAAATTAGCACGAGATACATATATCTTTCATTCTTTGATCAATAATTATGGCAACACTTCACTGTCACTTCCCAACGATGCTAAACTCATTCGGGGAGAAATCAGTGATTCACGAATTATTTAGTCCAAATTTTTGAGAATAATGAAAACATGTTCTTTTGAGAACTAATTCGAAAATTAAAATGATGAAAGAATTCAGTGGATATGACCAGAAAAGGGCCTATGCTGTTGTATTTTGTATAAAAGCGAGATAAGAAAGCCCTCTACTTTTATTTAATATTGTAGGAAAGCTGAGTAATTAATCATATTGAACATATCTTTGAATGCATTTCTTGAAATATCATCGCATATTTATTGTGTACTTTGAATAATCAATACGATTCCTGATTTGAGAATCTATTCAACAGTTCTCCAGTCAATAGTGATCTAATTTTGATGTATATTTTTCATAGCCTAACTTTCTGTTCAGGAGTATCATTGAAAAAAAGCAGCAACAACGCAACTTCTGGCAAACTGTCACCACTATTTTGCTCAAATGAATAGACTGTAACTTGATAATACATTGATTTCACGATTTATTTCGAATAATAACAGGAATAAAATTTTCCGATACTTTGAGATCGTTGACGAACAGTTATTAACTGAATCGTTGTCAATTCAATAGATCATTTTGTATTTTCTGCCTCTTCTTCCCTGAACTTAATTTATATACTCTTGGGACTGACTCCATGTCGACTATTTTTATTCTTACACGTATCAATTTTTGAGCGTATCCCATAACTGCAAATAAGTCCCAACTAGTTATTATCCATAGTATTATCCAAGTTCGACGAAAGTCATTCACAAAAATATATGGAACTGTCCGAACTTCTGTTGGTTATTGACCATAGGATGTACCCTCAACTAACATGATTCTTCTTTGTTCTCGCAGCAGCAATAAAAGTAATGCTTCATCGCAGAAAATTAAATTTTGATTTATCAAGTATTCCAAACTCAAAGCTCAGCAGGGAATATCTACATAGACATGAAGTTTTATTTCATGCCAAACACAAATAAAGTATCTGCGTATTCTTCTGGCATAGTTTGGGGTAAACTCTGAAGTGTTGTCTAGGCTCCTATATGTCTAGAGTGCTAGTGTGCCAAAAATAAACACACAATTTGTTGGAGTTATTCCTAGGAAAGTGGGAGTGTATTGGAGATTGGCCAGACTTCATTTGCAGACAATCTGGGGTTGGGAAGATTTCGATCTGATTCTGGTCAAGGTCAATAGAACGAAACTAAAGAAATCCCGAATTAATGAGTGTGTTCACCTTACACAATTAGTGTTAAATGGACAGAATTAGTTTTCATTGATTGATATAGGCCATGAGCTTACTGAAAAAACTACAACGAATAGACATCATGAGACTACACCACTAAATGTTTTGATATGAACGTATTTGAATTTGTCTAAACAAAGTCTTGTTATTTGGCACGCGATCTTTCTTCAAATTTTCATCTGAAAAACACGGATTTGGATGTTTTATCATAAGCAATCCGATACTTTCCGAAATGCCTCCTCTTCATCTCACAAGTTCTCAATCTATACTGTGAGATATTTGCCACTTTGCCATTTTCTGCTATTGCTGGATATGTCGTGCACAATATCGGTGAGAATATTTATTAGGCAAAAAATATATAAATAAATTAATATAATAATAAATATAAAAAACTATACAAAATTAAATTTTTATTTATAAACACAGCAAAAAAATATTCTCTTATATATTCGCCCTAACTTCAAAAATAAAATAAGTTGAGGAAAAAATTGAATTTCCATCAATCGTGTTGCCATCTCAGAACGACTCGATGAGAATCCTTGCAGGATCTGTTCCACGTAATCCTCATCGACACTTTCATCCGACAAACAATTGAACAGTGGTTCATCAAAGAAGGCACCTCAACTATTCCTTACGTGTAAAATGTCATACGGATTAAGTTTGCTTCATAGCCTTTCCTGCATTATTGATATTGACATTCAGAAACTCTGTCATTAACTGAAAAAGATGAAATTCCAATGTGACCAGGAGGCACAAATAATGTGGAATCGAGGTTATTTTGGAGTTCTCTTCAATATATAAATAAATTGAATTAAAGCTTCCATTTGAATATACTTTCTTTCGTGCCAGAATTTGGAATGAATTTGGAATTGCTAAACAAAATAACGAAATATTTAAAAACGAAATAACTCACTTTATGACTACATTCTCATAGGTCTCCAGAATATTTTTCAATACTTTTCTCTTCAGCTATTGCAGTTTCCGAGTGTTATGACCCGTTTTTCCCCTGAACATTTGTGGAGTGTACTGATTGGGTGAATTGCTATCTACAAATGTTTTAGTTAATGCGATGAGTTTCTAGATCCATTTTTTCAATAGTTTCAACAATTTAGTCCGCACCACTTTTATAAAGTTGAAGCTAGGATACCTTGATTCTTACACGATGGCCCAATCGACTTATCGGTCACTGCTGATGAATGCATACAATATATTTTCAAAATGTGAACTCACCGGCCAGAGTCCTGGTTCTCCTCTTACTCTTCTCCGACCTGTCGGGCAACAGAAACAGCTTGCAGTAAGGATTGCGCGGCAGCTGAGGCGACCGGGGGGCCAATCCTGCCGCTCGTACGATCGTCACGAGCAGCTGCAGCGCCGAAGCGTCGAATTCGAGACGCAGCTGAACACGTCCGCCCACGCTGGGGCGGGCAGCCACGTCCGGGCGGTCGGGCGGACTACCTGGCGACGTCACCAGCACGTGGGGGCGTTCGTACGCCTCCTGGGGGTCGTGACCCGGCCAAGGGGGGCCGGAGGGGGCGACGGCATGGCCTGTGAACGCAAGGACGAGGTTGGAAGGGTGGCTCGTGTAGTTTAGAGGCGGCATTTTCTGGCGAAGGGTGAGGTATTACGCGAATTGAATGAGTTCATATTAGATGTAGAATATATAGTTATTCTACAGTGTATAAAAGATACAATAGATTCATAAGTTCACACACCGTGTAGAGCGAAAAATATTAAATAAAATTTGTAATATTGATAGTTTGAGCCATTACATAATATATGAAAGCGATTCACTAATGGTCTGAAAATTCAATTCAATTTTTCATTTCCCACGAGAAATGCTTGAAGAAAAAACAATGTATTATGAAGTTTTGACAGTTTGATAAGTCGAATTCGACATCAATATCATGATGGTACAACAAAAATTAAGGATTCCATTTCATCGACAGTTATATTCTTCAATTAACACACGATCAATTATTTTTGGTGCCGATATTTTCCATTCTGCATTCTTCGGTTGGAATCTGTACTAATTTTTTTGATTATTTTTCCGACCCAAATATCGACCAATAGAATTGCACCATTCGACGTCACGTGGTACAACCTACATGGTATTATACTGATAATTTTTTGATTATTTTCTCTGGTAGTTGCTATATATAAAAAACAAAACATGATCCAGTCAAATTAACCACACGTCAAACTGACAGGTTGAATTCAATTGTGAAAATTGGAGATTTTGCATGAAAATGAGTCGATTTGGAGTTTGTTCTCTGTCCACCATCGATAAAAAAGTCAAAGGAAATGTTCCCATTAATACGGAGAAGGCAAAAAAACAGTTTGGAACCAATTTACTACTTTTTGTACTGAGAGGGAATACACATTGAGTGCTGAAACGAGTGAAGCGCAATTGGCAAACATTATGAAAGATTACGTTTACAATATGAAGAAAATGGATGGAGAAGACTATAAGGAAGGTACAATAAAAACAATTCTATTGGCCGACATTTGGGACGGAAAAATGATCCCCCGAATACCACACGAGCTTCAAAATTATCTGGCATTTCCCTCAAGGTTCCCTGCAAACAAATAAAGTCGTCAAGTTTTTCAGGAAAAACCTGAAAAACTTGACTCCTTCATTTGTTTGCAACGAACCTATCGGGAAATACCCGATAATTTTGAAGCTCTTGTGGTATTATAAGTGAATATCTGATGAAATGTTATTAATTTTTGTTCATTCCTGAATTTCCAAAATTGCCATTACATTTAATTGCAAGGAAGAATAGAAAGAAATGTTCAGTATTTCTCGATTTACAGAGGCAATCTCATTGAAAAAATACAACTTCTGCATTATAATTCAAATACTAAATAGATTCAATAAATATACAATAAAATATCGAATCACCCCTTCGCTCAAAAAATCCTGCCTAATAATAATAAATCATCATATGATTCTCGAAGATAATTTGCCAAGAAATCCACATACATATAAGAATATATACAGATCATCTCATCTGTATAAACTCTTAATTACACTTATAACGTAGAATTCAATACGAGGTCGCCACACACACAGTAAGTTGTTGCTCCCATAAAGAAAGTGGTACACTACACGTTCTAACTAAGATAGATATAACATAGACAGAGAGTAACAGTGATACAGACTTTTCAACTCCAAAAACGATACATGTAGAGTGTAGTTTAGTGTATATAAAAGTGTATGGACATGTAGCAGTGTGTTTGGTGCTCGATTGGAATCTCACTGATATCATCGGAAGAGTCAAGAATATGATTCTTCAGGTGGAATTGTTGTGTTCCGATGAAATCAGCTGTTGTAATCTGCTGTACTTACCTCTCTGTGCAGCTGTATGTCTCCAGTTAGCCTGCGCTACCCTTCTGTTACCCATACTTCTGGATACAATCAGTTCTACATTAGCTTCTTGTCTACTCTCGGCTATAATGTCGGAAACTTCTTGATAAGTCTTGCCTTGAAGCGATCTGCCATTCCATTCTATCACCTCGTCCCCTGAAAAAAAAAAACGATAAACGTTATTCCGATTGAAGATCAAAATTGAACATCGGATCCAGTGTCAATGAAGGTGACTAACCTGGTTTGAGTTGGCCTTCGATATCAGCAATGCTGCCTTTTTTTACTTTTTCTATGACTGCGCCTGTCATCCCATCTTCTAGTATTTTTCCTCCCACCACTTTTAGTCCCAAAATGGCGGCGCTAGATCCCTGGGAATCCCTGGAATTCCTTCTGAGAATCATGTGGCCTATCATCCTGGTTCCATCAGAGGATACTTGCCAGGAGAGAGGGTGCTATTTTGAGAAAATTATTTCGAAAATGAAATGAAGAGATACCTCAATCTAAGCCTGATATAGAGTCGAACAGCATGCGTAGGATTGAGTTCTCAAAGTAAAGCACAGTGTTATTTGAAAATGAAAATCGCAACCTATCCCGATTGAACTGAATTGACAATCCAAGCAAATTTGGCGTGACCAATAGAATTTCAACAGGATTTATGTCCTAAGGGATGATCGTTAATTATATTTCATGTGGCATGAAATTATTGTTGAGTCTTTCGTGAATTTTACTCTGAGAAACTTTTCCAAATAGACAAACAAAGAACTAGAGCAAGCATTCTCTTAAATTACTGACAGAACGCCAACTTGGATAATTTCCAAATCAAATGAATGACTAATGGCCCGTTATTGCAAAAATGGTGAGAAAATATGGGTTTTTGGATCTTCACTTATAGATAAAAAATCCCATGCGTCATGATGCAGAATTATTGAATCAAAACTTTGGGTGCAAATAAAAAGGATGCAGATGTCTTGGAACAAGGAGATAACTTAGGAATTTAACTTTATCGATGATTCTACGAGTACAACAAGCAACAAGCGCAATCTGTGAAGCCATGCAATGCATAGAAACTCTCAAATTTTCTAGAACAGCATACAAAATGGAATATTTTATGTGTGTAATGGAATAGATGAGGATTATTTCATCTTTGAAGTGGTCTCCACAATTGTTTTGAACCTGTTGTTATAAATGATTCAGGATCATTATTTGCTTCATTGCAAGTTCAATTTTTCTTTGCCTTTTTAGGGTGCATAGTGGAGGTCTTATCCGCTAGATTGCTGCTTTTCTACTCGTTAGGCCATATCTATTGTGCTACTGAATCCAGAGGTCGTTGGAAGTTTTTCCATACATAAATTCGAACGAAGTTTCATGAAAAAATTTTAAGAACCCCTTCATCCCATAGGTTACCATCAAGCGGAAGATAAGAAACATTGAATTTTTCAAATCCAAATGCTATGTGACACAAACTTTTTTGAATTATTTTTGAGTGTATATAGTCCACAAAATCTCTTCCATGACAAATATTCGAATATTTATTTTTGATAATCTGGAAAATCATTTCAATATTTCGATCTTTATTCGAAATTATTTTGATCCACAAAAATCATGTATCTTTCATCATGATATACAGGGTGATTCACCTAACTGGTGACTAGGGGTTTATGAAGAATTAAAATCAACTTGAAATTTTGGAGGAAGCTAAAGCTCAATGTGACCTTTTTTCCTGAGATATTTTCAATACTCTGTTATTTTCAGTTGAACCAAATGGAATACCCTGTTTATTATCAGTGCGTTCCAAAATATTCAACAGGGTGTTCGATATGTTACTCTTTGGAAATTTCAAACGCCAAAAATAATTCACCATTTGACGCAAAATTTCATTTTCTATCGATTCGTACCGTATTGCTAAAACGGATATTTACAGATATATTACCAAAAACGTGGTAATACGCTGATTTCGATGGTTCCAAATTTCATATTAGTCAGATAATATAATCATTAATTAAGTGCAAAACAAATATGGTGCATCATCACATTGTGCTAGACACATTCCACAAACATTGATGACCGATGGATTCGGAAAGGCGGACCATGGGAATGGCCTCCGATGCTACATGAACTGACGCCTGTCGATTTCTATCTCCTTAAGTAACAGTGTATTGAAAATATTTCAGGAAAATAGGTGACATTGTTCTGTAGCTTCTACCAAAATTTCAAGTTGATATCTCTATTAGTTTTCTATAAACTCCTAATGAATTAATTAGATGAATCACCCAGTATATAACCATTTTATAGAATCTACTTCTAGATCAAAATACTATCGAATGAATTTCTAACTTCACTTGGTTATTTTTTTTAACAATAAGGTATACCTCGAGAATGAAAAGGACGGTTTCATGAGGACGTTTTGAACCTCAAATTCGTCACCTGTACCCAAAATGCAATGGATAGAAAATTCGACAAACGTGGCTTGAAATCAATGATGTGTGACACGTCAAAGTCTGTATTCTGAGACAAAAAACTCTCAGAGATTCATTTCTTTCCCTTCTTGGAATCAATGCGGAAAATAATGAAAAAAAAAAACTTCCAACGATCCCTTTGGAATCTCCTTCGTGTCAAGCACCTTGGGCGCCTCCCCCCTGGTGGTGGAGTCCTCGCTGGAGGTGAACGTCGACGACGTATCGATGCCAGAGTCCCGATGCGAGTCCTGCGAACCCTGCCTGCTATCGGCGTCGGAACGCTGATCGAAGCGCACCGTCTTCTTCCTACGCTCAGTGAAGCCTCTGTTATCGGCCGTGACGTCCTGCAGGGGCCGGTGGGGATGGTGAATGTGGTGGGGGTGGCTAGGCGCCACGATGTAGCGGCCGAGCGGCGGCCAGCCGTCTACGGCGTCGGGGAGGCCTGGAAAGGGAGGGGGGGCGCGAGGGTGAGAGCCGGTGGGCGACGCTAGGTAGAGCCACGGGTACGATTTATAAAAGAGATTGAGTTGGAATTACATTTCCGAGTACCAAATCATTCGGGACCAGTAAAATAGTTTACTACAATTCTCTTTTATTCCTGTCACTGTCAACGTCAAAATTCAATGTAAGTGTTACCGTCATTCACAACGCATAAAAAAAATTTGAAAGAATAGAGAGTAGAAATAATCGCTGTACATAAGCCGTCCAAAATACGTTAACGTAGGAAATAATATATAACGATCACTATGTACACCTAAAATGGTATTGAAGTAGTTCATCACTTTAGCACAGAACTATAGCCTAGACAGGAAACGTCAAAGTATTAATTTCCATGCTGTTTTATGTATGTAGTGTTTGCGTTTTGTAGTACAGAGCATCTGTACCTGTCGTCACAGCCAATTACAGTTAATCATAGTAATCGAATGTCAAACGGTTTGGAGATAAAAAATATCTCATTGTGTAGGGTATACTTTTTTTGAACAGTCAATAAACTACAAGTGCGAAACACAAAACGAATTGTAACTAAACTAAGATCCAATGAATTTTTTTTTTACTTTCAGACCTAAAAGACAAGACCATTTTGTAACGCGCCGCAGATGTTCTATTGTTTTGGTCTGGATTATTATTCAGATCTATCAGAAAAACACTTTTTGATTGTTGATTTTCAAAAAATATATATTCATTAGATCAAGATTATAAGATCGAGATTGAAGTACAAAAGTGCTTGGAGAGTCGGATTTTGATGATGATTTAATGGATGAGGCAATTTTGCTATTTTTTTTTTAATATTGAGACAATGGTTTTCAATAAATACCACATTCTTTCATCCACCATTTTTTCAGTTTTTCAAATGGGTTTTGCCTATAGACTTTCCATGAAAAATGCAGATTATTTCCATAATTAAAACGGAATCGTGGTATTAATACATTTTTCAAAAATAACAGATGTCAGATTGAACTTTTTGTTATCGTTCGTGGAACTACTTCAACTCTCTAATATTGGCGATTCAGAAAACTAAACGCTTCCATGAAATTGTTGATGTAGAATCGGCATCAATATGTGTGGTGCTGAAGTATTATTTTCGATTATTTCAAGTAATAATAAAAGAGATAAGGTACACAATGAATCACCAATTGACATTCGCTGGACCTTGACGGTACTCGAAATTGCCAATAACGTATTTCTTTGAGAAAGAGAATTGTGACAAATCAACGTGGTTGCTAGCTCTTTATGAATGACGTCACGGCCCTGACTATGCCACTGGCAGTCGGCCATACACAGACATTCCAGAGAGAAATGATGGCACCGTGACGAGCGGTCATTTGTCTAGGAACTTTGGGAATAGGCTAGAAACGAAACTTCAGGTAGGCAAAGACGTTGATGAAGTCGAGTCAGTTTTATGTTGATTGTTTATGTTTAATGTTCAGTAATTGAAAAATGCTTCTTGTTTCTATAGTTTATTTATTTAAGAAAGATAGTTGTGACATCTTGCCCTAAAGTGCGGTGTTGAATTTCGTATCGTTGTGAAGGCACTGTGAAGTATTGCTATAATTATTGATGCCTACATGTTCCCCGAAAACTTAGAAGTTTAGTGGTTGGCTAGATACATTTCATTCTGCACTAATGGTATTGGAAGGCAACAAAAACTGTCAGACCGTTCTTCCTCAAAAATAGACAATATTTTATATTGAAATATTGTGAGAGTTGTCCTTGTGTTGTTAGTACTGTAATGAACAGTTCAGTTAAGTAAAAAATTTATAAAAGTCAAATCTGCATAGACGAAACATATATATGTATAAATATTGCTACTATTTCGCTATTGGTCTACAACTCTTAAAATGAAAATATTCTATCAATACCTACACGCATTTTACCGACATCATTTTCTCCCGTAGATATGTTTGGCTTTCCCGTAATTTCAAGGACCCCGGTAGTCGTTTCAGAGACAATTTGGATAATTGAAACGCTATCATGAACTACTATCACTCTTATCGATTAAACCCGCTTCTGCATAAATAGATACATACCAAAAGCGCATTACCGGAAGACAGTCTGTCTGTCTGTGAGAAATTTCCTACGGTCTTATTGAGAGAATCCATTATGACTCACTCTGATCTTGAAATTATATTAAAATTGAGAGACAAATCAGTGTCAATCGATTATTAAAACATATAAGCGATTTTGAACTCGAGCGTTCTTAATTTATGTCGTTCGAGAGTGCTCGAGTTATTAGTATATTTCTTGAGGAAGAAATCCTAGAAAATATAACAATCCATTAAGAATGTTTCACAAACAGAATTAATTGCTATCATTCTGAAAGATTGACGTCATTCGAAACAGATATATATACGAAGAAAATCCAGCGTTGAGAGAAAATAATGTGTCTTTCCAATGTAAAGAAATGAAAATAAAAAATGTTGTGATGGCAATAGAAAAATAGAAAAAACTCAATCTCCAATTAGTTTTCTGTAGGAATCATTTTTCCTTTAGAATTTGCAAATTATCGTTATTTTTTTAACATTAAAGACATTTGTTAATTCTAGTTGAAACTTTTACAAATATTGAAAAAACTATTCAACGATTATTCATAGTCAACAGTTATCCGATCTTACGTCATAACAATAACGTTAAAACCCTAATGAAAGAGACAAATAGTAGGGTAGACATATTTCTGTTCTCCTAACACTAACGCAACTGTTCTATTGGATTTTTTCATGAATGTAGATGATGAAAAGGGTAATATTTATTTGTCAGCTTTTGTTCCTTTTATGAATGTACGTGAAGTGTAAACACCTTCAACAAAGTCTTCAATAATAAAAAAAACCTCCTATCGTGTTCCATCAAATCAGCATAGCACGTCACAAACTGTTCAACGTCATCTGGCCTTCCTGTTTCTTCACCTCCTGCTAGACTGATCGATATAAAAACGAATGAAGAGTAGGTGGACGAACAGATTGACCAGACAAACGTCATGAAGCTGATATGAAGCCAAACACGTTTTGTAATGTTCGTTCCGATTTGACGTCACCTTCTGATCAATCTGTCGTACTGGCAATGTTTATTTCTGTAAGCGAATCGTTCATTGAAAATACGGTTGCGGAGACAAAATTCACGACAAATGCAATAGGAACGAGAATAAAAATGAGTGCTTAAGCTGCGTGAATGGACATTTTCATGCACTTCTTCCACAACATCGAAACCAGTAACCAGAAACGAAACGACGAGTATACGGAATGTGTGATTCCTCACCGCTAGAAATTTTTTTATTTTCTCGTCTAGTATCGCCTGCCGGCTCAAATTATCTGACAATTTCTCCTTCTCATGACTGCCTGCAAATTTTAAAAGTTTCTTTAACTCATCGAAGCCGCACCAAAATATAAGCCAAAAAACTCAATATAAAATTATCTTTGTGATAAGTTCATATGGGTGTGAAATCAAAATATTCTCATGCAATCTTGAAATATAGACTATTAGTAATCAGAACGTTAACATTCAAAATATGTCAACATTCATAGTAGGAAAAACAATTTTGAAATTGAAACCACTACTACAATATGTGGATTGATAGACAGAACAGGATGGTTCATTTCCATAAGACGCAATGTTCGTAAATTTCGCGGTGCGAGGGACGTGATGTCTTTCACGGACCTCTCGTTGTTTATGTTTAATAGCCATTCGATTTTCATGCTGTGGTTAATGTGGATTCCTTTTCACGAAGACGAATTGTGTATACGTAATTAGTAGCCAGAATGCGAACAATAATAAGAAAGAACTTCAGAAACCAACCAACAAAGGAAAAAATTTGGGATATCAAAAGAAGAAGGTCAGAGGTCACAGACAAACTAAAAATATGAATGAAATAATCAATTGATATATTTTGTTTGTATGATTGAAATGAAAAAAAAATACATTTAATTTCATTTATACATATAATTTTCAATACTTTGAAAATTACTATTTTTTTGACACCTTCTACCTGGATGATATTTTGTTGAGCTTGCCATATCTACTACCTCAACTGATTATTATAATATCCATTATAAGTATGGGTGTAAACTTCTGAGGATTCACAGTACTTTTAGCACAACAACGAGTAATATCTGAAATCACCCACTAATCATATAGAATAATTATTATTAGTTTATTTTAGCTATATAATTGTTGATACTGATTCAATGATTTTCAAAGCATTACATGGCTACACAGAATGAATAAGTTTGAATTCAGGCCCGTTGCCGTAATTCACGACTTTTGGTCGACAAAATAGCTTAATTGAACCGTCCTGTTCAGTCTATCATCCTTGATCCTTAATTTTTGACCTCAAATGTGTTGTTGTCCTGATTGTCTCAAAAAATGTATGAAACCTCCCAAATCCAGATAGAACCTGGAGAATATGGACTCCCATATTTTAATATGAGAAATACCAATAAAAACATCTCAACATGATGTATACCTCAGAAACGATGCAAAACTCCCACAGGAAAACTCACCTCCGTTTGTATTCTAAGATTTGGAGATGTTGTAGATTTGCCATATAATCTTGTTATTATTATTTTACAATTATATTAAATGTTGAATGTGAATGTTTCTGAGCTGTAACTTAACAGTTTTGAATAAATTGATTTGATTTGATTAAAAATACGGGAGTTTCCTTAAAAACATAACTTTAACATGTTTTTTCATATGACACACTGGCCAAATATGAAAATATTGCTTGATATCCAATATCTCGTATCAGCTGCTCCACCCTGAATTGATTACTTCAAAATCTTTGTGAACGAATATTGTATAATAAATTGCCATGCCATACCAGAGTTTGAGCCAGTTCATTTTTCAGTTATTTGTGGAGAAGGAATATATGAAAAATATATTTCATAGGGTACCACGAACACATTTATGCAACATAGGCGTAATCAACAACAATATCACGACTGATTGCATTAATCAACGTAGGAATTAAACAAAACCCAAGACTATTTTATTCACCGACTCTCGACCATATCTCTTTCAATAAGGGATGGAATGGACTGGTAGTTGATTAGTAATAAACATAAGGTGCAATTTAAGAAAAGATTTTGGAGTGGTTTCTCGGGAGTTGTTTGCGTCAAAATTTCGCAGTGTTGCATGAAAGTGCATATGGCTTCCTATGACACATATTCTTTTCATTTTTTCATCTTCTGGTGCATCCTTTCAAACTCTGGGACAAGAAATAGATATACCACCCGTATTTTATTAACAACGACGATGATGATTGAAAATCATGATATGAAATTCAAAGTATGTGTTATCCTGGCTTCCATTTTCCTGAAATAAACTCATACTGACCATGGGCACCTCCTGCATTCCACTTCCAGTGAAAAAAGTTAGCAAAACATGAAATCTCAAATCACCACCACACAACTAGGTACTGAAAGAATATAAGCAACTACACACGTCGAAATATCATCTAGAATAATGGGAGCAACAACCTCGATGTTGACAATAAACCTACGACATTAAGACATCTACAGGGCGTTACCTTTTTCGCTGTCTCGTTCGTCGCTACCATACTCGGGGGTCGATTTCAAGTCCTCCTCCGAGCTGGAGTAGGAATGCAGCTGCACTTGGGGTTGAGGCGGAGGCGGCGGTTGGTGCTGCTTCTTGGTCGATCCGCTACGTTTGTGTTTTTTGTTGGTGTTCGCAGCCATCTGGACGCGCTGCTGCGAGTGGTCCATGTGGGTGAGGTCCGGCTCTGGATCTGGATATCTGGAAAAAGAGAAAAAGTCAAGAATATGGCGAAGTTGCCAAACAATTTTTTCGTGAAAAACACTTTTTTCGTCAATAGACACGTACAAACATTTCAGAGTCCTTTTGTTGTAATTTTTATGAAAATGGTTAAATATCCAGGAACTGTCATATTCTGTGACTTATACGTTTTCAATGTTAGACACCAAATTGAGGCTGTGACATCTAACTGCATTTTACTATTCCAACAATTTGACATTGACAAAACGTATCAGTCAGTAATTTTTTGACAGCTTCAAGATGGTATCTAACATTCAAATCGTAAAAGTACCTGAATATGACAGCTCCTGAATATTTATTAATTTTCACCAGAATAACAAAAAAAGGGTCAGCAAAAATGGTTGGGGTGTATTAATTAATACATGATCTTTCTAGGATTCACAAAATAAAGCTAAAAAAACGTTTTCCAGGAAAAAATAGTTTGGCAACTTCTACTGGACTCCCCAATGAACGCAAAATTTCAATTTGCCGCGATGTATGCAACAATTCGACAGCTGACAGTTTAGGGTTAATAAAAATGGGGCGTTATAAGAGAAAACAACAGTTTTGTTCCAACACGTCTAAGAACAGTCACAATATGGTCACGCTCATGCGCAAGTGATAATCTCTTCCAACCGAGAAGTGATCGTAATATGATCATCATCTTCTTGTTCCAACCAAAGTTATGACCGTCCACAGTATGGTTTCAGGACAGTAATTTCGGTACAAACTCAAAATTTAAAACTGTTTTGATTCATAGGTATTGACATGCGCAAAAGAATAAGTGAGCTAACCTATCTTTTTGTTTGGATCTTTATTTACTTTCATTTGTGTTAATGATAGTTTCTTCGTAATCGTAGAATGTTCCATTTTCATATTATTTTAATTATTGTAACCGAAGATTATTCTTAAACAAAAGAACAACAACCTCAATCTTGTGGAAGTGGGTAGCCAAAAACCGTCAATAAAACCGATCCAACCCTCGAATGTTTTTGTACCGTCACGAAACTATGCAAAGTTCGCGCATGCGAACTAAACGAAACCGAAACGGTCACAAAACAGTTTCGAAACCATACTAAAATGCTTGTTGGAACAAACCTAACGTGTCATCATTATCGAACAAAATTTCATAAATGATGGAAGTTTGGCGACCGCAATACGAAAATTTCGTACAAAAGTGTTTCAACTTCGTTGACTTGGGAACAGTAGGATATCTACTGGAGACGTTAACAGTTGCCAATTTTTAAACAGTGGGAATGCAGAATGGTCATAAAAAATTCCAAACGAGTGCGTATGTGTATTCAAAGCCATGGAATCCATTTGCCCGATGTAAATACCCTAAATAATCTCATGCACTTTATGATTCAATGTCAAACTTACCAGATCAAAAGAATCGAAAACGTGTTTCCTATTTGCAATTCAAATCTTGCAATAATTTTGGTACCCCCCTTATTAGTAACTTATGACTGAGGTGACAAAGCTATTCTATTGATTTCTGACTCAAAAAGAAATATTTTTCAATTTAGGATAACTTAATTCAGGTAATTATTACGACAGAGATCATTGATGTTACCTTCTAGGCACCAGGTGGGGATGCGTCCTCATCAGCCCCTCGAGCTCGCCCTGATAGAAGCGCGGATCCTCCTCGTTGTACTGCTGGTACCGCTCGCAAGATGGCGCGCGTGGTTCCTGTTGCTCCGAGTACTGCCTCCTCAACACGCTGCCCGACCTCTGCAGCGGCTGATTCTCTTTTTCGGCGGCAGAGTGCGCTCTTTCGAGTTTTGGTCGCTTGTCCGATGGGGCTGCGTGAGGATGGAGGATCTGCGGCAGGTCCGTCTCTGTTTGGGGCCCGCCCAGCATCCATTGGCCCGTTTTGCTAAGCAATTCTTGCTTTTTGCGACAGAGGATGCATATCCAGATCACCTGAAACAATTATTCGTACATAGATTTTTTTATCATTGCAGGACAGACTGTTCACAATAAAGTTTCCAATATTATCTTTCCAAACAAATTCTGTCTGAGAATATACTCCAAACAGTTAAGAATTGATGCATGGATATGAACAACTAAAGAAAACATAAACAGGAAAAGGATCCATCCAAGGTTCATCCAATAGGTTCTCCTTATGATTTATTTTTCTACTAAGAAACTTTCTTGGTTGAATTAAGAAAAAAAAAGATACACAATATTGTAATATTAAAAAAAGGTAAAAAAACAAGAAAAGATATACTTCCTTATCGAAAAATGAAACACCCACATCCCAAATTGTATCAATCCCAAACAATCCCTCATTTTTTTTTAATAGCGGGGGGTCGTGCAATATATCGTTGAAAACGATTTCGAAGTAGAATTCATAAATCATAATTCTTCATTTTTTCAAATGAAAATACAAATAATAATGAATAATTAATGAATTAAAATCACCAGACATAACTGTACTGAACATTATGAATTATTTTCTCCTAATTATTGTAGGAGGTGCTCAAAATGTTCTCCTGCACATCCTGACGTCGTCGGTTCATTGACTAAGTCCTTAAGTCGTGAATATATGCGAATTAGTTGATGACATTTGATAAGCTTCGTTAAAAAATTCTTACATTGATATGCAAATGCTTCTAAGGATTATGGAGGAAACCAATTCAGCCTGGTCATTATAAATTAATCTACACCTCTGAAATTGTAAGTATCGAAAGAAAAATAGGTCTCCCCCTTTTCTATCCAGGGTGTGTCCGCCTCAAAAATATGTTTACATATGATGTTTTCACGTCCATATAAACAAGTTAACCTCCTACCCAATAAGATATTCGAGCCCCGTGGTGAAGATGTCCCAGTATATCTTTTTTATCATGTATTCTACGAAATTAGTCACACGTTACGAGTAGAATAATTCTATTCGTAAACTTGTACATCATTCAACAAATATGCTCGCAAAAAATGTATTTTTCGTATCATCCCAATATGAATACAGACTCGTGAATTTCTCTACATAAACGATAAAATGAAAGCTGGGCTTAACGCTGCTTAAATTCAAAATGATTGTGGTAAATCCGATTCAAATTTCTCATTCACCAATTGCAAAAATATTGACTTGAGCGGAATATGTAATCAGTCGCATCTGTTATGAATCTATGCGTTTATGCAGAATATCACGAAACGATTCCATTCAATTAGTAACTATGTTTTGTTGCGATGACGTCAAAAAATTATCATGATCGTTGTTATAATATTCCAGTCATTGACGTCACAACAATTATAGAGCTTCAAGCTTCGACTCTAAATTGAATCCATAAAGAAATATCATTTATTTCATTGAGAGGAAAAATTAGGATAAAGGAATGGAGATAACGTAAAAAGGGAATGTATAACAATATTATTAGGTCTATTTATTCAAGCAAGCATTTCGCCAAAGCAGTGTTGTTGCTTTTCCTTTTTTCAACGATACTCTTTAACAGAAAAAAGTTAGTGTGAATTTATCATTTAAATTATCTCGAAAATTGTATTCAGTTTATAAAATGTATACACAAAAACTATTGACTGTGGATAACCATTCAACAGTTTTTTTTATATTTGTGAAAATTTCGACTAGAATTAACAATGACGGATCGAAGATTTCCCTCCAAATAAATTTGGCATCGTTGTGAAGTTACCGTGAAGGCATTAATAATAATGCCTGAATTTTCCATCTATGTTTCAACTAATTAGACGTTGTTTTGGTTAGCTAGATACTTTTAATTTTGTACTGATGGCTTTGAAAGATTACATGATCTGTCAGAATTATCTTCTTTTTGTATCATCTGGAATTAAACATTAACCAATCATCAATATTGCTAACGGTAGCTTCATTTCATCAAACAATATGTTGAAAACGTGAGCAGTAAAGTATAAAACTTAGTCTACTACTGATTGAGAAAGTAAAAATATTTTCTATTTTCAGTCCTTACTAGTATTCCTCGTATCAAATTATCAATTCCTTTTTCGTGATATCGGAAGGCTGTGCTGCCTCTAAAAGCTCTGCTGTACTGGCTGTCGGTTTTTCAGTTTGATGATACGAAAATGTGGTCTTTCCATATTTTTTTTTCTATAAAACTATTATATATATACTATATATAATATTTTTATTTTCTAAAGTTTGTTCGATATTTGGATTGCAATTAAAAATAATTCAACAATAGTAGAACATTCCTAAATCCTGCATTAATTATACCCAAACAAGTTACTAGTTCGGTAATATGCATTAGAATATTGTGTATTTATATGACCCAGCGAACTCATCGATTATCTTGACATATCTGGAATGTATCAATGATGAGTGAAGTCACTTTGCGGTATTACTTTGTAACGACAATGTGGCATACCTACACGAAGTTTCGATTTCGAGATGTGAGTCTTGTAATTTCCTGTATACAGGGTGTTTGTTTCGTTGATAGATAAACACAAGGAAGTGTTAGTCGACAAAAGTGAATAAAAAGTTTATAAATTGTGTAAACTCCATTATAGTGATTATTCCATCATTTGCTTTTGTGAAAATCAATTCTACTTTAACAATGTTCCTACGAATTGTATATTCAGAAATACATTGAAAATTAATAATAAAATAATAATTTTTCAATGGAATTGGAAAATTGAGCACTTTGGGTTTTATTTTGGCTGAAACAGAAAGGTATATTGGAAAAATACAATCCAAGTGAAAGATAGCCTCAGGCGTAGCATTTCCAGTTAGACTTGAAGTGGTCACAAACATCCTTACTCCCAATAAAATCTCTAGTATTTTTCTAGGTAGTATTTCTGAGAAAATCATATAATATTTTCCTTCGCTAGATATAGTGAAACTCAATTGGACGAATGAAGTGGATTTGAATACACATTTTGAAGTTTACAAAAATTTTTAGAACATGTTTTTATATGGATATCCTCAATAGCGTTGAATCACTGATCTTCTACTCTCTAACTCTTCGTCTGAGATAGTTCCAAATTCGACCTGCTGATTTTAACTTCACCCAATAGCTCTCATACTTGATATTCCTTACTGAAGACAAAATTGAAAAACGCTCTGCCAGGAAGTAAATGGAGAATATTTTGAACACCTTCTGCAACCATTAAGTTCTTCATTTATTTTTGTAGATTCTATTCAATTCAATAATTCAATTATATCTATCTGTATTATTATATACAATTCTTGAATCCTGCTTTTGAAAAAAAACTATTTGAAGAAAATAGAGGAGGAAGCTATCAAGGAGAAGAGGTGAAAAGGGTGAACATTTTTTCGTTAAAAACCATTTAGAATGAAAATTTTCGATCGTTTTTCAATGTACCGAAGATTAAAGGGTGGGGGTAAGACTTATCATGCGCACTATGTTTCAATCAACAAATCACCATCAATGACAATTTTGGTAAACACCTCAGGAGAGCTCTTACAAATGTTTATTTTTGGTTATTTCTTTCACAGGAGTTCAATAATAGTATAACCCTTTCCAGCAGGGTCACCAAAAGTTATATTGTATTGGGAACTTTATCGGTATAGTATTTCCAAGATTCCATGACCACATTCGTTGTATTTTTGTTATTCTCACCTTATTGGATCTGAGAGTAACTTTTCCACCGCAGCGGGCGCAACATCTTATGCCGCAATAATTGCAAAGATGGCCGACGCCGTCAGCGAATTTTGTTTTTAGACAGATGTGACAGGTGGCATCTAGTTCGACTCCCGCCTTTTTTTGTTGTTCGTTGCGGGCGCGAATTGAATCTTCTAGTATCTGGACCTCATCTGCTTTTCTCCTAGAAAAACAACAATAATAAGTTGCTATTGAAATAATTCAGATGACAGTTTGGAATCTTTTGCTTATTCTGGTTGAAACAAATGTTATAATTCTTGTCATCTCGAACATATTGCTTTCGCTTCCTCGTTTTTTCGAATTTCCTGAAAGTATTTTACTTCACTTATTTTTGACTGGACGTTGCACCAGTTTTTAAAACTTCGAGATTCATGACAAGGTCGAAAGAGTGTGTTGAAGTGCACTAGAAATTGTGGGTTTTTGTATTACATACAGGGTGTCCCACGATGAACCAACTCAATCAATTTGAATATTTCAAATTACACACCCTATATTAGTATAACTTCATAAAATATGTTGGAATTTTGATGAATAAAAACATAGGGTTAACAAAAAATATCAACAGAATATTAGCATTCAGCATCAATAACTATTCAATGCGGAAATTTTAAATTATGTAGTAAAAATGTAGTTAATTTCAAATTGTGCAATTGAAAAATTTATATACGATTTCTTGTCATTTGATGCTCGTTACTAATAATTTCAACAGAGCGACCAAATTTTACATATAAAGGTCATATAAATTTAGTTTCCAATCTATGAGGAACTTATATCAAGGTTTTATGAAGAACACACCAGATCTTTACTGATAATATATCCAAATAAACAAAAACTTTGGTAATGAATATGGTGAGTGGCTTCACAAATATGTCTCTTCAAAAGCATACTACGCAGAATAATGTTAAAACAACTTCCTACCTTTTGTCGTCCTGGCCAATCAATAGAGAAACTTGAAAAATATTGAGTTGTGAATAGTTCTTTTTTTTTCTATTCATCAAGTGGACAATCTTCAAAATTATCATAATTTCATATGATGAATAAGACGAAAACATGATAAAAAAAATACTATTTTCTGATCAGGCTGTGCTCAAAATTCTGATCAATTGAAAAAACTCTCACATCTAGGAGACATCATAAGCTATACTGACTTCTACAACATATTTTTCCACATAAAATTTCGATTCGAATTGATATGTACGATGTGCCATTCGAAAAAAACAAATTGGTATGACTTAGAATATATTAGCTCCTCTAATCAATTTCCGAAAGATTTTTTCCCCATCAGGTATTCCATATTCCTCACTATATATTCAACAGAGAATTCTCGTTTCCTTATATTCTTGTTTCATAGAATATAAGGTCATACTTCCTATCATATACTTTCCTCTCTTGGTCCTTTGAACTTTATTAGAAACTGCATAGCGAAAAAATGTTAATATAGTTCATGATTATGCATATTCATGAAATGCGGTTTTGAATAAAACAACGAAAAATTAACACTTTATGTTAGCTACCTACATACTCCGGTCCAGATGTCCAGACCAGAAAAAAATCAAAAAACATAATCAAAATCGTACAGAATGATATTCTCACCCTTCAACCACCTGTTTTTTGGGATGTGCAACTAAGGGCCAACCAAAAATTCTTCTAAAAATCAACCCCCACACTCCTATACATGAAACAGCCATATCACATAACAGACGAACACATTCGAATAGAATTGCTGCGAATAATGAGACTTGCCATACCATATCGAAGGAAAAACAACTTATTATTTATATCAATACATTAATAAACGAATAATTGCAATTCCTGCACACGAATGTAGCTCGAGCAAGACTAACAAGAGATGTATTAATAATGGGTCATACATATGCGAAGATATGTACTATTCTAATTATTATTCAGTTTCGATTCAGCTTACGGACTATCTAGATTCTAGGGCATAGCTAAGACTATAAAACTCAGTCGTTTGGTACAAACAATCGGGAAGCTTCCATTATCTAAAAACTATTTATTAACTATTTTTCGAGTGATACGATTAGCGAAGAAGATAAAAATTGCTAGCAACCCTCATGTAACCATTTACCCAAAGCAGATACAGAGTTGTTCCTAACGGTTTATTTTTTCAACCTCATTTTCCTCAGAAAAAAAATTGAATTTTGGCAAATGTGTGAGAGTTCTACAGTGCAGAAACGTTATTTGCTATGAATTTGTTGAATACGGAAATGTTTAATTGTTGATATTTGATGAAGAGAACTCCATATACACAAAACATTACCTTCAAACGAATCGAGTCTCATTCCTGACGTCATTAAATTGTACCTTTATGGGTCTCTTCAATATCTTTACTACTATCTAACAAATATTAATATTGTGATGGTACCTCATTATGGTATATCAAATGTCCAATATGCTTATGACAGTGAAATAAATGTTGATCGCATACAAAATCAGAAATCAGTACATTTATATCAACACTGCAATATTTAATCAGTATGTGATATTTGCTGAATTTTGGCATATGGCAACTATTTGATTACAGATTCCTTTTCATACAGTCAATGACAAATATAAATTTCATGGCGTTGGAAAGTAACTCTGACATTGATAGAGATTTTGAGGCCTTGAAATCCCCGAAAAAATACCCAAAAATATCTTTCATGAATATTCCAGAATTCAAATTTGAAAAATGAGTCCAGTTGACCATCGTAAAATAGATAAATTGAAAAATACTCCATAAGCATGGTGTTATCAAAGGATTCGAAAAACTCTATATTGTTGAACTGAAAATGGAATCCATAATCCATAGGGTGGGGGGATAAATTGTAATTATATTTTCATTTTGAAATTGTCGAATTGGTCGAAGAAATCTGTTTCAGGTTGATTTTGCAATGAACACATAACAACATTAAAAATTAATTGTTTTCGCACTGTAGATTGATTGTATTTAACAGGACCTAAGAACACAACAGAGGGCAGATAATGCTGGTCATTGCAGATTATGATGAATAACACATTAATAATTCCATATGAGGTTTCCTTCCAAAAATAATTTGTGAATATCAGTTTTTCATTCGGTGTGAAATCAATGAAGTGTAGGAAAATGTCACACGACTGTTTTTATAAATATCAAATTCATAAATCATAACACTTTTTGTTCGGAAAAATATTTGTTAGTCTTCTAGGGAATCGAAAAAAACAAGGGCAATTTATATAAGTTTTCCCTAAAATTGCTGATGAAATATAGATAGAGCTGTCCAGATGGTCAATATCAAATTCAGCTATTTTTGAATAGCCAGAAGATATTGAAGAAAGAGTAGTATTCATCAATTTTCTCAGTTGAATTTGTACTTTGAAATGTCAATGTACCAAAATCCAGAGAAATATCAAGAGAATTTTAGAGCACGATTCATAAAAAATGCAGCTTATATAGGTATACAATATGTCTGAGAGATCAAGAGATAGACCTTCAATCGTGATACAAAACATTTCCCAAATATAATGTTTATTGAAGAAAAGGTGTGATGTGTTGTGATCGGAGACAGATGCGGAGACATCTTAATCGGAGATGAAGTCAATCTAATACATTCGAACACAAATTCAGCAAGGCAGGATAACAAATAAGTACAACAAAACGCCGAGGAAAGGGAGAAAAATATACGACGACCTCGCGCCACATCCATACCTCAGAATCTCCTGCTCTCGCTCCTCCTCCTGCTTCTGCCTCATCATCACGGACTCGATGATGGCCCTTTCCTCGGGAGTGAGGTGAGACAGATCGGGACCGACGTCCTCCATTTGCCGCCACTAACCCAACGCGAGCATTTCATCCCTCGCACCCTACGCGACCAAATCCGCCCTCACGCTACCGTCATTACGCGAAAGACGATCGGTCGTCGAGATTCTCGCCAGAATATCCATTCATGGACTTTTCATAAATAATAGGACGAGTGCTCGTGACGAACCAATAGCGGCGCTCGACGACCGTTACGTCACCGGCTGTCGGTATTGATTGGGGTGGGGGCGCGTGCGCTACGCGTTTCTGGATGATTTTCGGGATTTCGGGAGATAGCCGGACTCGCGGGATGTGTGGGAGGGGGTCGAGAGTAGAGATGGACCAGGCGCAGAGGTCGAAACGTCGGCTCGATCGCGCTCCGATCGAGGTGTACTTGGTGTACGTACCTGTTGGAGTCGATGACATCTGCACACGGTTCGATGGGTCCTGATGCTTGCCTGCGGTTGTAACTATTCCTGATTTTGGACGATAATTATCCCTCATCGCGTACGATCCAGGATATCGTCGAAAGCGATTTTTAAAATTATTCGTCCCACTAGGTTTTTTTTCCGCGAATTCTTTCACCTCTTGACCTGTGATTGTAGTTAACTGGAGTGAGAGTGGTACGTGATTGTGTGGGTAGCTCTAGCGGTAATTTGAGTATTGATTCGGTGGTATAATCACGAGTTCCTGATCTGATCTTGACAAAAAAATCATGAAAAGTTGCGTTTCCTTGGTGGACTACGATATTGCTATACCGGGTTTTTGGAATTCGAATTTCACTTTGAAGATTTCGGAGTGAAAAGTAAATAGTAATATAGTTGTTGAATAAAGTCTGTGTAGTTTCCGGAAACAATATTTTCCCAATACCTCCTTCTCAGAATTCTTCTAGATTATATTTATCCAAGAGAGTTATTGCGACAGCCTGTGTACAATTTCTACGTAGTCGTACTGAGAAGTGTTTTTTTGGGGACCAAATACTTTTGTTAGTGCAGACCTGGATTTTCCCTGTAATTTATAGATCAGTCGCTCGAGTAGAAATAGTGAAACGTTTATACCAAATATATTAGAAATAAAGACATTGTGATTCAATAGTTCAGAGCAACATAATAAACCGAGAAAAGTTGTGCGACATTTATTCTGTTAGGGCTGAATTATCTGATTTCTTCGTCTGGAACATGAACAATAAACAATGAAAAGTCTAATAAGAACTTATTTATTTTATTTTAGGTACGAAATTCACTTATCCATTTTAATAGAAAGTTGAAGTAGTTCTACACCAACTTTAACGACACCTGGGCATGCGCATTTCTCAAGTTTTGTGGTTTCAAGGGTGTACGTAGAATCGCAGTATTTTCCGAGTGATGAAAAGAAAGTACCCTAACCGAAAATTAATGACCTAAAGGACGATATGATCATGAACGTTATATTTCCTAATTTAACGTATCTATGACAGTAGCTTACGTACTGTGACTACTAACTCTGTTAGTTCATCTATTAATACGTTTTGAACCTTATTATTACTTATGTATTACTAAAGAGTTGAAGTAACCAGTAACGAATATGACGTTCTTGATATACACCCATGTACTTTCCATGCTGTTTTATGTAGTTCTATTGTATGTCCTGTGCCGTTCGCAAGTTATATCGTCTTCATGTCGTGAGATTTCGGTTAGCGTACGTTCCCTCTTTTAGCACCCGTGGGTCTACGGGTGTACGTAGATAAAAACGTGACAATTTAACATCTTGATCTTAACGTTACAGTTCGTGGAACCACTTCAAGCATTTCCACAGACCGACTTCTGTGAGTTCTGTGTCAAGTCATTAGAGAACATGAACAATCCAGACGGTATAATCATGACGTCACCGAACCATGATCACAGAATATAAATTAGAATTAGTACCTCGAAAACCTTGGATTCTGTGTCACAAGTCTCATAAGAAAGAGTAAATAAATATCAATACGATTTTAACCTCAAAAGGAACTAAACAAGCACAGTACGAGACTCGAATCTGTGATTGTAATAGTATTTAGTAAAAATTAAACCTCAATACAAGTCAATGAGAACTCGTATTCAAAATGACACATGAAACGGTGGAATGTAGTGAAGATACCAATGAATATTCTGAACCTTCTACAAGCACATCAGTTTCAAAAAAGAAACCCAAACGTGGAATTATATATTTATCTTCAATTCCACCATATATGAACGTATCCAAAATTAGAGAATTTTTTGGTGAATTTGGAACTGTAGGACGAGTATACTTACAGTTGTTGCAGAGAGGTTGTAACTGAATCATATCATCAATTAGTCATAGTAATCAGCATATCTGTTTCAGAACCAAAAAATGGTGAAAAAGTGAAGAAAAGACGTAATGTTGCCAAAAAATTCAGTGAAGGATGGGTTGAGTTTGAAAAAAAATCCGTAGCTAAAAAAGTAGCTATGCATCTCAATAATACGCAAGTAAGTAATAGAAAGAAATCTAAGCAATATGATTACATGTGGAACATAAAATACTTAATAAGCTTCAAATGGACACATCTTCATGAAAGGTAAGCCTACAAGTTCAATGAGAATATAGTCATTAATTAGTGATATTATAGGTTGGCTTACGAAAAAGCTGCAAAAAGACAAAAACTAAGAGCAGAAATTTCACTTGCAAAGAAGAAGAGCAACTTCTTCAGTGCTAATTTGGATAAGAAAAAGAAAAATAAAACAGTCATTAACAAAGAATTTGAAGACCTTGATACCAATATTGAAGAACCAGAAGATACAGATGACCAACCTGAGGATAGGGAAGATTTTCTGAAATCATTATTTTCATAATTTTCTCTATTAAAATTTTCTGTAATCTACAACTTCAGTCAGTAAATTGTTTAATCCTGAATCACTTGAGACATTTATATTATTGGAAACATAAATTATATTTTTTATATATTGATAATACAATATAGTCATTATTGTTGAATACTCATTTTCTCCTTTTCATCAACTTTGGAGTAAACTTCATTTCTTCCTAAAAATTTTCCACCATCCAATTCCAAAGCAAAGTTGTAATCAGTTGGGTTCTCAATGGCATGATCTATGGCCTCATCTAGATTATCAACAGTAATATAATTTTTTGACTGTTCTTTTTCTTTCTTGACAATGGATTCAATTTCAGACATTTTTTCTTCTGCCTTTCTGTTTTCCAGTTCAATACGTTCATAAGCAAAATTGATGTCATTTTCTAGCTGTTCTGCAGCATATCTTTCTCTTAGTATTTTTTGATTGTTATTCCATTGGTTATTGAGTTCCATACACTTTTTAAAATCTTCTTCAAAAGCTCTCATTTTTTCTTCAGGATCTTCACTTGCTAATAGTTTTGTGCAATGTTTGTTGTAAAGAAACTTCCTGAGAGATTTAATTTGTGTTCGATAATTATTGTAGAGTCTCATGAGTTCATTAGCCTCGTCCTCTGGTATTTTCGGTTTTACGGGTATTCTGAAGATTTTAGATTTGGCTGTTGGCATCCACAAGGGTTTTCGCATCCATCTGACTGCCTGGTAGTTTTTAGCTCCCTTCAGTGATAAGGTTAAAAGCGAATTTGTAGCTTGTAACATTTCGATATTTTCAGAAACCTAATATTCACGTTTTTATTATATATTTTATAGAGAACCTAAATACGGAACCAAAACTATTTTTTTCTTCTTCCCCTATTTTCGGTGTGAGCATTGAGATTTGAGAATGAGAACCTTTTTCTTCTAATTTTATCTCATTGTTAGTTCACAAGTTGACAGTTTGGATTAAGGTGTTTATAACACTACACTTTGACACTATTGACGGGATCATGACAGAATCTATTGTGTCAAAAATCCGAAGGAGTGCAGTGTTGTTGACTAGAAATCTTAAATATCATTAGGCATTTTTGATTTTATTTCCTGAGTACTAGGTAATACTTTGTTTACTTGAAAATGAACAACATTAGTCCATCGGCAGGTAGGATAAGAATGATTACAAAGTAATATGAACTGATTTTAGTTTTCGTCACCGCTTGATTGCTTTAGTTGCACGACTTTCATATCTCTGTTATGCAAAAAATGTTTTTTCATTGAGTTACCTCTATAATTCATCATAAACATATAAACTCTATATTTCCTTTATTTGTGCTTTGTAGTCATATTATTAGTTCGAGTGACGTGTCACTAAGTGCACTTGTTTTGTATATCATAATTTATTGAGGATAAATTAGTTAAATCAATTAAAAATTCAACATGATTCATGTATATTTGGTTGCATATATTGAACTTTTTTGGTGAAAGTTTGGTACGGTTAATCAGACTTTCACAAACGTATGGACAAACAGCTGTTGAATTTATAGTGAAATGTCAGAAATTGAATATGTACGAGCGAAAAATTGTCAGTTCATCTAGAAAATGATTGGTGATGGTGATCACAGCTTAGATTATATTGAGGATCCTTATTTTAACCCTCAATCAGTTACATCAACTCCAAGCTTAGATGAACCTGATTTGGATGAATATGATCTATTAGAAAATGAATTGGACATCTTTGATTTGAGACAATTGGATTTTGACGAAATTACCAACTGCAGTACTTCAATCTTAGAGGAACAATCTGAATCTGTGAATATTGAAACTGAATTTTTTAATGTCAAAAGAGCAAATGCTATACTCAGAACTTTCTTTAGAAATAAATTAAAAAAACAAGTTCGTGTGACTTACTGCGACCTCACTAAACCATACCTAGCTAAACTACCAAAAGATAGTAATTTTAGAAAATACTTAGATATTTATAACAATGGTGAGTATGAAATTAAGAAGTTACATTGAGATCAATATTAGTAATATTTTGACTAAACTATCACAATTCAAGTTAGGAGGGATCAGAAGAATTATGTATGTTTTAGAAGAAGCAATGGCTGGTATGGATCATGTAGCTCCTGACCTATCCCATCTTTCAAATGAAGAGCGTGCAGAGCAGGAAAAACTGTGGCGTGAAGAACTTGCTCAAGTAGAAGATGAAATTGCTACTCTACGAACTGTATTACAAGCAAAAATGAGACGAAGTGCTGAGTTGAAAAGGAATTTGGGAATAACTGTTTGGAAGGAAGTCTCAGAAGATATCAATCAAGGCATTAAGAATGTCAAGGAGAGTAATGTGTGAGTATATTGGTGGAAATTCTCAAACAAATAATTCTCCTAAAACAATCCTATATTGGATGAAATATTTGAGAAAACATGGATGAAGTTGAAATTACAGTAAGGTGAGCAATGGATATAGATTATCCAAAACACAGTTCAGTTCATATCAGCAGATTCTAACAATTTTATGTAATTTTTTTCTACCAGTTCCATCAATGTAGTTTACAACATTTTTTACTCCCCAGATTTTCATGAGAATATTATAAAAATGTATAATTTGACTATGAATTACCCTGAAAAATAACTACTACACAGATTCTCAAAAAGGTTAGGTAAATTAATGGTTTCCAAACTAAACACATGTATGTATGAATATTTAGTTATAGTTTTTTCTGTAGATTACTTCATAATAGAGAACCATTTTCGTTACTTCAAAATGCTTTTTGTAGACATGCATGTTATACTTTTTTTATTCTCTTAGATATCAGTCAGTGGAAACCAAAGTAGGGCAAGTAACAAAAGCAGTAACAGATGCTCCAATGTAAGTAGGTTATGCTAATTTTCTAGATTTGATAAAAATTACTCCAGAGGGCTACATTTCAAAGAGTCAATGATTGACAAGAATAGTCATAGATATATATTTTTTCATTACAAATATCATCAACTTATCTTATCTTTGTCTTTTGAATACATTCAAAGCTGGAAGATCACATTTATCATATTTTATATTGCAGTTATCAGAAGACTTCTTCTTTAATTGGAGGCATCACTGGCAATATCACGAACAAAATAGGACAAATGCGACATTCAGAATCATTCAAATCTATTGAAGAGAGAGTGGGTTCAGCTTATGAAAATGTCAAGGTAATTTAAAATTCAATGGACCGAAAAACTTTTGCTGCCTTTGATTCACCCAGCAAGTTTTTTACACACGATTTTTTTCTAGGGCAAAGTAGTTCAATTGTACGAGGTTCGTATTTAAACCTACTTATATAACAAACATAGCAAAAATAACCGCCGATAAATACTTTCTTTCCTGGGTTATTTTTTGTGGGACTTTTATTGGGCCATTATTGAAATAATTCAGTTTTCCTATTGAGCATACCTCAACAATATGTGTGTTTATTGTGACAATTTCCAGTGATCTTGAGAATTTTAATTTTATGCTTCATAATTGCTTCATCATTGCTATGCTTTATACTTAAGAAAATAAAAATATACTTGAGTATCAAAATACAACAAAATATGGCAAAGATAACTTCTAGATTTCTTGTTAAAATTTCATATTGCATAATTAGCCAATGGACTACCTAAGTGTGACGTCAAAATGGGCAGAGCCCAAAAAACCTTTCCAAACAAAGAAATATTGCATTGTTTTCTCCATAAAAGTTTTTATAAGAATGAGTCAATGAAAAGTTATTTATCACCATATACAAACAATTTTATTCTTAGTTTCAACTGAATGGAGCATAAACGTGAATTTAACGTTTTGTTTGGAAAGGTTTTTAAGCTCCGCCCCCCACTTGTGACGACAAGACTTAAGCTGTCTATTGAACTACCAAAAGTATAAACCATTTGTTGACATTCAGTAAACAAAGTATATTTCTTAAAATATCTTCTCAGTAATATTCTCACCTGCTAATAAATATATTGCTGATTTAGCAACCTTTTATAAATCAATTCTTGATTCACGGAAACAAAACTTATATGGCTATCTTTATTTGCTCATCGACAAACTATGTTCAACTAATATTCTAGTATTATCATGAATAAATTCTAATTTCTTAATTTGGAGTTAGCGGTTTTTAACGCTTCATCATAAAATGATAGTTTTTCTCTGCATTATCAAGTGATTTTTTTTTTCAGACCAAAGTTGTATCTCGCTCGAGCTCCCAGCAAAGCCTTGACGAAATGGGTCGCTCTAGGTCGGGCTCTGCAGTTACGAGTCCTACCATACCCGAAGAAAAACCATTGGCGTAGAGTCAGTCCATTACGAGATGCCTTTTAAGCTCGCCAAGGAACTGTACGATCCTAATTATACTTGATAAGTTGAAATTGGCCCAGCTTTGTATTTGTACTTCATTTCTATTGTACTAAGATATAATATTTAGTTCGAATGGTGGCGCTTTTTATTCATACTCAAATTATCTTCATATGTAATATCAAGAGCTATTAATTGTGAAAATTCGACAGATGAACAACTCTGGGGCAAGAGAAATGTCTTGAACGTATTATGCAATCGATCTTCAGGTTGTACAAATTTTGATCATAATCACATCTATTTTGGAAATGACAAAAAATGTTTTGACAGGTACCGTAGCAAGAAATCGTGTTTTTTGCATCTGAGTTGACCAATCGTGTTATCTAAATTTGAAGTCATAAACGGAAATGTGATTAGTAAATAATGAAATTATTCAATATGTTCTCTGGAGTTGATCAGCTGTCAAACATTGGTTGTTATATTCTATGTCTAGCATTGGGGTAATGACATTTATCGTTGTGAAAGAAAATTATTATTTTGTATATATGGTGATTCCATTTCTGATATGTCTATCTTTCGTTTTTATTTTTGTTACCAATGCAAAAAAATATTCAAATTATTCGCATTCTTATGTAGTTATGTCTTGGTAGGAAAACCCTAAAGAATAATACCCGAATTCCAAAAAGATAGCAGTGAATATTTATTTCGTATAGAAGTGTTTCCTACGAAGATATCTTGTCTTGTACAGGTTTAGTTTAGTGAATCAATGAAATATTTATAAATATGTATTTTTCCATAACTTCACGATTAGCTTTAAAAGTCAATTCTGTTTGATGTCTTGTTGCCTAAAAGAAATAACTATAAATATATTCTGATTTATTGGAGAATATTCAATTTTATTTTACCACCCAAGCTCATGGACTTATGAAAACACAAGAAATAAAGAATCTCACGAATCAATACTTTTAATATAAATGAAAAAAAAAATAAAAATACATTGGATAAAATCACCGAGTTTATAAATCTAAGCAATTCTTTTGAAATATCAAGAAGGCTACTTATATAGCTAATAACAGCTAGCTAATAAATGCGTGCATATTTCACAAAATAATAAACGAGTGAGTAAAATATGTTACACATCCATCTTCGACTAGATCCTATTTGAAATTCAAGTCTTCATATCACAATACATTTCAGTAGGATCACGAAATCCTCTTCTTTGAAGGCGTTTTGAGGAAATAAAGAATATCGGGTGATTAGGCAACGATTACGCCAAATATTCTGTGCATTATCGAAAACGAGAAATTTCCAATGGTTTTGCATCAATTGAGGTGAAGTATTAAATGTATTCGATGGTCTTATTTGAACTATACCACCGTAAGAGTTAAGTTTATCGCCAACATGTTGATTTTTAATATATTTGTTTTCTCGTTGGAATGCCCTGTCATTGAAAGTTTCTCTTTTTCTAAAAAAAATTATTAATCGATGTATATAACGAGTTCTAAAATTCATACTAACTATACTATGATATAATCTAGGTCCTATTCTTTATCGGTGTATTGAAATCTATATGAAAATTTCAGTGTTATTACAAACATGAATTGAAAAATATTCTTGAATGCAAGTAGTTTACTCTTGAGTTGATACTCGTCGATACATAAAAACAGAACATAAATTTTTTGTTTTATACAAAAATATAAACGTACTTTTCATCCTTTGTAGAAAATTAAATCAAATGCAATAAAAATAGTTCGGCGAACAAAAAGAGTAAACCGTGGTATATTTTTGATATCAATGAAAGATGAAATGTTACATCATTAGATCACCGATAACTATTTGGGCAGATGATTTTGTATATAGGTAAGTTGGTGTAACACCTCATTTCAATCTCAAGACTATTCGCTATCATGACCTTGTGGAGAGTTCTACCAATTTGTTTATATTCTCACAGTACTTGATGAAAGGAATCCAAAGATATGACAATTAATAATTTAGAGTTCAATATCAGCAAAATCTACAGTTCATTTATTTGAGGAAGAGAAGATCTGATTTGCGAGCACCGTGCCTTTTTTTCGGATCAGATGGTTTATGTGAATTATTTATTCATTATTACATTAAAATTATTTTTTTCATAACTCAATAGTGTTGTGAATGTACATAAAAATCATATTCAGAATGTTAAAAACATTAGGTAGACACCCAAAAATGGTCACATGTCATATTTATCATGATCCATTACCGTATTACAGTTTATAATAAAAATGACTCTCCTCCTCAAATAAAAAGGCTATACCACTAACGGTAATAAACTAATTTCAAACATTTCATGTCAAGAACAAAAAAAACTTTTATAATAAAGAAATTAGGAAAACACAAAAGTTAGCAATTTCAAAAAAATATTTAATTATTTTTCATTATATTAATATTTTGTGTTTTCCCAAATTTCTCCAATAATTAAAATATTGAAGTAGAGTGAGTTATTTAAAGCAAGATATATTCTTCATTGGAATATAGTCAGATTCACTTTTGTTGTCTGAAAACCTGAAATGAAACGGTCATGCAGAATTATAAATTTTTTTTTCAACAAACTCCATAAAGCACACAAATAGGAGGGAGGAAACAATAAAAAAAGGCAAAATATCCCAGAAAATTTATTTTCGCTCAAATACATAAACATTACAGCTTTCACAGCCAATATATAATTTTCAGACCACAATTTTGTCAACAATTACAAGGACAAATAAATCCCCACTTGATAGCAAAATGAGGATACATTTATACCACGCAGATCAACTAAATAATGTAAGAATATTATTACCATATATCTTTAAAAATATCTTATGAGCCCTACAAGTATAGCAATATTTTTATACAACTTTTAATGTTAGTCAGTTTCTAAAATATAGTAGATTATTGTTTTCTCATATGCGATAACTAGATCTTCAAAACCATCACCTTTTACTAGTTAGATCAATTTGGAACCCCTTCTTGCTGGTCTCTTGAAAAAGGAAAAACAATTGATAAAACATAATGCTTCCTAGGCTGCTTATAGAGGACAGAAAGCTAGTTTTTGTCATTTTGTGGTTGTTCCTTTCTCAAGAAATATTACAATTCTTAAAAAATGCTGCTTTTCTATCAAATTCGGAAAATATTACTGAATAAGAGCCAAACTTTTTCTTGAATTACCATCAAAATTAATACCTTTCGATTTTGTTCAATTGCAATAATGAAGGAATATATTATTGGGATGAAGATAAAACAAAACATCAAAAAATGACAAAAAATCAGAAAATCAACACAAAAGCAAACTTCACACAGAAATAAAAGAGGCAAATTATTTATTTCAAAATGATATTCAATGAAATTAAACTGAAACATTTACACCCACCCACATGTTACCTTGAAATAAGTTGAATAAGTCATAATCAAAAAATACTTGAATACCAAATTGAAAAAACACAAAGCTTCATATTGATGAAGTCAAAAATTATTTTATCCACCACTTTTTCACCGAAATAAGATTTACTTCGACAGTGAGGTAGCTCTTTCATTCATCGATTACTCGAATTTAATATAAACATACACTTTTGGAATAACAGATCAATCTAGAGAGATTAGTTTTTGTTTGTATTCATTTTTTATTTGAAAATTGTGTTTGATCGATTGAATTTGAAACCAAAATTATTGAATTGTGGTCAATAATGACAGCTGGTTGAAATATGAATGTAAAAAAAATGAAGAAGATTATTATCACTATTTAAGAAGGCCTAACTATGGAGAATGTCAGTGGGACTAAACAATAGACATTTGACAGATGACCGGAACTGTCTATTTTCTTATGAAAAACTATAATAGCAAATTTCATTAGTCTTTGAATGAAACCATAAACAAACCACAGACAATTTGAAGAAATATTTGGATGAAGCAGAAAGCAAACGAGGATTTATGAAATCAAATCCTGATACGAAAATAAGCGACTTCAACCAGTTGTCATCATTTTCGAAATCACAATTCGAGCATACGCAACACAGTATAGCGACTATAAATGCTGCGCGCGCCCCCTATCTGCGAGCTATGGAGTGTTGGGGTCGACTCACATTGAAAGGTAACCGCGAGCCTGGCACCTCCTTCTGCCGATCAAATAGGCGACGAGCACCATGACAACTAGTGCTGCCAGAACGCAGCCCACTACGATGGGGACGACGTCGGTGGTGATCGAACCTTCGCAGTCGATAGCTATAAAATATTTATGTTGGTTTATTCAGATTAGCTGACTAAAAACTGTTTCCTAACATTCGAATAATGTAACAAAGACGAATGCTAGCACCATTTTGTTTTCCGGGTCCAATAACATTCTCATCGTGTTATATTTCACTAGCAGAGCAAAGAAGTAAATGTACTGAGGAATACAAATATAATGATTCAAAAAGTCGAAGGAGAAATATCTCGAAAACAATTCATCGAAATGATCAATGATCAACAATATACAGTGACATTCATAAGATATGTAACAAATGGAATCATCTTTTATACAGTTATATTTTTCCAAAAATAAGTAACATTTTGGTTGAAATTCTTTGTGAAAATATTTGTTGAAGCTCATTGAACAATTTTAAGGTGAGAAAAATTTTGATCCTGAGTTGGTTTTGTGCAGAATTGTAAGGTTTTTGTTGCATGGCACTTTTTTGCAAACTACCTTCGATAGCTGATTCTCGTTCAAATGGTTTTAAAAACTCCTGATCGATTTCTGCAAATGAATTACTGTCACAAAGATCGGAGAAACTATTTTTACAACTGGTTGGGAAATATGAGGAAGCTTGAAAGGAATGGAGGATACATTGAGATTTAATTTTTCTTTAAATTTCATCAAAAATGTTACTCATTTTTAGAAAAATATAATTTTTATGAGAAACTGAAAATCATTCAGTATATCTGATGGGGTCGTAGTTGGTTTTAAGGCGAGCCCGAGTTCGAAAATATAAATAAAAATGTTTCCCTTTATTGTGTACTTTATAAATTTACTTTGTATAATAGTATGAAAAATACAGATTCTACTTAATTTATACTTACCAGAGTCGAATGTGTGACCGGTAGTATTACGGAAGGCTTGTAATTGCACATGGCTGACATGGAAGTAGGCGATAGTGTCATTTTTATTTTCTTCAGTGAGATTCAAAGTCTGCTCTTTTGCACACTTATAGGAATTCGCCAAAGGTGTTGAGAATTCGGTAATTTGATGAACCAATGAGAAGTTTTTGGGTGCTATAAAAATAATAATTTGATGTGATTATGAAATATTATATGATTATATAATATAGATCCCTTTATTCTCAAATATCCCAAAGAACTATTCACATAATTGATGAATATTTAAATTTCACGGTATATTGAAATTATTTTAAAAGATTTGCAACTATAATAAAACATTAGCATATTATATGCATTTATTTATCTGTCCATCATGATTCATTTGTTTTCTGAATCATGCTGATTCAAATGTTTTATACTCCATATCAAGTGACTTCATGATTATATTGAAAACAAACTATTAATCTTATGAAAACAAAATTATGTAACATGCAAATTTCTGTAAGCAAGTTGGAATATAGATTAAATTTTTTGGAAATGATTTTTAAAAAAGAAAATAGCTATACAGTACACTAATTATAATTTCAGGAACTCAAAGTCTCTTTTTAAAAACTATTTTTTTATTACAACTACGAAGTGAACAGTACGAGTATCTAATTGAATCTGTTACAAAAATATGTGATTCTCATGATGTTGAAAAAATGCTAGAACAATCTTGGAATTGAAATCTTAGATCTTGAGCCGGCAACGTCAGCGTTTCCCATGGGAACGGCCGATATAATTGACTACATGAAAACTATAAAAACATAATAAATATCCTTGAAACTATCTATGCAATCACAGATTTGGAAAGTAAAAAAGTATAATAGCTACAGTATTGTAAGTATAGCAAGATATTATTTTCATATCACAATTCAATAAGTAATTGAATGATGTTATGAAACCATACAGATAAATAAGATAATTGATTTTCCATGTATTATAACAATCTTATCTATCAAATCCTCTTGTGTAATTTATTTGATAACTTAGTAAATGTTAATCAGGAAATGAAATTTGATCAAGCAAATTTTGAAAATGCATCCAAATAGTTAATTCAAGTTAGTTTCAATCGGAATCATGAATATTTAGAAGAAGATTCTCATACATCATTCACCATAACTAATTTTACACTCACATGAGATGATTTAGAAGAGATATTTTTGACAAATCATTCCAGAGAAAATGAACATGATTCAAGAATACAAACAATACTGCAGTATACCAAGATCGGTTCTCATTAATTGAAGAAATTGTTTCTTCAAATTATATATTTATAAAAGGTTTATCATGTAACCTGTATTCGATATTTTGCTTGAAATCAAACAAAAAAAAAAAAAAAAAATTATGTGAAATATTTTCAGAAACAGCATTTTCAGTTGAACAGGAAGTTGATACATTTTAAAAAGCTTTTATTTTTCTTTCAAAGAATAACTGTTTATACAGATAATCTCAATCATATCACTCACCTAATCCAGGCAATGTCAAGTTGATAAATTCCACTTTAATCTCTGCCAACTCATACTTGCTGGTGTTCAATTTCTTGAAGTTCATTTGAATAGTATTCTTGTCCCAGCTTAACACCAAAGTGTCATTATCAGTGAAACAATTTCCGCTAGATGTAGCGTTTGGTGGCAGATTCAATTTCAAGGAGTGATTCGTTTCCAAGAACTCAAACTGTCCTGCCAAATCCACTCCAAGACAACTTTGGTTGGTATTGTCATAGTAAACTGACCAGTTGCCAGCTGATGGTTCTGGAATCGGCTTTGGGGCAGGTGTTGGTGTAGTGATAGGAGCAACGGTAGTGGTACTAGGGGTAATGGTGGTAGTTTTAGGGGTAGCTGTTGTGGTATTAGGAGTAATAGTGGTGGTATTAGGGGTAATGGTAGTGGTTTTAGGGGTAATGGTAGTGGTTTTAGGGGTAACCGTAGTGGTATTAGGGTTTAACGTTGTGGTATTAGGGGCTAACGTTGTGGTTTTTGGAGTAACGGTAGTTGTTTTTGGGGTAACGGTGGTAGTAGCTTTGGTAGTGATTGGGCTAGTAGTACTTGTGCTTGGAGGTGAAGGATGAGGTTGGGGAGGTAAAATACCATCACGATCTGTGAAAATAAAGATACTACAATGGTAGATTTCAAAGGGTGATTCTTTGATCAATTAGAAAAAAAAACTGCAAATTAGTTATGTCCAAAAAGTGTCGACTTTCGAGATACAGTGTGATGAAGATTCGGCAAAAAAAAGTTTTTCAATAATCTAAGATAATATTGTAAATATCTTCATGAAACAGACATTTTACGCATTGAGGTACTTTTTTGATGTATGAACTTGTTTATTTTCTCTACCAATGACTTCCTTATGGGTTTTATAACGAATATTTTTGAACATCGACACCGCTGCTCTTTCTGAAAATAAAAATCTGATCTTTGCCCAGGATATGGCTTTTGCTAAAAAATTAAAATTTTCCAACTTCAGGACCAATTCCTTGAAAATCTAATGCGGAAATGCGCATTAGGTAATCAGTATCAGTAAGACATACTATCAGATTTTTTTTTTCAGAATGAATCATAAAACATTCTATATATAGGGGAATCCCAGCCGCTTTCGTAATCTGAACTAAGCTGAAATACCTTATAATAAACAAACTCAAGTATAGTGTGAATCCCATGAAGAGATGGTTGAGATTTTTAAAAAATTAAACAAAAATGTATATGATGATTCAATGTTCGGTGACGTTCATTCCCTTGTAACTAGTCAGTTGTTTACGACACCTTAGCTCTATGCAGTGTGGATAGATATTAGGAAACAAAAATAAAAATGTATTTTTTTCTTGTGATATCAAGGTTACAGCCACCAAAAGTGTGCTGTAAAAATTGATTCAATACATTACCCCAACCCGATATGTTATATCTACTATTTACTAGCCTAATCTATGCAAATAGTAGTCCAGATGTTATTATGAAACATTGGGATTGGCAGAGGATCAGTATGGAATCAATGAGGTTGTAAGCAAATAGAATTATTGATATTCGTTAATGAAAAGTAACGTGATTTCTACGGTGATATGAATGTGGTTACCGGAACCGGACATGATGATTATTTTTCACATTCGACATTTTTTATGATAACTAGATGAACCGCCCCTTACTCAACAACAAAACACATTAGCAGGTTGCATGACGGTCAAGTCAAAAGTATGTGAACCTTGAACTCAACAAAAAATAATAGAAACATTTATTGTAACCTTTCAAATGATTATAAATTAGTGAACAAAGATCTAGAACAAGTGCCATATTTTACAATTGTTTTAATAATTACTCACTGTTTTCAGCACAACAGGCAGTCACAATGACGAAAAGCACCAAATAAAATGATAATCTTCCCATTTCTACACACTTTGCAGTTCGTGCTAATACTTGTAGAAGATAAACAACAGATTCCAACTACGACGAAACGATGATCTGTCAGAAACGATTCTGGTAAATTCCCGTTGATTTGGCATTGGCGGAGTTGTCACATCTACATTGCAGTTCAGCCAACATACAATGAATTGAGATTAGTGTAACCAGAACCAAAGTGTAATTAAAGAAAAGTCTTTTTTCTTGTCATCGATAGCACAATAAGGTATCTGGTAATCTAACTTGACGCAAGCGTTGTTACTTGCCGATGAAAGAAATATCTTCTACTTGTAAAGTTCTCCTCATTTCTGATTTGTTATTTCAGTCATTCTCAATGTTCTGCAGGAATAGCTTTATCGTATGACATAATTTCATTTTATCAGTTTTGAATTCATAACACATAAATTTTGTTCCAATTTTGGTGCCTGCATTATTCAACCATGAATGACAATAAGCTCCCAGTAAAATTGATATTTCAGTCAATTCGTATTTCCAATTCAGATGACATTTGACGTCTCAACTCATCAGTTGAATATTCACCCGGTGGTACCGAAGTATTAAATAATCAAATGTGTAATAAGGTTGGCAACAGCGCATATATATGACTCCGTAGACCGTGATCAGTGGCGGAGAATGATTATTTTTGATTTCAATATCAATAACCACATAAGAATTCTGTCATTTTGTGAAATATCACTGTTAGAATACTTATCACTAATTTCATTCTGCATTCTACACTTTATGGATGACAAATAACATTGTTTTTCTGCGAATATTTGACCTACTCTGTTGATACATTGTTATAAATCAACCTTTGGAGTGGAATATAGGAACTTTTATTACAGTGAAGCAGAATTCCACTAGGGAAAATGACATCGCTTTTAGAACTGTAAAAATGTTGACACATTTAAAATTTTAAATATATCACTTTGAAGATCATCTCGTATACTGCTAGTGGTGAGAAGTTTTGAGATTCTAGTTCAGAATTTATTAACCTTTATTAGATTTCTTCAAAAGTATCCGAATGCAATGAAATTATAAACCTTTTATTTTTGAAAGTTTTCAGAATTGTTTTCGAAATAGGACACTGGTTTTCACGAAAAGGTATAACCTTATAACTTTGAAAGGATATCAAAATGTACAATAGTGACGAACTTTTTTGTTAGAACCACTATTTATTATTTAAAAAAATTACATTAAAGCATACTTAAATAATTATTTCGAAATAGTGCATATTGATGCACAAATTATTCAGACATACTGTGCCCAATATTAGACCATGAATATTATAATATAAGTATATATGATGTTGAATTAAACAAAAAAAAACTTTTGAAAAAACGTACTCTTATAACACTTTTTCGTATAAATTATACTGATAAATATCTTTTATACAGAGTAATAATATCGACGTAACAATGTATGAGCAGAACTTACCAAAATTATTACTTTCTTATCATTTTACGCATCAATAATGTTCACAGATGTTACATGCTGAATTAGAGTTTCAACTGTTTCAACCCTCTTAAGATATATGGGTTCCACTATTCAAATTAAATTTTCTTAAACTCGTTCTTGTTCATAGGTTCTATTTTCGATAACATTATTAATTAAAAAAGACGTAGTGATAAAATTTCATCAGGATTTGACGACGCTTTTTCTTATTTCTTCACCGATGAATTTCAAGAGGATCTGGGAATTCCTTTTCGATAACTGACAACATCATTTCGATTTTTCAGTTCGCCATGTCTGTGGAGCGGAAACATTGTGCGTAGGTAGGTGATCGACGAAATTTTGCCACTACTTCAGTCCAGTTATCGACCTTTTTGAGTCAATTTGATATGCAGAACGCGCCACACGAAACAAAAGATCACATATAGCAATAACCAGTAGAAATTCGTCACTTTTACCTTAAACCTGATTATTATCTATAATGTAGTTGAGTAATTCTCTAAACTATATGAAGTACAATCAACACTTATTCCTGGTATTTAACAATATTATTAACTTGCCTGCTTAATCAACCATCTTGATTAAACATATACATGTAGCAATGCATCAGACCGCATACGAATAGGCAAATATTTTGATGCCTGGACCAGATCTAAAAAACCAATTACCAAATCCAAATCAACATTTATTGTTAATAGTTCCACCAGATACAGTTAGTTATACAAATAGGTATAACAAACTTGTATTTACATTCAAGCAAATTGTGAATCACCTCATATCTCGCCCTTTCGTAACAATAAGACATGAACGTTTCAAAGGTTTGATTTTAGTTAATTTTTTTCTTCATTTATTTATTGTAAGGAGTCCAAACAATCCGCTTTTCGTGGGAGCTCACAAGGCCTACCGACATATTCTCCATGTTTCTTTCATACACAAACAACATAGATCGAATAGCGAGTGAAATAAAATAGCAACAAAATCCCTACGTCATTTCAATTTTGTTTATGCAATATTACTATAGGTTTACTTCTAGATCTCGTGTTTCCCAACCATGTTGTTCTGTTTCTCACTGTAAATTTTACGTTATCATCCTCAAAATTACAAAACGGATTTATATGAAGGGAACTCTCACTGCCAGACAAACCAAAGTTGGACGTGATAACGCAAATACAAACAACGGTAGATAAAAATAATCTACGATCTTGACTGTCGCCAATGACAACATTCTTCCAGGCTAACAAATGAATCAGCATACACAGGACGTTCAGGGACTAGAGTCGGAAACAAGCATTCACAACTAATGACTTTTTTTCTGAGTACTGGACGTCTAATACTTTTGCTGTCTACATTTGTTCGTATCACCCTTCCACTAGACATACCTAACAGTGATGGCAGATTTAAAATACCTAATATCGTGAACTAATTCCTGGAACTAAACTAACTATAGACCGTCTCAATTTTGAAATTTACTGAAATTTTAATTCAAAATCGGGCCCTGTCAGAGTGTATTCACGTCGATGGCAGTTGTCGGGCCCCCTGTGTGGCCTATGCGCTGGTACGTTTCGATATTTAGTCCACCATCAGTTCGAAATGAACCGATCCTCTTCTGTCGACACGGTCATGAATGATGTTTTTCGCCCAAGCTTTGCATTCAACATTAATTAGAATACCACCTGAAAAAATATTGGATATTATAAACTTGAAAAATGAGAGAGCGTATAGCGAATACGATATTTTACGCCTATAAACCAAAATACGATGAATAAGTTTATAATAATCGAACATAGCCATTTTAGTTTAGTTTTTCTTTTCAATATGGAAGTCATTTATTTTTTTTGACGTGTTCGAACTCGTTTTTTTTTGGCAGAAGTTATCTTAATTTCTCACATTTTTTGTTTTTTTTTTAATTTTATGTTTTGTGATTTAAATTTTTTTTTATGTGGAAGTCATTTGAATTTTTTAAGGTTTTGTGATTTTTGTCAGCTTTTTTCACGTGGAAGTGTAATTTTTTAACATGTTCAGACTTGTTTTTGGCTTTTCCTGGCAGAAATCATTTGAATTTTTTACATTTTGTCATTTCAGTTTTTTTTTTTAATATGGAAGTCATTTGAATCTTTTCATTTTTTATTTTCGTTTTCTTTTATGTGGAAGTTATTTGAATCTTCACATTTTTTTTTCATTGTAAGTCACTTCAGTTTTCACAGTTTGTGATTTTATCATTTTTGATGTGACACTCATTCAATTTAATAAAAATAAAAAATATACTTCAATGATGAACTAAGAAGGCAAGAATAATTATAAATATAGAAATAAATTAATTAAGAAGAATATTATCTCTGTAAAATATTTATTTATCATAGTATTTGTGACATTTGTAGAGAGCAACTACTCATTTTTATTTCTTAGCTTTGACGATATCATTAATGATGCTCTGTTTGTTCAACATATTATTTATTACGTGTAGACAAGCCAACTAGTAGTTCAAATATCTCAGGTTTGGGGTATTCGAACTAATTCAAATTGATAATGATTTTGATAATGTATTAAATGACATATATAACTGTCAATTTTGAACCATTTATGAATCCGGTTCTCCTGTAGATGTTACTACCTTAATTGCAGTAAGTATCGTCTGCATTGAAAGAGAGAGATTGATATTGTAAGGGGTTAGTACGTCACAGTACAATCCACTTCTTCTTGATGATATGGTATGGAAATCAGCTCAGTTTTCGTTACTATCATACTTACGTTTGGGCTGCTCGAAATGAACAGCAACTAAAGGACTCAAGTAACCATCTTGATTCTTGAACGGGAAGTACTGGGACAGGAATCCACGTTGCGGGATGTACCGAAGAGGTCCAATATTCTCCTTATCAGCCGGATTTTCACCTTCGCAGGTTACCCAGACCATTTGGTTCTGCGAAAGTTATTTTTGGTTTCACATGGAACGCTGATATCGATTCAGAAATTGTTTACCTCGTTTCTGTCAACGGCTTCGTGGATATCTTTTCGCAAGTATTCATTCATCATTTCCGGTCCAGGTAGGTTTGTTTTGTTGTAGTATTCCGGCTCCCAATTGTAGATCTGGAATACGTCTTTTGGAATGAAAGTGTACATGTGTCGCCCAAGTCTCGTTTGAACATTATTTGAGCCTGAGATTATTATTTTGTGCTATCAATATTGAGCCTGGCAACACTTAGAGAATGAAAAGCAAAATGAATTCACATTCAGGACTTAGATATGTACGATAATACTTATGGACTTCTCATTTATCGTTTGTATGCTTTTTTTTCCTGCTGAGTCTGGAGGCAAAATTGACCAATTTCGAATAAATATACGGAGACTGGGCATTACCAGCACGTGGAATTACCAAAAACTGTGACAATGGCAGAGTAAACACGAAGTTTGTTGGACTGTTAAGGGCTTAGGCTCGTTTAATTCGAAACGCAATATGTGAGAAAGAAAATATGTGAGTGTGATGGTAATTTTTGCTTTCAATTACTAAATATCCTGAATTGGATTCTCTTACTTTATTGAGTTTGAGGAAGATACAGGGCCCTCCTTTTTCGTCTTCGAATCCGAAACCAGACTCTGGTAAACAAGGATTCCATTTCGAAGGAGGCATTTCGACGTCACAAACTTTCCCTTCTTCGGGTTTCATGAAACTCGAACAAGTCACAACATTATTGGAGAAGGGGTTATTCTCCTTTTGATAAGCTGAGACAAAAATCATTGATGAGGTAAAATGGTAGATCTTAATCGTTCAGGTACTCACATTTTAGGAAACTTTTGAGTTCGTCTTGCCAATAACGGACATTGCCTTTATCGCTACTCTTATACCAAATGAGGGTACTCTCAACGTTACTTGGTGGAGGCATGGGCCTAAATCCTAAACCTAAAATAGAATGTAATTTTGTATCACTGTACCTGAATTTTTCTTCTTATCTGATATATACAGAGTGGTATATGCAATAACAATAAAAACAGAACCTATCAACGTAGGTTGAAATTATCATTGTCAATGAATCAAATTTGCTAATGTAAATATTAGCCCCGGAAAAAAACTGATGAGCGGCAACAGTGTACTTTGACAGGCTATGTAAATTCCCTTTTTTTCGGGTGTATTCCACTAAGCGTTCACAACGTCGAAAGACTCTATCAGGCGTTCCATGTGGCGAAGCAAAAACGTCATTGATGACATCAATACTTATGAGAAATTATCAATTACTTAATTATTGAGAAATTGTGCGTAATTTTCGAAACTTAAAGCAGCAAAAATGGTGATAACTACGATATTGTTTTATTGCGCCAAACTAAATCGAACTGAATTTTCTTGTATTAACTCATGTGAATACATAATTGAATGTACATCTTGAAAGTTCAAAGAGATGAATAATCACATTGAAACAGTTATATTTTCGAAAATTTCAGTGTATCAAGTGAAAAAAATACCTGAAATGACTTTTAAATTCTTAATCTTAATAACGAATAATTACATTATCGTAATCAATAAAACGTGGCCTATGTTTTCGTTTTTCATGATTATATTTTTGTTAAATTGTATTCCATTCTTCATCTGAGCTGGACGAACTAGCATTCTGCAGATCATCATTTCTACGCACTAATAAATTTCCAACTATCGCCGTGAAAGTAAGTTAAATAATATGCGAATATAAATTAGTTGAATACTTAAAAATTGAAGAATATGTGTCTCTTTGTTATCAAGCTAACCAATAATTAAAAAATCTTCATGATACGACTCACAAATTGTAACATAACCTCTTTATTCAAATTGACGCTCAAAACGCTGCAAAATCCATTCCACTTGAGTGGAACGGCAAAAACGGTGGTCGTGAGCATGAACGTTGTGAGCGCTTATTGAAACGAACCCCTTGAATGATGAATCCATGAATAGTTAATGTGCACAGCGATATTATTTTGATACATTATGAAGAATTGTTCTTACCTGGGTTACTTCCAATTAATGAGCGGTCCAATTCCCATTTGGGTTTTTTCATGTCCAAAGTTTGATAGAAGACGGCCAGTAATGCGACGAAAAATGCAACCAAAACGGCATAGAATATTAGATAGAATACAATTATTTTCGCTGAAACAAAAGTTAATATAAATGCTAAAAATCCTCGAAAGTTGGACGCCTAGCATTTTCTTTTGATGTGACTTCTGGATACACTATTTTTAATCGGAAAATGTTGAATTTTTTTATATAATGGGTAATAATTGAAGATAATCTATAGCATATATGTTTTTATACTCAGTATATGAATAGCGCTATATAGCTGTAGTTTATTACTGCATATTTTTAGATGATTCTCTTATAGTATAGACTATGTATACTTAATTAAGATGTCATTTTGTATTCGGTTCTTGTCAATCAGCACAGCCTATAATTGAATACGCGTTCACGCTCCAATTAAATTTTTCAACAAATTATGCTTCTGGTCTTCCAGAATGGATTAATGGTATTTATAAACATTGAGAGATAAATGAAGAAAATGACTTCTTGGTAAGAACGAAAATAAATAGATGACCTACCGGAAAATACTCCAGGTAATATTTTTCAACTTTTCATAAATATGGTATATAAATCACTGTTATGATAATCGAAGAAATTCGCATGAATGGTGTGGCAGTTTTAGGGTGGTAACAATCATACCAATAGTTCAACAAGTAATCGGTAATTGGCACATTATTTCATGGAATTTCCATTTCCAAAATTTGATCAAACAGAAATATATGTCTGGTATACTTCTGAATTGAAAGGTGAATTTGAATTTAATGAATAATCAGCACAAAAACTACGAATTCACATTTGTGGTGTCTAACTATAAATTTAAGTAAACCATTGATAAATATCAGAAAAATTGTCTTTTTAAGATTCTACAAGAACGAAACATGAACCTTTTCTTATATATTTTTATGCCTCGTTAACCGAAAAGAAGCAAGAACAAAAAAGGAAAATATGAGGCTTCAACACGAATCATATCGAAAAGTATCAATTGTTCATAAGGACAATTAAATTAGTGGGTCAATTACATCAATTACAAACAAAAATTTGCATCAAAATATAGATCGCTCGATGAGTGCTGAGTGACAACAATGTATCCCAAAGCTAAACAAACTTCGACAATTTCCCACCGTGTATTTCCGGTTTTACTCAATTTGGAAGTATCAATTTATATCCACTCATTGGCAACTGAAACATGATGACTTTATCCTATGGCAAAGGCCGCATTTCAATCGATTGAGGGTGGATATATTGGGGAGGGATCAATGAAATAGTTGAACTACGTAAGTGCGTCTCAATTGCCGATCCATTCGATTTGAATCAACTGAAATGCGATAGTCCAAATACATCTAGGTCAACTTTTGTATTTCCCTATTTACGTATAACCTAAAAGGGCCTTCGAAGACGAGGGGGTGCAAGTTGGATCAATAAATGTAACAAACAGTAGCCGAGGAAAGAAAATCTCGCCTCAGTATTCGCTAAAGATCAGTAGCTTCGTTTAAATTGTATTGCAATGGATTTACAAATGTACATATATTTGAGTTATTATAATGTTGATAATCAACAAGTTTAGGTTTATATTATATAACTAAAAGATTAGTAAAATATAATCTTGTGATTGACATACAGAAAACGTCAATTTATAAGTATTTTCAGCAGACTTGAAGAATATTGGAATATCCTCAAGCAAGATTCAACAATTGAAAATGGTCATGACACGTCACGATGGTTAACGCGATTGCGCAGTGGAATGACAGGTTCTAAGGAGTTCTTGAACCCAAAATTGAATCATTACGTCCTACCCATCTATGAGATTTGTTAAAAAATGTTGATCTGAAAATAGAAATTTTACGAATATTTGACAAATGGAAAATTTCTGTATTTTGAAAATTCTTGCTACGAATTTTATTTCAACTATGGTTCCTCTAACCTTTCAACAATCTGTCTCAACAGCAGAATGATGAATTTTAAAAATCAATCGACAAGTTTGAATTGCTTCTGCGGATGTATAATTTATCTGAATTATATTATCTATGTCTGAATCTATTGTTAGTGAACGAATCGTAATAGAATTCATGGACAAAATGATAAATTACACTCACTGTTGAAAATTATTCAAATGAAACAATTCAATAGAACGGTAATGAAAAATTAGAACTGAAACGATATAGCCTCCGAAAAGACTTTCATACATATTTATCTATAAAAAAATCTTGGAGTGAATTTTGAGTCCAGATTTGTACATTATCGATATTCAATTTTGAAAAATTTATAGCTGAGCTATATCCAATCGTTATAACTTTGAATAAAGCTCATACAATTGTAATCATAATGGTTACAAATTTACGATAAATGGATATTTTACAAAATCTGATGTACTGGGTGTGTACCTTTGATTATATAAAAGCTAATAATTTTATATAAATTCATCGTGAAAAAATATGAATATGCGTTGTTTCCTGGTCTATTGCAAAAAGAGAAAATGAAGAACCGCCAGAACATGAAATTTTCAATCGACCACTTCGGGCGTCGTCCTCCATTGTTCCGTCGCCGCCATTTCAAGGAATTCGCAAATGGTCTCAACATTTCAAATTTCACACTTTCTTAGTTTTATATCTGAAAATATATTTTCTTCTATTCCTAATCGAGCGATCTTAAAAGTTCCCATAATTAACTGAACGAAAAACTTACGTAACACTGCAGGTACCAAAGAGTGACCCACAAATGTCAAGAGGTCATGATGATGTATGTAGCATTATTTTTACAAGAATAATCGAATTCTGCGATATTTTCTACTGGAAAACTAGAAAACGTATTCACCAATTTGGCGAAGGAGCGCCAATCAAGAGAAGAAGTCTAATTATTATTTTTTTGATCCAGAGGGTGCGAATCCAGCTGAATTGGTGGCTATCTCGATAGATAGCCTGAATTCGGAAGATCCCAGACCCTCAAAACCCCAACGGGGGGCAAGACGTCGCACCAAGACTACAATAATGCCACTTACCCCAACTGGATCCCGTCCTGCCCATAAACTGGCTGGTCTCGGAGTTCCACAGGAACAATCTGAATCCCTCCCATTTTCCCAACTCTGGAGGTTTGCTGTAGTATTCGTTAACTTTGTTCTTATTGTCCGCCATATCGTGTACCTGTTCGTCGGTCCCCTTCAGTCTACTACCCTTTACGTAAGAGGAGACCCGTCCTGAGGGATGCAGAGATGAGTTGGGCGCCGTCGCGAGCCGATTCGATCGCGGAGTGCCATGGGCGCGATGCGCGGTTGTTTTGCGGCATCGGAAAAGCGGTAGGCGGCGACATCTCGCTTGGAGAACGGAAAAACGGAAAGCGTCGCATCAAGTGTCCTTCTATGGATTCATATTTTACTGGTTTTAGAGACAGGAACTTGCTATTTCGATGATTTTCATTATCGTAATGTTTGATATTCATTTGGAATATTTTAACGTATAATATACAGTGTCCTAGAAGTCGACGTCAGGCGGCCAATAGGTCGGGTTATGACAGTTATCAGAAAAATAGAAAACTTGAAAAATACGGGCATTTGAAAGTAATCGAAAAATTGGCACCTTAATTGAGTTTTTTCACTCCTTTCGCTACAAATCTTAACTTTTCAATATTTTTTAGTATCCGTGGCCAAATTTGTAAGTATCCGAATACCGGATACTTTTTTCGAACTTCGGATACTTTTAAATTATTCGATGAATAAGAACCAGACCAAACAGCCCCATTTTATCTTGTCGCATGTTGTCAGGCATCCTCGAAACGGTGAAATACATTTTTAGCACTTTGTTATTAGACGGCCTCATATATTAAAAATGTGCAGTAGACACCGCTTGGAGATTTTTTGGTTCGTTTACGGGGTTACACCTAAACCCGAAGTTCAGCATCTTCGAAAACGGGCAGAGATAAGGCGGTAAAAGATAGCAATCCAACTCGTTGAATCAGAATCTATGTCGTATGTGTGTGGCCATTTCATAATTCCCATATCAATTATCCATTCCTTAATAAGAACACTGATGAAATTCATTTCATTTGTAAAAAAAATATCTTCTTTCTTTTATTTCCTGCTCCTTTTTTATCACTTTTTGTTTTTGATACAATCCCCTTGTATGATTTTATTATTGCATTAAAACACTATTGTAACTAACTTTGAAAGTATCCGAATACTTGTATGTATTTGGGTGAAAGTATCCGTATTTTTTTAAGTATCCGGATACATTGGAAGTATCCGTATCCGGTATTCGGATACTTTTTTCCTGTATCCGACCCAACTCTGCTAGTTTGGCAAGTAACATCAAAACTTGGTTCAATAAGGATTCCAAAATGGTATGACACTTGCTAGAATATTTCTCAAGTTGTAGACGATTTCTTCTTTCGCAAAGAAACCCAAGAATACTTTCTGAAAAATGATTCTAGAGTTAAAGTAGTCCCAGATAGCACTCGACGTCCCCGGGACGTCCATTTAATGTCCATTTTAGGTCCGAACGTCCAGGGCCCTAGTTTGGACGTTTTGGGGACGTACATGCGTGGACGTTCCCAGGACGTCCAGACCGGACGTTTTAAAAACGTACTCATTCTGTCGACATTGCTATGCGTAGTGAAAATTCGTTTTTTTTTTCAGATGATAATTCAATATTTCAATAACAATGAAATATTGTCGATATCAGCTGTTGGTATCGTTTTTCTCATTTTATTATCACTTCTCATTCATGAAAAGTTTCCAACATCGAAGTAGCGATTTGGCTTTCTGATTCACCATGTATATGTTTTTTTGTCTCGTTCTGTATATGTTCTTCGCTGCAGCCTTATCAGCGAAACGGATCTACTGCTATATGATTGTAACTGTTTGAATTTTCCCGCCATCTAACTACTCAGCTGAATCTGAAACGTCTATCCTCAACTCAGGTAAATCTAGACTAAACTCATGGCCCCATAGCAGTATCACTACAATAAACCATTTACCTTTCATTTGAAAGTGAGTTCGATGTGTCCAGGTGTTTCACCTTACATTCCTCAAAATCTGAAAAATATTTCTCATTCAAAAGATGAGCCAATGAGACGCTGAAATTCGCGTGAGGATAGATAGTTCTGATTGGTTCAGGTGGATCGCATATACGTCGGTGGTGTCGTGCGTGGTCAATTGTTTTAGGTGCGATTACTGCGATTCGTTATGATTGATTTGTGTTATCTGTGAATCGTGAATGTTTGGATGGTTGAATTGTTGCATTGAAGAGATATTTCATTTCAGTGTTTTCCAGTGAATACAAAAAGAAAAAGGTTAGTGAATTCATAATGTCCAGCAGGTCTTATTTGAACAAACATTATATGCGTGCTAAACGGCTGTCTCAATCTGTTCCCTATACATTCCCGCCACAAACAGCCACAAGCTCCTATCATCAAGACGTTGAGGAAAATGCAGCTCTATTTACTTCTGAGGGTATTTGCTCTGGTTCATCCTCCAGTGATTCCGAATTTGAAAATATGCCAGAAACTAGTGTTTCTTGTTATTATCCACAAAAAAATATCATCCCCTTATGCACAAACGAGAATCTAACAAATAATTTTCTTCTTGATTCTACTAATTCCCCGATAGAAAACAAATCCAGTGTTCAATCCAAGCTGGCTGCATGGGCTCTTCAACATAATATAGCACACACTGCCATCAATGACTTATTGAATATAATGAAGGAAACTATTCCTGAGTTACCTACTGATGCTAGAACTCTGTTAGGAACATGCCGAAATATTGAATTGAAATCTGTTGATCCAGGCAAATATTATCATTTTGGATTGAAAACTTGCATTGAGAATCTTCTAAATCAGTCTTCCTACTTGGAACATACAAATGCAATAGAAATAATTCTCAATATTGATGGACTGCCTCTATCAAAGAGTTCCAGCAGTCAAGTGTACCCAATATTATGTAGGTTATCTAAAAATAAAATTCAAAATGATATTATAATATTTCCTTTGCTTCATACTGTATGTTAAACTTTTCATTTAATTTTATTGTACTTTGTTTATTTCAATAATAAGGTATGGCTTAATGGCATGTAATTAGTAGTAGTAGTTGTTAGAGACCGTGTTGTTATTTTGTAGTGATAACTTCCAGTTTGACATGACCCTCTTGAATGTTTGTTTTGTTTTCTTGACATGACTTATATGGATATTTTATAGAGATTTCATTTATAATATGTCAGCAATGACTGAAAAGACTTGGACAGTGGTGCAATTTGAAGACAATTCAGTTGAAGCAGTTCCAACTACCTGGATTCAAGGAGATATCTGTCATTGGCCATCAATGGCTCATCCAAAATTGGTAATGGCAATCCGTAAGAGTGAGTGTTTGAATACTTGCTGGCCAACACACAAAATAAAGGTTTTCCGGAATGCCACATTTGGTAAATATACAACATGGAAATTTGTAAATTCCCAAATAATATTAAATAATTCACCACAGATAAATGTCAATACAATACATATTAGTATCAAATGAAAACATTTGTGAAGTTCAATATCATTGAATTGATGAAACATTCCAGTAATATATAACAGATGAAAAAATTTGCAACTGATTATATCTGAATTGTTGCAGTTTTTTTTTACAATTTTTCATGTTAAGTAATACAAATTTCAACTTGAAGGCAAAGAGACATGCTAATCTTTCATAAATTATGAGAAATGAACATTTCAGATGACTACATGAAAGCCAGATCAAAAGCAAGAACTGCTGAAGAGACAAGTGACTTGGCATCAGAATTTGAAAATGAAAATAAGAGAAGGAGAATACAAAAAGTTCTTTCTTCAAGTGATGAATCTATAGAAGAGTCTTCTGCCTTCTCCTCCAAAGAAAAAAATATGTATGGCATCTTGACATTATACATATATGTATATATGTTTACTAATAGTCTTTATTGCAGATAATGAAATGATTGGGTCAAATCCTAGAAATGAAAATGGTGAGCTGACTTTTCATTATATGGACCTTTCATCAACAATATTTCCATGATCAATTGAATATAATTTTTGTTTTTTTGTAGCTAAAGATCAGCAAGAAATGGAATCATCTGAGGTTGTCAATCAGTTGGATTCTTTCATCATTCCTGAAATTTCATGTCGTCCAACCCAGCATCCAACCAAGTCAAATGAAACTCAGCATCCAACCAAGTCAAATGGAACTCAGGAGGAAATGGCAAATTATTGCTGTAAAGGATGTGAAAATAATGGTGAATATCTTGTATGAAATACTGCAAAATAGTATACTGATATTGGCCAGTCATTAACTGACTGCCCAAAAGCTCAAAATATTGTCAATAGTAATATTACAAGTGCAATGGAAATAACCGAGGGGTGGCTCACTTGCGCAAATTTTGTACACCATATTACCAAATCGTGTAATACCAGAAATATTCGGAGTATATTACCATAATACTAGGTAATGCCTGAAAAATACCAATAATACCTAAAATACTCCCAAATATTAGTGATATTGTGAAATATTACCAGATATTACCAACTATTACTAGATATTAATTAATAATATCGGTAATACCGGTAATATTTGGAGTACTGGTAATATATTACTCACACAATGTACACCATATTACCATAGTGAGCCACCCCTCGGAAATAACTGGAAATGTTTGTCTAATATGCACAAATGCAAGCTGAAATTTGTGAAAAAGTACATTAACTTGCATGACTGTGGTTATGTCAAAAATAATGTGCAGTTTACTTCACACACATTTTTTCTGATAAGGAAGTTTCATGAATCAAAACTATGATCTGTATCTCTCGAAAAATCACCCTATTTTCATTTGATCACCATCAGTGTAAAATTGTCGAATTTGACATTTCAGTAAAGTTTTCAAGGGTGATATTATGTCAACCACATCATTATCCATTTCAGTTTCGCATTGTTTCCAGAAAACAAATTGAAAACTGTCATCGAACAAAACCATTTATTGACGAGTTTGGCAACTGATATTCTATTAGAACTCCGACAAACAAGACAACTAGACAATAAGAATGGAACATACTGTGGTGAATCATTATTCATCAAATATAATTTGAGTTTTCCCCTGAATTCTGAAGAAGAGTTCCTTGAATTTGATGAGATTTTGAAAATTGATGTCAATTTCAATGAAGCTGTAAGTAAATTTTTTTTTCAAAATATTGTATTTCTAATAATTGATACGAGTGTGCAAAATTTTACCTTTGTTATAGTGCCAAAAAAACGAGGCTCATGATATTTTTAGGGTGTGCATTAAATGTCCTTACTGAACATATCCACTTTTCAGGTGAAAGAATTAGCAAAAATAGGAGGTATGAACAATTATAATATGGTGAAGCGCATTTTGACTTCATTATTAACGAATGAAGAAGCAATAAAATATAGTTGGCTAGGGCGAAAAGGGAAAAAGCCCTTCTATAATTTGAAAATAACCAATCTCATAATAAGTGAGTATCTTTTTACTTCCTACATATTATATGACATACATACCAAAACTAATTTCAAATTAATACATAGCCATAGAAAGTTCACTTCATATATTTCATAATAAAAGGGTATCTATATGTTTATAATATTCATGTAGTATACTTGATTTTTCCTGAGAGCTATCCTCCTACTAAATCCAATTTCAGAATTATTTTAGATTGTATACAAACTAATTATTTTTAGGTTCAGTCGAGAAGGCTAACATGGCAGGAACAAGAAAGGACACCGAAAAGTCCATACAAGCTTGGCTGAAAAGAGCAAGGGAGAGAAAAGACACAGCAAAAAAGTTTTAGATCTGCTGATATTTTCATTTCCAAATAAATATATTCTGAAATTTTCAATATTTTCATTGATTGTATCGATGCAATCTGAGCCAAGCCTACTCATGCGTTAAAACATGAGAAGGTATTCCCAATTTTGAACCTGACCGAGCAGATATGGAATATCCCGTGAATGTCCATTTTAGTACCTGAAGTGGTCCATGAAATATTTATAATGGACGTCCTAAAGACATCCTGATTATTAACAATGGACGTTCCGAAGACGTCCATTATATGTCCTCGTCCGTAAAATGGACGTTTTAAGAATGTCCTGAATGTACAGGGAAGACGTTTTAAAAACGTCCATAAGACGTATTTGTGCTATCTGGGGTTATATGAAGTTTGAGCGACACAGATTTCAAAATTAACGTTTCATTTAATTTTATTGAATTAAATATCACATTATTTAGTAAAAGTTTATTTAATTACAACAGATGTTCAAATTGCTTTTAGACTTCATAAATCTACTCTCTCCATCTTACTCAATGAAGTTAAGGCCTTAGGAAAGCTTCTGGAACATCCTGTATATTCATAATATAATCTAATCAGAAACTCTTTGATTCGAGAAATGGTGGACAAAATCCAAAAATATTCGTTTTATAGGCCAAAAACAGGAAAACGAAAACTACTTCCTTCGACTAATCGAATATCATATAAAATAGGGAATGAGGAGTCATGTGAAAAAACTATATTTTCGCTATAATGTTTATTTTTGTATGGTCATGGAAATAATAATGAAGATATGCATCAGATCATCCAGGCAGTAATAATACTTTGTTCTGTTAACATATTACAAAAAATAGCTTTGCAGCTACTCGACTTAACATAAACTACTTAACGGCATGAGTTGACAGAGAAAATAGGTAAATATACCTAGTAATTCCACTATTTCCATAATTGTTTCGCGAAGCTAATTGAATTCTTCAACAAAATTCTATTTGTACTGAATATAGCAATGAAAATAGTGAAACTCTGCTTCTGTACACTAATATGTATAAAAAATAACATTACGAGATTCACATTTGTAGATCGATTTTGTAAAAAATACATGTCTCTACACAGATCCAAAATTCTATAAAATTTGATTATCAAAAAGCAGTTGAAAAGGCCACATTGAATATTCTCATGACCTTTTGAGGCATTCGGCCATGGAATGTTTGATCAGACTGATATGTTGAAAATATGATGAATTTAATCAATGAGTAGTTCAAAATGAACCGAGCCTGTGCGTTCATTTCTGCTGTATTTGATATTCTTCGCCCATGCCCGACATTCAACGTTGATAACAATACCAGCTGAAAGACAAAATTGAAATTAGTAGGAGTCCTAACGAAACCATGATAAAATCAATGATGGCTGATTAAATGGGATCATTTACTCACAAATTGGTCTTTCGAATTTGACAGCTACCAGAGGACTGAGATACCCTTCGGCGTTCATGTAGGGGAAGAAATAGCCTGGGAAGCCGTGAATGTTTTTGGGGTAGTACGTCATTGGTCCCAAATACTCCACGTCAGCAGGATTTTCACCTTGGCATGATAACCAAACATTTTGCCTCTGGAAATGAGTTATATAATACTTTTTATTTTCGAAAACCCACTACTAAAACATTGAAATTCTAATTGGCTGGGACCATTAAGGTATCAATTTTTTCAGCAGCACCTCGAAACGTTGATATATACAAGGTGATTCACCTAACTCATTCATTGGGGGTTATGGGGAACTGAACTTGAAATTTTTGTGGCATCTACAGCTTTCGGTTAAACCGGTAGTGTATTCAACTTTCTTGCATTCAGAAACTTTCTATCGCATTTTCTTTTTCGAATTTTTTTACAGGTGTATTTCTAAAATGTATCATCTACAATTTTCATAAGGAAAAGTTCAATCTTCGTATACACATCAATGAAAGAGTATCCCAACGGTGTTCCAAAATATTCAACAGGGTGTTCGATAATTCAGTTTACTTTTCGGAATTTTCAAAATGCCAATAACTTCCATATTTTAAATAAAAAGATCAGGAAATTTTTACACTTTTTGACGCAACATGTCATTTCATCAATTTTTGTGTAATGTTTATAGCACAATGTGATGGTGTACCATATTCATTTTTGAGATAAGTTTGCAATCAATTAATGTTCATATTGTTCGACAAATAGTTAAAAAGTTAAAACCATTCAAAACACCCTTGTGAAAATACACAAGACGAATGAACATATTTTTATATTTGCAGTAATATCTCTGTAAATATCCATTTTTGCAAAATGGTAAGCTCATACAATTCGATAAGAAATTAAATGCTCATTCAAAATATCGCTAATAAAAATGCCGAACGACAACAGAGGACATTCTGACAACCTGTCAAAACTACTCTCTTTCTTACAGAAATATACTATAAGTAGTCCCAATACATACTGAAATTTCCTAATTATTCAAATTTTCAAATCGTAATTTGAAAAATAGCGATGTTCTGTAGTTCCCGTGTTAAATCTTATTTTATTTTCACCATACAGAACAAAAAAGCTGCTTTCCAGAACACATTATATTCATGGGTAATATTTAACATTATATATGAGTTAAAAAAAAAATATGGATTTTAGGTCGAAGAGCGGAAAATATTAAATTAATTAAATAATCAATATTAAATAATAAAAATCGAATGTTCGAAAAACAGGATTCGTGTGTGACAGAATACAATGAATCCAAGGCGTCAAATAATTATTACTAAATGAATAAACAAACACTAACCTCTCTAGTACTATTAAAACTTGCGATGTGATCCTTGAGACCTTGTGGCATATCCTCTGGTAAATCGCGGGGATCGTCATAATATTCCGGGGTCCATCCGTAAATCTTGTTGAGTTTGAGGAAGATACAAGGGGAATTCTTGTGGTAATTGAAAAACTGCTCTCTGTTGCACTCGCCCCAATCTCTGACTTCCACTTCGCAAACCTGGCCCATCTCAGGGTAGTCCGAGTGGGAACAAGGCTTTATTTGCCCGTTACCTTTCGCTATTTTGCTGGGTACATAATATTCTGGAAGAGTAAGCCAATGAGATGCGAATAATCAACAACGTGTTATCCAGAATCTTACTGTCCAAAAACGTCAAAATATTGTCCACCCAATACCTGTGGTTTGTTTGGTTGGAGCCCTTGAACCAAATCAGGGTGCTCTCTTCGTTATCGGTGGGCATGGGTCGGAATCCCAAACCGGGATTTGTTCCCACCAGGGACCTATCTAGCTGCCATTTGGGAATGCGAGGGTCGAGGGTTTGGAAAAACACCCACATACAGATAGCTACCAACGCTGCTAGCATACCATAAAAGATCATGTAGAAGATGACAATTTTTGCTGAAATACGAAATGTTCTTGAGATTCTTCCCTGAGGAGATGATTTCAGGCACGAAAACTATATCTACAGTGTGGAACAGCCAAATGGAATTAATTCGATAACAAATAAATGAGAGCGTGTTGGGAAAAAACCAAAAAAACGCTGGAACACGTCGATTTGTATTTTCAGGTGAGCATTTTTTTCAAAAATAAATAATTATATAGGGTGTGTCATGTGACAGAGGCCGATACCAGCTTTCTTATTTTGAATACAACCCCCAGTATATTATTAGTTTTTTGGATTCTTCAGAAAATTCTAGACATAATTTATATACAATGTCCCAAACCTAACTTCAACTGTATTACAAAAATTAACATTATAAAAGAAAATTATTTTATTTCACTATTACATTATTTGTGAAATAAAATAAGATCCGATTCCAGCGTTGAAAACAACATTACGACTGTTTTGAGTGAAATTGGCGCCGAGGTAGTTCAAAATGTTATTACTTGGGGTGACCGAATGGCATACTGTAAGGCCAGTAGAGGGAGCCACATGAACGAAATCGTTTTTCATTCTTGACGAGGATACGTTTAGCTTTACAACAAAAAAATTAATAGAATAGATGGCCCACTCTTTAGATTATCTATCTATCGGAAAGTATTGCCCCTCTTGTGCCACCAGTCAACAACAGTACGTATAATCATCAAAATTTCAACCTTAATTAAAGAGACAGTAAGTTCATATGTTGGTGAAATTTCATCGGTTTTTGACATTAACAATATTCTATGAGTCATAGACAAATGAAATTTCAAAAATTCCTGAAATTCCGGTGAATACCTATAACCTTGAATTGATAAATTTCGAATAAAACCACGAGAAACTATCAACATAAAACAATGCATTAAATGATTTCGTTGACATACCCCAACTTTCTGGTGTTCTTCCTAACACAGTTCCATCTTTCTTATTGTAGAAATAGTCTCTTTTCCTATACTCTTCACGCGCCAACACGGGTTTTGCCATTTTCACAATTTTGTTTTGAATACTACCGAAAACCACAATAAATAAACTTTTCACATATAGTCTAACCTCAATTCAACGTTTACATTTCCCAAGCTCATCCAGGTAGGCGAGGCCCTGACATGAGTAATAGTGGTGGTCACTACGATACGGTGTTTTTAACTTTACCGTGTTGCCGTACCTTGTGTATTATTCTACCGTCTCATTAATACTTGGTCAACTATAATTCCAGTTTCGTTAGACCAAATGAAAGTGGTTTGTAGAAAATTGATGGTAATCCAATATTTAGCGATATAAAACTTTGATAAACATGAATTGTCAAATACTGTATACAGGATGTCTCACACGGTCGACAGTACCTTAAAACTTTCACGGAGAAAAAAATATCTTGATATATAATTCAGTTATTTATACAATTGGTTTTTCCTTATTGATCCAAAATATTTTCATCACTGCTGTCTATTTTTTTCAAATAAAACACCTATCAATTCATTTCGAATGATACATTCACTTATTTACTTCGAGCTATACATTCTACATGAAAAATTGTATCAACAGTATCATATATTATGTTCCTATGTCTATAAATATTTGTGCATATATAATATGGAACAAATCATGATATATTTCTTCAAATTGTCTGCATATTTTTTCTATAACACTATATAATCGATCATGAAGTATGAATGATTTGAACAAACGAAATTTCTTGAATATTTATGTATACCTGTTTCGAATTCTTGTACAGGGTGAAGCAATAAGTGAACAAATATCGTATTCCTTCTGAAATTTAAAGTTGCATGCTACCGGCAACGTCGTAACATAATATTTCTTAGGTTGAAGAATACCCGCTTATGTCTTAATCCTTGAATATCAGGCAGGTCCCTCTTCAATGTCCAATGTATGGAGTAGTTATTGAGACGAGAAACGACTATTTCAAGCATAAATTAGCGACCCGAGATACACGTACTGCACGTACTGTAGCATATGAATGCTTAATCTCGGAATAATTGACCTGATGTATGTTTTTCTGACTCGAGAACTTTTATCAACGGTTTCTTCATTGCTTAATGAAATGACGTGTACAGTCTCCTTCCGCTCTTCACAATTCATTACTCACTGCAGGTCATCAGAATTGATTCAACTCTATTCTTCAAATAATAAGTGAATACTGTTTTATTTTCATATAATTGAATGATCATGAGCTGATTTAGTAATTAAAGTTTTCATTATATTTGCAGGTAATACAATCATTTGATGGGTTTCATTGATTCATGTTTCAGCGAGAGACGCCATTCTAATTACAGTAATGTCAAATATCAAACGTGTGTTCCTCTAAGAAGAAGAATACTTTCGTCGCTAATGACAAGAAATGGATAATGGGAGCTGTAGGCGCCATCCTAATTACAATACAAGAACATCGAATATACAGGTGTTTACAAATTCTAGTCACAACGCCCATTTAGTGGTTCCCAGAAAAAATCATCATTCAGTTGATCTAGTGAAGTCTTCAGAGGTTTACGATTTTGGCGACATGAATATTGGAAATTCAATACGAAATAATGAAAGGCTAGTCAATAAAAAAAAAATGGTAGAGTGTGAAACTGAATAGAGCTCATTATTTCCAAGAAAACTCAGAAAAGTGAAAATTGCCTTCGAATTCTGCAACAATAACTTAATAAATTCATTATTTTAGGTTCAATTACCTCGAATGTAATCTAAATTGTAATGGCTAATAATATTAATATGTTTTGTTCATAATCGCTGAAATATTTTACCCCTATTTTATCCATGCACTCCTTTCTTTTCAAGTTCTTTATCTACCCATCGGTCGTGCTGCAACGTTAACAATATCAAATGTCATCATTATGATTTGATGCATGTTTTACGAATGAATCCATGACGCATTTGATAACGAAAAAGATGTTTGACAGGTAACAAAAATAAAATTTTATTAATTCCTATACATTTATATCAATACTAACAATTCAGAATAGTTTTCATTTCTCCAAACAGTATCTTGTGTCTGCAGATGAATTTTGAAAAACGGCCACTATGTTAATACATATTTTTTGTCATAAAGTCGTGACGTCAGTAACCATGTGCGCCAAAATATCGGTGCCTTTGGGAGTTGATCCTAGTCGATCCTAACGATTTTTAGGCTTTAGCATCTCTCAAAAATTCGTCAATCTATCATATATATACATAATTTTAGAATCTCTCTCAAAATCATAAATTTGCTTAAATCCTGCGTCAAGATCAAATATGTTGTACTATATTTTCATTCAGTTGTTCAGTTATGATTATTCAGTTACCAGTGAAAAATATACGTGGGGCTATGAATTGTCGATATTTTTCCGGTCTGTTGACGATGCGAAGAAATATGATGAATAACGCTTCATAAAGCTGTAAAATATTATGTCACTAGCGGCTGACAGCAAGTCGAACGGAAGTACTGGTGACGTATCAACGGCGTGCGTTCTCCGCGTAAAAAAAAACTGAGTATGCTTTTTAACGTTCTGAATGTCGTAGTATATTTTCAAAAAATTGGTGACCTCGCCCATTGTCCAGTCACTCATCGAGTCTTTACCGAAAATGGATCGTAACTTACACCAACTTGCTCTGGTTCTACCACAAATCTGACTAGTCTTGGGGTTGTACAGGAACTTCATCACTCGCTGCGATGTGGTCAGCTTCATGTGCTCCTGCATCAAAAGATAATGAGCCTGTATAGAAATGAAGTCTTCCTGCAAACTCTGCCTGCCAATGGGCATTTTCACTGGCTGCTGTTTCGACATTTTAGCAAAACTGAAAATGAAAGTTCGCGGTCTTCGCCACCCTTGCACTCGGTTAACTACAAGAACTGACAAACTATGCAAGAGGCCCTAAAGAGTAAAGTGGCTGCATGTCGGACAGTGGGAGGGCCCGGAAATTAGCGATTTCGTCTATGAATAAAACACATCCGCGAACGAGGTCCTCAAAAGTTCATTGCAATGACAATAGTGTTGGGAATACCACGTAACGATCACTACAAGAATGTCCCTATTGAAAGAGATCAGTTGAAGCAGAATTCAATAGTATGATCAGTTATTCGAAAATACTCCAAGACTTCTATTTTGGGGATATATTCTCGAGGTAGGGTGGAAATATTCCAAAATGATACGTAGGATTCAAAACTGCAATCGATTTCGAGAAAAACAATGTATAATGTTCCAAATAATAAAAACTTTATCGAATGAATGGAAATGTTGAAGAATCCTTGAAAATCGTGAACCAAAAATATCACCTCAACATAAAAAACGATTGATTTTGATCCGAATTCAAATTATGTTATGATAATGAGAATACTTTCGAATTTTAATTGAGAATTTCTATTCAATTTCTTTCAGGAATAAACAGTCAGATTAGATATTGAAGGTTCAGAAGAACCTCTCTCATTTATCGTAGTGTCAAATAACTGTATGACATATTTTTCAACGACCTCCTCGCGGACAAAAACTTATTTTCTTCAGTGATCATCCTATACTTTTTGGCAACTGCTGAGGGCATCTATCTGCAACAATCTAGTATCATGTGGTATAAACGTAATGAAACCTTGGTAAGAAAAATGGGAACAAAAGTCTTTCAGACACAATGAATTGAGCAATTTAAACCTTCGTTCTGTAGTGTGTATTCGTCTCACATTCATGAAAGTAATCACTGAATTTTTTTTTGAGTTCATCATTTTTTAAATTCATTGAGGTTGAATAACTGAAAAAAGTTTTGTCGAAATAAACTCAGAACATATTTTGATTTACATAAATTTACTCGCTAATAATTATGCACAGTTATGATATACACGCTTTTTTATTATATAATATAATTTTACTCAATAATTTATATACAAGTACACAGTTTATTTATATATTTTTTGACTTATGTATATAGCTTTACTGAACAAAAAATAGACAAAGTTGAAATATATCTTCAAAAAATAATAACCTATATTGAACAGGTTCACCTAATAGATCTGTTCTTGTAATCCACAACTTGAGACAAGTTATTTCTTTTTCAAAAACACGCCACATCGAAATTAACGATAATCAAAACCATCACCGTATAAAATATTCATTCTGAAAGTCATCTCGTTAGTGAATTTTGGAGGTATTTTCGATATAAAAATCCTTCAACAACTCAAAATTTTCGGCCCATTCAAATTCACCAATGACTACTGTAACATCTTTCAATGTCCATCAGTTTTTCGCTACCTGTCAGCCTCTTTGTCAGCCAATCAGATCCGATAATACGAAAGTTTTTTTATTCATTTAAGATGAATTTGCAAGAAATGATATCATTCAAATCCTAACCGTTTGTTTTGTTTACAATTACGATACGAACTGTGAATGATCAATCATGCCCCAAGACAACCGAGCTTCTATCAGATAAGTATGGTGAATTATTTTTCAAAAATGTTGACACCCCCACCACTCAAAAGTGCACTAGTTTCCAGACCTGTATGTACGACCGTGGTTTGCCCCTTCGTGATTTCAACAATTTCTTTGAGTTTTTCATCACTAAGAGCACATTTTTCTTCGAAATAGCTCAACTGATTATCAGTCTCATTAAATTCTTCATTGTCCTGTATGGTAGAAGAATTCTTCACGAAGCTGTATACTCTGGTATATGCAGGTGCGATGAATAAAATACGATACATTACTTGGCCTGTTCTTTTATTTTTGTTATTTTTGTTTTTTTTTTCTATCTAATTACACTAAATCTCAGTTCAACACGAAATGCAGTCATTATTCTTTCTTCTCCCCCCTATTATCTTCTTTCGCTGGTGCAGATGCTGGTCCACTAGCAAAAATTTGGGATGCGAAAGGTACAGAATAGGCAGCAAGTCCTGGGTAAGGGTACAAAGGATTGTATCCGTAGAGGCCGTCGATGTTGTAGGAATAACCAAAAGCGGAAATTGGTGCTGATCTGTAGGCAATTGTAGGAGCGATGAAGCCAGATCTGCAGAAGAATAACACAATCCAACATCAAACATAAATCTATGAATCTTTAGACGTCAGTTTACCTAAGTGCGAATGGTTGCAGTGTAGCCAAAGGGGCTGTAGCGGCTGGAGTATTCCTTGGTGCAGATTTGGCTTCTACTGAGTTTGACACCTCGCTTGGAATGGCGTTTACTTGAATTGCCCGGACCTTAGCAGATATACGAAACATCAGATTATATAGTATTGTCAGGCTCTCGACCACGGTTTTTGTCGTTCCACTTGGTTCTGGCGTCGCAATGATTAATTCGGGTGGAATGGATTTTGGAGCGTTTTGAGCGTTTATTCAAAAGAAAAGGTTATGTTTCAATTGGAAAGTGGTACCTATCATTAGGGTTTATTTATTGTTGGCTAACTTGATTTATTGAAAATAAAAAGACAAATACTCAAATTCAGGAGTATTCAACCAATTTATATTCGTATAATATATAATTAAAAAAATCATTATCAATCATTTTTTGTCACTAATGGGTTGAAGAGTTCGAAAATTTTACGCAAGTAACTATTATTATTTCTTTGAATTCCTCAGAAAATTCTAGACATAATTCATATACAATGTCCCATACCTATCTTCAACTGTTTCGGAAATATCAGTGTTTTCAGATGTGTTTCATTTCACAAATGAAGTACAAAAAACATTGATTTCGATGTAAGAGATGTTCAAAGGCAACATGCCAATCTGTTTTTGTATTTTTTTCATTTCATATCAGTAGAAAGGAACCGAAACAGTTGAAGATAGGTATGGGACATTGTGAATGTAAAAAACCAATAATATACAGGGGGTTGTATTTAAAATAAGAAAATTGGTATCGGCCACTGTCACATGACACGCCCTATATTATTATTTTTTTTCGAAAAAAATCAGCATCTAAAAATACAAATCGACGTGTTCAAGCGTTTTCCCAACACGCTCTGATTTATTCGTTATTTATTTATTCCATTTGGCTGTTTCACACTGTATTGATTCAATTATTTACATAAGTTGATGCAAGAAAATTTTGTTCGAATTGGTTAAGCAGCGATATTTCGCGCAATTTCTCAAACCGCTCACATCGACCCACCTCTTTAGATGGGTCGCCCAGAGCAAAAATGACGTCCTAAATGAAGTTTTTGCCGCGACCACAACGTTCGTGGTCACCATGTGGAACGACTCAATGAGTATTTTAGGCCAAGTGAGACGCACCCCTTTATGTTGATACTCTTTGCCAAAATCTCAACAAAAAAATCTGGTGGCATGTTAGTTGATAATCTACTCACTTTAGCTTCCTCCAAAGCCGCCAAATGCTTAGCCCTGGCCTCCATAACCTCGGGAGTATCTTGCACGGGACTAGGCTGCACCAACTCCATCACTTCCGGTGCGACAGGAGCTACAGGAAGGTTGGAAGCTGCCACTCTGAACCCGTGGATAGCATCAGACGTATATTCCACCGATTGGATCTTGCCCTCGGGATCCACGTAGCTATAGCTGCCGAAAGTGCTGCCATCGAGCGATCTAGACTCAGCTTTAGCTGACAGGTGGTCGGCGTATCCGTAAGTGTACTGGCCCAAGTCGTCTTGGGCGTGGAACTGGCTGGACGTGGGCACCGCTATGGCAGCTAGGGGAGCCAGCACGGTGGCGCTAGCTACGGCTAGGATGGCGGAAAAGGCGATGATTGATTTCATGTTGATTGATCAGAAAAGCGCTGCTGATTAGTCAGTACTCGCACTACTGTGTCGTTTCGTTGGGAGGCGGGCAGTTTTATATGGAGAGTTTTTGCCCGAAGGGCAGAAATTCGCAGAGACTTGTTGACTTTGAGGAGAGTTTTTTTACAGTTCGGGTTTCAGTGGTAAGGTCAGGTTTAAGTGAAGTCGCTAATGGGGGATTCATTGAATTTTTACTCGTTTAATGAAGGAGCTTCTTCGAGGAGTCGTGATATCAAAATCGAAATTATGGAACATCATATTCTAACCTTTCATTATCAATTAATACACCATCTAACTGACTTTCATTGAATATTCATGAAATTTGACAAGAGTGTATGATGTCAAAAGGAGAAAACTTCTTCGTTTAGGAGACGAAAACGGTTACAAAAATAGTATTATAATGGAGTGATAATTTTTCATAAGAAAATGAAAAGTGTTTAATGAGAATCAATACCATTTTTTACTCAACCTTGGAATTGCAAAAATTCTCACAATTCTCAAATTCCTCGATAATAATGTTCATATATTCTATCCCTTTTAAGTTCTCTTGTCGATCATTCTCATCGCATTTTAAATGAAACGAAAATCCACATTGAATCAGGGTCGAACTGTGCAGTATCATTTATTTTTTCTATATTAAAGAAGTGATTATGTTCTGAATATAAGTAGGTTGTAGCATCTGACTTTATAAATATTTCCTATTCTCAACTTTTAAAATTTTGCGTAGATTCGAGACGTCAAAGGCAGTACTTAGTACTATAAGTACTAAAAGTAAACTAGATTTTTCTCATTTTGCACTACTACTATTGAAAAAGGTTTAAAATTTCTTCCTTAGATTGATAGAGTGAAAAAGCTCATGTGCTAAATTGAATTTTTTCTCAAAATATATATGAGGTGATTCATCTAACTGATTCCTCATAGGGATTTATGGAGAACTAATATAGATATCATTGAAAATATTTCAGGAAAATAGGTCCCATCGAGCTGTAGCTGCTACCGAAATTTCAAGTTGATATCTCTGTCGATTCTGAAATTTTTCTACTAATTGTGGGCCTAAATACGATTATATGTTACCAGTTCAACCCTGTTAGACATCGACAAACAACCTTAACCTTGGGTGTGGTCACTTGAGACGTGTGTATAGGCAATTAACAAATTGAATATGTGAAAATATCTGAAAAAAAATGAACTAGTTAGCAATGAGGGACACATTCCGAGGAACCAGATACTTCGCGGGTGTAAGAAGAACTCAATACTTGTTCTTTAGACGACATCAACATTCGTCAAGGATGTAGAATAAATCAAATAATATAACATAAATGATAGAATATCAGATGTAAAAAATCAATATAAAGGACACTTACAAGGACTCCTGGAAAAATAACTCATCAAATTAACATCGATCATCATCAATGCATTGAGACATGTCTCAATGAAGAGATCACCAAAGCCTACTGTCTTGAAATGTATAGGAATAAAATCATGAAACATCTTCACATTAAAAATTGCCATATTCTATATTAGATAGCTATGAGATGTCATGGAAACATGTCATTATTGAGATTGAAAACGTTCATCTGATTTGAAAATAATACGATTTTTGTACATATGTATGAATTGTTTTTTTTTTTTTCGGAAACCTGACTATTTAGGTAAAGGAACATAATATATCATTTGGAAGGAACTACAATTGTCTTTCAGGATATTAAATGATTCATTTGGAAAAATGCACTTTTCACCATTTTTGTACCTATCGTCAAAGTCATCAAATTAGAACGGCCCTGTACAAAAGAGAACGAATTTCCTCAGACATAATTGATACACAGAACATTGGTAAATTACACCCAAAATTTCAACATTCTACGAATCCAAGTACTGCAGTAATGAACATTTAGTTGAAGCTATGTTTTGCACGAAGAATAAGGAAATCAATTAATTTCTCGAAAACCTTTCAAGATAGATATAGGGAAGTATGATACGAAAATGATTGGAAAGATGATTAGAGAAACGAAAAATGGAATGAATTACAGGGTGTTCCATTTGAAATAAAAAAGTTGTTGCTACTTCTCGATAGAAGAACGCTGATAATATTTTAGATAGATCTCAAAACTGATTACTCGAGAAACCAAATTTTCAGAATAATCCTACGTCCCTTTCTCCATATACCTTTAACCTAACATCGACTGTGAGTGACCCTGTATAATTAGTAATATGTATAATTTCAGATATTACTCGTTTTTGTGATATCTCATCAGGATTTAGGAAGCTGTCAAGCGAAACAAAATATCATCCACGTAAAAGATGTGTCAAAACTAGAAAGTATCTATTTATTTTTCAAAATATTAAAAATGATGTAACTGAATTTTTTCTTATACATAAAATATATGAACTGATTATTTTCTTCGTTTTTTCAGTTAGTGATCACTTGACCTTCTTATCCTTTTATTTGTTGTTTTCTGAAGTTCATTCTAATTCATTGTTCATATAACCTGCCTAATAATTACGTATACACAATTCGTCCCTATGGAAAGGAACACGTGAAATCACAATATTCATTCACATAATAAAAATGGCGATGAAATATTTACAACGAAAGGGCCGTCAGTGACGTCAGAAATACCAGCTACTCTTGTCCTTCGCCATAGTCCCTCGCACCGCGAAATTTGTCAACATATCGTAGCGGTGGAACTGCTACCTCTGTCAAGATCATCGAACTACTTGATGAGAGAAACCTGTAATTTATGATACAGATATCAACGTACAGAGATCACTACTTGAAATGAATCAGTACATGTATTCCCTTTTCCTTCAGGAAAATAAAAACACTCAAATGGAATTTCATTGCATACAAATTGATGAATCGATGAACAGAAACTTATTGATGCCTGAATCTGAATTGATTAATAAGAAGTCCATCAACAAAAAACATGAAGATGGAGCGCTGAATCAGAAATTCAGGAATCAACGCGAATAGGGTAATTTAATTTAACATATTTTCAGCACACCGTTGTCATAATCTTGGTATTCAAAAGTAACGACAAATTTGTTTGAATTCGAGTTTTCAGTGTATACATATAGTCTACATGTGATGAATTGAATCATTATAGGAATATAAGTCAAGGACATTCTTGTTACTTTTGGAAAACCTTTGAAAAATGGCGTAGTTATTTATTATCTTGAGTTAGTTTATCCCCGATTAGGAACAACAGTCAATGAAGTTTGGATAGAATTGTTTAATCTTCTTGATTGATATATCCATGTTATCTTTGTTATAATTCGATAAATATTGCATGTCGATTTACTATCAAAGAACGAGAGGAAATTACGATTATTAAATAACTTTATCAAGTATGAGTCAGAGCTGAAAACATCGGAAAGTTTACCTATATCTACCTGAAGCTTTCGTATAACGAATTTCATAGCTATATGTCACATTGAAAGATACTTTTCTGTGCATATTGTGTTGCGATTGTTCGATTTTATATATAGTTTTTATAGAATGAAATTTTGAACGACCTGTATAACACAAAACAAATTCTTTCGAATTCATTATATGGATGTTGATAAACTACATACATAAATAATGTCAGCTTTCTATGGATACAAATACAGCAGTAATTGCAGTCATGTGTTATTATAATCTGTATATAAAAAACTAACGAGAAAATGTAGTGAAACAAAATGATTAGATAATATCAGTAAATGCGACTCCTAAATATAAGTGGCAACACCGCAGCGCTGAAAATATTTCAGATCGATAACGCAGAGCCAAAATATCGGAATAAAAACCACATTTTCGAAACCACCTCATATTTAAAACAAATATATTACTTGTTTATGCAAAAATTTGCTACATTTCGTGATTAAACATAAAACACAAAAAACTTCAACAAATTGTTAATATTCACAGTACACCAACGACTGAAACGTATCGAGTATAATGAAAACTTTCAGGAAACCCAGTAGGTAGATAGTTAGTTTCATCGACGCAAACACGTCAATTTTATCAAATCCACGCAAAACAAATTCGATGCAGTGTTGAATCCGCTTCCGTAGAGTCGGTCCCGCTGTCAGCGACGTTGGCGTCCTTACCTCTTTCTTTCAGTCACTTCAGTATCCACCGGGTGTAGATAAAAAAAAGAACGAGAACGCCAGGTGCCAGAACGAACGAACGATCGTTCACGGCTACCGTTTTCAACGCTGATTTTTAGTTCCTGCCACATAGTTAGTCTTTCATTCATTCCGCTCTTATGGCCATCGCAGGCAAAGATAGTGATAATGGTGTGGTGGAATTTCAGTTTTATCGACGAGAAAACAGAACCAAGTGGCAGAATTTCCAAAAGGCAATCTATGACAAATCGACAAACCAATTGTTGGGGAGAACTCCAAAGAATTGGGGTGAGTTGAGAAATTCAGTTTGTCATTGGAAGTTTTTATATCTATTCAATAGATTGTTTAATTTTTTGCCTATGTTGATAGACAGTTGTTAAGGTATTGTTATTGTTATCCATAAATTTAGCAGTGGCGTTGCAAACTCCCCTACATTTTCATGATTAGATGTCCCACATTATGAAAAAATTGTTTTATTCACACTAAGATTAATTGGAGAATACAAAATCCGCATTGATAATTCAGCATACCTAAATACTATAATTCATTGATATTCTAGAAGAGTTCAACGAGTTATTCACGAGGGATGAAAAGCAAAATGGGTGTTAATAAAGTTTTGATTGTATTCCAATTCGAATTCTTTAGAATTTCTTGGCATAAAGAATGTTTGGTCCATTTCATTTCGAGCATTTTTGGATTGATGGAATTTATTAACCAAACAATTCATGGATATCTATCAAATCTAGTCAAAATTCAAACGTTTTTTCGCAGTAGTTTCTTAATTATTCCCCTACAATACATACAATTTTTTTTCGAAAGTTTATTTTGAATACTAATATTCGTGTTGCCAAGCTTTGAATATAACTTCAGATGATAACAAGAATTCATTTCCTCTTATGATATCATTTGAAACTGCTAAGCACGAAAATCTTGGTGTCTCCTTGGTCACCCTGGATAGTGTTCGATTTTGTTTTGTTCGAAAATTGAGATAAGAACGATATATGAGACGATCATTGATTGAAAAGAATACTACCTATTCTATAGGTGTAATATAATGCAGATGCAAATATATTGCGTCATATTCACTTCACTATACTACACCTCGATTGTTTGGTGAGGTTAGAATGTATGTGCTCCTAACCGTGACTCAAAATAATATTCAATAATCATAATTTTCATTAGCATAATATATATATTATTAGAATATATAGAATATTTTCCATTAATTGTTCACCTTTAAAAGACTCCAAATAATCTCAAACTATCGAGGTGGCTGTAGTTTTGAAAATTTCGATTGTTCGTTTGTTTCCTAAATAATTTCTTCTACTCCACTGAACAGTTCTAAGTTCGCTGTATTCCAATGGATGGAAAGTAGTTGTAGTTTTTGCATTTTGTGAATGAGTATTTTTAAGATTCTATTATTATTCTACTAATTATACTCAAACGAGCTATTTGCAATATCGTCCGCTTGAAAATTTCGTTTTACTTTAGCGAATTCTCAAATCCAATTTGATTAGTTTTATATGACGATGGAATCCATAAAAACTTAACGTTCTCTTATAGAATCCCGACCAGGATTGGCCTGGAATTTTCTAAAAATAGCGAGAACTAACAAACACATTCATACGATATTAATCAAATGTGGATGAGAAGACCACTTGCTGTGAAAAAAACTGATACAGAAACGAAATTATATTTTGATCGAAAAAAATAGATCAAGTGTTAATGTGGGGGTTATTATTTGATTTTGAATACAGTAACAGGTCGAAACAAATTTTATTGTTGTGCCAAAAATAAGATCGGATGAACATTGGTGTTAAGGAACCTCGTTTTCATACGAAGAGTTTTCGACAAATCGATATTTTTTATTGGACTCTCTGAAAAAAATTTTCAGTTAAAAGTATTTTTATGGCTACTATAACGTGATATATTATGTACAGTATGTACATGTGGAATAAAATAATATTTATTTCACCTAAAATAGTACATCTAATAGATATTGAACAAACCTTTTTTCTGAAAAATATGTGGATAATCATATTTCAATGTTGAAACATCGAAGAATTTTAATCGAAGTTGTGTTTGGATAAGGTATTGATGATATTTGGTAGGCTATTTATAGGACACTCTGTACAATTGTAATCCATCGAGAATTATCTGACTAAATTTACTTTGATGTCAAAATGGCTTCTGTTACATTGAATACAGAGATAATATTTTTCCATATTGGATAAATGTGTTCATCGTCCAAAAACCAAAACGAAATGATTGTTTGATATCAGTGCTTACATAGAAATATCATTGAGTAGATTATCTCCGGCCATTTAATTAAATTACTCTCATTTACAGAGATTTTATTCATTTTCCTTTTCCATGTAATTATCACATACACATACAACCGCTTTCGTTTATTCGATTAGCTTTGTAACATAATCTTGTTAAATACTTAACTTTGCAGACACGAGACTTATTATCATCTATTAAAGTCTCTTTGTGGAGACATCAATTCTAGAGATTCTGACAGACCAGTTTTAGGAATATATGTACAGTGTGAATCATTTGTTTCGTGAGTTTGACATTTTCCTCAAGAAAACGTATAGCATTTTAAAAATTATTACACATTAACAATCGCAGGGAAATTATAGAATGTTTGGTGCTCACTTAATTTTCAATTCCATTCCGATATTTTAAGTTTAGAATATTGTTATGAAATTGCCACCTCCTCCAGATTCAGAAAAAAAAATTAAAAAAAGTAGTAATTGTGAAAAAATAGGTACATATACAGGCTGAATCAGAATAACACCGACAAATTTAAAATACAGATTCCTCACCTCATTTCAAGGTGAAAAGTTTTTATAAAGGTATGCCCTATAATGTACTCCCTCTGATATACAGGGTGTCAACAGTTCGAAAAAAATTCACGACATATCCACAGTTTTTTGCAACTATTTCAGGAATCTCTTCTTTCAGTCATATAAAATGATATGAATTTCAGGTTGAGAATTGATGAATATAATTGATATCAAATACCATTTGTCCATTAACTTGTCTAAAGAAAGTATGAAGGACAGTATGGCCACATACCACCGTAACTGCGTCATTGGTTTATCAAAATTAAATATTGAAAATTGAAAACATCACGTTGATTAACCTTGATAAGTGTACCAAGTTTTAATTTTTTTGTGAAAAGTCAAATATTCAATAAAAAAAAAACACTCAAAGCCCATCCAAAACCTGCTTCATGTCGTTTGTTTTTTGGCCATAAATGGAAAATTATAACATATAATATATCAAAACTCTGTGAAGAATGTACTCATTACTGAGACTGGTGACCCTATATATTCCCAATCAGAACCGCCTCAGTACGTCTCTGCGTAACCGCGTGATAGATGCGTGCTATATTCTTTATGACTGGTCTTTCTTTTTGGTTATTCTATAGTTTTCTAAAACCACTAAAAGTTAGAAGTGTATCTAAAAGTTTCAAAAATGAGTAATTTTCGAGTGCATCACTAGAAAAAACGGAAGTACATTTACGTATTACGAAACCCAATGACTAACTTTCTGTGCCAAATGTGAAGTCGAAACTAAAAATAAAACTACGTTCTATGAAAATCTGTTTATATCTTCTCTGAATCGTGAATATTTCCAGTAACACGTGGGAGAGAAATCTTGAAACAGTCTACGTTATGTTGAATGAACCAAATGAACATTTTAAGATATATGTAACTTTTTTTGAAACGCATAAATAACTACTTCTATCTAAACGCGTCTAAATTCAAATCAAATCCTATAGTGTCAAAATCAAAAAAACAATTGAAACATTTTTTGTTCTGTTGAATTTTCTAATTCTACGAATTATTTCGGACTAGAGAGGTTAACTGAGAAAAAAAATATTTCACCATTTTTGCAGTTTAAGTCAATGGATTGAAACTAATTTATATTTTCCTGTATGATAATAAACTATAATATGTTTTATAACTTGAGATTCCTTCAATTTATTACTTTGATTATGATATATGGTGAAATTATTTGGGATTTCGATGTCACAATCTAATGCATGAAACACATGTCGGTAGCCATTATATATCTTACTTGAAAACCGGATATTCCTATCACTTAACTCTTTTCCGGCCCAACGGTTTACGTTAATCAAGTTTTCTCACCACACTTTACAGGATGGTGTATTTGTTTCTTGTACGATAATGAAATATTTTTATCTCGGCCATCATGATCTCTGATCATTTGAATGAGTTGTGTAATGAAACTATGTCGTGTTTTATATGAATAGAGTTTACCTGATTGATTATTTATTATCAATCAGAAAACAACTTGTGAATGTAGTGGGCATCGAATTCATGATTTTCTTCTGTTTTTTCACGTCATAAGTTAGAAATGTAAGGAAATAATAACTTTTAAACTCTCCAGAAACTTCCATTTATTGCAGTGATGTAGAAATGAAATTGGTTACGGTTTAGTTTGAATGCTTTCTTCTCTCGTTTGGGCTCGTGAATATTAATGGAATGAAAAATGTATTTATGTTTTGATTCACATAACCCTGAGTTATGTTCATTATTCTGTTTTATTCTCATTTCAGGTGAACTTTTAATTTTTTACGCCATATTCTACGCCGTCCTAGCGGCTCTTTTCGCGATATGCATGCAAGGACTTTTTGCGACCTTGGACGATCGAGAGCCGCGATGGAAGATGACTGATGGCCTAATAGGCAACAATCCCGGTCTTGGCTTTCGACCCATTTCCCCGAAAACAGAGGAAGGTTCACTCATATGGTACAACATGACCAATTCGACCACTGCCAACAAGTGGGTGGAACTCACCGACAAATTTTTGGCACGTAAGTGGAACAGGGCAGGTGTTATAAGTTGGCCCATTAGTGTCTGGAACGGAATAAATTGGAATCAACAATATGAGGAATGTGAAGTTTACTTTTTCAAATGAGACATCCTGTATGTCACAACTTTCCTCTTTGAGTTGTTACATTCTCTAGCTTGTGCGGAAGATGGATGGCTGAAATATCTACTCAACAGAATTGAAGTTTCGTAAGCATTAATTCAGGTTATTTTAACTACATTCTTTTTTGAATAGTATATCCTGTATATTTATCCACCACCTTTTGAGATTATTTCATACTTTCGAATTATGTCCAGATGATGTAATTGATTGCACTTTTAGTTTGTGTTTTGAACATGCAAACTCTAAAATAGTTTAAAATTCTTCTACTTTCGATAATTTTTTGTAAGAAAATCAAACCAGTAAATTTCTTTCATTACAATCTGTGATAAAATTAATAAAATCAAAAACTATAAACTATATTGATATATGCGAACTTTTTGAGAGCTTCCTTAATTCTATTCCTTCTATCTTCTTTAATATTCGCGAATGTTTTGTTCGCATGCATGCTTTTAAGACGTCAAATTGACTGGTTACTGAGTACTACCTAAATAAAGCCTAGGGAAAACAAAATATTCGAACGAATGATGTGAAACTCTATATTTCAAGTCAGAACACCTAGAAATATTTCTTGCCTTACTTGATAGGTGAAAACATCAGTTTATTTCACGTTTTTTTATAACGTAGGCTTATGATTTACATAAGATCATGATGTATTACCTTGAAATCATATTATATCAACAGAACAGGAATGTAAAGATACCTTAATAATTGGATTATCTGAATTATCAGAACATTCACATTGTGAAGCATACTTCTTAAAAGCGAATATAGAAATATAGATATTTACGGAAAAGTATAGACCTGTTGAATTTTTTAATTATTGACTATTGCATTATTCCGATTCCATTTCATTGTTGGCTCATCTTGAGTATTCCTTTTCCGTAGCATATAAAGCCAATCAAACCGGTGACAATTATGAGCCTTGCAGCTTCGATAAGCCCCCTAGTGAAGGAAAAGTCTGCATCACTAAAGTGGATTCCCTCGTAAACTGTAATCCGGAGAGGAGGTATGGCTACGATACGGCATCACCTTGTATATTCCTCAAATTGAATAAGGTAATTTTCGAAGCATCCTTATTTTGGTTGATTTTTATGTTACTTTTTTGTATAGATCTATGGATGGAATCCTGAATTTTATACTTCTCCGGTTGAAGGTATGCCAGATGACTTAGTTGCTCACCTAAACAATGTAAGTATTCATAAAATAATGAATAATAATGAATATAAACGTTTATTGATCATAAATATACCGAACGAATTATCGAAGGTTATGGTACCAACATGAACAATACTTTTTTAAAATTATTTATTTGACAGGTTCTTAGAATATGTGCTGTTGCCGCTCATCTTTTTTGTTATTTAATGATTCTCTGAAAAATTATCTTTGTACGTAATTCGAATCAGATTGAATATAAATAATTCAATTCATATTCAACAATAATGTTGGAATTTCAAATAAAAAACTCATTCATGTGTTTTCAATTTAAAAATCGTGACGTAGGTATTTTTACATTGACATACTTGTGAAGTGTCAACTCAATTATCCAAATAGTCCAAAATTTGAATCACCTGCTAATATCCTAAATAAAACGGAAGTTTCCTTGGAATAGAATTACTTCGCCGTAAATTTTACTTCTGTTGTATTATTTTTTATACCTGATCAAGTTCCTCATAAGAAATAGTCTTTAGGTTTCGATTCTGAAAATCTGTGAGGCTATTGGATAGCTCTTCTACCAAAATATCAGTTTTTGTGTTTTGAATATCTCATAAATGATAAGGAAAAAAATTGTTAGCTAGAGCATAAGATATATGGAAGTGTTCTTATTTCAGCTTATTTATTGTATAAACGCTGTAATGTATATATTGAATGTTTCTTATTTATGTTTGTTTCATTCTCATTTGTTGTGAACTTACCTTATAATACTGTTTTTAATTCACTTTATGTTACACAATATACGATCGAATTGATATTTCGTTAAATGTTCCAGACCACATCAGAAGCATCGAAAAAGCAGATCTGGGTATCGTGTAATGGAGTGGACGACGTGGACAAAGAAAATGTGAAAGGATTCAATTACTATCCTAGAGGATTCGCTGGATATTACTATCCTTACAAAAATGTTAGAAACTACCTCAGTCCTATCATAGCCGTAGAATTGGTTAATCTTACACGTGAGTATTTTTATCAAGCGTGACTTTCGCTGTATTATGACGAAGAGTTTAAAGAGGAATTAAAATGAGATGAGAATGCATCAACTAAATGACAGGTACACATTTTATTTTTCTTGGTAGGTACCTTAACACATTGAACTTCATCCCCCCCAAATTAATACATATTAACCACTAATTATAATTTTAGAAGACATTCTCAACATTTTCATTTCATCTTGTATTCAGTTTCCACACAATATTATGAAATTTATTCTGCCTGAATTGTTTGAGAAAATAATTGACTAAAATGTCGATCGATTATTTCCGATGATATGCCATTGGTGGTTAATCTATGAATATGATGAAAACACACACACACAAGGATTCATCAACGTAATAGCCTATTCATTCTTTATTTTTGTCGTAGATTTAATCGGAAAATAATTATACTTACTCACGAAAGTATTCTAAAAATACCTTTTTTGGAATATGTATATGTAGGATTTTATTTATCCTTTCAATTATATTTCAATAGTACTATTGAATTGTAACACAAGTTCATAAATTATGGTCTCAAAATCATCAAGTTACCAAATTTCAACAATTCATAGTCAAGATGAATAATGCATCTGAAGAAAATGAATACACTCCTTAATTTCAATAAAGAAATATATCGGCCTGTCACTTGTCAAACCATATTTTTCGAGCTTAATACTGACGACTTTTAAACACAATTCCCATTTCTATAAATATAAAATTAATTATGATCGAGACCATATTTGTTCGTGAATAAAATCGAGTTTCTTTTCTGGTAAGCCATTGTCATTTTCCAACGTCCGTTTTTAATGTGGACACGTGGCTATGACGTCAAAGACGTCTAAGGGTGCGGACGGGTAATATAATGACCCGATCCCGCCTTGTTTGGCTTTTGTAATGAAAGAAAACGAGAAAATAACAAGGAATGGGGAGGTTGGCATTTTCCTGTTTCGGTCGGTTTGAACTGGATTTGGATACGTCGATCGAGGACCTATTCAGTGGTCATGAAGGAACAGCTCTGAGAATAAAGATTAAACTTGGTCTTGTTCAGTGGAGTAGGGAGGGTTTACGGAATCTGGTGTCCATCGGAAATAGCTATGAAACTGTATTTGACTCGCAAATGTAGACAATAATTCATCGTGAACAATGAATATGATTGAATGAATTGATATAAAGTTGAATGACGTAGAGGTGTGGTCAAACTTGTGACATCGATTCAATTATCGCCACCCCGTAGTTTCCTACTAGTCGATAATTTTAATATGCTGAATACTTTCCTGTCCCTTCACAATTTTTCAAAGGTTAGGGCCAAACGAGGTCATTGTCCTACTTCGAATCTAAGAGACGTTAATTACATATATGTTTGAAGCGCCAGTCATCGAGGATTTGTTCGTACCATAGATTGACTGACAATATCTATGTTCGTACTACGTCAATTTAATTTCTGATCGCATACTTTGAATTTCAAACGTGCGCATGTATCATTCCAGAAAACAATTTTTCCGAAGTTGGTAGATGAGAAATCATAATATTCTTCTTTTTCTAGTTATATGAAAAACTGAATATAATTTTTAACTCCAATACCAGATTTATGTATATACGTATATGTAGGTATTTGGTGGATATACAGGATAATATCATAAGATTCGCGGTTCTCAGTCCAAAATACGTAGGTACAAAAATTTTTGATCAAAATCTAGACCGCTTTTATAATACCTAGAGTTTTATCAAGTGTCCTTGAATCAATATACTACAATGTTGGTATATACATATATAAAACTATAGTTTCATACTCAAGTGCTAGGTACAGTTTTCAATATGTAATATGAAAAACTGGAGAAAATTGATTTTGACTGAAAAAAACTGTGAATCCGGGTCTGGGTAGGTTGATTGATTTTTGTAATGTTTATTGTTATGATTATTTTATCGAGACCTGAATGTAGTCAAAGACTTATGACCTAACTCATAACATATGCTCCAAATGTATATTAAGACTAGAAAAAATGCAATAAAAGTGATAGATGTTTGGCATTAACTGCTGAATTTAAAATACTTTCACACGATGTCCGGAATTTTTCAACATAACAGTGCATTTTTTTTCTAGCCGATGTCATCGTAAGTATAGAATGCCGTGCATGGGCTAAAAATATTGTCTATGATGGTAGCAGCTTGAATAGGGCTGGATCCATCACTTTTGAGGTGCAAGTAGACAAAGCATTCGAACCTTCTGAAAAACTTACCCCAATCACCAATGTTGATGTTAGTAGGGGTACTACTGCTGCCCTCAATGTTTCGAGCAAAGCTACGACATCTCCCTCTTAAGAATCCACATTCTTCAGTGAGAGATAGTAGGTACTTATATTTATTTTTCGAAAAATTAAACAGTGGTGAGTATGATCATATTCTTTGATTGCGTTCGTATGAAAAAATCTATTTTTTGTTCATGTCAACTAGAATTATTCATATGCAGATAGAATTTGATATATCTCGTTTGGAAATAATCAAGAATCATTTGAATAACTCAGAAATTTTGTATTAACTATTTATTTTTGAACAATTTCATTTATATTCTGTAACATACATGCCATAATATTATTATATATGTTGAAACTGTTTCCATGACATTTATTGTGTGCTATATGTTCTGAAACAATCCACTCTCTAGACATAAGATGTTATTATTGTTGTATGTTGGGATAAAGTAAACTTTATCTCCAAAAGAAACGAGACGATATATTTAGAGCTATACATTGCATATCGAATCTATATATTTTATAATGAATGTACTTCTCTAGATATTTCACAAGAATCAATTTCTTGTTTTAGTTGACCATTCGGAAAAGCTGCTTACTATTTCTAATGTGGTCGCAGTCTATTATCACTTTCAGAATTATGAATTCTTACACTGTGTGCCTAAATATATATTTTTTAAGAATTGGTCCAATTTGAAATGATCAAAAATGACACCAATATCAAATTAGTTCAGCACATATTTTCCATAAGACTAATGTAACATTGTATCAGTAATTTATTGATAAGGATTATGATATTCCATTTCAATCCTAATTAGAACGTGTTTCCAAACTTTTTAGTATCAGCTATGGCATTAATCAGTAGTTGTATGTTTTTATACTAATACTATGATGAATATTATCCTAAACGCTGAGAATATTCATAATATATTTCCCACTCCTAAACAGTATCACGATATCTGTATCGAGTTATTATGAATTCTAATAATTACCAGTTTATTGAAAAATTTCGAATACCTGTTGAATTCAATTGGACGAAGTGACTTTATTCTGATTTACTTGGATAATGATTGAAAACATGATAAAAAGATTCATTGAAAATAAAATGAAGATTTTATTTCGTACAAATTTGGAAATCATTATCTGCCTGAACATATCTGTGATGCAGGAAATCACCTAGTAATTTCTATCTGTACGTCTATCATATATATTTAATGCCGAATTTCCTATTACGATTATTTCCCAACACAGCCACGACATAAGATCGTGCTTTATTTGTGTAGATACTTCATTATTCATCAAATTATTTACTAAATGTTGCTGAAAACTTGAGCACTCTCGTATGTTCAAAATTATAATAATGCCATTTTCGATATATATTTCTCCATAGTAAACCATTACTACCTGTATCTTTGGGGAAAGTTTCATAACTTTTTTTAGCCAAAAAATTGTTATGCTCACCTCAAATTTATGAAATATACGGTAGTGTCTCATCTTCAGCCACTCTGCATATTGCGAAAAAAACTTATTCTGAATCACTGCTTCAGGTATTCACAATACTATAGGTGTTCATTAAAATAGATCACGATTACATCACATTATTTATTGTGTTAACGATATCTCTTTTATTTATAATCACTTCAATTAATTTTCTTCACCAGATTATACCTTCCCTATATATCGAATCAATAGTTGAATGTGTTCAAAGAACAATAAGCCAGTATGCCTTATTTTTCCATTGTCATACCGTAATGAGAGACATGTAATTTTAAGTAGGTTGGTGTATTGAATTTCATGTATTTGTGATGTCACAGAATGGCATGATAAGTTGTCGCGAAAAAATGTGCACATCATTTATATTGCAGTGTGTTCATGTCTTCTGATTCTTTTTTGATTGAAAAAAATAAATAAAAATGTATTTTCAACATTATTTGTTTTTTTATGAATACCTCCAGATTTCCTCCTTATATAAGTATGGATACATTATTCATTCAAATTATAATTATACTATCAATACCTTTTTTAAGAGCACCGCAGTTATAAAGTTGGAGTAATAAGACTAAAGATAGAGAAAGAAATCTTTAATAAAATATACAAAAAACAAAAATATTAATAAATTATTTTCAAATAGCACAACAAATTAGTGATTGGTTAAACAATTCAAGCTTTAGCATTTTCACTGGAATTAGATGGCAAAGATTCTCGTGATGGAGATTCCTTGAAAAGACTAGAAGATAAATTCACAGCAACATACAATCCACACAGAAGCATGGGCCCCATTATAGCTCCTTCCACACCAAGACAAAATATTCCTCCAGCTATAGCTAGACCGGTCAAGTATGGGTGACCACCCCCTTTAATTTCCTTGTAAATTGTAGTGTCGACAATAGATGTTGGAAGGAATTGAAAAACAGCAAACGAAATTGCAGAAATACCCCTGTCTTGTGCTAGCCATAAGTCAAGAACTGCTGGGATACAAGCCCAGTAAGTACCAAGAAATGGTACAGCCCCTAATATGGTTGCGAAAGCCGTCGGTAAATAAACGATTTTTACACCAAAAAGGTTATGGATAAACCAAGTCCACATCCCATAGAAGGCAGCCATCTTGAATGAAGCTGAAAAAACGCTATTGATAGCACCTTCGAGAGCATGTCCAATCCGCCTACCAGTAGGCGAAAAATTCGTCAGAATCTCCACCGGTTTGTAGAGGTCGCCACTTGAATTCAACAGATAAAATAGGGTGGTCAAAAATACGACAATATTCAGTAAGAAATTTAGTACAGCAGATCCACCACCTAGTATCACAGATAGAAATGTGCTCATAGAACCTAAAATTAAAGTTATATTTCCTTTCAATATCCCCCAAATTGATTCAAGTAGGGACATAAGAGTTCCGACATTCTGTTTCCCAAAATCCATGAGGCCATCCAAGTTGAACAGTTCTGGAGATTTCTGTAGATCTTTAACGAATATCTCCCAAGAATTTCTAACAGCTTCGTCAGTAACCTTTGGACCATTGGAATCGTTGGAAGACATCCAGTTTTGATAGACTCTATCCCACAGTTCCAGGACTTGTTTTTCAAGTTTTTCGGATTTTCCAATGTCTACACTAGACATCATGGCTTTGACACTCCTAGAAATACCTTCTCTGCCATACAGATATGCATTGTCCAAGATAGAATCCATGGTATCATCCCATGCAGGAGGAAGAAGTTGTCGTAACTCTGGATTGTGGACTATAGTTTGGTTGATGAGGTTACCTGTCATTTGGACCAACATTATACCTTCTGCATAGATTTGAAGCACCACAAATACAGATGCACAAGTCAGAAATATGATAAGACCAAATATAACCACAATGCTTGCTACAGTGTCCATGCTTTCTCTTATACCAACTTTGATGACTTGGTTTATTTTATGTGCAGTGTGGTATATTCCTCTTATGGGTACTGGTACTAGAGCATCATGTCTTTCTTGACACCAAATTACTATAACTTGAAAGATAGCAATGAGATGTTCATGTAAATAACCCCACAATCCAATATAGAGTCCAATGTGTTTTACAATATAGAATAATATTGGCAGGGGTAATAAAGGAAGCAACATGATGTTTTTCCATAAGAACATCAGAATACAAGCCCAGAATATTGAGTACAGGTAAAATGTGCTGCCATATGTTTCAGTATCAACAGAACTGGAAAATTTCAAATTGAGTTGCCGTCCCAACTTCAATATGGAATTCTTACGAGGTTTGGAAGAAAACTGTGGTTGTGACAAAGATCTTTTTAGCCTTGGCATTTTTTTATTGTCTTGATCATTCTCTGGTGCTATAGAATTTTGTCTCTTCTGGATATCACAATTTTTCATTTCAAATAATTCGGGAGCCCGTGGATCTTTTTCATTTGGATGAGAGAATGTTTCAATCTCATCTTTAAAAGTCAATACATTACCCTTTTTAACTTTACTATTTTCATTGCTCACGATTTTATTTTCAGAACTCAATTCTTCTTCCTGTTTATTATGAAAAGCTAATAATAAACACTTAGTAATTGTAATGGGTTGAGCTGAATTATTCATTGTAGTGTGAATATTGTATACTTCCAGGAAAAAACCTCCAAAAATTATGATCTGGGAAACTATGAATACTGGCACTTGGAAACTCCCAAACTGCTGTGCAAAACATGATGAGCATAAAAGCCACACTATAATAGAAGCATAGTGAAATTTCACATTATTATCAGGCTTCCACATTACAACAATAAGTGTAATATATCCCATTACTATAAGAGAGACAACTTTAATTGAAGAATTATTTAGTATAAAGTTGAGAGTATTCCAGATGTACAGTAATATTTGCCAAGTAAATGCAACCATGGATTTTGGGGCATAATGATAAAATGCACATAATATTGGAATTGATATTCCAACACAAATGATGAGTTTCAAACGTTTCCAAATATTATCACCAATGAATTCTGATACATCATTTATGATATTCATTGGTAAGAGTACTACTCCCAGTATAATGGGGGTATTAGTAACTGATAGATTTTCGAACCAAATCTGGAATTTGTATCTGAGCAACCTCTTCAAAGGATGTAGAGCTGATCCTACTAGAACTGCCCATATCAGTGGTTTGAAAAATGGTTCTAGTATCATGTAAACAGCATATGCTGCAGCACAGCTTATGAATAAAAGGAACAGAGCTACTGAATTATACAATGCATGCTTTACTGGTTTGTCATGGCCCTGTGGCAGGCCACCGATGACACTGAAGATGCTTTCTAATGGTGAATAACGATCCATTTTTAGAAGTGAGTTCTTGAATTCCCTTTATTTCTTTCAAGGATCGAAATCATCCAAATATGGAGTTCTGGTGAACATCTTTCTAAAACAACAAACATCAAACATTGAATATACAACTAGTTCAACAAATATAAAAATCTTACTTTATCACGATTTGGAGTATTTGTTTTTAGTGTCAATTTTCATTTTGTTGTGACACCTCGCAGCTGATTTTGAATTTTGACATGTGAATTAGTATGAACCACTAAGAACAAATTTCATATTTTTCTACCCGCAACCCTTCTGTCGTTAAAAAAATGGAATTTGATTGAAGTAATGATTCTTTCTGTGAGTGATATTTAAAAAATAATTATCTGTCCTCCATAAGACATAGGGAAAAATCACGTACCGCGAGATGGCGCTGCGAATGGCAAGATGTCGGATTGAGGTATGAACAACAGTAACGTTTTGGAACTTTGGAATTCGTGTTTTCGTACCGAAATACACAAGTACCAACAAACATTTTCATTAAAGTTGGTCGCATGGTGAATGTAATTTTATCGATTTAGCGAAGCCCTAGGCATCTTTCAATCTGTCAGAGGAATCCGAGTTCTGACAATCTCCTAATATATAGCCAGTAGAATATATTTTATTTGAAAATAATTCAATCATCCTGTACACGCATTTCGTTATGGCAGAGATGACTAAGTTTCAATTATTCAACCCTATTAATCATACATAAAGGAATTGGCAGACTGATAAGACGACACATATTAATCATTCGATTTTAAACCTCCGTTGGGTTCGGACGTGTGTGACAAAAAGACTTTCTCGTGCGGTGGAAAGTTTTCGCGAGTGTGTTTCCAGTGACTGTGATGCAATTCCAGTGGGTGTGTTGAGAAAAATTAATGGGTGAGTTTTATTTTCATGTCCCCTCACACAAATGAACGATTTAGAAATTCTCCATCATGAAACATCGGGTTTTTTTATTTACTGATTTCTTGGTGAAATTGTACTTTCAGAGCGGCGTTTTCAAAGTTCGCTCATGATGAATACATGATGAATGAACCCTTTCTTAACATTTAAGAGAAGATGCAATGAAATAAAATATGCAATTTTACAGATTCATTTTTAATTTTGTTATAGATGGAATGGATGATGCACGGTGACGTCTGGAAAACAAAGAACTAGGATAGCAAGTGTAACTACTACTACCAATGGGTGAGTGATTTTTTGACTCATGTAACTTTTACAGCCCCCACATTGAGCTTTCCGCACATTTGAACAATTTTGAAATTGTCTCCTCACTCAAAAATTCTTCAGAAAACCAGTCAACCTTGAAATTGTAGAGATACAAACAATAAGAAGAATACCTGGCGACTTAATCAATTGAACTCACTTTCAAATATTTCACATTCCACTTCTTAGCTCCACATAAAACCTATTTCTAAGTGTAAATGGGTTCAATAAAGTACATTCATTATCATTGAAATTGTCCATTATGATTTTTCGATATTTATTCTTGAGATTCAATGATTGTTTTTTTCGTTGTTACAGCTGGTACGTAGTTTCTTCTAGAAAAAGGTGAGTGATTTTTTGATTATGCATGACTTTTTGCACGAATTACAGCGGGTGCACCTCAGATTAAAGAGGACAAGATGAGTAACGCCTATACCAAAAGCATTAGGGGAAGTGGCCCCAAGATAAACTCATGAAAATCGGTGGTGGGGATGTTTTTCTTGCGCTCTCGTTGTGCTAGAGTACACACTGAACAGTGGCGTAACAAAATTTATTTTCGTAATATAATACATCTACAATAACGTTACACAGCAATTATTTTGGTTTAATAATAACGAATGTTATTTCAGAAAAGACATATTCATTACATTATTTTATTACATCACAAATTCCATACTTTATATTTCAACTTGTTATACAAAACAGTTCCCATAGATAGAATAAATAGAAATACATAAAATCGAAATGAGTCCTTACATAAATATATTATCAATGTTAATTAAATTAGTTTTGTTGCTATACCAAAAGGTTTCTTGGCTTTGGATGGACTTCATCCCCAAAATGGGTTTTTCTTTTTTTTTATTCTCATGTATCTTCTTGGGGTGCCAGCTGAAATTATTCAAAAGTGTGCTGTGATTTAATTGAAATATGATATGAAAACTATCCAGATTTTCTTGAAGATGTATCAGAAATACTCCTTCTTTTGGGACTCAAACTCGATTTAGAGCTAGGTGGACTTGAACTTGGTGAATCATTTTTCCTCCTTTAAATTAGACATCATATAATGATTCAAATAAAAAAGTTGCATGAAAGAACATACTGTATACTTCCAGGAATTGAAAAAAAAATTCTTCAGGTTCATTTCCCAGGTCCTCCATAACAAATAGTACTGCGGAATATCAAATTTCAAAAGCTGTTATTGTGCCATTTTGAGAATCCGAAGCTAGTTCTACCAAAAATTTTTGCTGTACCATTCAAACTGGACCTAAAAAACAGATTTATATTGATAAGTATAATACAGATTGATTATTTAATTCAGTTACATACCTTGTACATGAAAAAGAAGTGTTCTCTGTATACTTTGAGGTACTTGGTCCTTGACTATCAAAAATTTCAGTGTTGGAACTTGTTCAGTGATAATCTACTTGTAAACTACAGAATTGACATTGAGAATCCTTAGATATACCCCAAAAAATCATAAACTGGATACTCATTCATCATCTGCCATTGATAAAAATGGAGAGAAAAACAGGTTGTCCAAACACAAAATGAAGATTATTCGATTCTCAACTTTAGAGCTATTCACCAACATCGTCTCATTGAATTGTCATCGGGAAATCTGAAAATATTCATTATTTATATATAATGTAGGTAAGAATAAGAAATGTGTGTCACGCCTATGTTGATCCTTCATTGACAACGTACCTGTGAAATGGTAAACAAACACTAATGTTTACTGTATAATCACAAACTAAACATTTTTTGCTCATTTTCACACTTGGATAATGTCAAATATACATAAATATGACCTGATCAACCTTTAACAGCACCCAAACTTCTGTAATATAGTAAACTCAAGCTAATAACTGCGCGTAATGGCGGCTTTGTTATGAAACATTAACACGGGACACAATTGTCAGAACTTTTTGAAGGCGCGAAATTCAAATCAACCAATTAGAGCAGCGATAAGCCAAAATATTTGTATTCCCCTGATAGATATAGAAGGGATGTGATGTTGGGGCCAAACAAATGTTTGTTGTTACTTATCTTGGTAAGATATTAAATCTATGGGGTGCACCCACAATATTCCGACGAACTGTGGAATTCGTAGGATTATAGAGAATCCTAATAGCCGGGATATACGTTCAGTATATCCAAATTGCAATTTCTCGATGTTAACTTCACTTTTCCAAATTACACAAGCCTACTTCTATTTTTATGAAATTTTGTTTGAAGTGACAGGTCGTTTGCCAGACAGTTCATCAGGATACTGAATAGATTGTTTATTTTCGAATTGAAATCTTTGACATTGTAGTAGCAAAAGTAACAGTCATCTTCAGTGCGATGGTACAAATCAAATCTACAATCAAAAATGCGCTTAAAGAAATTAAATACGCCGTCGAGTGACTTACAGACAGAAGGTCATCCAAATTCAGATGCTTTTAGATTATTTCAGTGATTTTTCGACCCGTTTCAAGGACGATAGTTGACAAACCTCGCCTCAAAACACGCCCGGTACCCTTACGAGAGGAGAGTATTGACTTTGGTGTCTGTAATTGTCCTCCCTGAAAAGGGGGTTGTCACCTTAGAGAGTCGGTAGGAACAGTGTTTTTTGTGTTTGAGGGAGTTTCGATAGTTGTTCTTGATATAGAAATTTGCTCACCTTTAGACTCCTTGGTGCCTTTTAATTTCGATGGACTTTTTGTCTGTAAATCACTTGACGACGTACTTAATTTCTTCAAGCACATTTTCGATTGTAGATTTTATTTGTACCATCGCACTGGAGACGAATGTTACTTTTGCTACTGCGATGTTAAGGATTTTAATTCGAAAATGAACATTCTATTCAGTATTTTGATGTACTGTCAGTTAAACGACTTTGTTACTTGAAACACTTTTTCATGAAAAAGAAGGTAGGCCTGACGATTAAGATGACAAGTTTCCAAATGAAGTGCATTTTACAATTTTGTAAAAATGCCAATGAACGAATTTCAGCAATAAATTTATTTCAGGAATCATACATTTCAGGAATTATTTTATTTCAAGAATTATTTCATTTCAGGAATTATTCTTTTTCGGGAATTATTTTTCTTGAGGAATTAGACTTTTTCAGGAATCATTTTATTTCAGGAATTATTTTTTTTTTCAGGAATTATTTTTTGCCAGGAATTATTTCATTTCAGGAATTATTTTTTCTCAGGAATTATTTTTCTTCAGGATTTTTTTTTTTCAGGAATTATTTATTTCAGAAAAGTGTTCATGGTGTTCGAGTAAGTATCATCTGGTGAATTCATTCATTCACGCGTTATAGTGGGGATATCATCAGTTCGTCGTAGGCAGTACCAAAATGAGGACATGTCACAAAAGGAACGTCTCGAATACAAATACAATCAGTAAGATTCGATTCCTGTAACTTTTACAACGCCTCATTGAGCTCGTCGCACATTTGAACGATTTTTAAATGGCCCATTATGATTTCTTGAATTCAGGTATTTATTCTTGAGATTTACATTAAAGATTTGAAAAATGAAACGAATTCGTTTTATTTTGAGCTTGAATATTTTTCATGAATGGTTCTTCGTGGATTTTTAGACACACACATAATCTGAAATAATATGAAGTGCATTTTGCAATTTTGTACAAATGCCAAAAATCGAATTTCAGGAATTAATTTTAATTTAATTTAATTCTAATTCGTGAAATAAGTGCCGCGTAGACTTTTCAGAGATGTAATCTGAAACAAAATAAAGTGCATTTTGCAATTTTGTACAAATGCCAATGAACGAATTTCAGAAATTATTTTATTTCTGGAAGGGGTAAAATGCAGTGAAATAATTGAAAAACGTGACATAAGTGCAGCGTAGACATTTCAGAGACGTAATCTGAAACAATATGAAGTTCATTTTGCAATTTTGTACAAATGCCATTGAACGAATCTCAGGAATTAATTTCGATTTCTGGAAGGGGTAAATGCTGTTCGACTATCATCTGGTGATTTCATTCAGATGAACAATTCTTCGTGAAATAAGTGCCGCGTAGACTTTTCAGAGACGTAATCTGAAACAATATAAAGTGCATTTTGCAATTTTGTACAAATGCCAATGAACGAATTTAAGAAATTATTTTATTTCTGGAAGGGGTGAAATGCAGTGAATAACGTGAAATAAGTGCCGTGTAGACTTTTCAGAGACGTAATCTGAAACAATATATGAAGTGCATTTTGCAATTTTGTAAAAATGCCATTGAACGAATTTCAGGAATTAATTTTAATTTCTGGAAGGGGTAAATATGTGAATATTTTGAAAAACATGGTTTGTAGGCCTACTGGGGATGCTTCCATTAAAAAAAAGCAACGCATTGAGAACTCTACCTCTTGGGTAATGACGGAAACGAGTTCAAATGTATTTTATTTTATATAATATATAACCTCACTATTCAGTAAGATTCTTCAAATCACTGAAATAAATCAGGTTGATAAATAGGTTTTCCTATATTCAAGATTGTCTGCCATTTCTTATCTGCCTTGGGATTCAAAGGAAATTTGTGTAAAGAGATATCTGAAGTACCATATGATGAGCAGGAACATAGCACATTTTTCGAGATTTTATCTCCACGTTACCTCTTCCAATCCGCTGCATTTTTAGATGGTATACAGAATATTTCTAACAATTGTTCATTAAATATCATCCGACTATATAACTTTCAATACAAAAATGGCCTAAAATATCCTAAAAAGATCACACTTCACCCATACGAACACACACAGGTTGGTTTGTTGGTCACACCTCGGGTATTTCAAACGATTAAAAGTAGATGTCGCCCACTCCGAGATTCTTCCCTATTATCCTATCAAGATTATTACACGATATATGGAGACAGTTCTGCCAGTCCACAACTGACATTATTGTTGTGTTATGTTTATGTAGTAAAAAATAGAAGAAAGTTGGAAGTTAATAACCTCATGATTAGGAAAAAAAATTACCCGTCTTTCGACTTGAAGATTTTGTATTGAGTATTGTTTAGCAATATGAAACCTGCAGTTGTAGCTGACGAAATGTTTCCAGAAGGAGCTGGTCCTTATATGGACTTGGAAGAGGTGAAATAAACTTAATCTTGACCAAACATTCTATTCATAGCTTTCATTGCAGGCCGGAGGTTCTTCAGGACTTCTGATGGATCTCACTGCTAACGAAAAGGCAGTTCATGCAGATTTCTTCAACGGTAAATAATTGCATTTATTCTTTCAGTATTCAGGACTAAGTAGTTGAAAATCAGAAAGCCATCTGCGGTTTTCAATGGAAAGTTACAAATGAAGAGAAATTTTATTCCATCATGTCTGCTGTAAGTGACAAAGTATGTTTTTTATTGTTCTTCAGATTGATTAACAATTTCAACATATCTTCTAGCCAAAATAACTGAATATATTTGTTTCAGATTTTGAAGACCTTTACGATGATGATGATCTACAGTAGTTAACTGCAGAGTAAGGGTAAATGAATGAAACATTTTCAAATGATACATTTTTATTTTACCAACAGAACATTAGTTTCATGAAATTGTTCACCATCAATTATTGTATGTACCAAAAATTATTTTTTAATCACAGATTAAAAGGTTTCATTTGTTAATTGATTCAAACCTATTCTATTTAATGGCATTTCTAACTGTTGAAACAATTCATTATGATTTGGATTTTGTGTCCTTGATAGATATGATTTGATTCTACATTGGTCATCTTTGCTGTGAATTAATTAATAAGTAAAAACTCAGAATTTCTCTTAAATTCAGCAAAAATACCCAATGCCGAATTTGATACAAATGATTCTATAATTTCGGAATATAAAATCAAATCATTCATTAAAAATCAATTTTTGTGGTTAAGCTTTTCCAATCATTAACTTAATATATTCAAAAGTTTGGTCATGCAACAAAATATATTTCAAGAAGTAAAAATACTAAAAATTCTCTGATAACAATAAAATTCCAAATTTAAACATAAAATTGTAAGTTCGTAACCTAATATTTTGTTTTATCCAACAAAAAACTTAATTCTATCAATATATATACAAGAATAATTACAAAATATGTGTTTATGTACAAAGTTAATAATTACATAGGGGATGTTTTAAAGAACAAATATATGTATAGGTATATAATGGAAAACAATGTCTTCTCTTTAGGAGCACGAGTTTGAATGCTAATTTAATCAACAATTAAAAATGATGAGATATTACCCTGATGTCCATCCTGTATAAATGAGTTGAAGACAAATTAAATTTTCAAGAATCAAAAACTGAAAATTTGAAAACCTTTGCTTCAGTTCATCAAATTTCTTTGGTAGAACATGATATTAAAAAGATATAAAAATGTTGAACAAATATCTGATTCATGTTCATCGCCAATATAAGAATCACCAACAATTCAGTGTTTGAAATATTCTCCAAAAGATTTCAACCATTGCTTCGAAATTACAGGTGTGTGTGTTATGAAAACTTTCACTTATCTATTTCAACTTAAGAAATCATTGTCACATAATAGCATAATTTTTACCTTATTCAACAACCTTCGTATTTCTGATAGTTTTTGGCGAAAACAGAATTATGTATAAATTAAAGGATACTAATCAAATATCAACTCAACATTTCAAATTTCCGATAGTGTTAACAGTCTCCCAACTAATACAGAATATTTGGTATCTTTGAAAACAGTCGACAGTTCATTTCTACCATAAGAGATTACGTAGAACCAGCTACCATCTGAAAATTCCATATCAAACAAATCTAATACTTAAATTACAAGAAAACATTCGTCTTCCAAAATATTCTTGGTTTGAGCCTAAGATCCTCTTTATATCGAAACTTGTACAAAATCGATTTCAAAGTTTCCGATATCAGACAAGGACTTTCGTTCACACTTAATAGAAATCCGAACATTTTCTCAATATCGAGAATCCGGTTAGTTCAATTCGTTGTCGCTGGACAGATCCGATTCGACTTCTTCGTCGGAGAAGTCATGCGGTCCTGGTGAGAGCGGATCGCTGGAGGATTGGTGTGAATTTTCCTCGTCCATTGTTGTCTCGACAAATTCTTCGGCGTTGAGATTGGAGAACGAACTGGTGCTGCCTCGTGCGCCCTCTATGATGGCGTCGATGGTACTTGGTTGTCCAGTTGCGATTTCTGAAAAACCGGAAATGTTATGACGGAAATCGATGATTGAATTGATGTGTCAGTTCCATTAAAGTTCCATAAAAATAGTGTGGACATGGCAAGTGCTCATAATTCTTGGCCCATTACTTTGTGCTCGTTATGCTCCTCATTTAATCTGAATAAAGTAATGAATTGTAATTTGTTCGATTGAAATATAAACGATAAAGATTGTTAACATTCATGTTATGAAGAATGGGACTGAAAATTTGGTTTCTCGAGTAATTAGTTTTGTTCTATCGATCTAAAATATTTTCAGCATTGCCGCTTCTATCGAAAAGTAGCAACAACTTTGTTATTTCAAATAGAGCACCCTGTATTGTATTCCATTTTTCGTTTCTCTAATACTTCTCAATTATTATCTCAAAAGGTATTCGAGAAATTTATTGATTTCCTCATTTTTCGTACAAAAAACATAGCTTCAACTCAATGTTTATTACTGCGGTATTTGGATTCGTAGAATGCTGAAATATTGGGTATAGTTTACCAATACTTTGACATAGATACAAAAAAGGTGGTAAGTGAATTTTTTTTTAATGGAATACCCTGTATATCATTTAATATCCTGAAAGACAATTGAAGTTCTTTCCAAATGATTTATTATATTCCTAAACCTGAATAATCTGGTTTTCGAAAAAAAAAAAAAAAAAATCAAGTTCATACATATGTATAAAATCGGACAAAGTGACAATAGAGGCCAGCGCTGTGAACCACAAAAATTTGCTCAATGTTTGGCCACCTCCCACCATACGAGTTGCTAGACCTGTACATACGATCGTGATTGAGACATTTAAATAATATGAGACAGTGGATGGAAATAGTGTCAATAACTTCTACAAATACTTACTATCTAGATATGGCCACAGTGATTCAGGTATCATGTTTCGTATTTTTGACAAATTTTCTTTTGTACAACTTCCAGTATCCAGTCCTATAAACATTATATTTGTTTAGGAATTGCTTCAAACATAAAAAAGTCGACTTTTACCTGCCAGCATTCCAATAGATTTCAGAATTTCTACATCATCACTAATTTCAAATTTGTCATTAAATTGGAAGAGATATTCCCTCCTGCAAAGTAAGAATAACGATAAATATTGTTTCTTGACTAACAGAAGGACGAAACTACAGAACTTACTTATCGTTAGAGATACTACAGTTAATAACAGTCTTCTTGTTGGTGTTCACCACAATGAAAGGCAGCTGGATATAAGAGTTGGGAGGAGGAGGCCCGTGTTGCTGTTCCGCCTCCCTGTTACGCTGTGCCAGATTCTTGAAGGCGATCTGGTTCAGGATAAGTTCGTCTAGTTGCTTCTCCTTCTCGCGAATCATGTGGATCTTTTCTTGCAGGTCTTTTTCCAGTTGGTGGCACTCTTGCAAAGAATTCGTGGGCAATCCGATCCATCTAAAATACAGGCACTGATAGAAAAGAAAATAGTCGGTTATTGCTCGAAAACTCACTTTATTTCTTTCTTTTCTTTGGAGATTATATTCATTGCCATCAGAACGTTCAGAGCATCGTATACCCTTCTCCTGATGTTTTTCTGATCATATTGATCTGCAAGGCTATTGTTACTATTTGCTGTTGTGAATTCTCCTACTAGTTCGTCTGCAACTTCATTGTAAGTCGTTACGCCTTTTTGTTTCACTTTTTCACAAACTTTCATGGAGAAATGTCGAAGGCCTTTGCCTACTTTTTCAGATTTTCTGGCTCTTTTCCTGAAATATCGAATAATTATACTTCCTGAACAGTTGACAGCATTGAAAATGGAGATCCTTACGATTCGGGCGTGAATTCCAAGTCAGAGTAATCTGGTCTTTTTCTTGATAATATTGGTGGTGAAACATTTTTTGCGTTTGTTCCGGGTGAAGTGAAAATTGGAATATTTGTTGGAGTAGAGGTCATTTGTGGCGAAATTTGAATTTTTGTGTTCCCAGCAGATGCAAACTTGATGTTTTGCTGAAAAATATAAATATCAGTCTCTATTTACGAAGTTTGTCAGTGAGAGTGGAATATTTCAATTCCATGATCTACTTTGTTAATCTAACAAAAATATAGTTTCAGTAGAAAATAACATCCTTCAAACTAATTCTCTTACCATTTGTGAAGGAGTCAGCTTTATAGTTTTGATGCCAGGTGGAATTTCTTTGATCTGTATGGGAATGGTTTCTACAAATAAAGAAGAGGAAAACTTGACAGAGGTTTCAGGTAATAACAATAGGTATGAATAAAAAACGCTTGAACTTGAACTATCTTCAAAGAGACAACAAAATACTATTTCATCTGCTTTATATGAAGATTTCTGATAATGAACCACAATGTCGTCAAATTATAGCATGGAAATTGTTGGAAATGCATATATCTCATAAATTTTACGAAAATTTAACTTTCAATGTCCCAATCGAAAAATATGTACACCGTTATTAGTACAATCTAACGGACTTTAAAACGTTGTGCTACTCTTTGGGGTTGTTCACCCCACTTTTCGAAGGTTGTTGCAGGTAGGACAGCAAAACATCCCCCTCCAAAGTGAAATTGACCTGTCTGAACAAGTTTTCATGACTTTGAAATTATTATCCAAACACTTCCAGTAGAGTTTTCGACGGAACGTTGTGTATGCCGATAATTCTGAATGAAAAACTTATGTGTTCAACTTTCATGCTTGCGTGAATTTCAACTCCAAGAATATATAATGATTATTGAATATTCTTGAAGTTTTGAAGAAAAAAAAAATAGTTGACCTTATATATGTAATAATTTATCAACTTGTAATGATGATGAGAACCACATTTACTGATTACTTAATTATATAATACAAGATAACTTTTCGAGGGATTTGGTGACGAGTTTGAAGCATTTAAATGATGAGAGATTATTACTGGAAATTAACATCGAACGTTGAAGGAGATTAATACCGATACATATCGTGCGGGAAGTATTTTGATAAAGCAGTTGTACTCATTTTATTTTGAATGACATCCTGTTGAAATTAGCATCACACAATAATAGTAATGTTTCAGCTGAATACCTATTCTACTCATCCCACTAATTTTCAGTTGTTCTATTTCTGAATTAGCAATGCGGAAATTGTAAGAAATAAAAATTAATAAACGACTACGAGTTAATGCTCAAATAAGTAGTACTAGAAATTTTGAATATTCCATGTATTCCAAATTTTTGTACATTTATATTTTGTCCTACAAGCCATACTTGTAGAATTATTTAGGCTTCAAAATAAATAATTTCGTTGATTTATGATTACCATATGGAAACAGTGTAGGGTGAAATAAGTATACAAGTATAATATTTTGATGTTCAAACCATATTTGAATCTGTAAATTTTCAATACTTAATTTTCATTGATGTGTTTGCAAACTGCCAATATTTGTTGACCTTATCAGTGTTGCATTCCATTGATGATGTCTTCCTTTATTGAAACTCAAGATTATATGAATTGCATGCAGATTAATACTAATTGTAAGTGGAGCAGTACAAAAAAAATAATTCCGGTCTGTTATAAGCATACTTACTTGGCATAACTTTGGGAACAACTTTTAAAACCTGAGCGGTTCCACCAGGCGTGGTGAAAACCTGAAAACAATTAACTCGTTTGATTCTGTCAAGTTAGCGGAGAAATATAAAACAACGCATAAATTTATCAAATTAATATGGACTACCCATTCTCATTGAATAACATCAGTGTCCATCCCTGTATCCTTCATACCTCACAAATATGACAGATGCAAATTGAATGCAGGAATGAAAAACGATTTTATTACACGAGAGCTTCAAACAAACAACAAATGGTATGGGAATAACGGCTATGGTGGTTAGACGGTACTGGTCGAAAGTGTGACCAAGTTTACCAGTGTTCTTTAAAACTTATTTGACGATTAGGATCTCTGTCAAAACGATATACCCGATGATGGAATCATAGAAAAAAAAATGAGGTTAATCTGTAGGATATAATCACGAAACTAGAGATATTCAAGAGTATTCAGATTTAATAATATTTCTTGCCAGATAATGAATAACATATTGAGTACATCTGTTGAGAATTACAGAAATCAATGAACTGATGATGAGCTCCTACCAAATGATGCACAAAACATGATTCTGAATAATGCTTAAAAATGTAGAGTGGAAATTTAGTCTTATTATATCTGGTAAGTCAAGTTTTTGATTATGTCAATATTTACGATTTTCAGGTGGGTAAAAAGAATTCAGATACGATGAAAACAGTATACCAGAAAATTCAATGTGAATTGAACATCTAGAATAGAATTTTGGATCAGCAGGATTCATTTTTCTATAAAACAAAGATGATATTTGGGAAAGGGAGCTAGAGCGGTGGGTAGAGCGCTCGATTTGTAACTGTTCCTCGGTAAAGGCAGATTAAAAAAATCTCATGATACCAATGATTGTCCCCGACGATTCGCCGTTGCGTTCAAATAAACAGCGTTGCTCCTAGGTGGCGTATTGAGAACAAGGCTTACACACTACAAAAATAGGCTAAATGGCCTCAGACCCCAATGATTCACAAAAATCAATCAATCAAATGTCCAATATTCCAAATGCATGACACACTGAATGACACATGATATGTATGTTGGCAAAAATGTGGTAAGCACTCAGTACATTATATTCATGTTTCACTATATCAAAAAAACCAAGATAGTCTCAGCAAGTTGGTTTTAAAATTTCTAAATTATAATTTGAAGGGTCTTATAGCACTCCATCACTTGGTTGAGGTGATTCTGTAGATCTCAGTAATAAGTCATTGATTTTTGTACCTTTCAGAAATATGCTGCTTAACTTAAATAATTTTAAAATTCATAAAGTTGCATGATATGAATGAATATATGATGCTTGAAATTAACTGAAGCTGAAAAATACCTTTGAAATATATTGAACTCAGATTATGTATTATCAAGTTCAGCTTATGACATGGAAGTCCTACTTTTGATCATTGATGATGGCAATTTGTATTCACATTTGAAGAAGATAATGTGATTATTAGAATAGTGAGTGGAAGTTTATGTGAAAAAACCACAAATGAATGAAACATTATCATTAGGAATTTGATTATTAGTATTGAATTCTAGGATAAATCGTATCAATATACATAACAAAAATAGACATGGAAATGAATACAATAGTATTTGATGATGAAATAGTCAATATTTCCCATCATATTGACAGTGAGCTCGAGAAAATTCACAGTTGAAGCTTCGTTGACAGTTCACATACCTGCTGAGTCTCTCCAGCATGTGATGATGACTTGAATAGTTTAATTGGTTGTCCTGTCATTGTAGAAGTCATAATCCCATTTAAAGATTTTCCAGAAGACTGTACCAACTTTATCATTTGTGGTTGGCCTATTTCAACCAACAAAAAAAATTTATTAAATTTGTGACACAAATTGATATCAAACTGAAGCCCAACATAGGAATCAGGAAAGTTGATTGATAATCAATTGACTAATACTATTTACTTCTTTAAGTTCAGTTGTAATATGAGTTTGTGCCTCATAAACTTGATATTTGTATGATTTTACACATTCTAAAGTTATACTTCAGTTGATAAAAAAGTATTTCATTGATCATAACATGTGTTTGAGAATTTGAAGTAAAAACAAATGAGATTGTTGAGTTGCTTTGATTTTGAATAAAATATAGTATAGTTGATAATTAGAAAAAACCAAGGCATGCAAAAATTTACCATTAGATCCCTGTATCACCCAGTTCGTTGTATTGGTTGGTTGGGTCATATTCACACTCTAAAAATACTTGAGAAACGTAAAATTCAATATTGTTCAATGAAAATTCATTAATTTTCATGAAACCTTCAGCAAACTATTCGTACTCGGGTCTCCGTACATCAAAATGGCGACTCAGGTAATAACATGTTTCAATAGCTGGATGCTAGATATTACGTTAACTAAAAAGTTATTTCTTTATCTCATAAAATTCACAGATTATTGCACTTTCTAATTTTCCACTAATGCTTTCATTTATGATATTTTTGACACGTACACGGCGAACTAAAGACAGGCTATTTCATGCAAATACATCTTCAGATCAGCTTGGCGGCGGGTACAAAGAGTTATCTCTTATTGGTCTATACTGTTCACGTGGTATACGTTCGCTGCGATTCAGCCATTCGCCGCCAGGAATCTACAAACATTTGTGTTTGGCGCCAGTGGCTCCAAGAAAAGTACATCCAACGTTAGTACACCACATAAAATATTTTATATATTTCTGTGTAGTACACAATTTGATAACATTACCTATCGAACAATAATAATAATAAATGTTGTTTATTGAATCCAAACAAAAGTAAACAGATTCGAAGGGTTATTGACTGAGGTCCTTCTACCCATGAATGCAATAATTATTTTATTAGGACATATAAATAGTTGAAGATAAATCTAAGTTCACTGAAAACCTATCGAACATATTTCCATATCATCAAGTCAATATCCTTTTAAATTTCTTAGTAATTGACAGCAAATAATATTTATGAATGGAGCATCTGCGGCGCGTCACAAAATGGTATTTCTTCAAAGAATGTACGTAAAATAACTTCAAACATTTCTGTTTTGTTAATTTGCATTGTTTTTGTTGGACGTTTGAATTCATTGATTCATATTGTGTGTCGTACTGGTAATTCATCAAACTTTTGAAAACAGCATTCTCGATATAATGACACAGATAATGAGCTATAAAGATGCCAGGTGAAGATGCTGTCAAATTTGACAGTGTCATTTGAAAACAGAATTGTGAATTTTGAAGTTCACAAATGTCAGACAAATGTATATCTTGCATTCAGCTGCATTTAACAAAAAATGGATTTCACAGTTTTAACTCCAGACAATGTTCTCGAAGTGATATTTTCATTTCTATCCCTTCGTGACCTTAGAAACTGTTCTTTAGTGTGCAAACGGTGGTATGCGTTTTTGAATGATGAAAATAACGATGTGTGGCGATTGCATTGTATTCGAAAACTTGCTGAGGAAGCATTGAAATCCGACCTTTTAAGCTCAGTGCCTACATATAAAGCAAAGCTGCGTGCATTCTACCACGCTTGGAATCCTAATGACTGTTCCAGAAACATTTTCATAAAACCAAATGGGTTCACTCTACATCGAAATCCAGTTGCTCAGAGTACAGATGCTTCTAGGAGTAAAATAGGCTTCAGACATGGCAGGCATACTTGGGAAGTTATATGGGAAGGACCTTTGGGAACTGTTGCTGTCATAGGAATTGCTACGAAAGATGCTCCATTACAGTGTCCTGGTTATGTGGCACTTTTGGGATCAGATGATCAAAGTTGGGGATGGAATTTAGTAGATAATCATTTGTTGCATAATGGAGATGCCCAAGGAAATTATCCTATGCTTAATAATGCTCCTAAATATCAAGTAAGGGATAATATATCTCCTGTCCCTCTGATCTGTTTTTTTTGTTACACAAAAAACATGTATATTTGGTTTTATTCCATGATGGATAGGCTCAATATTTTCCAAGAGTTCTACTCATACTGTGCTTATACTTATGATTTCAAATTTCCACTTACAGATTTTGTGACTATTCTTTCAAATAAGTATTGTTGAGATGTTTACTGAATTTTGACTCATATTTCCAGGTAGGTGAGAGAATACGGGTTATATTAGATTGTGAAGACAATACACTATCCTTTGAGAAAAATTATGAATTCCTTGGAGTTGCATTTAGGGGTGAGTTGTCATTGTTGCAAGACACCTGTTTTGCCTTTTCAAATTCAAGATAGTGGCTCTTCATCATTGGAGAAATTGGAGGAGATTATACATTCATAGAAATTTCTCAATACAGAAGTCTACCATCTTTCTTGGACTTGGACTTGGCACAAATTTTAATTTATTTTCATTTATTTTCAGGGTTGCCCGATAGAAAGCTTTATCCAACTGTCTCAGCAGTTTATGGTAACACAGAAGTATCCATGGTCTACTTAGGGCCACCTTTGGATGGCTAACACATCATCAAACATCATGTTATAGTTCTTTATAACAGAAACAGTTCAAGGAGAGAGATTCAGCATGTCTGTTTCAAAGATGGTTCATTCAAGGTTAGCCTGGTTTGCCCATGTGATAAAAACAATGCCATATTCATTTCCATGTTCTCACAAACTTCTGATTTTAGTATATTGTATTTGACAGACAGATACTTATGAAAAGGTTGTTGGGGAAAAAGGCAAGTACAGCTTCAGTAATGAGACTACATTGATTCATAAATATTTATTACACATTCAGATTGGTTTGTTATATTTGTACATTTGTTTCTTTTCATTTTTTTCTTTTCATTATAGTGTATCACTCAATCATTGTTTAATCAGATATTTTTCCCTCTTAGATTCTTGGAGAAATTTCCAACATATTGTGAGCAATTCGATTGATATTGAGTATATTTTGGAAGAAAATAATATATGGAATTAAAATTTCTGATCAGTATTCATTTTACAAATTATGTTTTGATGAATTTCTACTGGGATTTGAAAAGACTCATCATTACTTCAGCTGTGCTTAAAATTAATATGAGGAAAGTTCAGAATTCAAAGACACTTACTTTTAGATTGGATGATCCACTTCTTTATTATAACTCATATATACCTGTGTTGCACATATTGTGCAACATAAATATTCCAGGAGCATTTAGTCACAGTTTTGAAATCTAGGATATCCACATTGTGAACAGAAAATTGGAATATCTTATCCAAATTCTGACATTTCAGGAAGGTAAACTATGTTCAAGATACATTTGATATTGTGCATTAATGAATAATTAGTATATTAAGTGTGTATATTTGTACAAAGTTCAATATTAGATTTTTGTAACTGAAGGATTCAATGTAGCAACTATACCAAAAACAATGAATTGAGAGCACTATGTTAAATTAACATCCTAAATATTGAATGAAAAAAGCACATCTGTGACAATTGAACGATTCTTGGTGTTGATCTATAGATTTCTTTGAATATTATTGTTTTTTAAATCATGAATTTTTTATTTGTAGCTCTTTCTTATTGTTTTATATTATGTGATTTTCTGTGATATTTCGATATTATATTAGTTGATTTATTGTTTCCATTATCTTATTGTAATTAAAAATTCTAGGTGATGTGTTCACTATCAATACAAATCAATTAATTTACCAAAGTATGATAATTATGAGCGGAATTATCAAATCATAAATTTATTTGCTGCTGCGTTTGATAAGTCTGGTTATATAAATATAAATGGAAACATTATTCAAGAGTAATTCTGTCAACTATGGATATAGAATTAGTTACAAAGGCCCAGTCATTCCAAAAAAAAAAGATATATTTTGATGCTTGTTTTCTTAAGTTCAGAAGAACAATACATTTTAACTTATACCATTGACATTACCTTTTGCTTTGTTACTTTTAGTAAATCTAGGGTCAGTTGAAAGCAGTACAATTTTGAACAAATCTAGTCCTTTTTTACCTACATGTATAAAATTCTATTTATTAAAGATTATAGGAATCAACACAATTATGTAAAGTTCTAGTTCTATAGAACTTGAAGATTTTTTAGGTAGAATAAATGTTATAAAATTCTACTGTGGTTTCATTGAATTATCATAAAGGAAAACATTTCAAAAATACCCTACAAATTTTATTTCATATCTGTGCATTAATATTTTGTTTGCATCATATTCTGATGATTTATTATCTTCCCTTCACTATATGACAGTGGTGGATAGACTTGGTTACTAATAAGTTAGATGAATATTGAAAATGATTTGTCAGATTTTCATCAATATTATAGGGTGGTTAAATAAATAATCAATCTATTTCTCAATGCAACATGTATATCTATTGCTGAGTAGATATGGAATCATCAAAAAATCTACAAGATGTCTTGGAAAAATGTCAATATTCATAATAGTGGAAACTGTTAATTCAATACAGAGGGTGATTTTAACTTTGGTTACTTCGAAATATGACAAGAAAAATGTAGAAATTGAGCAAAATAATTTGCTCGAGGCTGGACACAGCATGTCCGAGCTTCAGTCTTCACTACCAACAAGGTATCTTATCTGACAGAATCGTGTTCACAGAAAGGATGGAAACATGGCCAAATGAACGGGTGTGAAGAATTCTGAACTATAGATTCGTGAATTCATTGATCTTGAGATAACCAAAAAATAGCCTTCTTTAGATCAGACTGTAGACAAAAGATGTCGCCACTATTTTCTGTTTTTCATACATATATATATAAATAGTTATTAGGTGTTCATATAAAATGAAATTATTTGCCATTGGGAGGTGAAAGATCAAAAAACATATAAATGAATATTTTGCTCGCCGGCTTCAGGTGAAGTTTGAATGTGAATAAAATCAACCTTAAAAAAATATTTGTATCGAAAATATGACAATATAATTTGAGGATTTTTATCTTGTCTTAGCTTCGATCGATTTTCCTGAAACTGTATTGCCTTTAGTAGTACATTCAAAAATCTTTAAACTAGTAATGTTCTCACCAAGATTTTGAATCCGGTGCCGCCACCAAAATTTATCACCTGCGAATCCACCGAATTATAAAATATCAACCGTTTTATCGAGAATGTTAATTGAAGATGACATTGGTCAAATCGCACAAACGCGTTAAAATAGTTTTACTGATATCATTAATTAATACATACACGAAATGTTCCATTTCATCATTAAAATGTTATTGGAAACGAATTCGGCATCCATCGATTTTGTTTATGCTTTAATTTTTCGCTATCTAGTGCAGCAGACCCAAAAATTATTTGAACTACTGTGCTGCAATCATCTATGGAAACTTGTTTATTCTGCACATCACAATTGGCAATTATCGGTGGACCTTCCACATAGGCGATTGATATACCAATTACTGAAACGTACGTATACTTTTTTCATAAAGCTCTCAATCATTATTGGGGAATGCGGTGGATTGAAATTTCTTTTTTAGTTTGTGGATTTATCATCAGCACCATATACTCGGTGAACTTTATATATTTTCACTTCTTGATAATACGTGTTAGTTTATTGAATATTCGTGATTTTCTTCAATTTCGAATAACTTCATTTGTACCTATATTGTACAGGGTGTGCCACGGTAGATGTTACCTCAGACGTATCTGAAATTTTGGTTGCTTCAATAAGCGTTTATCATTTAATGTTTATTATAACCATTTTTGATTTGTTATTTCTTTTACAAAATTTTTGTTCAATATTCAATCATAGCAATGATATATATCACCAAAGAATTTCTGGTACCTGCTGAAGATTTTTGGCATTAAAGCCTATGAGTGCATCCGATTGATAGCGATTTTGGAAATAAAAATCTCATAAAAATATCTAATTGTGAGTTGATAATGCATAATTCAGAAATCTGAAAAAAATCAATCGCTCTTTGCTCATCAAACTCACCTACTGAACCATTCCTTGAGTATACTTCACCCGAGACTAAATTGATGAGAATCTTTCATTGAAAAGTAGCTGGACAATATTTCGTGGAGTACCATCACGTAAAACCTTTGTATAATAGATCACACCTTCACCGTAATCCATTAAACGACGATCATCTTTATTTGTCACCCCACAAAACGCTTTCAACGTTTTCCAATGCGGACACTTCCACCACGTTAATGCAAATAAATAAAGTAGAAATGTAGGTTCCTGGTTTGCCCTGAAAGGTATAAACGTGAAATTTCATCTTCATGCATATTCAGAATCGTCATCAAAGACCCTTTGCCCGATTCTGAATCCGCTCTCAGCTCCTACAGAGGGCTACCTGTCATAATATTTTATGTAAAAAGGGTTTAGGAAACTTATTCCGTCAGCAAAATTGCAATATTCAAAGCACCGGGAATTTGCCATGGGTGGCACGAGTAGATTAAAGCTTAGATAACCCGCAAGCACCATTACAACCGTAATTATTGTTGGGCAATTGGAAGTTGAAATATTTGACACAACCTCATCTCGAATATTTCGCCTTCCATGACAATTTTATGAGTTGATGACAGGAGGAATAGAAAATGTACAGTCATCATTTCAAAGTTTATGATAATAATAATAGGTTCAATGAATATATTTATCAATTATTTAATGTCCTATTGAAATTGAGGAAAGGAAGTAATTGCTTATCTAATATCATAAACTTCTCTCTCTAACATTGTTTTCGTACTTTACAAAATACTTTGAAAAAGTATTCAAATACAAATTGTGAATACTTTTTTCATTTGCTATCACAAATGCAAATTACAAACCATTTTTGCTTTTTAGTACTGATAAGAAAATAGGAATTTTAAAAATACTTCATTCTTTATTAATCAAAGAGCATCAGGCATGTTGACTTGTTATTGAAACAAAACAATAAACAAAATAACTAACATGAAAACTCATCTTTAACCTCAATTTTCTCATGAACTTTTTAAATTAGTGTTTCAGTACTTACATCTTGATTTCGCATTCAATTGACACGATTCATTGATATATTGTGATCAAATTGATTAATTAATATTAATTGTGCACAAACTATCAAAATAGCAGCGCCTCTAGTGGTCATGTGCTAAATTGTGGATCCATTAACTCAAATTCAGTAGTATTTTGAGTGAAAAAGGAAATTGTTTTACAAATACAAAATACATCATACAGCATCCCAAAGATTATTCAGAATTCCCTTTTTGGGAAAATATGTTGATATACAAAATATAAAAACACATATTTTTCATTTGTATTTTAAATACAAGTACTTCAAATAAGTCACTACTCTGGGGAATGGTCCTTCGTATTGTTTATTGAGGCTAAATATTTTCGGTGTGCTGAGCGATGTTTTTACTATTACTTACTAAGATTTTCTGAATATTCAAATTCGTTTACCAATAATGGGAGCTGAAATATGCGTATTTATTTCCCGATAAGTTCTGAAATTCCGAATCTGGGACGATAGGAATAAAATTCTCATTCGATAACGTACTTGCATTCGAGACATATTCAGTAATATAATTATTCGGTCGAGATGGTGGTACAATTTATTTTCTCAAAGAAAATTGTACGTCGACAGACTTCGGTATGTGGCGGAGAAATATGAATAAGAAAGATATTCTTCTAGCTCTATGTCAGGTAACGTGAGGTGGAAGAGTAAATGCAAATGTGCTCTATTCATAAAAGTCTGTTTAATATCACTCGTTCTTCATTCCGACTATACGATATTTCCATGAAGAGAAATCTTGTTATTCTGTCAGGTATAACTTTTCGTTCAGAATTATATCCCAGTTCATCTATTATTTACTTAAGAAAAGTCTAAAATTTATGAAAAAAAGGGAACCAATAGGTATAATTTGGGTATAACATTTAGGGACTATACCAGTGTGACAGTTTGAAAAAATAGATTATTATGGGTTTTAATAGTTGATATTCTGTGACAGCGACAAGGTCATATTTTGAATAGTTTTTGAATGGGAGCCTTCTAAATCGATAGTTGAAGCTTTATATGCAATTTACTCGAAATAACAATTTCAAAATTCAAAGAGAAATGGCCTATCCACTTTAAATTGAAATTTAGTATTCTTGAATATATTTAACACAATAATCAATCTTCTTGATTAGTTGCAAATTGTCATTAAGAATTAATGAATATAGCCAAAGAACTTTAAAACATTCTATCGTCCACTTTCTTTGAAAATAATCGCAAAAATCACTCAATTTACATTGGTATAGCCTCAACTTTGTGATAGTATTCTCCGTACCCTGTAGAGACACCCTGTATAAACTAGGATATCGTCTTTACCACGAATCCACACATGGGAAGCAATTTATCTGTCAGAGGAAGCTGAGAAAGTGCGTAAACATGCACATTTTGGGAATATCGTATTTCCCCCTTCTTTCACGTCGACATTTTGGAAATCTGAACTTTCCTCGTTCAGTGTCGATAACTTCAGTGAACTTTGAGGCAATGCAAAATGCAGAAGAGGAAGAATTTTCCTGATTCATCTTTAAATCAAACTGAAAGAATCGACTCCATTCCAGTGATTGATTGCTTATATTGAATTCGCTCACGAATTTTTTGTTGTGAAAACGTTAATATACAGTGCTTCTCAAAAGTCTCTCCCCTTCTCTTATCTTCAACACAAACAAAATTAGTATCTTTGAATACGTTTTTTGGACTCCTTTTCAAAGAGATGCTGCTTGCGCTTGCCGTAGCGTTCCATTTAAAATTATTGTCATCTATTTTGTCTTCTATCATTACTAGTAGACAGATTGAAAACCTTTAATATTTAGTTTCCATATGATGTAAAATCGTTCCAGAGATAGGAGAGGGAAAAGGACTTTCGAGAAAGAACGTATAAGCTGAAGCACGATGCAATGTTTATCGATTCTTACTGCGGAATGAATTGATATTCCAGGACTAGTTTCATTAAGCTCTGACATAGGAAAAATGGCTTTGAAATATTCACAGGTTTTCTAATTATGCCGTTAGCGGAACTAGCTTTTTCTACGTCGAAACGTATCGCGATTCGCATGCGAAAATGCATTTAGTTGTGAACGAACGGCTGTTTTGGAGAGGACTACGTGGGCATTTTCTGTATGCACGAGAGGAATGTTTCCGTTGGTAATTTATTTCGTGAACCTATTTTTAAGAGTGTAGCAACGCTTTCTTTCTGTTCGTAATGGTTTTCTTTTGAGGTAGATGTGGAATGAATTGATATTAAAAAACACTCATGTGTATATCTATTCATTAGCAGTACCTCCTACGAATGAATACAGTATCGGAAGAATAAAAAAAGCTAGCTGAATATTGAAAGAAAATCACAATATCTCATGATCAAGGTTTAGCTCTGTAACCGGCTGTGACCTAGTCAGGTGATGAGATAAAGATTTTAGAATGAGAATTATTAAAGTATTCTGTTGAAAGAATGCTACCAAATGATTTAACATCATGTACAGGAGAAAATGAACGTGACAAATTTGTACTATGCGAATGATGAAACCTACCACAAATTATGATCTTTCAGGTAGGATTGAATTCAGCGTAAGCGAATTTATTTCAGGTGAAGACTCCACCATGTATATGATTGTCATTTTGTCTCAATATTGTTCAGAATTCATTATGTTACAGAATTTGATTATTCATCATTCTCATTGGACCTTTGAGAATTCAAAGAACGCAGCTCTACGATATATCTTCAATTCATGACCCATAATGATCCAAGAGATATATTTTATATGTACACAACTGAGTAAATAAGAAAGTATGCATTTTCATTTATATTCGTACAAACTGGGCAACGCTAAAATAAATATTATACGCGCTGGTAAATACGTGCCTAATTGCAATTTATGAATTTCATCGTAAACCAATTTCTATTTTATTTGTTTAACCGAATATAAACCACTTCGAAATATACCATGATTTCAATGGTGCATTTCGATCATTCGATTCGCATTTGTATGATTAGGTGGTCTACCTAACAGATTCAGCGATATTTTAATTATTACGCACATTAATTATTTTGTGCGCCACATCTAGTGGACTTTCCGGATTTCGTCAACCTTTTAATACTATCTTCAATTCGCGATCATCGGAAATACTACTTCAGTAGTTTAACAAAAACCATCATGCTACTCCATACTGTTCATATATTATCGTAGTTTTTTTTTGTGTTCGAATTTTTCAATGCATATTTTCAATGAATTTGAAAACATTATTCCTGAAATATTGATGGATGAATAACATAAGAAAGTTTTACGAACGATCAAGTAACCAAATGATGAGAGGTAAAGACAAAAAAGTACTCCAAAAATACTATTCCACGATTTGAGCGTTTTTCGAAAACACAATAACTCTTTATACTACTTATATTCAGTCCTTTTAGCTACAATGAGTATAATGAAATGAAATCAGAAAATGATAATTCAAGATAAATGAGATTTGATGATTGAAAATTCCTGTTTTAACTATTTATTTTAACGAGCATCAATAATTGTTAGGTTTACGCGCACTTTATTTTTAATGCCAAATAATCGATTCCTCTGAAATGATCAAGAATTTGTGTGATTAGTTATCCTCACACTTTCTAGAAGAATGTCATTTCCATTCTTACATAAGCAAACATGAAAACATCGATCCTCATCCATAGGCGAACATAATATTATACAATCCTCTTGTGTCTACGGTAACTACCGTTTGCCTAAGCAGTTTCGAATTGTTTATTTGAATTCTGGATAATGGTACTATATTATACTTGAATGATCCACATTTACGGATATTCAGTGTTTGGTTTTATGCTTACCACACTTACATCTGGATTAGAATAGCTATTTAATCTCCATTGTGGAATGGACTTATGTCGTTAATGGACATAATAATTCACCTGAAAATACTCAATCCATGAAAGTCTCTCGATTTGGTTGCGACAGAAGTTAATCGGATTTGCTCTATAAAAGCTGTAGTTTTTCGACTATAACGCAGACCGCAATGATAAGGTAACTATCAAACTTATTTTCATTCCCTCGACATTGACCATTATCCATTGGCAAAGGCTTATGACTTTGTGAAGTATCCATCTATTATGAAAGAAGTTCGATGTTGACGGGTTCTTGTGAGCGAATAACCAATTTTTGAGCGTCTCATCCCTTTATTACTCTTATTCTCCATCGATGTCAGAAACGGGATACTTAGTCTCGAAAATTGATATAGTCTATGTAGGGAAGATAATTCTGACATATTTGAATATCTTTCGATATTTTCAGGTTAGTTTTAAGAACCCTTCTAAGCCTATTGTCATATTGTCTCTATCCACTAATACATGATAGATAATTTTTATCAGTTTGACTATCAAAATTTGTCCCATATATAGAAATACATCAGTACATTCCTTCCTCAATAGAGGGCGTCAAGGTTATTTCAGACCTTGAAGGTTGGTGTAGAAATATTTTTGAGGAGTACATGTTTTTATTTGCAGCATATCAAATTTCAGTATTGACATCGACAAAATGTAGTACATTTTGACAACACCTGTATTTTATTCGTCTAGTAGGTCAATTTTGCTATCATCCATCATTCAATTACTCAGGTAGCGGTATCGAAAATAGCTGACACATTATACATCTTGATTACAGGAAGAACATTCGAAATTCTGTTTATCCTGATATGTTTTTCTGATGGCAGTTACATTCTCTATTTCAAGTATGTATTGATTTCTCAATTTTTATCACACTCAAAATATCTAGTGTGCCATACTACATGTGTAATCATGGAGCATCTGCACCTGACGTAACAGCCAATCACAGCATCGAATATCAAATGCTTTTTTGAATTCAATCAACTCGTACCTCGAAACACTCCCTTTCAATAATAAACGAATTATCGATGAAAGAAGAATCAAATGAAATTAGTTAGTTGGAAGTTGATAAAGTTACTACGTTACTATAACAGTAATATTTAAGCTGTCGTCGTTCCAGTTCATAAGAGCTTTTCTGTAATGATCCCAGTTTGATAATGGCGAATTTTCTAGTTGAAATATTCTGTGACAAACAATAATTGTTCTTTGTAGCATGTTTTGGACGGAAACTGACTGTCTTAATTAACTTTGATAAAGCAATGTTCGAACTGTATGAAGTACTTTGTAAAATGACTAGTTTCTATATTCATAATCATTGTCGTTGAACCAATACCAATTATCTAGAATATACGGTGGAAACTGATTATTTTATTTACACACGATACTTACTGTTTTGGGTCTATTTAACCAGTTTATAAAATATAAAAATGTAATATTACAGTTTGCAATTATTGTTGAGTTTTTTTATGCGTTATTAGGACGAAATCAAATTGCCTTCACAATTTTTCTCCAAAGAGTCACCCTTTCCAAGATATAGCGATCCAAAATATTGCAATTGTGAAGTAGTTGGCGATTTTTTCAAATTTGATTCATCAATTGAATGATATTCAATGATGAAGAAAAGTACTATTCAAAATAATGGAGAAGTTTAAGAACATTATTCCAAGCAAGTACTTCTTCTTGTCCTTCTTCTTTCTTATGAGTGCAATGGTCTCTCTTTTGATGTCAAAAAACATTGGAATATTTGAAGCAGGGTCAGATTTAGATCTGGATTGATTTAGAATTTATTGTTGATTAACTTTTAACACCAATTTTTGAGTCTAGACAAAATGATTGCGCTTGTGAAATCTTTTAGTAATTAAAATTTATGGAGTTGTTGAATATGTTTTCACTCTATTGGAGTTATATCTCTGTCGGAGTAACTGATGTTGAGTATTATCAGGATTTATGTCAAGTTGATGAAATAATTGAAATGAAATATGCATAAAAGTTCTTCAGACTGAATATTTGACAAAATTTAATCATTGCATTGGTAGAAACGACTCGACATCAATACTTTCTAACTGACGTTTTCATTTCATAATCTGAAAAAATACAGCATCTACTTCCAATTTCCAATACAACATCCAGAACTGAGATTCATTTGGAATCCTCTTCAATTTCCATGATGCAATGATTGAACGTCGGATTGAATTGTATCCCCTTTGAATGTAACTACGGGTATTTGTGTATGTATTCGAAAGTCTACGTGCTGATGAATATGCGTTACCTTCTGAAAAAACACACTGAATGAGATTCCATCGAGTCTACGCGCGAAAAAATTATTTCCCCGACAATTTTTCCGTGAACATTTCATTGGGGTTCGAATTAGAATTACAAATACGTTTTTGGTCGTTCGGGGGTGCAAACCGAATTTGTAGGACGGATTATTAGGTGAACAGTGTCGAGGTTTGTCCACATATGTTTTCATTTTGTAATTTGTTGACTGTGTTCCTTGTTGAATATTCAGGAATAAATTTTTTTCTGCAAAAAAACTATTTGAAAATGACAATCGGAATGAAATGGAACACAATGCAATTGGATGGAATGAAATAAACCAAACTGAATGGGAATTTTGAATCGATTTAAATTTATATACGATCGTATCCAAATGAGAGCGGAGGATTAACGACAATAAATAGGGTGAGGATGATTTCAAGAATATCATATTTGATGAGGTTCACACAAATTTTCAGATAACGACTGTCCACATTTTTATTGCGATGAATGTTCCATCCTCGACAGCAATAGATAACAGAAACATTTCAATGATTTATTGTATTTATTTTTGCTGCTACTGCAAATGATTTCCATTTTTCATTCTTATTTGTATGAATGAAAAATATTCAATCTTCGATCTAACGTTTGGTTAATACAAGATATATCTCTTGAAGTATAAACAACTCATTTAGAAATATACGCAATAGATTTGAAAAAAATGCTGCGGTTACAATTCAGCATGATGAAATGTTCGAGGGTGGTGCGTCATTTAATTATGATTCAGGGTTATATTGTGCTCAAATATCCCCTAAATTATGGTAATCTGACCTAAACGTTGTGAAACAATGATTTCGCATTTTAATAATGGACCAATAAATTAATTTTGCCATGAATCACTATTTAATATTTGTCGAAAACGTCAATAACATTATCATTTAATGTATGGCCGTGATGGTGGATCACGTTCCTACCTATATTGAAATGAATAATATATTTTATTGTTAGCAACTTTCGATTCACATTCATTAAGGGTGAATTTAAAATATTGTGTGTGGTTCACAGTAGGAAGTCGAAAGGAACAATCTTTTGTCCATCACGATTGCACCTCTTTATACAGAAAATAACTCAAACTTTGAATATTTAATGAAAAAAAATTTTGAATATTTCACGATTTACTCATTTATGATTTTATTGAATTTATTCAGCTCTAATTACATCCAATGGAGATATCGGTGAATTTGATGAGGTAATTCGAAGTGATACGTCAATCTGATTAATTCATTGGTTCAGTTTTGTATTTATTTATGATGTGTGAGTAGATCCAGTTTATGAAGAATTATAGACACTTATTATGAGTCCTACTCATAAATTTGACTGACCCAATACATTTGAATCATTAGTATGTTTTGAAGAGCACGAAAATGAAAAAGGTGCTGTGACTTACGGATATCTCGAATGGAAGGGTTAAATACGACATTTGGACTTTAATCATTGCGAATGCAACGGTGTGGATATTTTTGGAGATTTTACTTATTTGCAAAAATTTGTGTTCACGTAGTAATGGATCAACAAAGATTAATATTGTTCTTGTTAGTCTTTCGATATTATTCTTATTGGCATATGAGAGGATTGTATTATTCTGTAGAAGAGTTGAATTGCTCGATGTTTCGACAAAATATATACGAACATAAATCTTTTGAACGTTAAGAGCTATAGCTACTGCAGAAGTTTAGGTCATTCTATTTTGTGAAAAACCTTGAATGGAATAGAAATATTGATCAAACTGAAGTATTTGGACAGGATTTTACTTCTCAACTGTATGAAAATAAATGTCAAATTTATCCATTATTTATATAATCACATATATTATCATTATCAGTATGATTATATTTAATTTCATCTCGATAAATCTGTAGTTTTTTTATTCAAACTGCAAACAAATGCTTATTTAGGAGCATTACCAATAGTTTATCTAGTTCGTTCAGTTTGGTTTATGACTTGAATGAAAATCAATGACAAGAAGATTGAAATGCGATTTCCAAGTGTTTTTTTTTTGTTTTCCAAATATTGGGTTGTGAAGTTCCTTAATGGACACATTGTTTATATTGATACACATTGTGAAGGGTATCCCAAAATGAACACAAGATTTATGAATTCGCGACCATTCATGAACCCGAATTCAGCGTCATAGACAAGATTTGCAAATTTCATTATATTATTGAATACAAGTTTCACATCCATTTGAAATCTTGACGAATTTGAATATAAAAATTTGAAACCTCTTGACCACAAAGGCCATATTTCTAATTGCCCATTGTATGTACCGGAGTTGTATTGAATCACTCGATATTTTTGTATGAATTATTCATGTTGTACTCATCAAGTCGCAATTTGCGTAATACTCTTTATCTGCTTCTACATGTTGGGACATTGCGTAAGCCCCGAAATACTGGTCGAATGAGTACTCTGTTTCATAACGATTTCCACTAATCGCCTCCTCATGCTTCGCATATCCTCGAAATCTAGAAAATCTGCGATGGGGAGGGACCGAACATGTTCGCTTAATTGTTGGAGACATCGAGGAAACGGAGAAATGGAGTAGATAATTGATAACTTGTCCGTTGTTCTGCTTTTCAAGCTCCATATTTTCTGGATGATAGTAAACACGTGATTGCTTATCTGAATTTACATCTTGGAATCGACGAAGTCGTACTCAATAGGTAAATTGACTTTGTTTGAATGATTATTAAACTTTCATCATTCAGATTATAATTTTCTTCGAAACTCACCACAAACGGAGGCATAAGCAGCTACAAAGTAGCCGTACTTTATCTAAATTCATGCTAAATGATTGAATTTCAGCTGATATTTCAACGAGCTCTATATTTCCATCCTGCTCGGCAGTGCTCAAATAAAGTTCTATCGAATGGCCTTTTTGATCACCAGAGTTGTCTTCTCTAGATTCATTCTGTGGGATTATTTCACAAGCAAAAATATGAGAGTAAAATATAATAGTATAATATCTTTAAGATAGGTTTGATAGAAAATAGTAGAGCGTAATGCGAAATAGCACTAAACGAGGTTATCTCAACATGTAAATAATGGAGTTAGAGGAAATTGTATGGAACACATCCATTTCTCATGGAAATGAAAATAAGAAAATTCTGAGTTAGATCAATCCGTCTATTCTGTGTTTCCAATTTTCTGCCTTTTTGTTGAGAAGGCATCTAATGTAGTTTATGTTTATTTTCTTTTTGTTGCTGATAAGTGAATAATGCATCTATAACACGCTATCTTGCGTTTTAACTCATGTCAAAATTTTCACTTTCATCAACAAATTGGTCCATAATTTCACTAAAAGTGGTCAAACTCCTTTTTACAAACACCGTAGACATTTTTTTGCTCTATTTCGAGATCACTACTATCAATATTTTTGTTTTGTATTTGCTCAGTTGCTTCCTTGAGCTCATCATTAGAAAGTCTAGTATCTTTTTCTTAAATAAGTATTTTGACATCTCCCATATTCACTTTCAACCGGTTTGATTTCCGTGTTGAAATAAAGGAGTGCTAAACCGAAACAGTGCTAATCGAAACAGTTTTAAGAGGAGTGTCACTTTATATACTTCATATGGTTCATCCCGATTTCAGAAATTATACATCGTTGTTTAGAGAATTAGACATGGTTTCAAACGATATGACACTCGATCTCTACTCCGTTTTAGAGGTTCTTCATTCTTATGCCAAGAATTCGTAACCTAGCTATCAAAAGTAAAATTTCAAAGTGAAATTGGCGTCATTATTCTGGATAACAGTGGCGAACTTTAACTTTAAGTTTTGTGTTGGGAACCGGGAATATTTATTAAGTGTTTGAAAAATAGTTTTGTTGGAATGCTCCACGAGCAACTTGAACATGTCCACGGTTGCTTGGTTGAAGAACACTTTGACAACAAAGCAAACAACCCATCACCTGTAGCTGCTCTTCATTAACACTTTTGATTCAAAGATTAAACGAATATTAAGATTTCCCTTTTCGAAGTTTCTCTGGCACATCAAAAGCGTTATTATATTTTGCCCGGAGAGCTTCCTTCTTTTCTCTCGTCTAGGTGATACAGAGATCGACGATTCTTTTCTCTTTTAGCGTTCTAATCTGCATCCCTGACGACTCTTTGTGAAGGTCTCTATATCAAAAGAACCCTGTTTCATTTGTCTTTTTCAAAGGAAAACAATTTATGAGGAGTTCGCATCCTGTTCTTGATTATGTCGGGATGGTTCGATTCCGCACAACACAGAAATATAAGATGTAATTCATCATTTCCTGATGGCACCTTATTCACGCTTCAAATATCCTCAAACAATCTGGTTAATTACATTTTTCGGGCCCTTCGTCTTGGCTGGACTTTTTCGGTGGAAATTGAAAGCTTTGTTCCGTATATATAGAAAGGTGTGCGGTTCACGAGATTTATTGAGGCCGGTTTATCGATTTTTCTAGACGGTTTGCTTCAACTGATTCGTAAACAACAGAGATTTATTCCCAATTTTCCACTATTAGCTATGGACTAACTATAAATGTATATTTTCATAAACATAAATTGTCTACCGATTGAAATGTTTTTTGATGTGCGATCCATGTAGGAATTGGGTAGTCTTGGATTTTAGTGAAAACTGTCTTGCACAAAATTCACGAAACTATCGAGGATATGAGATTTAATTTCGACCTTATGAATTTTATTATGTTATTTCTGAATATGTATTCTACTATATTGTGTGGCTTAATAAATATGTCTTAATTAAATGTAATGTAAATGTAATGTCTTTTCTTACACACAGGCAGTTTACTGCTTCGTAAGTTCTCGTTTTGTTTTATTCACCATGCATTATTTAAAATTAATTTGTTATGTTACTTCATTGAAAGTGAATGAATTATTATTATTATTATTCGATATTGTTATCCCGAACAAACTAATATTTTTTTAATCGAAAACTGGTAAGTAGATTCAACGGTGATTCAATTATTGTGTGTATTTCCCAATATTGTTCGAATTGAACCATATATCTCGATCAGAATTATGAAAATTACTAACAACATTTTTTCCAGCTGTAATTTGGTGTTGATTGCATTTCCGAAAGCGTCAAAAGTCATTCGGAATAGTCAAATTTATTATGGAAAATGCTGAATATGTTTCATGATATATTTCAGAAAGTGTCAAATCTGAGTTGGAACATGGTGAATGCATTTCAACAATCAATAAATTGTTGGAAAACCATTCCTAAAAATATTTCTTGAATTCATTCAATTGTTCTAAGGTATAGTTTTCTCGAATATTTTGACAAGCTGTCACAACTATATTTCCAAAATGAATACACCATACCTATGACTGAGGATGAACTCCTGAGGAAAAAAATATGATTTTTTTCAATAGTAATAGTAATTTGATCATTCGACAAGAATTGTACGGTATTTTATAGAAAATGTTTCTCTCTCGACATCCAACTATTAGATATTTTCCACCTTGTTGTAGTGAAAATTAAATTCTGCTGTGCAACGTATAAGACAAAAGAATTAATATGCAGCGTACGTCGATATAACGGTGAGAGAATGACACTTATAATTGACAGGTTTCAACTCGTAATTTTCCAACGCTTCTGATTATGGTTCTTTTGTTTTCTATCGATATGAGATTGGAGCAGGAGTATATCAAATTATTTGCATGTTTCGTGTGAATTCAGTGAAGTCTCATAAACATCGCATTCGATGATATACAGACTACAGAGGTAGGTATGAATATTCTAATTCATATCACGAGAATTTGATCTGCGATCGAGGAAGGCTCAGAAGCTCAAACGAGGTGAACATTTTTAGGATTTTAGGTAGGAGAAACACTCAATTATTCAACAGAGCGAATAAATGTGTGATAACTATTGTATTCATTTCATAGCCAATTGCTAAATGGAAGTTATTATTTCTGTAAACAAATATTGTTTATTCAGAAAATAAATGATGTTTAGTCTTGAGAAAGTAATAATGACTTATGGAATGTTATCATGGGTAGATAAAAAATACTACTCGTTAACCATTCAGATATCAGACAGATACACGAATGAAAATATCAACGAATAGATCATGAAACGATTCTTATCATGAATTTGATGATGATCACTTTTGAGGTAAGATATGTCACAAAAATCTTGGTATCTCGAATTAATGGACATTTCTATGAGTTCTCTAAATTTCGCTACTATTTTGAATGAACAGTTGGAGACCGTTGGCTTGGCAACCGACGTCATGCTCATTGGCCGGAAGAGCCATTACGCCATTAGGTATTCAGATTTGCTGTTCCTTTTTAGAAAGAGAAATCAACAAATATGTGTCTATTTGAATCCAAATTTCCCAAAAAAACGAACTTCTGCGATTTTTATTCGGTCCGTACAAGGTATTTGCAGAAAAGATAAATCTCATTTCTAAGTCAAAATGAACACCCAAATTTTTGCTTCATTCACAAGAATCAATGAAATCGTTGATTTTGATATTCACACGATTTTCACACCTTTTTCGAGCTGACTTGTTTTCAAATAACATTATTTCTGATTTGATGAGGTTGAGAGATAAACAAAATTTTTCACCGAGAGTAAAAAGATTTTTCAAATTCTTATACAGCTTCATATTGGCCAGATCTATTTCCGATTTTTTGTAAGATATATAAACTTACTATAACATGAAGAGGATATGAAGGACGAATTATAAATCGAGAACAAGAGGAGTCCCAATATTTATCCTTGCGGAACACCACTGGGAATCTGTAGTACTGACGACCGATTAGCTAATATACTGACACCTTTCCACAATATAACTAGATATCTCATTGAAGCCGATATTATGAAGTGTTGCTGAGAGTAAATGATGATTGATCCTATCGAAGGGGTAGTAAGCATGTTTTTATTAGTCGCTGACAAGACATCTTTGGTCACTGCTAAAAATGCTTCCGAACAATTTGATCTAGAAAATTACCAAACCGATATTTTTTTACTGTAAATCGCTCTACCTCGTGCCAGCAAAAGCCATTGGTGGGGCTAACAAGCTACGACGCGAAGCGATCGTGAAAGCATTTCGAGAACGTTAAAGCCTTTTGTCGACTTTGGGGGGAAAGCGAATCGAATTTCCTTCAGCAGAGGAAACAACGTCATCCATTGGATTTTCCTCTAGAACAAATTGAGTGTTCCGGCGTTGACAGCGGCAAATATAAGCGAGGAAATGGTATTCACATCGAATTGTTTTCAATGCCAGAATCGGGGCTGTTCGATGTTGATTTATCCACAGGCATGTTGAGTATCCGAAAATATGGTAACCGTCAAGTGAGATTGCTGGATGGGGCGCTACTTGTTGGATGAAGCGATGTTAACTAGAGAGAACGTGTTTTGCGCAAAGATACTGGCTTCTACAGATTCAATATTGAAGTTTGGAACATAGCTCTAAACCATCAGCTCTTGATCCGAAACGACTCGAAGGGAAGTTTTTCATAAGCAAAGTATACAAATTGATTCACATGTCAGTAGTGTGAACTGCTCAAATATAAAGGAACTTTATTCCTTTGTGGATAGATATTATTCATTGTGTACTAGAAGAATCATCGTTTTCAGCAGTTAATATGAAGATATGCGTAATATTATGGAATATCACCGAATTAATGAATTTTGAGTATGAGGAAGTGGGGTAGAATTAGAATTTATGTTTAGAGTAGAGTTGAACCAACCTTCATGAATAGATTAATGAAGATCTCCAGAACTTGGCATCCACTTAGAAGTGCGAAATGTTTGATGGACTGCATCAGTAACTTTTTTAGAAAAATTTGAATGACTCAAACGGTTGATTTTAGATATAGAGTAAAATACATGAAATTAGATTGAAAACATCATCGATCGTATGAAATATGAGATATTCTATTTCAAATAACAAAGATCCATCCACGAGATGACTGTCATCTTCTTGAGTGTTTATACAATTGTTCAGGATTATGCTACACTTAGTTCTCCTTTATAGATCATATCAATTCGTGAAGGAACTCCCTGTATATAGTTCGTCTCCTTCTAGCTGTTTAGTCTCTTTTTCTGCATTTTTGTATACAGTGGGGTTGTTATGAAGTCGATATTTTTGTAGCTGAGACTCCTGAATGAAATGCATTGAAAATCTCAATTTCTATCAGCATCACACACTTCATTTGGATTCATAAATGATGTCATCACATGTACACGAATATAAAGTCATTGGTATTCTCAACAGCACAACTCGGATTTGCTGAAATTTGTCAATACTGGACAATTACAAGTATCCATAATACTTCTTGCATTTCAAAGAAGTTATTGGTTTATGAAACGAAAACAATTATCATTTGGTTATTATATAATCATAGTGAATTTGGATCTGAAGTCTTATTGATGGGGTTTGAATTGAATTGTTTCAATGGAACAATTATTGAACATTCGGAAATGATGATAAATCGTGATATATTATACTAATTCGTCAGAACAATATTGGGTATTCAGAAAATTATACTTCGGATATTAAATTCGATTTAATTTCTGAGATATTTAGTTAACTACATATTGGAACTCATAGAGATTGTAAATTGATGAATTCGACCAAGTCATTTCCGTTTTGAATCCAAGATATACACTTGTTTCTAATTTCCTGATCAATAGTTGTAGACTATGAATATGATATAGTTTTTGAAATCACCCTTGTGAATTTGATAAATTGCAGAACAATCGTTAGACAAGTAACATATTTCCAGTAAATTCAGCAGTATCAAATATATGTATCGGGAATTATGATTGTTCAGCTGAAAAGTAATCATGTAGGAACAACATCCAGCAGACCGCAATTCGGTCAACAAATCAGCCATGGTACCGCCTACTCTAATTCAGTTTACATGCTTGTTTGTAGTTGTTGAATTTGAATGCAAATTGAAGCAAACAGTCGACTCCAGCAAAAATTGCCGTCAAATCAGATGAATTTATTATGGCAGGTTATTGGTCGACTGACAACAGAATTTGCTATTTACATATTTGGCCGTAATAAAATTGTCATAGTGGTGATGTGAATTCGTTGTCGATTTCAAATCATTGTTGATATTGATTTTTAGTGCTATTTTTGAAAAATGCGACATTTTTGGACCAGGAAATGATCTGTTAACCCAAAACAACACTTTTTCAGAACTATGCCATTTTGTTAATTTTTATTATTATTCAAAAACCTTAGTAGCACATAACTTGAAAGAAATATAAAAAACAGTTGATAATATACCTTATAATGTCCACAGAACTTCAGAACATTTAATCGAATACTTTGGAAGAAAGTCTTGAAAATCGCCTGATTTTTCATTGGTTACACTGGTATAGCCCATTCATATACAATTTCATAATATTTATTGAATTCGGAATATAAAAAGTAGGGATATTCTTTCATTTTTATTGCTTCAAAGTCAGAACACATCATAGTCCAGAACGTTGCGAGTCGTCGATAATCAATCTTGAACATATAATTGAATATGAGTAATAAATAAACAGTGTGAAGAATTAATAGTGGAGTGATTCTCAGTGTTTACAATGAATCACTAGTCCATTATGACAACAAAGTGGTGCTTTCGTCGATAAACCAGTGTAATTCCACGTTGTACCATTCTCACATATCTTGGATTGTAGAAATATCTGAAATCAGAGGAAAAATATGACAGTCCACATGTTAACAGTCTGTAGAAACTATAGATCTCCAGGATTATTTCATGTGTAGTCAAGAATTGTTGTTTTCACTATACAGAACTGTAATTTGATTTTATGTTTGAAAATTTTAATGACATATGACACGTTGTGTGTACCTTAAATTTTGTAAGAACAGTAGGCCAGGGATGGTGAACTCCGTTTTCATTCGGAAATATTATTCAAACTGGCCAAACAAATTCAAGAATTCCGCAGTATTCAGTTACTTCAATATTAATTTAACCGTCAGGAGAGCAAATATTGAACCCTTTCTGTTTTTGGATATTTACAGAACGTTGCCCTACTGAAATTTCGAAGTTCCCGAGCGAACTCGTCATGGAAGGACACACAGAACGTTCAGTAAAGACTAAAAAAACTGTCAAGATCTTATTGTCATTCACTCACCGATACGTTGGTGGCGTTAAGAATTTTGGGACAGATGGTGTAGGCTTCTAGGTCTGACTGCACTTTCGCTACGGAGATGCAAATTTTGTTGCAGGCTTCCTGGCTGGTTACGCTCTCATGACAGGACACGTTATGCGAGGTGGTTGTGAATAGAGGTGACTCGTTTTCCTTTGGGTATTGGACAGCGAAAAGACCGCACATACATCCAATTTCTGAAGAAGAAACGAGAATCAGTATGAGCCATCAAAGACGAATGGGAACTACATCATTCACTCCATTATTTTTGGGTATCACGTCGTTGTCGAGAAAATATATCTTTTGATTGAGCAATCTTTATTTTATCAACCCTACACCACAATTCGGTAGAAGGATATCCGATGATATACAGGGTGATTCACCCAACTGATTCATTAGGGGTTGAACCGAATTTCGAATCGCTTCTTTATATTGATTTTTTCGAAAAATTTGGACAGATGGACAGTTTTTATGATGAAAAGTTCAATCTACATGCATACATCAATGGAAGAGTATCCTATCAGGTACACCTAATAGTGTTCCAAAATATTCAACAGGGTGTTCGATATTTTAGTTTAGTTTTTGAGATTTTGAAACGCCAATATCTTCCTCATTTCAATTGGAAAGCTAATGAGTAAAATACACTATTTGATGCAAAATTTTATTTCCTATTTCCTTCACAGAGATATTAACAAAATGTGGTGATACGCTTATTTGTCTCACTTGAGTGCTTTAGATGGTTCTAAATTTCATATTTGTCAAATAATATGACCATCAATTAATCGCAAACGTATCACGAAAATTGTGCGAGAAACATTACACAAAAAATTGTGAACCATTGAAATGACCTTCGGAGTCACATGGTTGGGAATGGAAGGCAATAAACAGCAAGGTTTCTGTTACCGAATGTAATTCAAAATTTGAGTGCATCAGTTGGGTAAACTTGAAGAGTTCCACATATTTAGAATTTTCCGAAAAACCTGTTCAATTACTCCTGCGATCTTTCATCGTACTTACTCCTGGTGTCATTTCCTCTAATCTCATCCATGCAGTGCGAACAATTCTCGTGGATTCTCAACTGATGCCCTAATTCGTTGCCCTTCGAAGAGGCGTTTGTGTACAAAGGAGCCACTAGGGTGACGTTTTCTGCAGGCGTCGTTGCATTCGGGGTATGAGAGCTGACCTGGTGAGTGTTGTTCAACACCTTGACATCCTCCAAGTGGATTTTTCCGACGAGTGTTTCTTCGTGGGGCAATTTGTGGTGATCGTGAGCATTGGGGTCTATTGCTGGAGAGCTCCTGATGATCAAAAGACTGCGATAAGTGAAGTGGATGAGGTTATTAGATAATAACGTGAGATGAAAAAGTTTTTGTATAGTAGTTTGGGAATGTCGACTGTCTTTTCAAAGAAGATACTCATTATATTTCAAATTTCTTATTTCAATTACTTACAAGACCAAACTGGTTGACACAATCAGGAAAAAACCAATGAAGCACTTCATTTTGGTGGAACTTCGGCCGCTGAATGAGTGACTCCGAATTTTCGTCTATTCTTATACCTTTCGATATCTAAGGAATCCCAATTGAATTATATAGTGACTCAACTCTCGCTAATTCTTCGTCAAAAGGTGCGCATAATGAAAACACATTCAGATACGGATAGGAAGTCTTATCTGCAAAATTACCTGGACGATTCATTGTTCTCTTGGTGCAAAATAGGGATAGGAATGTTGAACATCGTGAGGTGATATCAAAATGAATGCAATTTTGTTTCAAATTGGAATGTAACGATAACTAACTTCACGAAGTCGTGGTCAATAAATTCGATATATTATATTATCACTGACAGGGAATTTATTGTCGAAATTTGATTTTTTCTATTTTATTTTATATGTTTATCACAATTCTTCCAAAAGAGAAAGTGTGAACCAAGATGGAGTATGAGGTATAGAAAATTGTCGAATTATGGAAAAAAACAATCGAATTTAGTCCAAAAGAGCAATGAAAGAATGTATACATGTTTCAAGACATTTCATAGTCTTAAGTTTTCGAGTACTACGTTTTTCATATAAAATGAAATCAATCGATCTGAACTTTTGAGTTTAGATTTTGCGAAGATAACTGAGAATTATTTCCTTCCATTCAGTTAATGAAAATTCCGAATGAAGAATCTAGGTATTTTCAATTCATGAAAATGATCATAAAATTTCAGCGCTTCATCCATACTGATTGGCCAGTTTCATTGGTTGATTGATAGCAAAACAAAATAAGAAACACTATCGAATAAAAATTGGGAACAACAAAGATTTACAATTTTAAATGTTTAATCAAACTTTTTTTTCATGGTAAATGCGGACAATGAGAACGAATGAAAATTGGTTATATCAATTACGTTACTGAGTTATTCAAAGAAACCTTGTTTTTTTGATGAAATCTCAAAAAACCAAAAAGGATGAACTTGAAAACGGTGAAATTTTCGACAGAGGTAAGTTGGCTTAAAAACTTTCCAAATGACCATACCTATCCACCATCCACCATATTCATTTCTTCAAGCCTCTACCAGAGACCCTGTATAATCAAGAATCGTGGAAGAAATGAATACTGATAAGCTGAATACATCCTCAAACTCCGTACTTAATTGGCAGGAGTGTATTGAATAAAGATTCTCAGAATGATTGTATTTAATCCGATAGATAGACCAAAAAGACCTACTGGAACTCTCAGGAGAATACCAAATATGTTAGAGATCACCGCTAGTGGAATTCAAGACTCTAGTATTACTTTGTGCATGATAAATAGTGGAACATTTGTCAATGCGGAGAACTCCTGAGTTGAAGGTAACTACCGCAATAGTATACTGGAAAAGGGAATATCAAATGAATATTTCTTTGAGAGATATGTTTAAACCAACTCAATATCAGTTTGAAATCTCCCCATGATGATTTGATTTCGATAAAAAATATGCAAAGAAATAGTATTACCAAAGAATAATGAGTGAATATAGGACTAATCCTGGATTTTTCAATCTATTTGTTTCAGTTGGATGGCCAAAATTGATTGATCGATTTTGAAAACATCTAATTGACAGAATACGATTTCTTCAACATGCAATCGAAACGAAAAAAAAAAAATGGTTAAGTCTTCCAAATTGCTTCAATTCTGATCTTAATACATTTCTTCCTTACTCGGTTTTCCTTATACAAGTCGGTTCATGGTGATGATGAATGAACAACGAATGAATGTATTTGAAGTTGGAGTACTGTTGAAATAAGCGAAAGACTGAAACGAAAATTCAGGGAAAACATAATTACTTTCTTATAGATCCTCATTATCAAACACTGTATTTATGTGAGAATGTATATTTTTGACAGGAAAACATTTTTCAATATTCGTTTTAAGGGGGAAAGGTTGTATTTATATATGACGATAGAAATCAATTTCCAATTGGTTTCGACTTCGAAATCGATGAAAAAATAGACGCCACTGCATTCTTAAAGAAGAATAGATCTAGAAATATTTATACAGAATGAATGAAATAAAAATCAAAACTATTATGTATCTTTCGAACGATTCGAAATATCGATATGGATTTTTTGGCATGTGGTTTGTCACAAGAATCAATCTGAAACATGATGTGAGTCCTCTGTCAGTCAGTCCTTCTATCGAGAGTATTCACTTTGATCCACCCTGTAATGAATTAATGATAATAATAATGATAATAATAATAATAATAATGAATAGATTTATTCAAGAATTTGTAGAGATCGTTATCCTCATTTGTACGGTTTATTTCAATTTGCAGGTTATCTATAATTTGCACCAACTAATCTCCGTCAAGAGATATTCAAGATATATTTATAAAAAAATTCGAGCCTCTGACATACAAGTTGGGGGACGACTGGGAGAATTATTGTACTTCAAGGAAAAACTTTCAGTGGAAATCATTGTCGTTTTGCCGACAGGAACCATGTCATTTTCGAAACAAAAACTGAACACGTTTCATACACTACACAAATGTGATACGCTTCGTCATAAGAATAACATACGGTCGTCTGTATTTATCTTCTTCCAGTTTCGTTTTGCTTCTTTCTTTACGAGCTCTCTTGCAAGAAATATTATTCTCGTACTGATGGGTTTTCTTGAGATTATGTTTTCGGAGATAACACATACAAAATATCGCGATCATATTTTTGAAGTTGATCACTTTCATCCTACTGAAAAGCGTCAGGTTGTATGACTGGAAAATAGGAAAGAGAAAAGATTCAGTTGAGAAAGAAGGAATTTACTGCTAGAAAGATTCCTCGACTTTCAACTTTATACTAAAATCAAGATGTGATATTTTATGCAGAATTTTCAAAGTCACGATGGTACTGCGTGTCATGAAGACATGCCGACATTCAAGATGGTTATTATTTGACTCATTCATATCCTGATAGTCCCAACTTCTGTGATAAAAATCAGTTTCTTCAATATCTGCGATAATATTGTGAAAATTTTGAAGAAATTGTATACATATAATTCATGCATTAAGGTGCATTTTTCAATGAACACATTTTAGAATTTTTCACTAGTGATGTTATGCGTTGGATATTCTTGGAGGAAACAAAAAATTATATCACAGCTTCCCCTCGGAATGAATATAACTTTCGAAATGCTAATTCATTTTTGGCTAGTTTGATCTAACAAGATATCAGATTCGTTTCGAACAGGATGATAATCCGAAACAAAAAATCTATTTGTCTTCTCAGTTGCTCTGTTCTTCATTGAGATAATCAAATTAAAACAGTTTCATATCGCCGAATTTTAAGTACTCTGCATCTCAAAAGTCAAGACTTCTAGAATGTATGTTGGTGAGAAGTGTTTTTCTTAGAATAGGTCAGAAAATCACCCTCTCAAATATTAGCATGTCCTTGGGGAACAGCCTGTTTGGATAATGTTCAATGAATTGCCTTTGATTGAGCCTAGAGGCAAGCCTAGAGATAAGTGCTTACAAAATAGGTCATTGTTAAAGAATCTGCGATTCGATCAATGGATTTTTAATATTTTTTTTTCAATCACTTCTTCAAAGTTTGTTTTTCAACCAACTCTTCATAACTCGAAACTTGTGCGGAGTGGAAAGGGCGGACCCAGTAGGATTAATGCCTTAAATCCAACACTTAACAAAAAGTGCGTTCGCCTCAGAGGGATTCGAACCACTGATATATTCGCTATGGATTTTGACTATTTTAGGTCTAGACTACTTGGCTACTAGGGCCCCCAATTATTGAGTCATCTGTACAATCGAGTGTTTCTTTTGATTATACTTCGATTCTCACTTTGTTTTATTTGTTGTAACAGCTACCTTTAATACTCATTGACAAATAGGACAAACAACGTGAGATAAAAGTGAGGTTATGTTGTATCCGCGTTGTCACTTTGAAAACGAATACTACATTCGAATCTCGTAACGAAAAATCGATTCTTCGGTACCAGACGCGATGCAAACAGAAAATCAACAAGGGCTCAAGGTTTCATCGGCACAGAGTTGTCTAATGGCTCTCGAGCGCAACTCTAACGCAGTTAGGCGTTCAATTACATTGGTTAATGACCAACGGTGGCCGACTCGGGGCAATTTCTCAAGAATTATAGATAGCGACCGACGTTACGCGATGAAATATGGATCTCGAAATTAGAGGGTAACTTCATTACTCGACTCGCATTGAATTTGAATCAATAAGGGAAATTATCTAATATCCAGTTCCAGAATAGAGTAGCCATTTCACAAAAATATTGGTTCAAGTTTTACGATGTTGAAGGATACCTTTATTGGTTGAGGTACTGATGACCAAGAGCACATGATTGGTTGAGGTATAGCTGATGACTTAGCTATATGACTTCAAAATGATGTCAAATTCATTTGGAAAGAAATCTTCGATCCACTAATGAAATTTGTTAATTCTGGTCGAAATTTCTTTAAATATTGGAAACATTATTGGACGTTTATTTATAGTTTTTTTTTATAACTTCCCACGAAAGGAGACATCCTGTAGTGTTCAAAAAACAAGGGAAATGTGGTAGGAATTGGTGTTCTTTTTAATTTTCTGAAGGTCATATGCCTCGGGGAACACCTCCCTGGGCAATGTGTTCCAGAGCCTCGCTGTTCGTTGGATGAACGAGTCTTTGAAAAGAGATGTTCTGCAGGTCACCAAATTAACCACAAAGGGGTGTGAAGACTGGACTTGACGGGTTAACCTCGAAGAGACCGTCAAAGCAGGAACGATTGTTGATATTTCAGAAGAGCAACGCCCATGAAAATATCTATAGAATAGAGATAGATCGCTAACCCTTCTACTGTGTTCCAGAGAAGTAAGCGAGTTAGTAGGCGAAGCATCACCGACGAGACGAATTGCCCTTTTCTGGACTTTTAGTGAATAGTTATCCTATTTTGGTGTATATATTTCATGAACACCAAACATTTTTCGAGACTACTCGAATTATGAACTTAACCCAACTTTCTGCTTCGGGCTATCATTGCACGATATAGCGTTTCGAATTACCCAAATATACCCTTTAACGCAACCTCAGAAATCCATAATCATCCTCAATTTCATTCGGAAATACTGTTGCTATTTGACAGGCTACTCATAAGCCACCTGACATTCCAATTTTGACATCAATATTTCAACCCTCCTGTTATTTTCAATGACTGCAACAGTCATCTGATCGTGATTATTGAATCTTCTGTTACCAATTGATATTTCCTGTGTTTGGATGAACTGTTAATGGAATAGTTCCATTTGGATGAGCAAAATTAGATATTCTTTTGCTATAACGTGAGAGACAACAGCTGTCTACAGGAAACTCATCTACATAGGACAATATCATGATTTTGAATTCATTCATCGTGGATCAACGAAAACAGGAATGGAGAGGAATAGTCACAGTAAATTAATTGACCGTACATTCAACCTTCACAGTAGATCTGGCAATGCCATTCGCAGTTATTTGACGGAAATCTAAGTCTCATTCAAAAACTGCATTTATTGGATATGTTGGGAATGTAGCCACGGTAACAGAAAAAGAAACATATTATAAAAACCCATAAACGATGAGAGTGTAGATTGGTAGCAGAACTGAAAGAATCATCATTATATCAAGGATAAATAACCTATGGAGTTTAATTTTGATTGAAGATGAAATTTTAAGACCTGCCTATATGCTGGACTTATTATAGACACTAGGAATCGAAAAACTGTGTCATTAATAATAAATATTATCGGAATTTGTTAATTTTCATCTGGAGATTCTAACTATAATTTAATGGAATGGTAGTCTGAACTGTTAAAAGTCATTTAGCTATTTGTTTTGGGTAAACATCAATTTACATAAGCAATCGCATTCTACTCCATCTTATCGTGCAGTATTTTCTATCCACTTGACGTACACAATCCTACAATTTCTGACAGTACATGAGAGATCCAGTCATGTACACCATAGAGATGTTCAAAAATGTACTTTCATGGATGTCCGAGTTGTTCCAATATTTTACATCTAGTGGACGTACATAAACGTACAATTTCTGAAGCTGGTTGTACATATTAGGTCCATGGACGTTTGGACTTCATTTGGACCTAAATGTGACGTCCATTGGATGTTGTGTGCTCTATGGGTTTCCTCCATATTTCCTCAAACAACACATCGTTGAATTGTTAGGTATCACTGTAATAGATAACTCTGAATATGAGAGAACATTTCTGAAATTGATACGTCGAGCTTGATGAAAGCATTTTTCATATTTCATCTGGATTATAGCATAAAAAACTTCGACAACGAAGAAACAGAATACCCACAGATATTCGTCTTTTGCGGATGTCATCTGGTGGAAAAATTGAAAAACAATCCCTGCTGAAACTGATATCTATCTTGATCCCAATCCAGGTCCCAATCTATGTCGGAATTGACGTATCTGATCTCTTTTTTGTCTCGCCGCTTTCGTGACTTCTGCGTGCCAAGTCGATGCCGAGATAAGATGTCAGTTTAATAAACCGAGGACGTTGACTCAGAAATCGCATCGTGGAGCCTTATTTAATAAAATCTCTATTTCGTTTCTGCCGTTTCCAGCGTTTCTTGATGGAACGATGTGTTTTTCATTCTCATCCGAGCGGATCATTAAAAATTATACAATGAGGTTCCTCTCTCTCTCTTTTATCACTCTAAATAAAGCCACTTTCTTCATTTTCATCACGTATTTTCGCATTTATCACCACAGTTGACGTTATGTTCATTTACGTCATTCGTAAACGTTTTATATTCGCGAAATATCAAGTTGGAAACTTGTAGATGGGCATCCGCAGGTATGTAATTTCAGAGTGAATATATTTCATGAAAAAATAAACATGTTGAATTCATTTCAAGAGCTTGACAGTTGACATATTTTCAGAAACATGTTGGATCTACTCGCTTCAGGATGAAAGGGTTTATGAACTTAATGTTTTTATAATTGTGAAATATCCATCTCTTCAATTTGAATACGAATTTTGAGTAGTATTTCAGTCTGAGAGTATCATACAACGAATGAACAAGGTGTAGACAATTTGTTTCTTATATAGAAACCGTGTGTGCATGTTATATACGTTATTTTACGAAATAACGAGCAGAATCTAACTAAAATGGATTCAGAAGGCAGTGAATAAAATTGAAAGGGAAATGAGATGATGCATTAAACAAAAACTCCGAGTGGTATTATGGTATACTTCCTTAGATTTGAAATATTTTGTTTCAAAAAAGTTTTTTGTGATCATTAATTTCAATGACAGAAGTGAACTCAGGAAATATTAAAATTTTACAGAAATCTCTTCCTGGTAGTTATACCTTCCGGTACGCTTTAATTGGCCCACCCTGTATATGAATATTGCTTGCATTCTGACAAAACCTGGATAGTCTCAGTTCGACCTTCAACGTTCTAAGTATACGCCTTCTCTTTATATTAGAGTTACGCGTCTAGGTATATCTTTGTGACTATATTCCATAGGCCAACCTTAAGTCCTCCATGTATCAGGAAGGTTGCGGTATTTCCTCCTCTAGCGTAGCAAACCTTAGCCTTGACAGACCTCTGAAATAAGAATGTGTACTGAGATTTCGTCGTCTTGACAGAACCTACGATTAGTTGGACCTGTGAGTACGGTATTGTTCATGTGTTTGTTGAGCCTACGATGCCCTGTCAGGAACCCAACCATGGTTCTGATTAATCGCCTGTTTCGACCTCCTAGGTACTATGAGTTTTTCGATAAACTCTTTGGTCTGTCTCATTCCGGCGTCCTTTCCTACCATTCATGAGATTGCTCATCCAAGCACTGTTGAATGTTTTTCAGTGCTTTCGCTCAGCCATAGACAGGTCCAGGAACAATTAGGGCACCTCGTGCTCATTATCGGGCTAGATATAGTCTATAGCAATGGTCTTTTCCCTAAACTCTTGCCTTCAAAACTTCGCTGTACAGTGCTGTATTGCTGCCGATACGATAATAGGTGATCCAATTCTTCTAAACATATCTCTGGATAATACTGATCATGGTTATAGTATAAATTTATTCATACGTATAGCCTAGCTACTTATGAACTTGTTATCATTTCTTTTCTCCGACATCTCGTATCAGACAGCAATGAATATCATCCCTTTCCGTAACATCCTCTCATCACCATACACAAGAAATACTTCGCTGTGCTGGCAACTTAGTCCCCGAAGCATCGTACACTTATGTGGATAATGGTGAGCCTGAACGGCGAAATGTGTTCTCACAACCCAATTTGCATGTCATCTATAGTCTAACAGATAAATAGATATCTGCGAAACGTTGTGATACAGACGCGGAAAGAGCCCCTCTGTTGTCGAAGTGAATTCCCGAGATGCAGCAGATTTATTTATACCGAGGAGATAAGGAATGAGGATGCATATGTGTCGACAACGAATAGAGTTTTTTTTTGGATCGTGAAAGGACGTGCCTGTGAAAATTTCTCACATGAATCGAATGTAAAGACAAATATCGTTTTATTATCTTGATTACATAGGCTGTCCGTTTTCGGTCAATATGGAAATCTGAAGATATATGAAATTGGTAAAATCTGGAGAGAAATTGAGAATATCTCTGATAGTTTCGAAGATATCGCAAAAAAAACAGAATCGAAAATTTTTATTTTTGATTTTCTTGGTAGAAATAAATTGTACTGGATCTTTAACTGAAACTTTGTCCAGAAAGTTTCTCCTATAATCCTTTAATATAGCATTGCTTCTCAGTGATTGTCATAACGACGAAGAAACACCTATCTTAAATTTCAACATTTTCAGTTAACGTTTTTCATTTCCTTCGCAACGATGTATCACACTTGGTGGTTTCATTTTTTACGATGACTGCTATGGAAAAATCATTGTAATTCTCATTTTTGACAATTTTTGGATACTTGGCCAGCGCGATCCTGTGAATTTACTCCTTTGGACTCTTTTGTGTCAGGAACAATGAAGAATAGAATACAGAGAATTGCTAATCGATCTACACGACTTTCGACGAAGAGATTTCACCATTTTCGGACTTAGGATTTGGAAAAGATATGTGTCAAGAGCATGGTCTTGGTCTGGAGACTACGGCACTTTCGAGTGGTGGGGAGTATCACCATTTTTGAAGAATAATTCACCATACTTTTTCGCTAGGAGCGTATGTATCTAGAGGAATGATCACATAAGAAAAACCAAAGTTGACAGGTGTTTTCCGCCACATTTGGAATCACTGAGAAGGCAATGCCATTCAATTACTTGACTATTCAAATTATTACACTGAACTTTACCAGCTCGTATGAATATTTCGAACAATTGAGTCATCAACGAAGTTTGATTTTGCACGGTCATTTAATTTCTGGATTCCTAGTTAATATGAACTTCTCATTAATCGTGGTGAAATACGAGTTGGATTCCGACAAACATAATTCAACTTTCCTGAAATATCAATTCCTCTCATTTCGAATAGTACATAGAAGGAAGGGTACTAAGTTCTGTGAGAGATTTATAACGTAACCACCCGAGAAAGTTCACAGCTAGAAGCAGATTTGTACATACAAAATGGTCTTTGATGAAATGAACTTTCGGAAACAAACAAGAGACGAACATGAAAGTGAACTCAATCACTTCTGGATTACTCCCGAAGCATTTCTCCAAAGAACGCCAAATTTTACATAGTTGGACAAATATATTTGCCATATACAGGGTGTTCTCTTACTCCTACTCAAGCAATGTACCTATGAATCATAGAAAATTCAGGTCAGGACTAACAAACATTCAACATATTCTTGGGTCTCTCAAAAAACACCCTGTATCTATACATCTGATTGAATGTTTGAAGAAAGTACGAAGAACTGTGTTTTATCATTTTGCCGCAAAGTGTTTTACTACAGTTTTTACCTTTGAATTTCAAATTTCATGTATCAGAAATGTTCAAATGGGATTTTAAGTCTCTTGTATTTCGACTTTTCTCGAATTTTTTGAGAGGGCGTGAAGAATCACCGATTCATGATTCTGATCATACTATTTATAGAATCATATCTTTCACAATTTGAATAATTCAAAAACTTCCCAGATAGGAGCAATTTTACTCGTTTTGACAGTATGACGGCTGTCAAATCAATCGTTTTAGATAAATTGACGAAATCCGCCAATATCATTTCATTCTTCATTTAATTATTTTGTTTGATCGATATAAAGCTGCTAATTGAAAGCATTCCATTCCTCTTCAACCTTGAACCTTGATTATGAACAGATTAAGTGCACATATCCCTTATGAAGAAGTGAGTCGGTTCTGTATGAATGCGTTTTATGGAATCATTGATCCAGGTAATCAGAAATGTGAACCATTCCAACCGACTTCATTCAAATTTTCCATCAGATTTTTTATTAATATGGAGTGGTGAACGGTTATCAAAACTGCTTAGTGTAGCAAACCCAACAACTTCCTAAATTGATTTCTTTCATGGAGAAAATGGTTAAATATTGAAAAATAATAACAGCCGGAATCTCCAGAATTGGAATCGTGTCCTTGCGTCTTCTCGAATTCAGACAGGCTTTCAACTTTCACCATTTCCTGCACTTTCCTTGTTTTTGTTTCTCGCTCCAGGCTCGTTTTCGTGGCTTTTTCGCTGTCTTATCAGCACCGCAGAACCTTTGTCAATTTTAATTAGGTTTCTTCAAGTTGCCTCAAAAGGTATATTTACTTCGCTAGCAAGTAAAAGTGAGAGAGGACCCAATAAAACGATGAGCGTTTTTATTATCTCAAGACAGAGCTGAGTACCTCACTTGATGAACTTACTTTGAATGTAAGAGCAGACCAGATTTTTCTTTCTACATGAATCTTAGCGACATATTCAGGAATAAAACTCATTCAATCGTTTCGTTATTCTTATGTGATACTTTATACATATTTTATACTGAAATTAATGTAAGAACTTTATTCATATTAATTTCCGAAAGTAATCACTAAATATCTTCAAACACATAAAGACTGTATTATTGAGAATCTCAATCATCCAACCACTATTATGAATAACTTTTATTAACTTCAGTGATACAGATATCATCACTTCTCTCGATAATTTTCAGAATTCTGTTAAGTAATACTATTATATCCTTGAGCATATTTATCTGTTTAGGGTAAGATGCAACTCTAAAGATTTGCCATGGATAAAATCTCTAATAAAAACAGAAACCTCCCTTTATAAATGGCATCGAGCAGGGGTTCAAAAATCGGGTAATTTCTCTGAGTCGTGATTTACACAGTATTCTATCTGGGAAACGGATCTGACCCTAAAAATAGAGTTGCTGTGGTCTTTTACGCAATTTAATCGAAACACTGATGTTCAGTAGCGCTACCAAATAGGATTCTGTCAACGGTATTATTGACTAAAAATATCCACAGGGTTGTTTATTGTTCTGTATCAAATATTTTTTCAAACTAGAAAATATATGCGGTGCATTATTAAATGGTCGTGTCTTTCTCGCCTGGAGGGTAAACAACGTCAAACATTTCATCTCAGTTGATAATTTGTATTGTTTAAGACAGGTTTAGTTTACTGAATATTTGAAAACATTTTCTACACGATGAGCTATTGTTTTCAGTTGATTATTTACTCTTCAAGCGATTGGCTGCTCTATATTTTAATTGAACCTACTCTAGTTTCTACTACCAGAGAATATCGGGGATACGATGAGAGATTTTTTCAAAGTTTGAGCTATTGAAGAGTTAGTTTAATCAGAAAATGAGGAACAAAATGAAACGAGAATACACCAATGAAATCACATATTTCATTCAAGTCGTAACGAATGAAATGTGATTTCATTGATGCATTTTCATTTTATTCTGTTCCTTATTTGATGTACAAACTAACCATAAATCTTTGTAGGAATAGATGGAAATATTTTATATACTCACAAATTGGTATTGAATGGCGGAATATATTTTTCCTTGTTTCGATGATATTTCGGGAGCGAAATTTATATTATCATATGTTCAAAGTGCGAATACCTGATAAAAACCAACGAAGAGACAAAAAAACGAGGTTATATAGAATTTGGAATCCCAAGTCTTTTGATCCTCACTGCACAAACAGATGATCAAACACTTAGGTGAAATGAAGAATTGATCAAAATATAGAACTCATCACCTGATCATTCCTGTTTCTCCCCCGAAATTCAATATGGCGCGAAATTGACGGTGACGTCACTGCGTCGGTAGCTACTTGATATGCATTGAAGTGTTGAACTGCAAAATCTGGCACTTTGTTATGTTGGAATTTGGGAGATTTACGATGCTTTGTGACTGGATCATCGAATGTTGCTGTACGTCATCAGTGGCACCCTTCTTGATGATAGAGGTTATTCGAATACGAATCTATGGATTAGGATCCAACTTGATATATAAGATACACTGGAAGATATACTACTGAATTTTTGGTCAGTCATTAGAATTCTCTGGAGAAGCAAATGTAACACTACGACTTATAGTAAAAAGTCACCAGAATGATCTAGTGTGATTTTTTTATTGAGAATCACTGTGTGTAATTTTTTAAGTCATGGCAAAATAACCATATTCGGACACCACTACGTGATAAAAGACTAAAAAAAAAGAGACCCGTGTCTCCCAATTTTTCCCAAAGTCATGCACTTTTTTTTATGGGCCGCCAAAGATTTGGGGGTATCATTTTCGCAAAAAAGTGATCATTTTCTCAGGCTCATATCTTGCAAACCGTTCAGAATTTCGATTTACTCTCTGAGGCGAAGTTGTAGCTCTTGTCATGAAGAACAAAAATTGCGAACATACCGGGTGTTTCACAGTGGATGGAACATTAGACGTATCTGGAGAACAGAAAGACAGATCATTTCGAAAATTTGTGAGCGTGGATAATCAAATTTGCTCTATCCGTCTAAAATATTTTCATCAATACAGTGTTGCCGCTTGTATCAGAGCTACTTTGTTATTTCAAATGGAACACCTCGTATATTATATCATTTTTGGAATCCTCATGAGATTCCTTACAACTTTCCTACATAATTCTCTATACTTGTCTGTGACGAAGAAACATTATAGTTTGTCGAATGTTTCTGCTTGTGTCTATGAGGCGAAGATTCTCTATTCACCAATGTTTCACGACGAACGGAAACGAGTTATTTCTTAGAAGATATAACATAAACGATATAGAGATACAGGTACTCGAATATTTCAGTTTTAGATTTGAACTGGGAGTCTAAACATATTTCATGTGAAATATGTTTTATAAGCGTTGTCAAAGGAAATACTAACAAAAACAAAGGCTAGTGTATGATGACACAAGTTCGAATTTGTTTGAAGATGTGAATACTTCGCTGCGCTGAGGGACATACTTACTATCTCTCTGCAACTTTGAATTGTTTTTGAGTTCATATCAACAAGTAGTTAAGTTAGTTAACGAAGATTCTCTTGTTCGGATTACCAAATGCGTAAAAATATATTGATTTATTTGGAGACTTTGTAGGGAACTCGTGATGACTCTGAATATAGTTTGAATTTCAAAAATAGAATGAATTCCTCAGGATCCGATAGTAGTGCATAAACTCATCGGTTCTGTTCTTCCTTTTTACATGATACAGAGATTCCATACCGTTTATTTATCCATGGAAACCCTTCATGTGGCCTCCCCTTCAGAATTTCACATGAACAATGGGTTGTTCATGCTTACACAGAGTAACACAATAAAACGTTAACAAAATCTGTGTTCCTCAGAAATTGTTCACCTCATTTATCCAGCACCTCGGAAAAGGCCGTCTGACCAACAAGCTCCAATGCCTCTAGTGATAAATGAGTGAACTAAGCCTTTGGCTTAGATCCCACGTCGTTCAGTTGTCAGCTGAAAGGGTCGCACGGATCAGGTTTATGCAAGGAGACTGGTATTGAGAAAGGCTTTTTCGTTGGCGAAGGACAGTGGAGAAGAGATGTCAGAGAGATACGACACAGATATGCTTCGAATTTATTTGAAATTATTGTGATGAATTAGGTAATCGAACAAAATTGAATGATAGGGAACAATGTCTTGAAATTATAGCATACGCTTTGATATCTCGAGAATTTCAACACAATTTCAATTCATCATTCACTTTTTGTGTTTCTGTAATATCAAGTAACTTTTGAGAAATGAATGAAATCTGATACTGAGTTTGTTTACAGTGAAATCTTAAAGTAACGGCGTTTCCAAATACCCGAAAGAAACTCGTATAATGTGTCTTCTTTGAGATGTAGCTCACTTAGGAAGCAATTTCGGATTGAGGTATAGTCTGGTTGGATTTGGTCATCTTTAAATTCCATTAGTGCAAAAAAGTATCTAACCAACCACTGAACGTATAATTGGTTGTGACAGCTGAGAGCATTTAGGCATCGATAATTACGATAACACTTCACAGTGACTTCACAGTTTGTTACTTCTAGTCGGAAGTTTTACAAATATTGAAAAAACTGTTTTACGGTTATCCACAGTCAATAGTTAGTTATATTTTATAGACCGAAAACATTCTATAAAACAATTTGAATGATGAATTCAACCTGTATTTCTGTTTCGTAGAATGGTTGAAAACAAGAGAAGCAGCAATACGACACTTTCTGGCGACTGTCACAACCATCTTGCTTAAACAAATAGACTATAATTTGACTTATATCGAGGTAAAATAACCTCAAGTATCTGTACCTGTACCTGTTTGGCAGAATAGATTCTGGATACCCTGTATATACCGACAGATATTTACAATGTTTTGGAACTTCACAATGACATTCTACGATCTCATTGCGATATTTCTCACTCAATATATTTTCAATGGAATCTTTCTGAAGATGATACTATATTTTTATTGGGATGGGAATATCGATATTCATTTATTGTCTGTTACATTCCGGTGAAGATTCAATTTTGTACTACTACGTGCCTTCGAGGACAATTTAGAAATATTTTATTACATTGCGATTTTATATCAAAAGTGAATGATACACTTTTGAAAACCGTAATTTCAACGTAAATACCTTGGTATAATTTTTGGTAGTTTTATGAGAGGGCAAAAGCACATAAAATATATCAGTGGCATATTATGCATAAATTGATAGCATTATTAGCTATGAGATAATTGCCTGGAAACATCGCATTATCATTATGGAAATGTCAAAAATATTTTTGAATTCGACTATCAATTCAAGAAACAAAAGATTGAAGTATGTGAATGTTAGTATTTCCATCACAGCAGGCTATACAACAGCTTACCACATTTGAAAGTTTGGATAGTTCTCGATGTATGAAGAATAATGAAGAAGGAAAAAAGCAGCTATAGCTGTGATATATCACTCTGAAATCAATATAACATTGAAATATGGTTAATTCAATTTGAAATGAAAGATGTAAAAGTTTTTATAATATGCGCTGTTTCGCTGATATATTTCTATTCAACTATCTCGTACTATTTTTTCATGTTGCTCTTATGGTTTTAAAATATAACCAACTCTCTACCTTGAATAAATAGATATAATTTTCTTGTCACATTATGAATTTTGATAGATTCTCGGCAAAATTAACTTTTATTCGAAATCGACTGTTTTTATTTTTCAGTTGGAGAGCGAAATTGAAATGAGTGAATTATTGATAACTTGGGAATGTAACATCCGTCTAGTAAAGATGAACACAGTCAAAATTATTTCCAGACGTTATTACTCTGGAGGAAATGGAGGTAAAAGCCGTAAAAACAAGGAAAACAGCAAATTTTCGCCAATCTTCGTCTAGTCGCGAGAATTAAACAACTCTTCTCCGCGAGTTAGTCGACGAACGAAATTACAAAATGGATATTAAACTTCAAAACTTAGGAAAATACGAGAGCCTACGTCTTAATTACATTATTGTAGATTTATAAGGGGAAAGTAAGTTTTCGGACAGGTACATATCTTTATTAAGAACTAATTCTAAGCATTTCCTACCGAAATTATACAATTACGTATACCTTTTGGTGACCTCATTTCGTGACTACCTGAGATGATTCTTTTCTGCAACACAAACGTTTTTAATAGGGAATTTTTTGTCGCCAGAGTCGAAGTTACTGACAATGAACGTGAGTACCATTTCAGATTAAGTAATGTTTGTATATTTCTAAATCAAATAAAACTTAGCAGCTAAACGAACATTGAATTCCATAGGTTGAACTTGACATATTTGCCGAATGAAACCAACTAAACAAACAAACATAAATGCAGTATCAAGCTATGAAAGTTCCTTAAAAGAATGATTTTATTTTCAGATTTTTCTAAACATCGCCAGGAATTCAGGAGGTACTGCAATGATCCACGTTCGTGAATATACCCATGTACCAATATTCATTTTATTCAATTAACAGTGCCTCTTCTCGTTTAAATCTCCTCGAACTGAACGAAAAAGGATAGTAAAATAACAACGTTATGGAAAAGATATTGGATAATAGGAAGAAGACAACCCAGAACCAACCATATATCTAAGCAAAATTGCCTGTGTTGCTATGTGCTACTTCCGAGGCACTTCCTATAAGTTGTACATAACATAAAGTGAAAAAATATATTATACAGGTTACGTTACTGGAAACAGTTTCACCGTTGTCGCCCTCAGAACGATTCGAGTATCCTTGCAGGATTTTTTCCACGTGATTCTTATTTTGAAGAGTGATTTCATCATTCTGCAGGCACCTTATTGCAAACCATGGTATTTGCCCTCTGCTCCTATTAATTCATGTGAGTAGAGAATGTACCAAACGGCACTTTCATTCCCAGAACTAATTGCTGGAATATCCGTACTCCTCCAGGTGTTAATAATCTTTGAAATATCTCGATGGAAGTTCAACCCTCATTCCACCCTTCCGTGCGTCGGGAATTTGGTCGGTATGCGTGCTTCCTGGGCCAGAAAATAACACAAACTAGTTTTCTGCCGGCGGTCGGCACTAGCCACGCTTTCGCTAACAGCAGGAAAAGGGGGAAAAGTAAACTCCGGCAACGTCCTGTAGAGCCAAAGTACCGCATTTCCTGTTGCCATTGTATTTCCGCGTTCTTTTCGATGCATTTCTCGAGCGTTTTTTGTTGTTTATCACCGGATTGCCTGAAGCTTTCAGCCGAGCCATTCCCGATGAATTCTGCGAGATGTCTTCCTCTCGTCTCTCTAGTCGAGAGATAATACACCATTATCACTTACCATATTGCTTAATCTGAGATATAGGAGAAGTAGCCCATTCTGAGATGTAAAATGGGTTTCGATATTTTTTATTCTCATCTCAGAACTGAACACAGCAGTTCAGAAAGCTTCACTTGAAAACCATTGATAATTTTGGAAACTATAACTCATTATATCTCTATGGGGAGAAAAGTCATTTTTTCTCCTGCACAGAAGTGATCAAAGGAAACATTATCACTGAACCACTCACCATGAGTTCTTTAAAGAACGCTTTCTTGAAGAATGATTCTGATGGTTGATGATAACTTCAAATCTCGAACTCAAATGAGAACTGGAATATTACATTTAAAAATCTCATGATTCCATAGCCAAGTGGCAAGTTCACTTATGAACTTATTCAGGAGCAACACTTGTGGGAATGTATGTATACAATGTATAGTTTTGAACTCTTTTCTGATATACAATTATACTTTTATAAACCTTGGGCAATATAATCACTCTCATGGAAATGAATTGAATCAACACTGGCAGTAGGTGATTTTTCTAACAGAAGAGCATTCATCCATGCCTTCCTCTCATCAATTTACTGTAAGGAACAATTCAAATATTTTATTCATATTTATATCAATAAACAATCACTGAATACCTGAATCTTTCAACACATTTTATTGTTGTTCACAAATAATAATAACTGTCTCCAGACGTTCACAATTCCACCAACAGTTAGCGTCGACATTTTTGCAATTCTCAAGATATGAAGATCTTTCATAGTGGAAAGTCAACATCAGCTACGTTTAGTCACCACCCAGTTTCTACTAGAGAACTGAAGAAACATGAACTGCAATCTTCCCACAGAAATATTTCGACTGCAACCGATGTGAGATCAAGATATTCTTGGGGAACAATGGAAACATCAACTGAAAGCATTTAACAACTTGATAACTATGAAATTTCGAATAAAACGATGCGGCAATATTTTTCTCCTATAGAAAATCATCAATCTTCCATTCTAGTAACTTATGTTGACTCTTATTCACAAGAGTCACTGAAAATATATCATGGGAACATGGGAATTGGAACGTTTTTCCTATTTCCATTATTCTACCCAGTAGCTTCCCCAACTAGAATGAGATAGAAGTGATACAAGAAAAACGGATGTTCTCTCCAGATTCATATAATCATACGAAACCACTTCAGCCATGAAGTCAATTTCGTCGGGGTAATCGAAAACTTGTTTCCAGCCTAAGAGGAATCAGAAGGGTACAGAAAAACGCAGAAGATAAATGGAAACACCGTTCCAGATGGTCACAAAACTGGACAGGGATAGTATATATCTTCCTGGGTCTATATTACAATGATAGAGGACAACTCTCACGTTAATGCAACTCACAATGAGTTACAGTTGCGATGAATTATATTTTTCATTAAGTGACGAAAACAGGTATTCTTTGATTAGTATGTAGATATTTCAGTATAATAGGGATAGAATTTCTTTATTTCCATTGCATAATTTCTGTTCATGATTGACATCATTGCAGCATTGTGAAGGGACACAAAACCAAACTTGATGAGAACGCACAATAGACACACGTTATTATAGTATAAGTACACTTATTCAAGAATGAGTATTGTAACAGCTTGTCAGATTTATACAGGTTGATTCTAGAATGTCTAATGGGTTTCCTGAGAGTGATATACAATCCTGCCGTTCCTTGAAATATCGATTGAAAATCATAGAGACTAAGCAAAGAAACCACGCAAAAAATCAACTGTAACAATGTTGTTGACATAAATGTCAACATTCGAAAGAAAATACTCCATGACCTTCTAAAATATTATATCGTTATCGATGAAAGGAGCACTTTTTTATGTAAATTTTTTCTTCTATCGGATGCTCCCATTTTTAACTATTATGATTTCAAGAAATGAGTTATCCCAAAAAATCACAACTCACTCTCTAAAAACACTCTTTATATCAATATCAGAGATGTGGAAAAGTATTCAAATAATAAAAATTCTAGCAGAAAGTTTCATGCTGTTGAATTCCACCGTTCAGAAGTTACGTAGAGAAATTATTTAAATTTTAACAACTTTGGAAGAATATACGAAGTTTATTCATCCCATTAATATTTTTTCTCGATGTACTATCACTCTCAGAAAGCACATTTGACTCACCCTTCATATAGAAATTAGTACATATCATGATCCTGTGTAGATTCTACAAAAAAAATGCCACCTAGTATCTAATGATACCATTGAGAGCACCTCGATTCTGATGACTTGAATTTTGATTGAACATTGATCATCCACATAGTGAGTATATTGTATCAATGATGCGTTCATCTTTCATCTTCCATTTGATGTTTTGGCATTTTTCAAAATTAATCATTTGATCGAGGATGAAATTGTGACAGGTTGTTATATTTTCGCTCGTCCTTTTTCAGAGCGATATATGTTGATTTGTTACGTATTGCTTTCTATGAAGTTGTCAACGAGCTAAATATAGCATAAAAAAATTGAAAATACGAAGATTATCAAAGATTCTGAGACGCCTTATAGTAGAATGAGCAGTTTTGTCGTGTCAAACAGTTCCCGTTGTGCCAAACAGCTGGAGTTAAATCATCTCCCAAATTGTCTGGAAATGTGATTGTACGTGGTCGCTAGTGACTGACCCGTGAACGTGGGGATTAATAAGACCAGACAAAATGGAAAATAACCTGGATAAATGGAGTGGCTGGGAATGTTACGGTCAAAGTGGGTATGCTTCATTCACAGTTTTCAGCATTGCATTTATAATATTCCACTCTGAAACCTGATCAGGATTGACTCCTGATGGGTTTTCACACGCATTTTTTGTATATTCTTCTTATCTGAATCATTGTCACCATCTAAGATCATAATATGTTCACTGGAATGTAATCATATCAAGAACAATTCGAATATCTGATAGCATTCAATGCATTCGGTTGTCGTATGTTGTATTATGCTTGTTCAAAAATCAATTTCCTGTATTCAACTTCACGTACAGAAGTTGATCGGGAATGAAAAGTTCATCTGCTCCAACCTATCTTCTCATTTACAAAACAACAAGATCAGTCTGAATGATAATCCTCAACATTTGCAAGTGTGTTATCACTAGGTTAAAATGAAAGCTACTGAAAAAATAGTTCTGAACCCCTCTTTCGGATGTATAAATGAATTGCTATGTTGTACTCCTGGGCGAAACAGTTCTGTATATTGCCATAGAAGGTAGTTTTTCAATCGAATTTTTGATTAGGTTTGTGACAAAATCCTAAAACACGTTGAGTTTCTTCATGAAAGGGCCAAGATATACCTTAATGAAAAGGACTTGTCATTCCCTTCACAATGCAACGTTTCTGGAAATCTGGATTCTTCCATCTAAAGTGGATCTGGACTAGGAATACTATAACATTTTCTCCCCAAAATTTGTGTTTTCATCGAATAACAACAAGCTTGTAAGTTTTATATGAAAAATTCTACTATTTCTTTTTTTATTTCTTCGTTTGCGAAATGTTTTTAGGTATAATATCTTCAGTTTGACTATAATATATCTCTTTCGATTTCCGTTTCGCACTTTTTGAATGTATAGTTCTCCAATCTGCTCTCCATTGTTATCTGTATCTTCATGTTCTATGAGACGAATATTGTCCTATTTCGATCTGTTTTCAACTTATTACTAACTATTTCTCACTCACTATCCGTACTGAATAATTTCCGGAATTGAATATAAAGTTTTACATCAATTGAACGTTATTCAACTAAGGCGATTGTGCCAAAAAACGAGGTGAATTATGTGCTGAAAATTACCGTATTTGCTCAGATTATAAGCATCCTGAAATTGTTTATATTTATAAAGTTGTAAACTATATAGAAATTGAAAATGGAGTCAGGTCACTTTCAAAATGAACCGATCATTTATTCATAAGGATTTGTTTGTCAGATGATTAGATAGAAATTCATTTCATTCATTCATTCTAGCTACTGCGAAATCATGTCCCAAAAGATCACGAATTGTTTTCGATATTTTTATAAGAATAACTTTTTCACAATTGGAAACCAACTGATGCATTGAATGTCGCGTCTGTTCCAATTCAATGCCACCATGCGACAAAACTGGTCCAATCTGCGGATCCACTTAATGCGTCACTTCTAGTAGCTCCAAGCGATCCTCAAACGTGGGGATCTCCTGACGGGAGAGACCGATTACCCGAAAAAGTCGGGTCGTGGCGATGAAAAATGGGGGGAAATGTTCGGTCACCCTCCGAGACCTAAACCGTTATTATAACTGGAATTGACGGGCCTGGGTGAGACGCAAAAAGGGGGTTAGGTTGCCGTGTCCCATTAGAACGTATAATCATGCTAATCGGTCGGTGATAAAATTGGCATAATAGTGCCATGCGGTAATTTGGATCGAAATAATTGCGATCATGATTTCCTCTGGAATTTTTTCCTACATCTCCTGCAGTTTTTGGGATATCCAGTTCGAATTGAAAGTTTCATTTCGAACGGGGTACTTAAAAAAAAGAATTCAGATCATTTTGAAATAAAGAACACATATGAAAAATGAATACAAATAATATTGAAATCAATCTACAGAAACAAATCAACTAGACAAATCATTTTAATTAATAACTTTAACAATGTAGGTGCCTGGCAGAATCAAGTTGTTAATTAGAATAATAATAATAATAATAATAATAATAATAGTAATAATAATGATAATAATAATAATAATAATAATAATAATAATAATAATAATAATAATAATAATGATAATAATAATAATAATAATAATAATAATAATAATAATAATAATAATAATAATAATAATGATAGCTTTATTGCCCAACAGTTTGACCCATTTATAGGACAACATGAGTTGACATTCTGTGTATACATAAAAATAAAACAAATAATCATTCTAAGTGTAGAACATAGGAAGATCGAATTCACCCCATAATTTGTCCAGTTGATATATTTTTAAGAAGTTAATTCAATATTATTTGATCAGTTTTTTCAATATTTTAGTTTGAAAAATTTGATTCTAGTTTTTTAATCCTTCACAACGATGTATCGTACGATCCCCCTGCTATTTGAAAAAACTGAATTTATATTTACGAGCGTATTTCAATTTTGTCTTCAGTAACAGAGGTTGAAGGGGGTAATAGTTTTTTCCGTCGCACGGAATAACTATGAAATGGTATTATGAAACTTTGATTTGTTTATATCATATATGACAACGGTGTCATGTGGATAAGGTATATACAATGGTATACACGATGATTGAATTATTAACATTACCACTATGATTTATGTCTACAACAAATTATGGAATATATAATATACATATAGAGCCTGAATTCAAAACATAGAGCTGAACATTCTGTATATTTCTACCCTGACATGTATTACGCTTCTGACTTAAGTTTCGACAGTTTGAAATTGAAATTTCCTTTCTCTGCCTTGGGTTATATTGAAACTGAGTTGTGGCAGCTAGATCTCAGTAGGACCCTCAATCTCAGCAACTTTTAGCTATGCATGTCGGTTAGCACTTGTTTGTGCTCTCTTTCATTCTACTCGTGGTCGTAACAGTTTTTTTCATTAATAATTATCAGAATTTGGAGAACGCAAATATAGCTATGGGTGCCATGTGACCACAACTTCCTTCCAAATACCATTTCATTTCAGTATTTACCCTGACCATTTATTCCACAGTCAACTATTCCATATTGGATGAGAAAACAATAGGTGTCTGGCATCGTCGTAACCTTTAATTACATCCTCGAGTTCGAGAAATCAGTTTTTGTGAGCTCAACATAGCTGTTTGGTTCAATTACACCGTAATTACTGCCAGAATTGTACTAGGTTGTGATAACTGTTTACACACATGTGGTATCTTGTGATGAAAAGAAATAAATAAATCGTATTACTATGTTCAAATAGAAAATAATTTGAGTTAATATCACTTTATATCTGGATCATCATATTGACAGAAAACATATTATGCCACCTCAACACTTACGTATTTTCTCAGCACTCATAGTATACTTTCCACTTTGGGAAACAGAAACTGAATTTGACATGAAGAAATGATATGAAATCTGAATGAGACTGATGTTTCTAAACTGACATGTAGGAGTTTGTAATCTTTTTTTTTTCAGAACAATCACTGAGCATATCAAAATATGACGACATCCATAGAATTGTAAGGGAATTACTGAATATCACGATTCAGGATTGACTCCTAAGTAACACTATTTTTAAGCATGCAAAGGGATACACTCAGCCCTACTTCTATAAACAGAAGATATTTCGAATAGTTTCAGATAATTTTCAATGTTCTCAATGTTATTTTATGAATCTTCATGACACAGTACTAGAGAAAGTTCAGAAGAAAGAACAACTTGTTTTTCGTTATCAAGATTAATCGAGCTGATACCACAACTTCCCAATTTACATTTATAATTACATTCATGATAGAAAATACATTATATCACAAGAGACTGGATGATTCATTAATCGATTATTCGTTTTGACAGCACAGGAACGACAACTTCAAACACAAATTTGAAATGCATGGTGTTTGAAATGATCATTATTGTAAGGATTCTTGACAAATCATGATTTAATCCCTACAAAATCAGATATATCGGGAGATGGACTTCATTTGGATCAGATGATGACTCATCTTCCAAAATTCATCGCTTTACTGAGACTAATTTCACTTTTGGATCCATCGAGATGACTCAACTGTCAAAATATCTGTCTTCATACCTGTCAAGTATTAGCAATAGTAATAATTTCATAAATTTCTTACATATTCAAAACACAGGGAATGTAAATTTCGAGGAGTGTTTTTGGGGGTGATTCCGGAAATGGAAAGGGTACACAGTGAGAAAATTTTCAGTTCCAAGTTAGAACATAATGATCCGATAATCAGAAACTGGTTCAAAAATTTCATTGTCATGCTAGAAGAACATGCTTCGATAGAATCGTGGAAGAGAACATCGGTACTGAAAGAAATATTCCCAACTGGTGTTTTACAGCAGGTGATATCTATCATGACTGTACTGAGAGATAACAGTGATGAAACCGATACTGCAACTCCATATTCATTACGATCAAGTGAAACAAGCAGTACTTTGTATCGAACAGATCGAAGAACATTTGAAAGTTCAAAAAGTGATTCCGGAGCATTGTTCACAGCAGATAGAAAGGCGTCTGAAGACTTATTTGATTACATTACCACTCCTGAACCGAATCCTTACATGAATTTCTTCAAGAAACCAGAAATTCTTGCCTCCATATGGAGACCGTCACCACCTATCGTTCTGGAGCACATGAGTCTACAAGAAAAAACAGAGGCGATATCCGAAAGGATAGCTGCTCAATTCGTTGAATTTGTGAATGATAACATACTGTTAGAAGGAACCCTCAAAATCAACAGTATAATCGACATTTTCAGTATAACTGATATCGTTATAGTCCCACTCAAAGTGAACGTTCAAGAGCTTTACTCTGTCCCTAAAAATGTTGGTGCTCCTCTGAATTTACTGGAGCGCACCAAGAAGGAAGTTTTGAAAAGAGAAATTGATAAGGATGTAAGAGCTACTAAGGTGAAGCTTCGAACACACGGCTTCGGCAGAATGATGCCTGGGGGTGAGCAATCGAGACCTTTGAATGAGAGGAACGTGTTACCTTGGTTGAAGTGTACTGGTGTGCCGGCTGGTTTGGAGAGTATGCAGCGAGTTTGGGATGGTATAACCAATCTGAAGTCGACACATGCTTTTTGTGATTTCTTAGTTAGGAATCATCCTAAAGTGAAACCTCCACAGTATTTGAAGGACTGCGGATTATTGGATGAGGATGCTATCAAAAGTATATCGGCCAGGCAATTATCCCTGAACAAAAGTAGCTGAAATATCCTAAAATAAGCGAATCATGTTGAATATGCTATTGCGTTTCGTTATGGCGTTGTTATTTCGGCTACATTGTATTTATTTTTGTAGTTTTGTACAACTCAAACTTTGAAAAAACAAAAAAATCTACAATATAGACTACGTTCTCAATTGTGAAATTGAATTTGAACCTACCAGGCACCGAAGGAGAATTCCTCAATGTACCAGATGTAAACGGTATGGTCACACTAAGAGGTCGTTCCACGATCATGTTCACTATTACGGTTTGAGAGAGGTCTTTTCACAATTTGTAAGTGGTATCATAAGGATTTATTAATTACCTATTGGTTAACTTGCTTTATTAAAAATTCATGTTCGCATATAATCAAAATGGCTTTTTGGGCCAAATTTATTGTTACGTCAGAACTACAACATTTATACATCCTCTAACTGAATTGAAAACTACGATGGAATCTTCATTGTAACAAATGAGTACACGATGTTGAATCTATCAATAACCGTCATGTCAAAATTCGGTGAATAAATTTTGGTATTCTTCTAGCCATAATGCCTTTTTGAGTAAATTGACATTGATGTGTAACAACAATAGTTTTTACTAATACTCTAATACCTACCACTTATAGTTCAATGCTGCCAACTTCTTTTTTTTAATTACCATAAGGTAAGGAGCAAAACTGTAATTATAACTCCTGTATCGACAAGATCAAATAAATACTGATGAATACAATCCATTATTAAATTCTATCAAATTGCCGTACTGAAGTTAGTAATCGATGTAAAATTACATTTGGATCGTATTTTGATGAGAGAACTTCCCTATTAAATGGGTGTTGAAGTTTATTGTATTCCACGAATTTCGCAATCTAGATGTGAACTGAAATCACGAAGTCACTTGAAAACAACTGCCAACAAGCATATGCAAATTCATTTCACTCGAAAGATATCACGATAGAGAAGATCAATTTGTTGAAAGTGTACATCTATGTCTACAGATTGAAAGAACAGCTGATTTATCAGGATGGTTTCAATCATCATATCTCTCCATCCGATTGTTTCCTTAAAAATAAACATTTGAATTTCTTCCAAGACAAATATATATGGGCAAATATGTGTACCATGCTTTCTGAGCGTATAAAATTATGGCCCAAAATCCTCACGAAGGAAGATATATCCTTATGCCAGTTTTATTTTTTCCAAAAAAACTAGTGATAGTTCTATGAATACTAGACTGTTAATCATGCTTGGAAAAATCAATTGAATATTCATTTACTCTGTTGAAATTACTTGAGATCCTAATTCTACACTTATTCCTTCCGAAAGAACTCTGCTGAATTGTTCAATCACACTGTCATCAAAATTTAAATATTCTATAAGCTTGGATAAGATCAGTAGTTGCGGCTTTTGCTACCTCCGGCGAATAGTCTCCTGGAAGTGAAATCCACGAATTAAAATGTAATTAACATCCCAGATGTTACCGCAAATTTCATTTGGACTCTTGAACCTGCATTTCGTAGTCATTCCTTGGCATCTACCCCAAATTCAATATTTGTTGTTAGCTTGAAGTTATGGAGAAATATCATTTATCAGTTTTATATATGTATTAGAATATTGGTGAATATTTGGATGATGAACTAATTTCGTGATTTTGCTTCCTATTGAACTCATCTACAAGAAAATCACTATTCAATAATTGCGTTGACATATATTCTGAACAATCTTAATTCTTATCTCACAATCGATTCAAGTAATGAGATCGCATACGAAAAAAAAATATTGACTACCAGCTCATATATAAAAAAGATTGTCAACATCAATGTGACAGAAACCTGCGTAACAAGATGTAATGAAAATAAGATTGTGCGAATTACACTCATTGCATACAAAATGGATAGTTATGACATTGAATATTCAATTTCTCAGCAAGTATATGGGTAACAAAAAAAAGTTGAGGATGAGAAATCATCGATTCAAAAAATGCCTTTCATGTGTAATGGATACATTGGCGGCATTGGTTGCTTCTTCAAATAGAGCAATGAGCATTGTTGAAAAACTCCTTCGTCCAATTCTGAGTTCATCACGTCACGTTCTCAACAAGCGAGTTGTGAATGCGACAAAAATACTTTCTTTTCCGATCTTTTTTATATATGCGACTTCAGTGTGCTAATTAAAAAAAAGGGAATGGCTTGGATGCAGAATCTGATGCTTAATCTGATGATGAAAGAATATACAGGGTATTCTATTAAAAAAAACTCTATGTTGTCTCGCCTAGCCTGAACACCCTGTTCGTCTTGGGATTATCTATCTGCGCAAATATGACAACTTTCATCAAGATCATTCCACTGTTTTCTTATTCCTAAGTGAGTTATTTTACTTCCACAAACTAATGGGCCAACCAGTATAAAACATATTGAATGAAATGGTTGATTTTCAATTGCCACGTCCATTCATTCAATGAATTATTGTGTCCATAATATTCAGTTCGATGTTTTTCACAATTCAATTGAATATGTTCAATTACAAATTATATTAAATGACAATCACATTTCACAGTTCAGTATTCATTAATTATAATCATTGCCATTTTCATAATCGTATACAACGCTTTCATGAAAATATGGAAACTGTATTCTCAATTCCTCGTTCAGACTCATTTCTGATCCATCAGGACATTCGAAGGCTTCAGAAAAGAATGCTGAATTGCTAATCATATTCTGAATTTTCAGCGACAATGGCACACGGCCTCTTTCAAACAAATCACGAATCAGGTCTACCTCAGAATATCGTCCACAGAATTCTAGAAAGAAATAATCTTTGATTAGCTTGGATATCCCTTCACAGTGGAAACTTCATTTCTGGCATCGAATGTTTCATACCTTGAGATGCAGCAATCAAAAATATTTGTTTTACTGTGAAATCATCACGAATCCATGGCATTATTTGTTGTCTAGGGAGACTTTCATAAAGGTCAGTGATCAATCTGAAGGCTGCATTGTCGCTTATGAGTTCATTCAATAGATTATCTCTGCTAATGTTCTGTAAAAATAAACGAGAACGTACGGATATTTCACCTGGTACCCATTCTCATTGGATGTCGGGGGTAAAAAAAGCAAATATCCCATTTTTCACCTAACAAGTACATAGTTTCAACAAAACAAAAAGCAAGGCGTCTATTAGTTCTTCCAGTGTGATTACCCTACAGAATCAGTGTTGCAAATTTATTGAGAGCTGCGTGAAAATCGGACAAAATTTACTATAAATTTAACTGCTACCACAAAAGCGTTATCAGTGATAATTGAGTGAATCCATTCTGTGGGTAAGAAGTTGAAAGAAATATTTGAATTGTGTTTTTTAGATGAGCATCTTTTCAAGAGATATAAATCATCAAAAACCCAATTTGATTCGTCCATCATCTTCTATAACTATATTTTGCCTTCAACTCATGAGATTAAAATGTACTCTCTTAAAGTGACTGTTTTTGTTTTAGATTGACAACGTTGCATTTCATGGAAGGTCAGCACAATGTTATCTTGCCTAGGCTGAACATCCTGTATATCTTGCGATATTTTTGGATTGTGCATCTACGCAAATAAAAAAACTTGTATTCGAAAAAATTTTTTGTATTCTTATTCCTTATTTTTTTTTATATAAAACTTCTCACGAAAGGGACACCCTGTATATTATAGTTCAGTTAGTAGGATACAATAAACCAAATCAGTTATTGTGGAGAGGATTCAACGATGAAAATGACACATCTTTGGAATACAGAATGAGTGTTCTAGAAAATGCGAGTATCAAATTGTCAATCTAATTTGTGGCATCGAAATTTTTGAAATTTGATGGTAGAATAAACCTATTGGTATTATTTGCTCTATTTCCATGAACGAATGTATTATTTAGTCGAAACTCATGTTACTGTATCGAAAAAGATATATTTTATCATGGTTGTGAATGATAGTACACTTTGAAAATCGGCTCTTATTTCAAGTGGCTAGTACGTCTCACGGTATTTCTCAATTTTTATTTGATGTGATGAATAAAAGTATGTCTATTCCGAACGAACATCATGAGAATGTTTGAGAGAATATCATCACCGGATGGTCTTCTTCATTATAAATTTACAAACAATATTTTGAAATATGATTTGGTAGACACGAATATATTTAATGATGAAGTCGACGAAACGATTAAATGGGGTTCCGAAGATTATTGAGTCTGTACCAGTTACTCTCTTTATTTGAATACCTGAAAATTCAGTGTTCTTCCGTGATAGACGAATGATATGTTCAGGTAATAACCATGGAGCAACTCCGTCGTCAGTCGAATCATATTTTCATAATGATCATCTTTGATTGCACCGTCACTCTCCATGAGAACTCCTGTTGGGTCAAAATGCTTGAGAATTTCTTGAGATAGTAGCAGTCCAAATTTGGCCGCTTTGATGTATTCCGGTAGACTAGACGGCACTCTGTTGAATATGCCAGGATGCAAAACTACAATTTGATTATCAGTAGAATTTCATTGAATCAGAGAATGATTGGAATTTATGACTTTCGTTTCCAAAAATGATGGTGTGAATTAAATGGAACAAGAAGTGTAATGTGAATTTCTATGTTGGAATCACTAAAAGTAATGTTCAGGATAGACGAAGCCTCTTCAATTTTTCTCTTTAGCCAATGTTTTTCTTCATGAATGACTCAAATTTATACTGATCTGTCTACACCTGGAAGTAGTTTGTTTCTTCAGATTTACAATTCTTCCTTGTCGATGATGTTGACTAGACACAGAACTCAAAAAAGCTGTTGACATGCTGAACAGGAATCAAAATCAATCGGATGGACCGAAATTCCATTCTGTTTATTTGGGATTCCACCTTTTACTTTTTATATAATTATATTCATTCATATGTCTAACCGTCATTCATTAGATTCTAACCTTTTCGATTGAATTCTAACTTTCCATTTTCCATGGAGAATAGATTGTCAAAAACTTCCATACACTCGGCAACTTTGGAACAGGAAATTAAATGGAAATGGAATAATTTGGTGATATTGAACTATGAGATTATTCAAATGAGTTGTCATTTTTTTTATTATCACTATGCTATTCTCGCTCGTTTTTTCAGTTCCTAATTTTTTTACGATGAACTATCCGTACTTGATACAATTCTGACACTTTTTTATCGAAATATTCTCGAAATTACATGGGAGTATGATTTATTGTGAGCATTTTCTGAATTGGAGAATGGAATATATGAATTTCATGAAAGCTCAGTCGTGTTTATAATATTACCTATAGTATTGCTGGTATAAAATGCTTGTGGTCTATCTTGCATGGGATTGACAAAGAATTTTAATCTGAAACATGACAATATAGCGAATCAAGATTCATGAAATCGTTGAAACTGTACGATTCACTCACAATGAAGGTGCAGTTGCTATCTTATTGACATGAGAGAATATAATTTTTTTGTGATTCCTCATAGCACCTACTAAATTTTCAATGAAATTCTTCGTGATATTGAGGTCGATGTAATTGTCTTGAAGCTCGAAGGAATTTACAGAACTTATCTGTCCGAATTTCAAGCGATTCAATTTATTTGCGAATGCCAATTTGGTTTCATCCTTCAATTTTGACTGTTCCACTGATTCCTTCAGTTGGTTTTTCAATTTGTTGAACAAAATATGGCACATTAGACCACCATTGCTCTTCTCGGTGGAATCCTGTTGTTCGTACAATATTTTTCTTGTGATATCTGGCATCAATTGTTGTACCAAGCTCATGCATAAAGATCTCTTATTGTTTCCAATGAATTGAAGAAGATTCTTGTAAAGTTCCAATCGAAAATACCCTTGCAGCATATTCATTAACTTCCTGGAAATTAGTTGAAAGTTATCTCCGCAATATGATTAATTTTTTAGTCATCTTTCACAATCATTAAGATTATCTGATTTATTCCTTTCCCCCTCTTTAGAACGATCAAACATACACAAGTGAAATTTATGGACTGAATATCAAATGTTACAAACTTTCGTACTTGTAATGATAGATGACAAAATCTGCAAAGATGACGTCACAAGGCCTTGGTGAGTTGTGACCAATGATTTTGAATGGAACTTTACGGTGACACCTTTTTCAAAAAGTATCGTAAAATCCCAATTAATGATACTAATTTTGTTTATGTCCATGACAGTTTCAATAACTCATTAGTGAACATGAAAATGTGAATTCCATATTGTGAATTACAGATTTGAAAATCAGAATCTATTTGAAGAAATTCCTCGAAGTGACCTCCATTTATTTGCTGACAGTAAAATATCCAATTTTAAAACTTTTCTTGTACCTTTACAAATGTGTCTGCGTTAACATCAGCCTCACATTCTGCAACAATACGTCAAAACGTAAATATTGTCAGGTTTCGATTGAAGGTATCCTCACAAAAAACATTCAGAGTGAGGTGTGGTGATCGAGGAAGCCATTCCGTTGAACTCCATCGTCCAATTCAACTACCACGACACTCCTCATCCAAATAGCGTTTTAATACCTGTTCAAGTAGATTCTGATTCTTAAATCTGTCTTTAATATCATACTGAATTGGATTTGAGTTTTCATGTTTCCTAATGAGCCTTTGAAACTATCATAAACACAAACAAAATCAGTATCATTGAATAGGTTTTTTCGATACCTTTTAAACGAGGTGTCACTTGCCGTAGGGTTCCATTATTAAAATTATAGGTCACAACTCAGGTGATCTGACGTCATTGATATTCAGTTTCCAAATTTTACCTGTGTATGCATAATCGTTCCAAAGATAAAATGGGGAAGGGGACTTTTAAGTAGCACTGTATATCTTGTATTTCTAGTCAATATCAATTCGGAAAACTTACTTCAGAATATCAGATAGTTCAAGAATGATTTCCAGTTATTGAACAAATCATTTTTATAGCAATTTTACTGATGAATTACCTCTCTTCGATGGTCTTGAAGTGATCAAACAATTTTTTAATATAGCTAGGGAAGTACACATGTACTATCTCTTTTCCAGAAAATGTTTTATTGGTGGTTATTTTTTCAAACAATTGTATCCAGTTGACCATGTCATATTCGACCATCATTTCAGCAACAGACATGGGTTTGAATATTTTCTGAACTTTTGCCTTTCTTTTTTCCTCAATGGGTATGTGGAAAATCTTGAATCATAAGAAAATATAATTTATGAGGTAGACAAGATAAAGGACAAAGTGTTATGAAAAACCCAGTTGTATGGACCCAAATTCGTATTTTGAAATCTCTCGAATTATTTATGTCTATTCGTGTGTGTTAATTTGTCATTTATAGCATTTGAGTCAACGACAGTAACGAAGTATTATGAATGAAATGGGGCTCATTGAGTATGTTACGAATCAAGATATGTTTTGTTGGATAGATTAATATTTCCTAAAATATCACTTGTAGAGTAAACAATTCTGATGACAAACTCCAAATTCGATTAGTAGGCATTGATCAAATGAAAACTGCTTGGTTCATTACGAAATCGCAGGAATTCATACTTCCACAAGTTCTTGCTTAAAATAAATTGTGCATCATATTGCATAAATTTCCACTTCTTAAACCAAATCAGTGTCTTATGTCAATTCTTATTTCATCCACCCAGTATACGGAACTAGTTGATTACATTGTTTACCTGTTGCATGTTGAATATTTCTCTCAACAAAACCTATGATGAGAAGCAATTATGAGTATTATGATTCAGTAATAATTTGTGAACTTTCTTGCCTCTGTATCATTAACTCCGCTAATGAGATTAATATTCTTTCCATAACTATTTATTAATGATTCTAAGGCTTCATTTTCACATTCTCTGAAGATGTCGTACATGTCATTCAGATCAGTTTTGGTGCTCAAAGAATCTTTCAGATTATCTGCACACTGACTTCTAATATGCTCTTTTAATGACCATCCTTCAATGTTGATTGGCAACGCACTTTCTCCAGGTAGTGTAATCTTCAATGTGAAATTTCATGTGAAAATTAAAAATTCATGGATAACCAGCATATTCACCTGAAAAATATAATTTTCGGTATCCTTCTCGATATCTAAACCAACGTCAAAAAACGGGAATGATTGCAGCATTATCATGTCTACCAGAACGTCGGTCAAAGTACCATATTGTTGATTTAATGCTACGAAAAATTCAGGCATTCGTAATATTTTAACAGTAAATCGATAATAAAATATATCCAACTCACAGAACTCCAGGGTTTCCGAGAAAGCAAACTCCACTTGAAAATCTAAACAGCTGTGATAAAAAGTATTGAAGTCGTATTGATCTTGGTCACTATTACTCATATTGTTCATGAGGAATTTCTCAAGAGATTCCAGAGTTCGATCTTTAATCAAGAAAATATCTTTGAGGGAATTTTGATTCCCGCAAATGTATTCTGGGAAATTTTCACATGGGTTTGCATTTTGGTTCATTAAATAGAGTAATTTGGAAGTAAGTATTTTGCAACTGGTTGAGTTACAGACTTCAACGGTGTCCCTTTTGGATAAATGTCCTGAAAATTGAGCACGTTGAACTTCATGGGTCTAACGTTTACATACATACATACATTAACGAAATTGTGAGTATAAAATTACTATTGTTTCAGATTTTTCCAGTGTCTCAATGTATTTCTACGAAAATAATTCATTGTTTCAACATTAGAAGGAATGCAGAGGATATTTCTGAAGGATCAGGACATTACAGGGTGTGATATACTAACGTGTGATAGCATATTTATTGCAGAAAACTATTGATAACATAATTATTTATAGATAATTGGAATTATTTATGATTTGAACAGGTACAAGTTGAGATACGAGGTGTTCCGTAGAGTTCACTGAACTAGTTCTAAATATACCATATATAGAATGTTTCATCAAATGCACACGATTTTTGTTGGCTATGACTGGCAATGCTATATTTTCGGATTATCTGGTATATACGTTCTCCTAATTCTAATGAAGCCGCTAGAAATAAATAATGAAAAGAATCTAGATCTAGACTAATTAAAATCCAACATATTCTTGAGTCCTCGAAAGAATACCCTGTATTTATATTTTTCAGAATATATAAAGAAATAGTCCACAAAAATGAACTTAACTATGTGCATTTTCCTCCTGCTAAGTCTTTCAATACTGAATTTCTACATAACAATTTCAGGTTTCATGTATCAAAAGGGTTCAAATGAGTTATTCCTGTGATATACAATTACTAGGATGTATAAAAGGAATGACAAGAATGAATTGAACGAATTCTGTTGAATCAGAATTTGATGCTACTAAAGGAATAATTCGGGAATTATTGAGGCACGCATATAAATGATTTGTTTTCTTATCTATTAGAAACAATTGTGAACCATTCAATACTTTGAAATTCAATCCAATCCAGCATTTAAAATCATAATTCAGTAGACTCACCATGAGTGAAAGGAAAAACACTCTCATTTTCAAAACTAACAGAAGTTTCCTGGAAAGCGGCATAAATAATGACAGGCATATATCATAAGCACATTTTAACTCACTTCTTGTCGATTTGCATCACAAAAACGCAGAATTATTAGTAGCAAATACAACATCTTTGATAGAAGAAGCTTTCTGCTTCACGCTAAGAAGTAAACCTACCAAATAAAAACATTCCTCTTGAAGTGTTCTTGCTTCCTCACAACTAGATAAGGTATGAGGATGTTGATAAGACCATAATTAGTTCATGAAGGAAACCAAGATGATTCTCAATCACTTCCAGGATGTGCTTATTGGGTGGAAAAGTGCGTTCCTATTCCGATACATTATCTGATTGCAAAAAAATACACGAAATGTTTTTCAATACATTCATTTCCTCTGTGGAACATAAATCTGTACGGGCGTTTTAGACTACCCTAAATAGTTTTAGGATTGTTGTGGGAGTTGTAATGGAATATTTATGATTTTCTGCTGTAGTGTTTCCAATTGGAACATAGCATGCAACTGTGCATAATAAATTAGCCGAAAAATATCTTTTCAACCCTCGAACAGCGCAAATTTCACAATTGATTTCCAAATTATACGTTCATCTAATTAGCAATACGCTGTATGTAAACAGTGCCTTCTCGAAATTATATGTTTTGAATTATAGTTATTTCGTTTTCTAGATTTTGAATTTCTTCATTAGATAATATTAGATAATAAATAATAAAGAGTGTACTATCAGGTATCCTTCAAAGTGTTCCAAAATATTCAACAGTGTTTTTGATGTTTCAGTTTACTGTTTGGAAATTTCAAATCCCAATAACTTCCTTATTTCGAATAGGATGACCATGAAATTTTTAAACCATCCGACGTGAAATTTCATTTCCTATCGATTTGTACGTACCAATTTGCTAAAATTGATATTTACAGAGATATCAACAAAAATGTGAAGATACGCTCATTCGTCTCATGTGTATTTTTCATGTCATATGTCTGATGCTCTGCATCTGTCAATCAAAAAAAACTTCATCAAGAATGCATAATTATAGATTATGGATAATTACATAATGTTTATAGTACATGGACCTAACAGCTTAGGTATATCTGGTCGATAAAAATGTAAACTTTTGAATATCGACGAAGAATCGTTGATGAAAGATGATGAGAATGGTATAAAAATATGTTTAGAACATAATCGATGATGGAAATGTGTGTTTCTTCGAATGACCTTTGTGGTTACATAACCCTAATGAGATGAACAATTTTTATTGAAATCGTTGTTATGAATGTTAGCTTAACAATGTGTAACAAGTATCAATAGTATCAAGACGTTATATGCGAAAATGTTAATTCTAATTATAATTCAAACTACTATTCACGACATCTAATAGGCTCAGTGGTGTTTCCATTATAAAGCAGCGATATATAATCCATTTCAAGTACAAATGCAGTCTAGAAATTGTGTAATTCCGAGATAAAACGATTTTGTTTGGTAATTCTGATTAGTTCCTTAGTAATTGTGTTTTCGTATACATACATATATGTAGCTATATTTAATCTTTCGAAATTATCTTATTTATGTATGTGATTCTCAGATATATAGAATGGTAATCTAGGATATCTAGATATAGTCTATCCTAGATTAGATATCCTATGGTGTTTATATTTCATCAATCGAAAACACTTTCGAAACAAAACGAATCGTCAACCTAACCCAATTTTTTGAATCGCTGTGAAGTAATAAACATGTATCTGCACATTCTGATGAACTGTCACAACTATCTTGCTAAAATTATTGAACTATATGTCGATGGAAGAACCAATCATATTGAAAATTCGATTCTATATAATTTTGTTCATAGAATAATTCAATCGTCAATAAATTGCAGATAACAAATTCATCAAACTTCACTTAAATTAGCACCTGTTGATTGATGAAAATATCTCGAGAGGAATTTTTTATTTTCACCAAATAAAAACTGTCTTTATCTCAACATTTCATAATCTAATCAGCTTGCAATATATCCAGTGAACTTTTCCAATAGATTTCACTGGATGAAAACAACCGGAAACAACTCTGATAATACAATTATCTGAAAATAATACATATGTTATACGCATTGTAAGTTTTTCAATATGTAGTAAATTAAGGAATTTGGAATAGCTATAAAATGAAGTGACATTTATGAACAATTTTGTGGGGCAGACTACTGAATTTCCTTTATTTTTCATTCACATTCTGCTGTACGAATTTTGTCTACTTGTAAAACATCATCATATCACTGTTAATAATAATAACTGAAGATGATATGATGGATATTATATATCATTCGAATTGTTTCGGAATTCATTTTATAATACAATCAATTCATAGGTTATGACTATGAAACTTATACAATCATTTGATAAAATTATGGAAGAATATAATGACTGATTTCATATTCAATTAGATTTCCTAATTATATCCACACCATCCTTTGAAAATATAATCAAGCTCTCAAATCATCACAATCTACCATTTCATTATCGAATTTGACGTACAAAAGGCAACCCGTAAAATTCAGTCGAAGCAGACAAAGTCGATCAGGAATATCTTGATCTCGATGGAGTAAACACAAACATTTAATAAAAGTTCTGTGTTGTTTGTATGCACCCTAAGGATCGACGTACCAGATTGTTTTTGCTGATACTGAGTCAGAAATTGAGGATTCTGAGTAGAAAATACACTAGGGAAACTCCTTGATTGTATAACCATATTGGTAAACAGTTTTTCGCGTAGAAAAATCAACGATTCATTCACTTAATAAAATTTAGTCGACAAGCGAATTGGAGAAAATTCGCTAGTTGAATAATAAAAAAACCAATGGAGGAAGTCTCATAACAGTTGTAATATCTAACTTGTTTTATGCGAGAATAACACAATCTTGTTTCAGTTCGGTTGGATGTTTCATTTTTCTTTCGTTCATTACATTCTTCACCGTTTAATATTGTTGAGTCTTTGAATCCAAATGTGATATTCAAGATATTTCATTTATTTCTGTTCCTAGAATAAGCGATCTTTTCACATCAGAAATATAATACACATATCGAAGGGGATCGTTACTAACTATTTCTACCATTTTTCTTCTTCTGAGAATTGATGATGGAAGTTGTTCAGAATGTTCAAGAAAAAATCGTTGAAAATTGGTTTGCAGAATGAGCACAATATCTGTTAGTTATACAAAACGTCTGTCATTGCGTCTTTATGTGTCTGTTGTAGAATATATTGTTATTCTCTAGACTTTGTTTCTAAAACATCTCTATTGAATAGAGTCAATATGGCACTACCGTTTGAGAAAATGAATGAAAGAATATGTTATAGTCCATTTATTTGAGCAAGATAGTTGTGTCAGGTCGCCAGAAAGTGCTGCTTACCACGAAAGAAAGTCACGTTATGTTTATCAATCGAATTTTTCAAAAACTGTTTTCGATTCATGAATATATACAGCAGGATTAGATAACTATTGAATGTAGATAACCGTTTTTTTATTATTTGTAAAAATCTTGACTGAAATTAACAAACTCAGTGGGTCACTGTGAAGTGTTGCAATAATTATCGATGCCTAAATATCCCCAGCTATATCTCAATCAATTCGGAGATCTTTGGTTGGCTACATACTATTTATTTTGCTCTATTAGTATCGAGAGATAACCAAATCTGTCAGAACTATATTCCTTGAATAAATATACTATACCTTCCGGATTGATAGACACGAGTACAGGGTACACATCACAGGGTCTGCAAAATTCAGTGGCCTTTTTTTTATATTTCGAAGGACCATATCATTCTTTTTTTAGTCAAACCCCTATATATCGTCAGCCGATGCGTAATTGAAAAACAGAAGTTTTGTCTCATTATCAAAATGTATGTTCAATTCCTCTTTTATTCTCTTCTCTATCATATATACGAATCTTCTTAGTTATATTTTATGACAAAAACAATACACCTCAAATAAGTAAAGTAAAGAAATATAATGTAGATTTTGATGTGAACCGTTTTAGAAAGAAGTAATGAATGAAATGGAAACTTCCATGTGACATGAGTAATACCTGCTGGAGCACTCCCACTAGCCTGATATTCTGTAGTTCCCACTTCCATTAGATTAGGTGTGTTCCATAGGGAGATTCTGTGTACCCTCTCAGTTCGTTTCATCGTCAATCTCCTATCGATTCTAATTAATTCGATGGTTAAATAGGCCATTAAATTCCATTAGATCGACCATAGCCGTTTATTAAATATCAACGTATGGGCAATTGCTCAGTCACTATGGGAGGGCGATAAAATAGAATTGATAGTAGGGAACCGTCGTTGTATATATTGGACCATATGGGTTACCCAGGAATGAAGCCAACCACGAGAATGTGAGAAGTTATTGGGGAACTCATTGAACTCAAGAGTGCGTAGTATTTACTTGACTAACAAATCGGTTCCGGAATAAATTCTCGAATTCTTCATCACACACTAGACATCACTCGAGTGTTGATGTCTCATATTTCATAGAATACTGAATTGATATCCAAGAACTAACCGTAGGCAAAGACCAACCATTTCCAATGAGGTATCGCTTGACCCCTTTTGCGATTCGAAAAAAGTTGTGATACCCTTAGCAAGTCAAAGGATTCACTATATCTCTTACACCAGAACTTTTTCTCTTTCATTTGTCCAATTCATATATTTTTGAGGATTTGATTCAATATTATTTGTTCGTTTCTATTTCAATTTGAGAAATACAAAAATGATGTGAATTTTTTGTATTATTGTAGAACTGCCTATTTCAACAAAATCAGGATGTGATTAGGAAGAGCTTCGACATCTCATTACATATCATTACAAAAATTGACAACAAAAGACGAGTATTTGAAAGCAATTCGTAGTATTCTGCGATATGCTATACGATCAACTCATCATGATTTTAACAAATGGCAATGTTATTTTATTTAATTAAGTCAAGAAACTTGTATGATTCTATGTTCCCCCGGAACGATATTTCCAAAGATATGCAGTTTGCAGTGGTATCAACTGAAAGTCATTTCGAAAACTATTCAAAACCAACGGAGAAATCAGTTACCGTTTGTTCGCTTTATTGTTATATTTACAATCATCTCAACTATCTCAGATAGACGATCATGGTGATTAACCCACGCATATACAATTCCATTTAGCGTTACTAATATGTTCGTAGATTGCTTTGTATGTTGAAAGGGCTCAGCACATTCCAGTCAGCACATATATAGAGTTGAATTAGCAGGAATCTGCGGTCATAAATTCAAGATGATTAGACAATGTCAACTAATTGGTAACGATAGTACTGTCTCAAGAGAACAATGTTCGAAATCTTGTTTATCCAGAGTGGTTTACAGGAATCACGATGGTTTGGTTACTAAATTTTCTGATGATGAAATCGATTTTCTAATGGTAACTTCATCTTGGTGGCTCCTTTTGGTTATTCAACGTATCGATGTTGAGTTCAGCTGTTAATATGTTTTGAATCAGGCAATAGGCGAAGTCATAACAGTTCCGCTATCTTCCTGTATCATCCAATGTTGTTTTCGAATATTTCTATTGTTTGACCTGTTGTATTTTCACACCGTCTTAATTTTCATTTCTTGATTTTTCGATGTTATTACTTTTTATCTATATTTATTTTTATTCGTTTATTCTGAATATTCTATCCCATTCATTTAAATTGAACTTGAGCTTGTTGTGATCGAAATTAGTATATGTGATGCAAACTTCAGAAGTAGTTCCACCATATAATTATGAAAGTTTATTTCAGGGGGATGGTGTTTAGTGTTTCTGCCACTAGATTGAGCATAATACCCCATTTTCTCGCTGAATTCACATATCACGCTCTTCCATACATCACGACGATACCAAATATATTCGACATTTTCAAACGATTCACTTACGATCGGCTTATCGGTTTATATTTATCGATTCAATTGGGAATCATTGAAAGTGTAATCCCATGAGATCCGATTTTTGTGCGAATCTACTAAACTATTTGAATAACATAGTTCAATTGTGAACATGGTTTCATGGGGTTTTGTAGGTTTTATTCATGAATCATATCGTTATGTTCCACTACCATGTCATTGGAATGTGCACCAATAAACCCCGATGAAACAACGACACTTTGAAGAAGCTGTCGTCAAACTTTCCTGACATTCAAATTTTTTCAATCTCACAGTGGACAATCGTCACTCAAATTATAATTAACAAATTTCGAAATAAACAATTGTGTATCTCTTTCCGTTTCTACATTGGAATAACCCAACAATATCGAGAACATGAAATGAAAAACATTGTTTTCATTGTATTTTTCACAATGGTATATATTATTTGTGACATTGAAACGAATCAGCTGGGTATCTGAGAAACCTTGACATAAAATATGCACGAAAAATATGAGGAAATTCATAAATTCATAATGAATTTTCTCTTCAGAACATAATTGTTATTAAATACATGTTTTTTGGCTAGACCCACGCAGGTAGAGACAAAAATTTCCATCAGAATATAGATCGCATTGTAAATGCGGAATTACCATTTTTATGAAAGTTTGTCATAAAACTTTTCCGATTTACAAAAATTTAATATTCATTCCGAGTTTGTACCTGCTTTGAACGTGGCATTGAGTTTTCTTAAGTTGTTGGCACATTAAATAATGCTATTATTACGGTTTCTGATCAACTTCCATAGAGAACGGTGCTAAATAAGTAATCTTTCGAACGACAGCAGTGTTTCTTCACGGTTTATTAATTTTCCGGAGAAATTTCTGAAGAAAAATGGGGAAATCATATTAGCCTACCATAGTGCGTCAGAGCGTGTCACCTTGTCTTTATATTCCATTAGCATATTAATGGAGTGACTTCAATTAATAAACACACTCGGCTTTTCTTAGATAGGAACGTCAGTTCAATGTCAAATTTGACGACGAAATGATCGCAAGAAATTGGATAGAAAGGGTTATGAGGATATGCCGAAGATGGTTCTAGCATGCCAGTATTATCCTCATTATATTAGGAGACTTGTCAGTTTGCCAAGAACTTGTATCTAGTCAAATTTATATACAGGCTTTATTAAACTCGGTAGTCTATCATTTTATCCATTTGTGATTGAGATGATATAGAATTTCATATGTATATTATCATCTTTATTCTCACATGTACGTATATCAAAAATATCTCAGAATCATGAAACAACATTTGTTCTATTATATCACGAACTATAAAATTATATCGAATCTGACAAATCTTCCACACAGTGTTATCTAGGAGTGAATCTTCGATGGAAATACTCATATTATCATTTGATTTCATAATTATTTCACATTCACATGATTTTATAATTAACGAGAAGAATGGGGTATACCATGATCCTGTTACACCCGGTATATCACAACTGCAATTCATGGTAATTGATATATTGAAATGATAATAATATATTCTCTGTCATGTGATCACACTGACAGGTGATCACAATTACTCGAATTAGCATATTTATTTTCGATTCTTGCAATTGATAGGCCTTTCTTTCTCCTAAGTTTCAATTTTATGATTGGGTTATAGGAGAAATCGATTGTTCACTTACACTGACGGCTTTTAACAACTACAATAGCTGTTGCTACGATACGTTTTTTGTTTTTGAGCTTTCTTTGTTTTTCAAATAAGAAAACCTACATAAAAATTTGTTTAATGTTTCGAGTACAAATCATACATGTTTCTTGTACATTGGATATAATCATTCAGTGCTATATGATTATCCACATGTGATTTGAACCCAGCTCTGACAGGAAGTTAATAATATTTTTGGAAAAGTATAAGGACATTTCGGAGCATTCTCTTTCAGACATTTATTCATCCCCTTTTTCGACATTCAATACGATTCATTGTTTTTCTCGACATGCATAATGGGCATTGATTACGGGCATCCATTATCGAGAATCCATCTATTATCGTCATCCATTATTCAGCACTGTGGTGTACGAAATCCATTTCAGCTGAATTCTCAAAAACTCATGTACAAATATTTATCTTCTCGCTTGCCTCCATATTCATTATAAACCTAAGGACGTATTCATAATCATTGTAAATCCACCATGAAATATTTTGGATACTCTAAAAAGCTTTGAATGTTATGAGGAGAATCTTGAGTTATGAGGTATTCATTCTGTATCCGAAATTATAAAATTGTTCATAAGCAGAATAAGAAACAGAACAAACGTATCACAATTGATAGGACATGAGAATAGAATACTTTTTCTAATGCTATAATCTAGTAGACGGTTATTTCTTTGGTACTTCTGAAAAGTTCTACGACGGAAACGATATGGAAAATTTCTCCAAGACTCCACCCATAATCTCCTCATTCATTGACCATAGAAAAGGAAATTGAGTGAGGAATAGATGTGGATTGGCCCTACATTACTTTTCTCTCTTGCTGAAGAAACAACTGATTTATAACACAAATCATAATGTTCAACAGAATGAAACGAACGTTGAAGAAAAATACTTTGATTGATCTTGAGAATTGGAGAACGTTGTATAATTCTAGCTTCAAAAATTCCAATTATATTATTTTACGGTATTCTGTATAAACGGTTAGTTTGCCTCAGAACGTTGTCAGATATTGATTAATTATTATTAATTACATCATTATGGTTATATAACATACTGTATAATGCACAGTGACATTTAGAAAGTAAGCAACAAATGGAATAAATATTTCTTTGCATTTTTTCGAGAAAATAAAAAGTGTAATTATTTCAGGCTCGTCGTAAAACCAACTTAGCCCCTATTAGATATTTTGAGCGATTTTTTGTTTCTTCAATAATCGCCTTTTTAGAAATGGTGAAAATGAAAGTTATATTTTTCGAAAAATATGGGATGAATTTATGAAAACGTTGCTTGTCAATCAACTTGGCTGTATGAGCGCGTAATTAACAAGATCCCTCATTTTCGTAGTCAATTGTAAAACAGTTTCCCTGATCTTTGTGATAGTACAAAAAAAATCATACGAATCCTATGAAATGTAAGGGATGTCATTCTTAAAAACGAATCTAGTTTTTGAAATCAATTCCTGATATACGATATTTGTGAATAATTGAGAAAAGTGAAGACATCGGATGTGATGAAATTTTACACAAAATAAAATTTTTTGTCTCCTTCACAGTGATCAATGAGCTTCAACAAAGGTGCTCTCAATTCCTTCCAGAATTTCAATCGTAACTTTCCAATTTTGGAAAATGCGATTTCTGAAAGAAACTGAAAATAACCCTATATTCTTAAGTGGCTAAGATGAGCTCGAGCTGATGACAAATTGAATTTTTTCAAAAAAAAAACAAAGACTCTTACCACTCATGAATGTCATTCCAGATATCCAATCTAGTATTTCATCTATATGTCATGTTAATGATAAGGAATTGTGTTCAAATCAATTAGAAATTAGTTATTACTAGGCGTTTTGAAGCAGATTTTTCAAAAATTTCCAGATTGCTCAGGAGTTGCTCTCAGTTGCTGTCAATTGAAATCCATTTGTGGTCTATGAGAAACGAGAATATCACTGGAATTATTCATTATACGAAAGTGTTTGCTCTGTGTCCATAATATTTCATGAGATCTTGTTCAATTTATCAATTTATTCATTAGTTCTCCAGCAGCAACTCAATTAAAATAATTAGAAGTCATTAATAATACGGCGACGACATCAGGAGCAGCCAGTGGTCGCCCAGCTTTCGACTTGAACATATTCTAGTGTCGCCGGGACGGAAAGTCCGTTCCAGGAAGGGCTGGAATTCTGGCAAATCTGTCGCGGTCACCTACACGGACCCATTCTGACGTCGCAGATCGAGCCTCATGAAATTATAATTGGCTTCCGCGCCTCCATCAATAATTCGAAGGCCTATAAAGGCGAGGAAACGTCCGATATCTACGGTGATTTATTCGTTGATGAACTGTGAACTGTCAGCCTGTGGTGAATCGACGAGCCGAAACTCATAAATTTGACGGAGGGTAGGCTCAACGTTCATACGCAATAACAGGGTGTTCCTCGGTTTACCGATATTTTCTTCGCTGATTATATCGATTCTCACTTACAGGGCGAGTCTTCAACTTGAAATGAATATCCACAATAAATCAAGACACTGTGCTTGGTTACGTTGATTATCGTCTTAGATATTTCGAATAAATGAGAACGTGTTGGGTAAAAAACTTGGATACGTCGATTTGTATTTTTAGATGCGCATTTTTTTCTAAAAAAAATTATTATAAAGGGTATGTCACGTGACAGTGGCCGATACCAACTTTCTTATTTTGAATACAAACCCCTGTATATTATTAGTTTTTTGGATTCTTCCGAAAGTTCTAGACATAATTCATGAACAATGTCCCATGAATATCTTCAACTGTTTCGGAAATATCAAGTGTCTTCAGATGTATTACAAAAATCAACATTAAAAATGGAAAATTATTTCATTTCACAAATAATGTGAAAAAAATACAAAAAACATTAATTTCAATGTAAGAGATGTTCAGAATGTTCGCCGCAAAGGACTTGGCGATAGACAAAATTGTTTTTGAATTTTGTTTTTCATATCAGTTGAAAGGAACCGAAACAGTTGAAGATCCATTGTACATGAATTTTTCTTGCTAGTTCTGCAAAGATCAGCTTCTCTAAATCACCCTACAATTTTTTACTATCAAAATGTTTTTCCTTAACAATATTCCTATATTGATGATTATTTCCGCCTTTTCAGTTCATCAATGTAGCATGTTTCTCAGTTTCTTCAAACTATATTTATAAATGTGTGACAGTGCCGCCATTACGAAGCGAGTGGATTTTACTGTAAAAGCAGAAGCTTAGGTACTTGTCGCGTGTTGACAAGATCATATTTGTGGATATTTCGCTTCATTCAGGTGTTAAAATGGGCAATAAGTGTTTGATTTTGAATAAAAAGCGTATGACAGTGATTGTTTACCATTTAATAAACATGTTTATAATCAATCAACAGAAGCGGTGTCCAAGTCTTTCTTTACGCGGTGCCTAAGTATTTTAGTCGACTATACATATTCCAAATTATTTCAGATTTCTGGATAATGATCGGATAAGGCAATTTTGGTTAACAGTATTGAATTCAAAAAAGCCAACAGATGGCACCATGTGTGGAATATATTTTTGTTCACGAGATTACTATGTAAATATTTTGTCACGCTCATGTTAAGTGTTCACGCAATGAAACCCGCCCAACACCTATTGAGTGTTACACATCTTGTATGATATATCAAGATTATTTTATATTGAACCTACTGTCTTTGAAGGAAAAAAATATTGTACATCGTCTCCTCAATTTGAGATACGACATCATGATTATTATACTAATGAATGAGCGCCTAACATGAAATTCTTATTTCTTGTCAAATTTGATTAATTTAAAGCATCATAATTGCACTTCTAGTTTTCAGCTTCATGAAAGGTTTGGCAACCGAATCCCCATTTTATTCTGCATTTTTTTGGTATTTTCAATGCAAATTTTCGACCAATTAGGAATTGACCAATCGAAAATCGAATTGTCTCATCCTGTATATATCTTTATAATTGATATGAATCGCCCATCCCAAAAGTTTTGGCCATTGGATGCAGACAAACTTCTGTAATAAATCAGTGAATGTATTGTTGATCGTTCTTCATAAAAAAACTTTCTCGATTCAGAACTAAGCTGCTTACTGAAGTTCTGAATGAGTTTTATATGAGACGAAAATCATACCATTCTCCATGGTTGGTGGCCTGAAACGACCATAACGCTATGAATATAATCCGTAGATTATTTATTTGAAATTAATACAGCGTGAATTTGGATAATACATCGAGTGATTCAATTTTTTTCTCATCAATTGAATCTAAGCGATATACACTAACCTCACAAATATAAACATCTTGAACGTTTGTTTATGGTGATTGAAGTAAACCCAGTAAAGCTGTTACTTAAAATGCAAATTCTAGTAGGTACTTAACAAAGTCCCAACTATAAATCGATACTCAACGACGGAAGATTGAAGACATAATGATTCAGTTTCAGTGAAGTTTAAGTGAACGATTAATAAGTAACATTGTGATAAGACGAACGGCTGCACTGCTGATAATATTAATCTTTCACATCGAAATATGTAGGATTTCAAAAATACCAATGATGGACAAAATCTTTTTGGTTCATAACTAGCAAAATACCCAGTATAATTTTCAGATTTTTGGTTTATCCGTTCTCTCAATTTGACCTTTCGATTAATTTTTGAGTGCATCATAACCCAATTAGAACATCGGAAAAGTTCTAATCTTTCAATACGGATTCAATTCAATTCGGAATGTTGAACGGAAGATATTATATATTGAAGGTAGAAGCACTGATCCATAAATTTTCTGAGCATCAACGCGATTATTGCACACATGACTTAATCATAATCACGACATATCTCAATTTTTTCGCAAATATCTCAGTGAATCTTTACTTTCAGGCATATAGAATGTTTATGACTTGTCTAAAGAAAATAATAACGAAAGTATTGCCACATACCACCGTAACTACGTCACTGGTTGACGAAAATGAAAAATCACAAATCCAAAACATCACATTGATAAACAGTTATTAATGTACCAAATTTGAAATTGTTTCCTATAGGAGTTTTTCAGAAAAAATAGAGAGAAATAATCCTGGGCATACCTTTATAAAACACGTTACTTTATTGTATTATCATCTGTTTTCGGAATTTGTCGGTCTTATTCTGACTAACCCTGTATATTTTCATATCATACCAAATATTCTCACTTTTTATATGTGATTGAGTTCCCAATTTGACATTGCATTCAGCTTCCTCCGGCACCTCCAATACCGTCAATTGTTTTAGATAACCACAAATCAGTTAGCCATCCTGTCCATAATGGATTGGTATAATTTGTGCCCTCTTGTATCCAGAAATCGATAGCAACGTGTAACAATCGACCTTCGGTAAATGCCAATTACTGTGGCTGCCCGAAGCGGATGATATGAAAATTTACACACACATCAATGATGAAAGAGTGCATAAACTACTATTGAGGGAGCTATGCTTTGCGGATCTATGCTCCCAGTTGAATTATGATACATAGTTTGGATGATTCGCTTACAAGTCACAAGTTGAGGAGCTTTCAATAGTTCAATCACAGCTGGAAACATACATACTGATACAGTTTCTATGAAGTTGATGTCCACAAGTTTGTTTTTTTATAAGACGTGCGCACCGATCTGCCAGTCACCGCTTTGTTCAACCAATGATGAGATCTACTGCCAATGTCGAATTTTTACGAAATCGAATGCCAGGACCAGGTTCGGTTTCGAAAAACAATAACCTCTACTCAATATCCCACATGAAATCGATACATAAATAATTTTCTAATAGAAATCGGAAAGGAATATGAAACACAATCGACAAAAAAACGTGGGATTAAATGCACACACTGAACACATAACCTCATTATCACTAATTTTAGTTTATTGGTGCATTTTCAATCCAGGATTATATTTGAGAGTATTCGAAGACTGTCCATTCTCATAAATACTTCAAATGAAGCTGCTTTGATATGTCCCTGAAGGATACAATGCAGAGATTTACTTTGGTCCCAAAAAAATCGTGTTTTTCTCCGTGATGAATAGATGAGGAAGCGATTCCCTAGGTTCTCTGTCCATTTCACGTCAAATCGAAGTGGAGAGGCTATCATTTTTGTGATGATTATTTCTGACGAATGTACCAGAGAATCTGTTTTTGAATTCGAAAATGGATTAATGAAAATTTCATTCCAGGCCACTACATCGGAATCTGTGGTGTCATGAAAACTGTACAAATCCTATTGAAGTTGTTGATGATTGTCACTGATAATATGTCATATCAAAACTGTCATCCATCAAATGTCAATTATTTCGTGTTTGTTATTCAATTTGAATGATATTGTACATTAGCTGTTACTTTCAATTCCCCTTGTCTGTCTAATCCAAGGATAGCCCTTTCGAAGCTTCAAGTTTTTTTACTCTTGTTGTCCTGATTATCAAATTGCGATCATCAATAAAGTGTTTCTTCACCAACGAATTCATCCTGAGAACTGTTTTTGGAGAAGGATTTCAGGTTACTCAATGAATAGTGTTGAATTACTTTTGAGAAAAATATGACAATGATTCTGATGTGTACAATATGAATTATTTGGGTCTGTTATAAGAATAAAAATTTCTCATGAGATTAGAAAATAGTGGTCCAACATTGTTTTGAAATCGGTCATCTAGGGAATTTCACTGATTCCCATCAGAACAAATATGAATATGATGCAGATAAATAATGTACAGAAATAACAAATATGGTCTGTATATATCTCTGAAATATTCTGTGGTAGCTCTTTTTCATCGATGTCTTCATTGATCGTCAAGAAGTCAATATTGTTATGGAGGAGTCTCGCTTGTTGCTGGTACCTTTTCAGTCTACTTTGACAAAATCATTTCCCAGAGATGATTTAATTTCAGTAGAATATGTTGTAGGGATCAATTTTATTGTGTGTGATAGTTTAATTGATAGATATCGATTTCGGAAAACTGAAACTCTGAAGAATTTCCAAATGAGTGTTACTCAAGAATGCATGATATCCTCAAATTTTCTAAATAATTACTTTTGAAACAATAGTCTTGAAGTCGAATTATTCGTGCTGTTCAAATATTTCAGGACATTGCGTTAGTCTTCCTCGAAAAACTTTTCAACTACGTGTTACGCTATGCAATCCCATGTTGAAAAGTTAACAATCTCAAACCGATCTCAACTTCAGCGCTTCTCAAAATCCGGCTGAGCCCGCAGACCGCAAGACGGACGTTCGCAGGCCAGCTGCCTGGCGGCGGTCGTGAGCATCGATCCCGACGGCGGCGCGCATAACGTCCGATTCGAGCCGCCGCTGAAACACTTCAGTCCTTGGTCCTTCGTTCTCGAAGCACCTCACGACGTGTTCGGACGTTTATATCGAGGTGCGAGCGAGATTCGCTAACGCGGCGCGAATCATTTTCGAGCGGCATTTGGAGCGTGCGTTCGGTGTGAGTTTGCAGATGTTGTTGGTGAGTTTTGTCGAATTAGTGGTCAGTTGAGAATTCAGAAGCAAGTGGATAGAATAAGGTGAGTTTTGGTTGTACAAGGATATGTTGTATGTTTTGGCAGTTTCTACACGTTTTTGTTATGGGGGCGAAAATAAATAATTAACCATCAAAATATTAAAGTGTTTGGGACATCTTGCATTTTGTGCGAAATTACCAACATTTGTGATATTCAAGGAATTTGAAACTGAATTGATATGTGAACGCATAATTGAATAGCATATACTGTACCATCATTTCCAAAGTTTGATTTTTGGAATTGACACTGGAGACGACATATGAAATGCTTTTTACTATTTAATAATCAATGAAATTTTCATCCACATCCTCAGATAACTCTTAATTACATCAGTTCAGTTGGGCCAGAATTATGGAATCTGCCGAAAGATTTCGTAATAATCCGGGTATATTTCACAGATGTCGTCAATCAATCATGCAAAGAGTGAAAAAGTGCATTCAACATTGATGTTTTTTTTGTTAATCATTCAGTGAAGACTGAAAGTGCTATTATCATCTATTAGTTGATTATGATCATATTTTTTGAAAATATGGGATTTTTTTAATATATTTATGTTATTTGTGAATTGACATGTATGTAAATAGATAAATACATATTTCAAGTGAATATGTGAATATACATTATCAGAAATAATTTATCTTTGATATTGTGATCTGGTGAGAGCGAAAAGAATGGCTTGTTAAATAGTGAAAGCTGGAAGAAGATCTGCAAGGGCAAAAAAGAACATTCATTGTTGCTCCGCGAAAAAAACAATTGTAGAATATTTGAAAATAACATGAGGAATTCATTCATTATAGAAATGATGCTATATTCAAGTTCTGTTCGATAAACTATGTGCTCAATGGATATTGCTCTATTGTACAATGTTGCAGTGTTGCAGATGCGATTTATATTTGATATGAATATTGTCATTGTTGAATACTCCAAGCTCAAAGTGAACTCAAGTATCTCCTTTGTGAGATGTAAAAAAAATATCAACGAAAAAAGTTGTGTTGCTTCACGATTTTTCCAATAATTGAAAAACTTCAAGTGGAAAGAAATGTTCTAATGAAAACGCGAATCCTTTAATCTGATATATATTTATAATCGTGAATACTGAAATATACTGCGAATTCCACTCCATCTCAGTTATTTCAATTCCTCATTTCGAATGATTTACTTCCATCTCTTGTCATGTGAAAATTCTAGCAGCGACCCGACCTGGCAAAGGGAAATTCGAGGAAAACCATTGTATTTTCGGCATCAAGAACGGCGTTTCGACATTCTCTTGATATAGACCAGTCGATATAAGATACTAACGGGCACTGTCTCCCACATGTCTCACTTGAAAACCAGAAAAAATTTAACAATCGGAATTTTAGGGATGTATTGAAATTCATAAAATGTCATTTTAATCCCAAATGTACTGGAAATAATCAATTAAGTACTTGAATCAATACAGATACATCATGATGATATTGTCAGTAAATAAACAGAGCAAGCAAATTTCAGATACTATGTAATTGGAAAAAAATAGAATCTATTCAATATTCTTGTGGTTACACATGCACAATCAATATCGAACACATTTTTCTCATCATTTACTGGATATACAATTTACAAAAAAAATATTCACTCACATCTGAAGAATGCAATTCAAAATACAGATCAACCTGTCACTATCTTTGATTTCATGAAACCTAGAGAGAGCAAAAAACAATCTTTAATGGGGAATTGTGCATGTTCAAGTCATGACTCAATAGAGTTAATCATAACCGATATTTACCCAAACTCATTTATTTTCTTGTACATTTTCTTGTACAGGCAATATGAACACTTCTACATGTTTTTTTTAAGGTGGATTTTCTTGAACCTCGTCGACTTGTTTATTGGGTGGAATACATTCCGTTGGGGGTGAGTGTGCTGAGTTGCATAAACGCTTAGAGAGCCTAATTGATGAAAAATCTGATAGAGCAGCAGACGAAAGTTATAACGCAATTAAAACATTTCACATTTGACGTTTCAGTGGGCGTGAAATGATGAGGGCGGAGAGCCGAATGTTCGGATGAAATGTGATGTTGAATTCGACTCTTCTCTTTATTGTTCTGTATTCAACTGTGCTAAATGGTTTAACGATTCCCCGAATAAACATACCGCACTCTATTTCGTTATTCCCTGTCCACGTGTATTATCCAGAATGCCGATCTCATTTCCTCATTGTATATCAACGAAAATGTTTCATTATTACGTTTGAATGTCCATTTCGATCGCTTTTTTCGTATTTTATATTCAAGAAAGTTCAACATTACCAATTCATGAATCATTCGTTTTAATCTCCGATCTCATAGCTTTATCGCAATTTTTATCACTCGGTTATATTTCTCATTTCACATGAGATAAATCTTGAAATTGAATCATTTTAAAGCCCAAATTCAAATAAAGATAGACGAATGGATAGCGTTGTACACCTGTGTCTCCAATAATTCTTTCACATTCGAAGAGGTCAAGGAAAACAATTTCATCGATTTAGTAGTGGCTAATTTCGTTAGTATGGAATTTGAATAAAACCAATTATCTTTCCACAGAAAGTGCAAAACGCATTCCTCTGTACCAGAAAGGACGAAAGGACTAGGAGTTTCGAACTCAACCATGTACAAATCCTGGACCCAGATGAGTAACGAAATTGAGGAAACGTTATATAAAAACTTGAATTATCTCCTCCATAGTAATTCTCATCTAAACAGAAACTTCAACATTATGATCAGTTTTGAAAAATTGAAAATTGATGGTGTCATGAGATAAAGAGATTATTATTTATGTCATCATAAAATGTAAATATAGAGAAAGAAGTGGGTGTATAACACGACTGATCTCGAAATGCTTATGGCTTCCAAATGTTGGAAATTTGAATTGAGTTTCCAGTTCTTTTTTGACAGTATCGCAATGAATCTCAATAAGAAGGTATCATTTTGGTTGAAGAAGAAGCAATTGACTTAACTAAATCTACCTTGAGTTATACTTCAGAAATGGAGACTTGGAGTCTTTCTGCATTGCAGATGCGACTTCTTTTTCACTCATGGCAAAACGACTTTGACGGGTGAAACAGAAAGAACTCGTGAATCCAGTTAATTACTCACACTACAGCATTCACTACCGGCACAGCATTTTCTCGAACATATCTCATCCAATCGGTCCATTTCGCTGTCACCATTCGTGTTCACGATCTCCATTTTCTCCGATGCGAATCGGCATTGTTTCTTTTAGAGCCCGTAGTTTGTTCAGGACTTACGATTCGTTAAACAAAAAGCTTTTGTTAGATGCCGCCGCCGCGATACAGCACTCCAAGGAAATGCCGCTTTCGGGGTCATTGCTAATTTTTTGTTGCCGCATTTGCATGCCATTAAGAGTTGATAAATGAAGGGAACAGTTGCTGGGAATACCGCAACGTTTTTGATTCACATCAGGAACACTGAAAAATGAAAGCGAATCATTGATTTAGTTATATTTTCGGAATAATGAGTTTTTTCAAGTTTATTTCAAGTTTTATTCCACGTTCTTTTTTCCCTCTTTCACATATTCCATTACTTCATGTGATATTCACTTTATCTGAAATCAGTACTATTATATACAGGCTGGCCCAACGAAAACGTACCGGAAGGTATAACTACCAGGAAGAGATTTAATCGAGAAAAACCTGAAACACGTCGACTTTGTATATGAGGGGGACAACTTTTGATGCCAAAAGTATAGCCAAAACTTTAACCTCCTGAGCAGGGGTAGCTTCCCCCAATTTTTTCATGATTCCATGATATTGAATCAGTGTCATTACCATTACAACTGAATTCGATATGTAATTATGTGATGACATACTATATTCGACCCAATTTCATTGTAGGTAAGCCGAAGTGCTTTGTTAATGAACCTGATGTTCTACCGAATTGGATTTCGAAAATAATGTTTCTGGATAATTTTCAACTCTCATTATACTACATTATGAGTTGAATCTTTTGCACATTACGTGGCCTGGCTCCATACCGTTGGAATTCGAACTTTTGGGAAATAAATTACACCAATTCAATCGAATTAAACATTAGTCTTCACAAGAAACATATGAGAGAGCAAGGTCATTCACGTCACTTGACATGACACTTTTGTATTGGCATGAAATTGATCCAAAATCTCAATAAAAACGATGAAATCATCGAGCATTATTATTATGTACTACAGAGTTTAAAGTACATGTCAAAGTACACAGAAAACGATTATCGATGGCGGTGTTACTGCACTAAAACAGGCCAAAGTGTTCAGCAATTAACAAACATTGTGGGCGAAATGTTATTGTTATCATTAGTCGATGAGTTGTTGTGAAAAAATTTGGAAAAATATTCGCAGAAGTATGACTATTACTTTTGATAACCCAGTGGCGAATGATATATCGAAATGGAAACACGGGTTTGTACATCACAGCATCACTCACTTGTTTCTGGATTTGATGATTTTTACTTACTCCATTCCAAACATTTGATAACCATTTCTAAATAACTGGAATCGATGTATGTCAATGGAAATTTCGTTAGTTGCCCATGCGAATTTCCGAATGAATTACCATGCACGTCTCTCTTGCCAGTACAGTTCATTGAAACAGTATAATAAGGGTATAATCAATGTATCTGATCATTGTTTCCCATCTCCAGCATCCTGGTCGAGCGTTCTACAGCCAACATGAAGCAAATCATCCCGAAACGATGCGACAGACTATCCGTGAACGAGTGTTGGACGAAGAAAGAGACATCATTAAATTTTCATTTCGAGTGGGTCTCGAGGGGTGTCAACGACGTTTCGAATCGGGATTCGAGGTGGTCATTAGACGAGAAATGCGATTCTCATGAAATCTTAAACTATAGCGCGTTCGCAAGTCTGGATTTATCATTATTTTATCACGGGACGCACTAACGCAGTGGAATGAGTGAAGAAGATTATTAGAATGATTTTATAGGGAGTGACACATTCTTCAGCGAATAATTCTTTTTTTTTGTGGCTTAGACAGCTTTGTCATTCGGCCAGACACAAGAGGAGAATTATTGAATATAGGTTTGTTCCAACAGATATTTCTGTATGGTTTCGAAACTGTTTTGTGGCAGTTTCGGTTTCGTTTAGTTCGCATGCGCGAATTTCGCAGTTTCATGACGGTACAAAAACATTCGAGGGTTGGATCGGTTTTATTGACGGTTTTTGGCTACCCACGTTCTACAAGATTGAGATTATTGTTCTTTCGTTCAGGAATAATCTTTGATTACAATAATTAAAATAATATGAAAATGGAACATCCTACGATTTCTGACTCTCGTTTCATTATCCTAAATATCAAAATCATTCTCAGTTGTTTCGTATAAATAATCAGTATCTCCATCGTCACTCATATTTATTTATTATTTGATTCGAACGGAAGGAATTATCAGTAACACAAATGAAAGTTAATGAACACACAAACAAAAAGTGAGGTTAGCTAACCTATTCTTTTGGCAAAGAGTTTCTTACTGCACATGTACAGAAATAACTGTACCGATACTGCAATGAGGCCAGTAGATGGACCGTTGGGCTAGCGAAGTAAACATTTCACCCTGTGTTCCACAGTTGAGTTGATTTAGGAATATCTAGAACATGCGAGAATGACGTGACAATAAAAAGGCTAGAATATAGTAGAAACCAGGGGATGGAGGGGATGCAGTACAACTAAATTGGTCAACTTTGTCACCAGCATTTGCGACTATCAATTCGAAAAAACTGATCAATTAATCAGCCAATTTTAAGTTTGCTGAAAATATTCCGTATGTATTATCATATCATCTAGAGATTTTTGTGATAAAATACCTTGGTGAGAACAAAAAATCAATGTTGTGTGGATGTGACTTGAATTCATCCGAGCTTTCAACGGTTACGAAGTAATTGTTCATTCAAACCACGATCCTTTTGGCAAAAATAGAAAAACCCGTGTTCATTCGTCATTTCTCGAATCTTTTTTTGATACATTTGAATAATTCCTTTGTCATACTTTCGCTGTGACTGATTTAAATTCCGAATTAAGGATTGGATTTTCGAAAACAACTCATTTTTATGAATCGTAATTTGACATAACAGAGTTCGTGAATGACATACAGGGTGCCAAATCCAAATCTTATCAGCAGGAATAAGATGACAACTCCTCATGAAAACAAGGTCTCAGATTCCTTAATGTGATGAATGAGAAAATTTGAGTAGCCTCAACAAACTCCAGGACAGGTATTGTCAAAACAGATTCAATATTTGCTGTTATGCCAATGATGATAAACACGAGTATCTTTCTTATAAGTTTTAAAATTTTCATATAGAACTTGAAACTATATCTAAACAATAGATCGCAGTGGCCTATTTTAGGACCCGCAAGGATAGAAAACATTTTGTTGCTTTTTGCTCGAGTGATATCCCCCTTTTTGCGGATACCCGACATGAATATTTCAGAGAGTTTATTGATTTATTTCAAAAATATGTCATTCATGTGAATAAATACATTATCTTCAACTTGAGATCTATTCTGTGCCCTGTAGATGTTGATATAGTTCAGACTCCAACCTTTGTTGACTAAAGTTTTATTACAATTTAGGAGTCTGAATTTACATTTCATTTTCTTCGGTGACTATTTTCTATGGTTTATGAACACTAAGCAGATCAACATGAAGATGAAAAGCAGGGAACACAACAACGAAAATCGTAAATATCTCTTCTGGTGATGAAATGAGTTATTAATTTTGTACATTCGAACAATCGACAATGAAAAATTCGATTCATTTTGAAAGCCACAATTGTTCAGTAAATTAAATTCAATTTGCGAATATGACAAGTGAAGCGCCACAACATTCGATACATTATTGATTCAGTTTTAGTTACAGAATTTTCATGCGGAAATGAAAGAGGAATAAATTGAATATTGAGTGATGTTGATCCCTTTCATTTATTTCACGAATTCCAGTTCCTCTCGTTAGTTAAAATAAAATTTTATGTGCTGAACTAAATTTATTTTGAGGAAATTTTGAAGAAATCTTGTTGATGTTAATCAAGTACCATCATAAATCGTTTCATTTCTCAATTATATTTCAAGCGTGAAAACTACACTATCATAATGACAGTCTGTGACTAATTAATGATAGTACTTACATATCAAGATGTGTTCTGCCATTGTGAATTGGGGAGTTATTGTTAGGTTAATATCCTCGTTTTCATGCCTTTTTGAATTTTAAAGATGCCTCAACTAGATATTCATAATACAATTTATTGTGGAACAATGTTCAACGTATATTTTTGTGATTTAGGAATCCGTATTTCTATTCTTCCTCTGCACTCTTACTAATGCACCGTGACATCTACGTTGATAAAAATGAAAGACAAAAACAAACTTGGGATTTACCTTCTGCTACTTCTTGATTCTCTTTTTGCATGAATGATTTAATATTGCAGCAGTATTTTCTACATGCATGATCCATATTCATTCTTCTGTAACATCATTCGATGCATGCAGGTGCATCCATTATCTTTTATGAGTTCATGAGTATATTCTGTAGAAAATCAGGACAAGCTTAAGTTGAACTCGCGATTTCACACAAAACGAAAACGAATTGAAAAATCGAAATCATAACAGTCTGAGTCTAAAACTATTCGTTTGTAACAATTTTTCTTTATTTTGTCAAATGTGTACATCTAATGTATGACTCGCGTATAAATGACGGCCTGTATGTGAATAATATGGATAAAGGTAAGTATAATATACCATATGTGTAGAAAATAAAAAAGCTTGAATCACAGGAGCATATACATAAAACGTGCAGAAAGAAAATAATAATTTATGAACTAGTGAAATAGTATAAATAGCATGTACGAGTAAAATACACAAAAAAACACGAAGAACATGCAAGTCAAAAAAAGCATAATAATTAAACTTCATTAACTAAGATTTCAATGAAATTGAGGCATACATGAGAGACATCATGCATAAATTCATCAGTTAGTGAACTCTAATCATTGCGGAAAAAAATCAGGAAAGTTGTGGAAGCCCGCAGTGGAAACACATCCACGTACAAAACAACTGAAATGGTATCAATCAAAGAGCTCTCTTATAATGATCCGTGGGGTTTTCTCTTGAACATAGTTTTGGTTGGTACAATACCAATTCGTGCCTGTGTTGTTAATGCCTTATCGTTATCAGCTTGAAGGTCAGTTGTCGTATATCCAAAACTCCTACTATATCCATAATTTCGGTATTGTTAATGGAAGTTCTCAAAGATGTGTTAACTTATGTTACTAATTGTATTGATGTCGTGAATATACCGTAGTTCAGGATGCCGGAAATTTCATCATGGTAGTGTCTCGAGCTATTGACAAAAAGTCCGACTTTTTGAACGACGTATCAGCTATGTTTCAATACATATCGATACCGAAACTAATCAATCGGATCTTAAAGGAAATCGATCTCCGGATTTGATGATCCTTTTTATGAGATATCAAAATCTCTAGTTCGAGAAAATCCATGATTTTATGAACGACCTTCTCTTTCATTATCTGTTTCCACGAAACTAATAATGATATTATGGAACGACTCACGTTCATATAAAAGTTTTTATTACTCTTCAATGTTATTCGTTATTGCTGCCAAAGCATATTTCTGCATGATAGTCCGATATAATGCACAGAGAGATTATTTCAGAATATCTGCGTATAAACTTTGTGTGTACATATTACAGGCGTGAGGAATATAATGGAAGGAATTCTCATATCATAGGATTCTTTCTTCCATTGACTTCGATTGTATTTGTTCGAATATATTCAGAGTGCGTTCTTTTTGAATATTTGAATGCACTCCTTGCAAAAACTTCATTCAATTCGACAAGCGACATCAAACATAGTCTGAGATTCAGCTGCAGGATTAGAGCACTCATCGCGTATTTGTTACAAACTGAATTTCAAAGCATATTTATGAAGAGATGTCTATCAAAATGTGGTCCACTATTTTGATTGACTTATATTTAATTAATAAAAGACAGATAACAATTGCCCTGTTTACGTTACTGTTTATAAGAATTATTTTCCAAATTCCATAACATTCTAGGAAACGATCGCTTCTAGGTTGAATCGAAAGGCATGTAACGCTGACAGCAAAATGCGCATGTTAGAAGTATTATCAAGAAATCCTTTTCATCAGTTGCTGACGAGAATGAAATGCACTAAAACGCCTGTTTGTGGAAATGATCAGTGATTTATGAGTTGGAACAGTCACTGGTGTCTATAACCATAAAAAATCACGGATTCCAAGTAGGAACCATCATGTCAGTGGAACGCTGAAATGGATTGATCTAGTTGATGAATACCGTAAAATGCGAATGAATGATAAACAATCAGCTCCACAAATGATTTCGAATTCTTGAAACAAGTTCGCGATATTCTCTATCGGCTTCAAGAAAATTTCAAGAGATCGATGATTCCCTTCAAACTATTGATCCTTTCAAACAATCCTGAGCTTGTTATTTTTCCGGCCCAAGTCCTTCCCTTCAGGCTTATTTTCATCTGTTTTCCATCTGGATATTTTTTCGTGTCACATAGCGACCCTACGATCACGTATTTTGTTTGACGATAGCACTGCGTTTTCGGTGTGATGCGTATTTGAGACGAAAATGGAAACTCATCATCTTCAATTATTATGACACGTACATTCAGCGAGAACTGGAACCACTGATTCCAAACCTACTTTGGAATTCACGAAGCGTCATGATGGGTTTACCTCGTTTTCTATTGATTCTGGGTTTCTGATGAATTTCTTTGCACGAGAATGTCTGATCCTGGAATAGAATCTGCTTCAATACATAAAAAATAATGCTTCGGAAGTGGAATGACAGACCAAACAATCTAATTTTTATGGATAGATCTCTCTTTAATTCATCTTAAATTAACTATCATTTCTGTGGGTGAATATGTCTTTGCGCTTGGTTTCATTGAGTTTTCATGTAAATTTTGTCCAATTAACCGAGTTAATTTTTCTGGAAAAGTCTCAGATTTAGGTTCATTTTTGTTCAGAATCTGGCGAACTCGTGTTTTCCAATCTTCTTGAAAACCTTGAAAATATAAGGCGGTGCTTTTTACGACTTTTCAACAATAAGACGATGCAAGTCCAATCCTCCGATTTTCAATCAGAAACATTGACAACATTGGAACTAAAATATTTATACTCTTCAAGAAACCGGGAGAGCTTCGAAAATGAGTTCGAGGTGAGATAATAAAATTGTCTCTGGCTCTGACAGCAGAATTCCTGGTAGATTTTTTGGGTCACTTTGATAATTCAAACAATAATCTGCAATATTTCACCAACTGAAGGCTAAGTCGAGGCATTTGCAGAATTTGATGAACTTCGATGAACCTACGTATCGAACAATGTTTTCGATTATTTTCCGAAAGTTAAGAAGACCGTGAAATAAAATATAACAGACCGATTGTTTGTGGAAAAAGCTCACATTCCTGCAGAAACCATCAACGTACTTTTCAGCCTTGCACTCTGGTTGTAGATAGATTGAGAACCTTCTCATGAGTAAGTCAATAAAACTGACTGATCTCACTGAGAATAGTCGTGTTTTGGGTGAAAAGAAAATAATAAACAAGTATAACTTCTGCTTTGATCTGAAACAATTCTTGGAGAATCAGATACAAAATTCTGAACATAGATATTTAGACAAGAAAACAAACAGACATTCAAATTTATTTTTTAAACATAGGCGAATCAAAAGTGCATCAGACATTGAACTACTCGACTGAATAGTGGCAACAGAAAGTCTGATAAGCCTTCTGAATTCATCAGAATAAATTCAAATGTATTCGATTCTCTTATGATTTCCTATGAATATGAGTTTGTTGAATGTCCTATTTTTGAAGTTACCAATTTGGATGACCTCTTACGAACCTCGCAGTAAAAAATTCTAAATTCTAGATACGTTCAATGACAGCTTGTCCTGAATGGCGTATGAATAAGTTCCATGTTATCCCAATCATCTGACAGAATTGACCTGCACTTGAACCCAACACGAGGAACTTTTTCGTGTAATTTAAGATAACGATAAAAGGTCGCTTTCCGACGTGGTGTAAAAGAAACTCTTTCAGATAAATAGACCATAATCAATCTAGTACACTCCGGCTGCTCTGAACTCTGCACCAAAGTTTGAAGTTGTTCACGTTGGTGACATTCGATGGCCTCTAGGAAAGTTAATAATAGTTGAGTTAGCTAAGTAGTTTCCTGGCTTGTCCACGTCTGATCCGAACCACGACTACGCCATGCCTTTGTGGTATTGTTCCAAGATCGCTGTCTCTGACAGGATTCCTAAACAGATCGAATCTCCCTATTGGAGCGTTCCGAGGAGCTTCATGATGATAACGGCAGAGATAGAGAGAGAAATATGCAGAATGGAAGGAAAGATATTCGGTTGTCAATGGTCGGGAGAATTAAGATCGAAGTTGGAAATTATACGGAGCGGAAACTGTCTGCAAAACCCCAGTTTGTGTCTTGTAAGCTCCATTTCCCGTCCACAATACAGTTTATGTGTGATAAATATGGAGGGATATCTAGGTAGCACACACTTCACTTCACTTTACATATTTCTTCTGTGCATAACTGTTGATGAAATTTATCTTTGGTGTCAGAGATTAAAGGTTTTTAGTTTTTTATATATAGCTGTACCTTTTTTCTGAATAGCAAATTGAATGTATACAGCATATTTTTTCTGTAACACACATACGTGGTTTCGAGAATTATTTATAAAGTATGGAACCCCCAAAGTATCTCCTCAATGGTTTAACATTTTCAAATTAAATTGCTCATCCATTTTTAAGAAATCTAAGGAACTCAAAAATCCTATCAAATTCAATTTACCATTTGCGGTTCAACCGGAAATGCATATCAAATTTAATATTTTGAATGGAACACTCTGTATATTTTCACATTTTTCAATTCCTTCCTGAGATTTTGCATGCAGTAAAACTTTTCGTTCTCATTTTCACTTTTGAAAAATGGATAGTTGAAGTGAATTTTCAAGCACACCTCCAGATATAGCAGATTTTGCTGAAAATATTAGTCATGATCTTCTACCAACAAAATCCAGAGGTGAATACGAAAATCGATACAATATCTTCATGGATTGGTGCCGCTCAATAGAAATCAGAAAATGTATAGCAAAATATGCAGAATTCTGAAATCATCAACCATCAACATGCTTCGAAGTACTTAAAGTGCAATTCGAGCAGAAAATCCGTTGGTGCGGCCAAGTATCACTCTGCTCTCAATACACTAATGCTGAAATTTTTTTGTTCCAATTTGGACTTGTTTGAGAGCTTGCAGAATGTAGAGGAAGAGGACTTTGTTGATCTCGTTGAAACGGATTGTATTCAATCTGAATGGCGATCATCATTCCTGACAGATCCTGAGAAATTATCAACTATTATATTCATATTCAAATTGGACAAACCAAGATCATACGCCACTTACCAAGAAGATGGATCATATAGGCGTTTCGACTCCAATATTCAACATTCGTTTCTTGTGAATCAGTAAGCAAATATTGATTCTGTATTCATTCAGAGAACGATGTCGAAGAAGATGAAGAATTGTCGGAATTTTTTAGTATAGCATAGGATTTTCGTTATTGACATTTCTCTTCCAGAAGAGAATTTCCGATTTCAGAATTGGCCAAACGAATCAATTTGATTGAGAGTGGAATATACAATTGAAACGAAATTATAGACAATGTAGATTCTACGAAACATACTGCAAACCATATCAAGAAATAACTTATATTGATTAGAAGAAAACTTATATTGATTTCAAAATTTTGAACAAAGTTCAGCAGCCGGAATAGAAAAGAAGGAAACCAAAATGATCCACTACAATTCAATAACATTTTCGTTTCCCAAATAATATATCATGATACCTATATATATAGTTTGACTTGATAAAACCGCCTTTTGGATACTCGAAGCAAAGTACGTTTTCCATTAGTAATGAAATGTTTTCACTGCTGAAAGCTTTTCCATGGAATCCGCACGTTCATAAGAACCAACTCCGTTTAATGACCGCATACGTCGTAGGGGGTAACAGATTTTTATTATGTTTGAAAACTGCGAATGCATGCGGTGTATTAGGTTCCTATTTCCAGAATATTACATTGAGTCGAATGTCACTATTCATTCGAATTGGGATGAGGATAGGTGTGAAATTGATAGTATCAACTCGAAAACTCTTGTGCAAAATCTATTTTCAGAGTGGAAAGTGATGAACTGTATCTGTATTCATCGCACAAATCGGGTCATGAAATGAGTTACATGTGAGGAATTAATCAGGTTATTCAGGAATCCAGAAATTGATGGAACCCAATGGAACATATCTATCCACAGTATTCTCAGACATAATTATTTCAATATCGATATATTCAATAGTTTGTTCAATTAGGAAACAGCATATGAATCACTCAGTATAAATTGATGTTTCTGGAAAAAGAATTCTTGTAGATGTATTCGTAATTCCAGGAGATTTGATTTCTTCTGGGTTACTAATTCAGATACAATTGTGTTCCTCACAAATACACCTTTAGCAAGAATTCATTGAGTATATAGGTAGAAATAATAATCCCACATAAACAAGAGACATATCACTCTTCTCCTGCATTGCTTCCCTTCCAACGTCCCCATCTGACCCATTTTGACGTATGTCAGACACAATACGAAGAGAAAGATTGAAGAGGTAGTAATTATCTTTGATGAACTGTGGTGGCGACAACGTTAGGAAATTTGATTAACGAACATGTTATGAAACAATTTCTTTAAAATAAAAAATACATACGATCGTGTCGTAATCTTAAAAAAAAACAATATTTGGCGAATATTGATGTTGATTTTCAATAATGTTCAATTATTATCTTTCATTTTGGTGGTGACCTGTGAAACAGATTCGATAACGAATGAGTTCGATTTATTCGAAAACCTGTTCCATATAAAGTGATAGTGAATTATTCTTATCATCTTTACGAGAACAGGCGATCCCGACAACTGCCCTCGTAGTATGTGCTACGCCCAGGTATTACTTTGTCCGAACTATTCGAGTAATGCTATCTCAATTTTATGCATGCTACTCTTTTTGCTCTCATTGAATTCCCGCATGGAAGATAAATTCTTTCCGAAGCTGTATGTGTTCGTTGCTTAGTTGAGTGGAAGAGTAACTCATGCTAAACTCTAGCAGGTTAATCACAAGCAGTTCATGATTATTATCATCAAATTATTAAATTTCGCGAGCTCATAATACAAACAATCAGTATAATTGAAGCTGAATGCATTCGAAGAAGGTGGGAGAGTATAAACTCAAATGAATTCTCTGGAGTATACATTTCACTTCAAGTAATTTCTTGCACCTGGAGACGGAATATTAACATATCTAGTTTTATTTGAACCATTTCAACTCCAGCTTGATCCTTGTAGTTATTTCTCATTCTCCTATTCGGGAGGAACGCATGCTTAATTTCTTCATTGAATCCATACTTCATTCAAACTCCACCAAACTACGGAAGGAAAATATCATCATCATTGATAACGTTTCCACATTGTTTTCGAATTTGGAATTAACACACATTGTCACTTTGTTTATATAAAACATATTTTGATAACTCACGTTACGGGAAAACATGATGATGTTATTTATATATTTTAGTCCCTGGAAAACATGTTTTCGATTACATCGTGCTCGAATCAAATCGAAATTCAGTATCAGTGAATAATTGAATGGAATATATTTCAGATTCATTTCACTGGATCTATGAAACGTTGAGTTCAATACAGAAAAAACAAGACACATTGATTTGTTGGATTGAAGAACGAAAGGGACCACTTCTGACTAATAGAGACTATAGAACAAACAATGAGTATTGAATACCTAGGTGAATCGATAAAAAATGGTGGTGGGACAGGATCGAAGATTGAATTGATAAAACTCCTTCTAACTGATTCATTCCAATCATATCTTCTCCATTGAAAACGAACAAACAGAAGCAATAATCAAAATTGATTGGTCACTATCATTACGTGAATACAAGATAAGTAAAGGGAATCCGTATATTAATTGAAGCAGAACCAAATCTTATGAGAAACCCAATTTCATTGAAGTTGACTGCAAGTGGCATTCTATTCCATCCAAAAATTTACCCAAATATGCAGTTATAACAAGAATATTTTGATAGGAAAGATTATCAAATCGTAATTAGTTTGAAAAAACGTTTGGACAAATACAGAAGATGAATAGTCGAAGTTTTTTGAAGCATGGAATTGTTCATGTAAATGGCAAGAATGACAGGAGTGATTGTGTTACACAAATAACGATTTAATGTTTTCATTCAACCTATTCTTTTTGACGAACATTTCGAAATACTCCAGATATATCATTGCGGTCATGAAGTTATCAAAACCTACGAACAATCCCGAACTCCAGAAATAATAGGAGCTCATGAATTTTCCATTCTTCATCACACGCTCGGGGATACACGTCGCCCTCTGCAGCTGAAAACCCGAAATATATTCCAGTTTTCCAACTCCAGTCGCACCAATGTCCTCTATTTTCTTCGGCCTGCTTTTCAACGATCAAGTATTAATGAGAGTGGGACCGATAATTTTCTGCTAGAGTTGCGCCCAATGAACGTGACTGGTGGAGTTTTGACGAACTTTGGCCTGCTGGTGGAGGAAATCAGAAAGAGTTACGGTCGAGCCAGAAATTCTGATGTGCATGCGAGATTGTTTGTGCCTGAAAAACATGATTAACGATTATTTACGGGAGAATTTACTATTGGAAAGTCATGAGCGAAAGGAGAAAATTGCTAATAACTCTTCAGCAACTTTGATGTTAAATCAAGTTTCCATTGAAAGTTCTGGATTTGATAGCTTGAAGCTTTTTACAGCGTAGAAGAATTCCTTATTTCTGAATGAGTTATATTTGTCTATATACAGAGAGTTCCTTCATGAGTTGACGCGATTTACATGTGGAGAACTTTGTTTATGAATCTAAGAAGGTTTGGAAAATTCTGCTGATATTTTAGTTATTCCGGTTTCTCCGGAAGTGACGCCATCTTTGTTATATCAAATAAAACACTCATATTCTCCATGATTTTTGAGTTTCTCCCATGATTTTAATTGAATATCATGTAATTCATATTTTATCTGAAATTGACTGTTGTTATTCAAGTTTTTCTGAAAAAAAGTGATAGATGTAGCTTATCAAACATATGATATATTTACATTTTTTGAGATATGCATCAATTGATCCATCAATATTGAAGGTTTTGCACCAATCGCATTCAAGAATTCACAGGGTGTACGAAAAAGTGTGAGTGGTTACATCTCGATTGATTTTTCCTGAATATTTTCGTCGATATTAGAATTCATGAACTTGTTGGTTTGTTATTTTCGTTTTGTCATATAGAATCAAACAACTACTATGTTTGGAATTTCTGATATTTTCAACAGTTAGTTATTAGGGAAAATAACACACGACCCATCTAAAATAAATTAGTATTTTTGGAGAACAGTTTTTTATTCTGCCTGAGACGAAAAACAGTTAGAAAAAATTCAAATCAGGTTGCCACAGCGATAGTAGGGATGTGTCGTGATACAATCGATGTTTACCTAGGGCGCCAAGTAATTTTTATTATGCCGATCAACATGAATACAAAAAGGACATCCATTATGGCCAAGAACAATTAAATTTCATATGGATGAATAAACTCAATTATCACTAACACTTGCAAGAACATTCAAGTCGGGACCAAGGAATAATTTGAGTAATATTACAGAAGAAATCTCAGTCCGAACTCAGGTACAAAAAATAAAATGATGAAATAATGAAACAATTTGATTCTTGGTCATAGAATCTATTGATAAATAATTGTAGACGATTGAATTGGACGCAATTGAAAGTGGCCTTCACGTAATGAAAATGTTTACAACCCTCATTTCTTATTTCCCCCTGATATTTCTGAAGTGTTGATGTGGAGTGCTCAATGCACCCTCAACACTGAAATAAAATCGATCATTCGCCTATTGGGAATCGTCATGAAATGTTTAGAATGAGGTTTTTGGCGGCAATTAGCGTAACTAATCTGAGAACTCTTCGGTTGCATTAAACAGGGACTCCAAACTCTTTGGCAGCAAACTCCTATAATGTTAAGAAACAAACTTCGTATGTTTGCAAGCTCAGACTTAATTAACGTGAAGTTAGTTCATAGTTGGGCATCGAAAGTGTTTACTAAGGAATCTGATCTAAAGTTTGAATTGATTTCTTCATTGACTCCTACTTCAATATAAGCAGTTCTTTGGTCAGTTGTTTACAATTTCATCTGGTTCTTTCATTCCGCCATTTTCGCATATTATTATATTAACACATTCATTTCGGGATCAGTTCACGAAAAACCTCTGAAAGATTTGTATTAATGCTCTGTTGTAATTCAACATTGAAAACTATTTCACTATATCCATTACTAGCAAAACTATCCAATGATAATCGACTTCAGGATCATAAATGGTATCCCAAAGCGCTATAATGCTTCCTGATCTGTATAAAGTCTGTAAGTATTCCAATTTCACATTAATTCTACACACGAATCCTGCTTCCCTCGAAGATATCCAGCCTTGATTATATGTGTCAATGAATGTTTCACGAAAAATCAAATAATACGATATGGAAACCGAAGGATAAATAACCTTTCACACGAGTCTCGGAATAACCGACTATCGATCGTTCTAAATTCGATGACATAGAACGAATCCATAATTTTCAGATATTTGTAAGTTGATTCGAAACTATAATTCATTCCTTTCCTCACATGCTACCTCTGAAGATATCCTGTGTTGAGTGTTCATTCTACAGCAGATTGAAACAACTAGTGGAAGTAAAAAAAATCTCAAGTCGAATAAATTTGAGCATATGCACCTGACGTCACAGCCAATGACAGCAATCGAATTTCAAACGGTTTGGATAATTGAAAACAACTGAAAATTATGGCAGTGTGAAACACAATACGAATTATCAACTATTATTCAGTTGGAAAATTATACTTCACACAGGTCAAATCACCAGAAGTTTTATGAATAATTGAAATATGTAAAGTAAACGTATCTAGTTTAACTCAGGGAAAAGGTTTGGGCTTATTTCTGTAGCGGTAAGTATATCATCTTGTCATCATGTTAGGTTTTATCGAATTAGTATATTTCCAAAAATATTAATTTGTTATTATTGAGACTACTGTAGTTTGCTGAGTCGAAAATAAGTAAATGAATGGATTATTGAATCAATACAATCGACATCCTGGTGAGACGATGCAGCTTAAATTTCTATCCATGAAATATGAAACACTCAGTCCTACAAATTCAACAAAGTTTAACTTTACCGCATAGTCCTAATTGATCATTGAGAGTTTAGCAGACTTCAACTTCCGCAATTATTTACCTGTACTATACAATAAAGACAATTGGCATTGTTTAGTAATTCAGAGACTGCAGTTACGGTTAGTTTGAAATTAATCAGGTGACAGTTCCAGATTCATATCTATATGTACAGTATGATAGTGTATGTAGATATTGATACAGAAACTCCTATATCACCCTTCAGACGTTTCATAGTTGAATATTCATTGTCAACAAGATACGTTCTCCTGAACCAGATTTATGACGCTCTTCTACAGGGTGCCAATTTTTGAACTCGAAATGCGTTATATCATAACAGTACAGCAGAAGAATTTATATATTTGATGTCAAAGGTGGATTTTTTTTTGCGAAAAAGATGTCAGGAGTCACTTGTTTCCATGGATTTCGATACGCTCATCAAGTTCATCGGAACAAATTCTAGCGAAATGTTTTTATTTTTCAAGTTTCTCTTCAGAGAAACTGGAAATTGATGAATGTTATATAATTTCGAATCGAAATTGTGAAGGTAATCTGAAGATCAGATGAGAGATGATGTGTTCTATTTGATATGAAAAAGATGGCGTCGTTTCGAATTTTCATTCAATTTGTAACTTTCATTTTCGGATCGTAACTATTGATTTCTCTTCCTCTCTATTCAATTCCACTACATTATAGTATTCATTTATCAAATGGAACATTGCGTTCAAACATGGTTAGCTGTCTAGTATCGTTTCGTGAAAATTCATCTCGATCGGAATTCACTCAATGACTGAAGTACTCGGAATTCACTCTCTTCGGATGATATCTCACAAATTATTCGTAATTGCTGTCGAAAGCATTGTTAGAGAACCAATTTCCTCTCGAAATTAATTCATTATCGCTCTGAAACTTGCATATAAATTGCATAAGTTTCTAAGAGCCCCTAACAATGCATTTCCTTTTCGTTCTCGAAATATTATTATCTCAGAACTCAATATAGCAAAGTTTCAACGTGGCGAATACGAAGTTCACGAGTTTTATCAGATTCATAGCAATCTGGAGAGGAAAATTCTTCCAGAGTTTGTCGGTCGAAATATCGAAAGATACTGAACTGGTTTCAAAACTGCCTGCACCAAGAGTGTGTTTATTAATGTTTGAAGAGATTCACTTTAGTAATCTACACAACTGAACAGCAACAGTGACTACGGCTAAGAATGCATAATTTCCACTTCCACTCGACAAAAAGCATGTGAAATTACAAAGCCGTCCGAAGTCAACAACCTATCAGACAGATTTAAGTGATACTGAGTACATACAAGAGTTGAAGTGCATATTACATTCAGAAGAAGATGATTTGAAACTTCACACAGAGAACATTCTCATAATTGGGTTGTTACTCAAAATGTAACATTCTTATGAATATTATAATGATTTGTTATGTAGTGAGCGCACATGTCATGAAAATCTGCTGCTGTGCTTTCAATAATGAAAAAATCAATCAGTATTATTATTTCTCAAAACCTAAAATGAGATATGACGAATCGGTTCAGATTTCAGTATCCAGATTTTTTAGGAAAGAACTAATAATTCTTTCCAGGTCTAAGAAGGAAATTGGAAAATTGGAAGATTGTAATCCAATTTTCCTTAAGTAATGAATAATCTCGAAATTTGTCACGAGTTGACAACGTTGACATTTCGAAATTCGAATGTTTCCAGGATGAAGAACTTTCAAAACATTTTTCATTTGCTGCTTTACAATAAATCTGCAATCATTAGGTGTGCTGATTTTGCGTAAAATTTTTGAAAAAGTATATCCGTTTGAAATTTCAACCAATCCATACGGTATTCTATATGATTGTATATCTTTGTCTGACCAATAAGAGATCACCGTGAATCAGTTCCTTTGTTCGAGTATAACAGTATGATTTATCAGTTGGATTTTATTTCAGATACGCGATGCTTATCAGAAACTGTTCGCATTTTGATATGTTTATGGTAATAGAAAGTGTATCCGATTCACCTCAATCAGTGAGGGCAAGAGCATCAAAAATACGATGAGATTTGAAACTTGTCAGCTGGAGATTACATATATTATTATTGAAGAATTTAGTTAAAGTAGGGTTTGGTAGTTCCAAAGGCTGAATAGAATTTTGAAGTTCCATCGATAAAAAATGGAGAGATTGATTAAAATTATGTTGGAACTATCAATCATTATTGAGATACACTGATAACACTGATAAGGAAAGAGTTCACATCAGTGAAAGCACCGACATAATTGAAAATGTGAATTCTTTGACAAGGGGCATGTGGAAAAATACTCGTTGCTGTATGGCAAATTGTTTAAACTTCTAGTTTTCAAGCCATCGTGATGATATTGTTTATAACATTTGAAAGGTCGTTCACTTCATTAACATTCAACGGAAGGTACTGCAATGATGTCCTCAAAATATCCTTAAAGAAAATTAATTTGACCTGTCCAAGCGTTTTCTCATTTTCGCAATATTTTTACCCAAAACCCTATCTCTTACGAATCCTTGATAAAAATCGAAAGATCCACGATAATAAAATAGCTTCATTGCTAGTAAAGTAGTCCAAGTAGAAAACTAAGTTCAATAACTTGAGAACATTCATTTGATCACGAAGCCTTCCTTTCAACGTGAAGGAACGAATGGGATCCGAAGCTTTCTTTGATATCTATATCACTGAATGAGTTCATGAAACTCACAGCTTTAAAGATAGTTTTTACGAGCGTTTGTTTTATTGGAAAATGCAGCTTCTAGTGACATGAGTTGCTTTGAGTTGGATTGCATTTCATTGCTATACTAGTGACCTGTATCTAAATTACTGTTTAAAATGTTCACTTCTACTTCGAAACCAATAGGATACATTGAGGGTGACCTTTACCATAGTAAAGAGCGATTCATGGTTACTCTTTCGAGGTGTAATGATGATTAAATGACATTATTTTGTCAGGAGATATCTCATTCTCATGAGATTTCCTAAGACTGACAGAATCAGTCCTCAAACCCTATGAGAGTTCGTTTCTGGGAATATTTAAGGTTCATGTGAACAATTTGAATCAATTTATTTGATTCAGATGCAATTAAAAAGATAATTACAAACGTTGAATCGCTGAAAATATTGAAATTCAAAATGCCATCCATAAGATAAACTGATGTTGACTGGTCTTTATCTACAATTTTGAAAAACATTGAGAATATGCCGTACCTGAATGAAGTTTGAATTGAAAACAAAAATCGAAAATCTAAGTTTTTTGCGATCTCTTGGAAACTACCAGGGATAATTTTAGTTTGCTATTCTCCATATAAATGGACAACTTTGTCCCCATTCAACAAACTTCATATCCCCTTAGATAAGCGAGATAGCAGATGGCACAAGAAAAAACAACCTGTATATCATTAATTACAAATAAATTCGAACTATGTCACTGATGATCATTTCGAAAGTTGAACGTTCGAATGATTTACCTTACTAGATTGATATTTAGAAATCCATTTATGATTATTGAAGTCAGAAAGTTTGAATGATGATTACACATTATTTTCGACTTTTTCAAATCGAATGTAAAAGTAAAACAGCAGGTTCTATAAAATTCGTGTTTATATTGAGACAATAACCTTTTAGCCATCTGAACATATTCGAAACCAATTTCCTCATTCATCTCAGATGCTAACTCTTCACTAAGCCACCTGCTGAACTCACAAAATTCATTATACCTCGAAAGCTTCCTGTAATTTTCGGTGAAGTAATTCCGGAATATTTATCAAAACGGAGAAAATCGATAATCCCTTCCCTTTCTGTCGGTTTCAGACCTCTTGAGGAATAAGGAAAAGATAGCGGATTATAATGTTCTTTTTTCTCTGTGGCAACTCTTTGAGTGTTATTAATGTTCAGGCAATTAATATTTGAGTTCCCTGAAAAAACCGCTCATCTTCTGGAGACTGACAGTGAATTATCACTTTCTTATCGCCAACTCTCAGGAAATGATCACGGGGTAGAGAAATATCAATCAAACTCTTTGCCTTCACGAATTCAACAATGAACCTTTCGTAAGTGATCACATCACAATGAACTTGGCTTCGAATGTTGGATGATGTTGAATTCCTTCAAGCTGCAATGAAAAAGTTCAATTCGTATTTCGAATCTGAATAAGAATATCTATAAGATATGAAATATTTGAATAGTTCATCCTAAGTTATACATATATCCTTCAAATTATTACTGTTTTAAATTTCTTTCAGGAATGTATGATAAACCTTATAAATGCTTAAGTTACGGACGAAAATAATGTTTTCATAGAGTAAACCTACGAGATTAAATTCTTCTGAGATTTGTGATAGTAGAGGTATTATTTACCTCATTCGTAAATGGAAAAGTACCTGAAATATTACAATGTCTTTTTTGATTAGTCAATCCAGATTGAGTCAATGTTCAGTACTGAATTCTGATTCTGTGTCCAAATACCCAGTTTTGACTCTAACCTTGACAGTGTCACAAGTACCCTGCAAGTTTTAGGCTAGCCTGACTATCCGAATAAATATGGATTCCGTTTCTCGTAAGGGCCTTCTCATTTGATATATTTGCAGATTGAGAAATCGCGAAAATTTTTGCCTTTGAACACTGAGGTGTGTTCATCAAGCCCATAGAAGTGTTTCTCCTTCGAAAAGGGTGGATAACTTCTCGCTCTAGTACCTTGCTTGGTCTTTGATCTGTTTTGTACCAGAACAGTCTATTTTATGAGGTCTTCGTACCATTTCCTTTCGGTTCATTGTCATATTTGCTATTAATTCTCAGAGTCAAGAGCTCACTAATGTTTTCATTACAGTTGTTCACAATGAATAAATTATAGAAGATTCTTCAACTTTTTTTGTCCATTTTGGAATGCAGTCTTTAGTTCACGTATAGAATGAAGTGGGAAAATATTTCGAGACAAGTATCATTGATTATCTACCATATCAACATGCACACTCTGACTAATCGATTTCACCATTTGCCAACCTATATCCATCTTAACTCTCCCAGATTTTCACAGAATGCAGAAACATATATCTTGACGTGACGTTAACTTGTTACTTTTACAGAGTCACACATTCAAATTGAACATTTATCTTCCGAGATAATAGGATTCGTGGAGTCCTTAGGGAAGAAGGAGGATGAACGACTGTCAAAAAATATTTGTCTAATTTTTTTCCGTGGAGAAAAAAGCACTATGGCTTTCACATATATTATGAATTATAAAAATATGACATTTCTTGATCTTTGTCATGATAAGAGTTGTTTATAAGGAACACTTTATTTTGAGGAATGAGGATCAAATAAAGCATAAAGATGAGATGACTGGAAGAAGGGATATCGTATTGTTATTCGAGATCATTACTACAGGATATCTTCATCCATCAATTTCCATCAATTATCACTTCAAATTTATCATCATTCTTACATGGAAATATGTGTCGACTGGTTTGATCTCTTGTTTCAGTAGATCAGCTTTTGTAATTTCAGTTACGAATTTCGTAGAAGATTACTTCGATGATAACTGTCATCAGTAGTGAATCTCATTCCTCGACTATAGGTCCTGATATACATAACCTTCCAGGAACGACTTAGGGTCGTACTACGGAACTTTTGAGTGGTGGGAAGTTTCACCATTTTTTAAGAATTATCGTATTGTAAACAAAACAAACGGTTGAGACTTGAATAATGAATATAATCGACAACAGAAATACTATATTTTGAAAAATTCCCTCGAATGAATCGAAAAACATTATTTTTTTCACAAAGCTGATCGGATCTGATTTGTTATTGGCTGACAAAGTGAAATAGGAAGGGGAGCGTTACAGGTGGCAAAACACCAAAATTTCGTCAGTGTTTCCCATCCAAACCTTTATGTTAGACCATGATCGTACAATAAATCACGAAATTCTGTATATATCTTTTCTTTCGAGTTCAACGAGTCTTCAATTTTGCCATGCAAGAGATATGATCCTCTCATAAATATCAAGTAGCGATTATATGAATTCGAAAATCCATACTTTGACATTCGGAGCTGAAATAAAATAACGAATATCTCTGTTGTTCCTGTAGAATGCAGAATACATTCGTAGCTCTCGCCAAATCTACCCCGATAAATTCCGAAAGACCATAGCACTCAAATCTGACCCCACGACAACATGCTCAACCCATCGAGGAACACACGCAGCATCCACAAATTCCCCAACATAACTTCCTCGACATCCCATCCGCTCTCCATATTTACTAGTAGCACTGGCCGTAAAGACGTTGATTGGATTTCTTGTCCTCGCAACCTCATTGGTAGTTTCGAGAATTCAGGTCACGTGGATTACTATCAAGCTGTACTTAGTTGTTTCAGTCACTATTCAATATGATGGCAAGTCGAACTTCTACCTCATGAAGGGTGATAGATAGACCAAGGATGAAACTTGTTACGACTCAGTACATATTATTGTAATTCATATCTACTAAATGAGATTTTTGTAGGAGGGAGACTGGACGAGTTAGAGATTGATGTCATTTCCATTTATAACAATATCATAGATGTAGAACATACCGAGTGATCTACCTTAATGAGTCATGACATCACATTTCAATTCTACGTGGTGTTTCAACACTTCATAACTCTCCTGAGAACTGGAATCTAATTGAAATCTCACTTCTCAATTGCCATTATTTGCTTAGCAAGTTTTAATGCCAATCGTTAATTTCCTTTGTTTTCATATAAGTGAAATGAAATCGTAGAATGATTGCCCAATAATGAGTATCCAATAAATAAACTTGACAGTTACAGTTTTCCTCCATATGTTTCTTAAACAATTCCGGAAATTATGAGAGTATGCTAATCCCGTGGGTGTTTAACACAGTGAGTTTTGATTGGGGTATGATCACAAAAATGCAAGAGATTGAAGAAATTCGTCAGAATTGCCCAAAAGAGTAACTTATCTGGTATTCTCCACAGAAGCCTTCTCAATCGCCTTTGGATGTTTGACCGGGTTACCACCACCTATCCGCTGAGAAGTGGATTGTATATCAGAGGACGAATATATACGAGTTCTCAAGTTTTGAAAGAATGATTCAACAGTTATTCCAATCGAAGGGAGCTTCTCGTTCCTTTTTTCCGGAATCAATAGGGTAAGATTTCATTTCATACATAAAGAAAAAGAAGGAAATAATTTGGAAATATAATACAAATTGAAATGAAACGTTGAGAAAATTCAATTCCGGAAACAGTCAAAAATTAATAATTATTTTCAAGTATATCCTGTTTTCTAATTATTGTGGAACACCCTATATATTCCTCGAACCTAGAATTTGGGATATTGAATGTGGTTCTAGTCTATGATTATTCAGAATTAGAAAAATAGTATGATTATAGTAATTCTTGAGTGTCTTGTTGTGCTTGGCATTTTCATGAAACCATTCAAGATATCCTTTATGAATTTTCTTGTCCCTCATCAGTATTCAAAAAGTTTCAGACAATGGGTAAATACCTACGAGAGCAATACATTTGAGAATTGTCGCTCACTTCGTGTTAGGAATGTAAATTTGATACGAGAGGGTCAAATGTTGTCATAAACCGCAGAGGGTAATGCAAAAGTTCGAGCCCTTTGACGTTTCAGAACTATGCTATTTCGTATCTGGCACGAAAACAGCAACTATCTAGTATTGGTGCCCAGAATAGATATGTGGCCTCTTTGTGTGTAATTTACTAATAATGTTTTCGAATATTTTGCTTTTCGTTCATGAAATATTAGAATGTAATTTGTTTGTTCACTTCAAGAATACGATGCAATATTTTTTCGACTACTCAATGCCAAATACTCGACACCAAAACAAAGAATATTAATCAGCCGAATATTTGTCGACACTTGCGAAGGAAAGATTCCATGACTGTTTCAAGAAAATATGCAATAGTTCATTCCCACCAGGTAGTAGTAATCTCTCGACTATGTCGATGATTTTTGTTTTTTTCTCCTTTTTTGCTTAGTTATTGGAAAGAATGTGGCATCAAGCATAAATCTTTCAGATTGAAAATGTCATCAATGTCAAGACAGTCACAACGAAGTGAATATTTTGATGACTTGATTCGAATTTCAAGATTTTCATGCAATCTAACAAAGTCGTCTGATTTCTTCTTTTCCCATAACATATCCTCGTATCATGCCAGTATTGTTCTATTCATTGTTTCGTAACAGAAATGTACTTTTCTAGAATTTATACTTTCCAAAATTGTCTACCCTTCTTCAATTAAACTGAGGGCTCTTGTCAGGTTTCCAACTATCAATTGATCTTCTAATTGAACTGAGTCCAAAGAATTGTCAATGTCCCACTCTTGTTCACGCATTTTTATGAGCTTATCAATTGTAAGCTCCTGAATATGTGAATCCAGAAGTTCTTGAACGTCATTACTATCCACTTCCTAAGTTATTTGTTCTCTTAGTTCGATAACGGTCATGATTACCTACATTATCAATTTCATCGAGCCCTGGCACTGATTTTGCTCGAGTCTCTATTTCTCCAAATACCATTTAAAGTTTTTCGTGATATTTTACCCCTTAACGATCACTAGTGCGGGAAAGGGAGCTAAAAATAAACGCCTCTTGACCTTAAGTGCGCGGCGCATTATAAACAGTAGAACATGAGTAAGTGATGTTATTGGAGGAAAGGGATTACGATTACTCTTCAATTCCTTCAAACCGGACCTATCAGTACCAATGGTCAGGTTTAGAAGGGTCATTAAAAATGAACTGCTGAATCGCAGAGCTAGTCACATTGTTGTCGCGTTGCTGCATTTTTTTTTGTGTTTTTGTGTTCTATATTTGATTATGTTTGATTATGATTATATTTAATTATAGTACTTACTCTCTTCTGTTTTCCTTCTTCTACTGATGATCAGATCAATATTATTGAAATTGTAGAGGATTCTCTTTTATGTTATTTTTGTTTTATTTCTATCTTGTAAACTGAAAAGGTTAAGAGTTCAAGAGTTGCTTTAGCTAATTTTCGCCTTTTCAGGGCAAATGTATGTGCATTTGTTGAATAAAGCCGATTTATTATTATTATTATTATTATTATGATAATCGTATAGGTATTTTCAAAGTGACTGAATTCAGTCATGTATCAAGAAGATTTCTTTCATCATCTGAAAATGCTATACATTAAACCAAGAGATTATATGATTTATATTTCTCATCGTTATAAACGGGGTTTTTGCAGGAACTTAATTTTACTCGCGAGTTCCAGATGTTTTCAATAATCTCCGCTAGCTGTTAGCTTATTTCATTATGGCTTCCACTTCGAATGGTTTACTTGCTAACTTAATAATTAGAAAGTGGTTAACAGCAAACAGAGTTTTATTCTGTTCCAATTTGAATTGGCTTAATTATCACATGCCAGTTTTTACCAGACAGTACATAATTTTCAATAGTTTTGCAACAAGAACTGGGGCTTATTACTGATTTGTTTGGGATTTTTCAGCTTTGTTATATTGTTCTACAGGGTCGTTCAAAGATCTTTCGGAATCCATAATACTGAATAGGAATTAAGTATACAGGATAAGTCGAAATTACCACCCTATACAGGGTGAGAATTATAAATAATTAATCCTACCTCCCAACCTCAGATTAATGAGGACAAGATGAGTAACGCCTATACCAAAAGCATTAGGGGAAGTGGCCCCAAGATAAACTCATGAAAATCGGTGGTGGGGATGTTTTTCTTGCGCTCTCGTTGTTCTAGAGTACACACTGAACAGTGGCGTAACAAAATTTATTCTCGTAATATAATACATTTACAATAACGTTACACAGCAATTATTTTGGTTTAATAATAACGGAAGTTATTTCAGAAAAGACACATTCATTACATTATTTTATTACATCACAAATTCCATACTTTATATTTCAACTTGTTATACAAAACAGTTCCCATAGATAGAATAAATAGAAATACATAAAATCGAAATGATTCCTTACATGAATATATTATGTTAATTAAATCAGTTTTTTTGCTATACCAAAAGGTTTCTTGGCTTTGGATGGACTTCATCCCCAAAATGGGTTTTTCTTTTTTTTATTCTCATGTATCTTCTTGGTGTGCCAGCTGAAATTATTTAAAAGTGTGCTGTAATTTAATTGAAGTATGATATGAAAACTATCCAGATTTTCTTGAAGATGTATCAGAAATACTCCTTCTTTTGGGACTCAAACTCGATTTAGAGCTAGGTGGACTTGAACTTGGTGAATCATTTTTCCTCCTTTAAATTAGACATCATATAATGATCCAAATAAAAAAGTTTCATGAAAGAACATACTGTATACTTCCAGGAATTGAAAAAAAAATTCTATAGGTTCATTTCCCAGGTCCTCCATAACAAATAGTACTGCGGAATATCAAATTTCAAAAGCTGTTATTGTGCCATTTTCAGAATCCAAAGCTGTTAGAGTTCTACCAAAAATTTCTGCTGTACCATTTGAACTGGACCTAAAAACAGATTTATATTGATAAGTATAATACAGATTGATTATTTAATTCAGTTTCATACCTTGTACATGAAAAAGAAGTGTTCTCTGTATACTTTGAGGTACTTGGTCCTTGACTATCAAAAATTTCAGTGTTGGAACTCGTTCAGTGATAATCTACTTGTAAACTACAGAATTGACATTGAGAATCCTTAGATATACCCCAAAAAAATCATAAACTGGATACTCATTCATCATCTGCCATTGATAAAAATGGAATAGCCTTCTCCTCTCAATACTATTTTTCCAAACTCATTGACAATCTTGGGAGAAAAACAGGTTGTCCAAACACAAAATTAAGATTATTTGCTTCTCAACTTTAGAGCTATTCACCAACATCGTATCATTGAATTGTCATGGGGAAATCTGAAAATATTCATTATTTATATATAATGTAGGTAAGAATAAGAAATGTGTGTCACGCCTATGTTGATCCTTCATTGACAACGTACCTGTGAAATGGTAAACAAACACCAATGTTTACTGTATAATCACAAACTAAACATTTTTTGCTCATTTTCACACTTGGATGATGTCAAATATACATAAATATGACCTGATCAACCTTTAACAGCACTCAAACTTCTGTAATATAGTAAACTCAAGCTAATAACTGCGCGTAATGGCGGCTTTGTTATGAAACATTAACACGGGACACAATTGTCAGAACTTTTTGAAGGCGCGAAATTCAAATCAACCAATTAGAGCAGCGATAAGCCAAAATATTTGTATTCCCCTGATAGATATAGAAGGGATGTGATGTTGGGGCCAAACAAATGTTTGTTGTTACTTATCTTGGTAAGATATTAAATCTATGCTCCCAACTATGTTTGAGTTGATGAAAAAAATAACAAATGGGACAGTGAAATAGATCAAAAACTAGATGCAATGAAAAAAAAAAACATAATGAAACTTCATTCATTTGAATGACAGAAATCAAGGCTTAACATGCAGATGCAAGAGATTTCGAATTGGGGATTCAAAAAAGAGCAATTCTTTTCTTGAACAAAGATTTGTCCGGTTCATTCTAGGGATACAATGATAGGACATTGAAAAGTTTTGGGTCCAAAAATGAAAAAAAAAAAATCTTGCCCTATGAGTTTGTGGACAAAAGAATCGATTATGTTTACGCGTTTTATATTTATGACTATACCAAATGCATGCATATGCTGTTCTTGCCATAAATTATATAATTAAAAAAACATTGTGTGAGGTTTTCCGAACAAAATGAAGCAGTATGATGGCGTGTCTAAGAATGCTGTTATCTAGACAAAGCATAGATCTGTTACATGGTGCCTGGATTTTGGAGATCTAAAACGCCGAACTCCACCCTCGAGAGGGTTCCCTTTAATTTAGAAAACTTGGGAGTTGTCTCCGAATGTCTCTCATAAATGGTTATCAGGCCGTAATCATTATGAAAATTCGGAAGACAAAGGCCCATAATTATTGCGACTTAATTAGAATCTGTATATTTTGTTTTCCGTACAATTCCCGGGGGATACTACGGCAGTCTATTGGAAAGTCGGGAAAACAATTTAATCAACTGCTTACTGGAATAATCGACCGTTATCCATTCTTTTTTCACGAATTATGTTATTAGAGTTTTCAGAGAAGGAATTTCAGTTAAAACATGAAATACCTTCCATATTAACCTTTCGTGAACGAGAATAGAGAAAGAGAAACTTTTGAATGAAGAATGAAATGCGTTTCGAATATTTCAATATGAACTGAAATTCCAGAGATTCGATAGAATAAATGATAAGTAGAAAAAATGTATAATTGAATTCGTCAGTAATCAGTAGTTAGTTATCATATCACCCGAAAATATGAAGCTAAAATTCTTGGTTGATAAAGAAGAAATATGACAGTTCTGAACATTATTCATCAGCCATAATACATTAAACATTACTTCAAGTTCACCTGAACATGAAAAATACTCCCAAGGCAGATGAAGCCATCATTTACAACTTGAATATTCAGTATGAAATACTTCTTTTTTCCAATTAGTGTATGGACTAGGGCTTATCAAAATATACACCATTATTCGATATGCCTTTGAGCGGCTCTTTTAAATTATTCATATTCCACCTGGAATTATCATTCTGTATATATAATGAGACATTCTGAAGATATTTAGGGTATATTATCTTCTGAATTCTATATTCAGAAGCCTACATTACCCTTGAAAGACGTTTTTGATCTCTTATTAAAATTAACATTTTCCACAACCACAATTGTGTGAGTAATAATAATATGACGAATCAATAGCACCCTGTTTTTCGAATATTCTCATCACATGTGCAAAATGAAATGAATCACAAATTCAAATAATTACGAATTTCGAAATCGGTCATTTTGATTCACTGTTGAATGCGTTGACGTCATTGTTAGTTATTTGTTTATTACTTCCGATAAAACTATCAACCGATGATTACATGCATAATTCGGCTTTGTTGTTAGCCAAATAACAATGATACCATCGAACAATTAACATGAAATTATAGGATATTCCTATCTATTCATGCTTAAATAGAATTCAATGAACATTGAGCCATTAACGTATTTTCGTTGCCAACTTTCATAAACTCCGAATGAGGATATTTATATATCAACTGCATTTCGATTTGTCCCGTGTCTACGGTCTTATACTAGAAGAGTCTGGAGACTACGACACTTTTGAGTGGTGGGAAATGTCACCATTTTTGAAGAATAATTCACCATACTTGGCCGCTAGGAGTATCTAGGGGTATGTTAACGTGATTAATCTTTGACAGTTCGTATTGCAAACAAAACAAACGGTTAGGAGTCGAATGGTGGATGAAATCAATGACAAAAATATTATATGCAAAATTATCTTGAATAAATCAACTTTCGTCTTCATTCCACTAGATTTAATGTGAGAAAATGTTATGTACTCTGATAGGTTAGCTGTATTTATCGTCTAATTGAATTATTTCTATTATAACTACCCTTCAGAGTCAACCCGCAACTGTGAAGAAGGTGTGGTAGAAAAGTAATGAGACTGATTACACTGATCTGACGCTATACTGTTGTCTTCAAGTTTAAATTCCTTTTGTGAACTAAGTGATTTCTGTAACTGCTATTAACGAAGTTGTATTTTCGTGTTATACTTCACAAAATAGGAATTGTCCACAAATAATTCTTTCTTTCAGCACAAATTGTCAACCAAGAGTTTTTCACAAAGACGTCCCTGAAAGGCTGAGAGAAAGGGTTATTCGCATAGAATCCGACATTGCAGACAAATGGATGACAATGTCCCATATCACTCTGCCCTCTTTGTATGAGAATTTTTGACGCCAAGAGGCATTCCTGTGGTTCCCTAGCACCCTTTTCACCTGGCCCCGATTCCCACTGAAAAGTGTCCTCATAAAACTCAAACCAGTGTGAGTGCTGAAGATTTTTACCGTTGTTACCAATAGTTTTTTTTTATATATAAAACTTCTCACGAAAGGAGACATCCTGTAATGTTCAGAAAACATCGTGAGAAGCAAGGGAAAGGAGGTAGGAATTGGTGTTCTTTTTAAATTTCTGAAGGTTATATGTTGTAGTGTTTTCAAACAGATAATGTTCTACAAGAATGAAAATTGATATTACTTATCTGATACACCACGTATACCAAGAATTTCAATGATGATGACGAATCTCGGTCACTGGCTCATGGTATAATTCCAACTTGTCAGATGATGATTAAACTGACTGATTATGGAATCGTAGTCAAAGGGATATAGTTCTCCTTCCACATTTCTATTGTATCCATATTCAAACCCACATATTGAATATCTCCCGAATATCTATCTATACATCATAATATTCCTCACCGCAGAGTGTTTCCGTTCAAACCTCATTTTATATTCAGAAAGTCTTCCCAACAAAGGAAAACGTGTCCGCAATTTTGAGAAGTTGGAAACCTACGGTGAGATATGAAAGATAACCTTCTATTACGTAATATGATATCGTGTGGTGCCTTTTTGCTCATTTTCTGGATGTTTAGAATATAAGGGTGCAAAGTAACTACGTGAAAGTGATAAGAGACAGTTTCTCGATACAGTTTTATTTCACGAAGTTTGAATAACTGATTGGTCTGTTTAATGAAGGTGGTGGGTTAGTCACAAAACAATTAATGCAACCAGTATACACGATAGTATATTCCACTAATTGATGCAAAAGGTCACACCACTGTTCAAGTCAATATCTTGAACATTTCCAATGACTTCGGTAAATAGTGTAGGTATAAATGTGAGGTTAATATTCCTCTGTTCGCTTATTATCACCGATTTTAGATATCAATGATGATATTTGGAGTGAGACTCAGAATAATTTATCCAGTTGATTGATTTTTGAGAAATTAATTCGATATCACTGTTTTATTTATTTCTATCTGTATTTAATTTTCATTTGAAAAATTGGGAAATACGATCTTCGATTTCCATAACTTCTCTTCTTCAATAACAGAGCCAATAGGGGGGATGATGAATCTTAACATCCGCACTGTATGAGATGATATTGAAGAGTGTGGGAATCAACAAATAATCAGAATACTCCAGTATCTAAGTAGATTTCCTGGTAGGAATATTCATGTTAAGATGAAGAGAGTTATTTCTTTGAACACTATAAGTGCTATTTCGAATTCTGCGTGGTCCGGACTATGTAACAATTTTATTGATAAAAACTCACAATGATGACAAATCCATATTCCATTCCTAAATGGAAAACGAGTAGGTCAATTTATTCATTCTGATTGTTCAACAGTAATTCAATTTATCTGCATGTTTTTCAATATTGTATGTATCAAACTATATATTTCAAACGGAATAATGAATTTCATATGATTTTTAGATTGGAAAAGGTGACTCGATTCTTTCATTCCGATTGTTCAATAGTTATCTTATTTCCGTGCATATATGTCAATATTATGTATATATATCTATACATTTCCCATTTCATTTATTTGATTATCAGAGAATCGCAAAAAAAAACAATTTCTTCACTGATTTCGGATGATGTCTTCAGTTCTTGTAATTAAATTATATCAGTATATCCCGTAAATCGCACTAATGAATCGAAGAGATAAGTTTTATATTTCATTCATTTCACATACATTTAAAAAAATTTAAAATAATTTGTCTGCGCATTTCATTTAATAATTTCATTCAGGTTATTGAATACTACATGTGACTAACGATGAGAATGAACTCTTAGATCAGAAGAATTATCAAAGAGGTTAGTCTATAAAGCATATCCAAAAAGCTTGCGAAATCGCTACAAGAAACCTTAATTGAGTATAATCAGGAGTTGAAATATATTCCCCATTGGTAACTCTTTGCAAATATTGCTTACAAATCGACGCAAAACTCTTGTTGATCGCTTGCTGTCCAATAAGAAACCAGAAATTGCCTCCCAAATATAAAAATCAGAGTCATATATCTTCTTGCAAATAAAAATTCTATATCATTATAACCGTTGGCCAGCATTCTGTTTGTCATTATGTGCTGATAATTTCTTCGTGAACAGGTCCTAAGGGACCATATCTAGAGCGCTTCTACGCGATAGTTAGGACATAAAAGTTTTCTAGGCTTTCTTTCGAGATCATTTCCCGCAAGTACGCTACAGAACAAGACAGATAAAGATTACCCTCATAAAAGCAAGGCATTGCTTCGGAAGTAGAACTGCGGTGTTGAATCTATGGGAGGAAGTATAGGAGAAACGTTCGATTTTATTGGTGCTATGTGTCGCTTTATGTTTGCGGAGCTTTCCAGAATGTTAGCTGTCGAGATTCTCTAGGAGTTTTATGTTGTATGAATGCATGTTCGCTCAGAAACGAGAGTTATGCGATGTACTTTTCTTCTTTATGCAAATTATGATTCATGATATTGATATACTTGTCAGACCTAGCAAAACTGGATTTCGAATCTTCAATCATATATTTTCAAAATTCGAAAACTGCTCATTGATTTGTTTCCTCATTAGATGAATATATGAGTGAAATTACACGGAATTATCCTTACACCCTAAGCCATCGAGGAATTATCGTCTACATTATCAAAGTTGACTGTATGTGAACTCTTATCCATTTTATTGATTCTCAATTGTTTGAGTTCTTCCATCTGAGCGGTAAAATATCAGCATTACTTTATTTAAATATTTAGCTTTACGATGGTTGCATTTTTCACCAATATACAAGTATATAACATAAAAAATATACATAATCATTACAGAACAAAACAACATAAAGTGACTCTATACCTGAAATCTGCTTAGTTTTCTGAAAGTGACATTTCAAATGTCCGGCGAAACTGGAAGTGAAAGTGAAAACATTTATAGTTCTAAAATTGCCGCTTATTATGTATATGGGATATCCTAAATTTCAATCTATTACCATGATCCTGTTACACCCGGTATGATATTTCAAAAATTCCATCGAATCCATAACTTGTATCACTGATTTGAATCGAAGAGCATTAATTTGAGGCGTGGCGCTGTTTCATCTTTCATTTCAACAATAATAATATTCATAGAAATCGAAAAATGAAACCGAAATGTGAAAACAAACCTTGCATTCTTTATGATCATATATTTTCTCATCTAACCCAACTAGATAGAATCATGGAAAGAAATGATATAATACATGAAATGATAAGGTCGATATACCCTGTCCAAGTAGAATATGAACCCGAATTCTATGTATGTCGGAGATCATATTATATTCGCAAAGAGATGAAGAAGTTGTTCTCAGATAGAATATTGAAGTAAGTGATTTGATTGATTGAAAATAAGCATTTAGAACCGAAAAAGATATTTCCCAATAAATCACCCTGTATACTCTTTCAAGATTCTTGATACGTGGGAACTCATAAACTGACAGTTCAAATATGTCCATGGAACATTTTCTCTAAGTGAATTGACAATATTCCGTATTATTTTCCCTACAGGTATATCGACAATGAGATGACATGACGCTTTCCATCATGCATAAACTGCAAAATGGGATGGAACGGAAACTGATTTCCGCCATATCTCAACCCTCTTCCTGAAAACCTCTTCACAAACCACGAATATTGATGTAATAGTGGGTGCAACCGCTCACACCACCCTTCCTGAACACTTAGCTCGACATCCTATCAGACCGGATCCTATATCCGGATCCAGATAAACCTTCCAATTTTACAGAAATTCATCTTCTTATTGCTATCGAAAACACAATACACCGCCTATCGGACATCAACATCAATTTTTAACGAGTTATTTCTCAGATCGATGAAACTATACTTGTAGATGACAGTTCCATTACTCAACGATTTTTCTTGACACGGTAATCATTTTTCCAGATTTTCTAAAAGCAATACGGCATTCCAGACTAGAAAATGGAACTGAATGTTTGATATTTATTTCCTTGGTGTCGAAGAAGTTTTCATGTTTGCTGATATCGACTTCTTGAGTAGCAATATACAGGGCGTTTTACGTTGGATTGAAGTCGGTAGATCAAAAATAGTATATATTTCTGAAATATTCTCAAGAAAAGTACATATAGTTAAAAAATAATTGAAGACAATCTTTGTATCATGTTGAAAGTCAATCGAAAGTTGTTAGAATGTTAGAATCGGCTTACGACTTTATAAGTCGGGATTGATTGTAATTGGTGGAAGTGGAAGTTTGTTATGAATGAGTAACTTTTATTTTCCAGGTTCAACGTTTCAATTCAATTTCATTTCCACTGGAAAAATCGATGTTATGAGTAGGTTAATATCTTCATACCGTATATATTTTACACCACCACAATATTAGTATGCATGGTTATTTTGCAATCATCGTGCAATTCATATTTCGATGAGAATTTTTGTTTGTAACCACTCAATTAGGTTGAAAATTAAATTCAACTGATTCAACAGGACAAATGTAATATTCCAGAATTTGAAAATATTTCGTTCGGACTTTTGTAACACGAGAATCAAATCGAATTAGAGAAAATAATATTACCTCTGATTGAATGGATATCCAAAAGAATACAAGATGTCTCATAAATATGGTAAAAAAATGAAACTGAGAGTAGAGAGGACCAAAATATGACGATTGATCTCAACATCGTTAATACAAATGTTGATGCTTAAGAAGATACAGTGCGTTCAAAGTTAAAATTTTATTTGCAACAATTTTTATAACTTTGTCAAATCAGAAATGGATCATTGCTGGAGCAGAAAACTATTTGCTTGTTTGAAAGCAACCTACTTCTTAAAAATTCGAGGATACGTCCTCCCTCGCTTCATGTAGGACGGTGAAGAAAAGTAATTTTTCATTGCGATGACAATCCTCCTCGTTGCATGATTATTTCTTGTAGATTAAACATTCACATAACCCAGATAATTATTAACCTAACCTATAAATGGATGCTATTCATTTTACACGTGAAACAACTCCACCATTTGACATTTGCAAAATGGTCGACAAACGTAGGGAAATGTCGTAAAACTGCAGAAAGGTTTGGTCCTCTCAGGAGTATCTATAACATTTGCCAATATTCTGTTCGTCGGAAGGTTTAATCATCTCCAAGTTACTCGTGTTTTTGAGAGAAGAATTTGCATAAATTTTAATTTGCGAAACGAATATTCTTGTGTGGATACATTTGAAAGGTTGCGGGAAGCGTTCGGTGATCAAAATATGGATTTCAAAGAGGGACCGTGGAAGCACTGAAGACGAACCGCGCTCTGAAGCTCTGACCGATTATCTATAGATCAAAATCTACCGACGAGTGCCACGTCCAAAAAAATTGAATATTTGGTGCTTGAAAATCTTCCATTGACAATTAGAGACCTCACTGATGGATTGGAATATCATTTGGCTCAGCGCGAACCACCGTGTCATACTGTATTGGTTCTTCACAATTTTTTTTTGTCTAAAACTCGACTTATATCGTTCTGCAATCACCGTATACGTCTGATTCGGCTCCCTGTGACTTCTAGATATACAGCAAACCAAAATGACCAATCCGGGGACGCAATTTCGACATGATTGGAGAGATAGAAACCGAGTCGAAAAAGACTTGAAAGCTTTGCGGAAATAAAACTGTTATGAGGAATGAAAAAACGTTGGGAAGAGTTTGTTTTATCAGACGGGGATTATCTTGAAGAAGATTAAATTGCTTCAGTAGAATCAATGCAGAATTTATATTTCATAAACAATTTCACTTAGCTTTTCGATGATAGTTGTTATTGATATCCAATATTGTGGGAATCCTCGTAGTTTTCCGATTGGTTTCTTCAATATAGTAGCGAGCAATATCTGTATTTCCGTGTACCTATCCTATGGATATGCCCTTTTTCAATTGTACAGCGATTCGTGCTTCATTAATTCCGCTCACACCAACCACCGAAGCGTTCCCAATTCGTCTTCGGTGCACGGACGTAAAGTAGAAATTATTCCCCCAAGAAATCCGCCGAATATCAAAAGGCGTCGTAAACTTTCCTCGGGCGATAGTTTTCCCGTACGTTTCCGCAGCTCCCGGAATGTAGATATAGCCGGAATCGAGAATTGAGTTGCTGGAGCTTTCGTATGCGCCGCTTCGGGTATTCTTTTACTGCCCCACACCGCCTCCAGAACCGTCAAGAAATTCCTTCGTTCGTTCGATATTTTTATGGTTTTATCTCGATACTAATGGCATCTGGTAGAATTGATGCAAAGGTGTACTGTAACTGGGCTAGATGGAACGGTTGGTTGTGGACTGTACTTTTTTCAAACAATACAATTCAATTTAATTCATCTAGAGAATCAAATATGCCATACATACGATAGGCCAAGTTAAAATAGTTATCAGAAAAATGAAGGAAAAAATCCAATTTGCGTATTTTGAAATATACGGACATATAAAAAAATGGAGAAAATTTGCACCCTATGATAGTTTTTCACTATTGTCGCTGACGATGACTAATTACATATCCTACTATGAAGTTTTCATTCTTTTTGTTTATCTGGATTGAGTTAAAGGTTGAGACTCTGATTGAAAAATATTTACCAGCGTTGAGGTATACTTATTTATGAATTCTTTCAAATTCATAAAAATACTCCCAAATGCATCTCCTGTATTATTACAACAAAAGAATGGGCATTCCAATCTGCATCCTTGAATTATAGCCAGAAATATGAGAATATTGAATGATGTGTTTGGTCCTTTAAACGAGGAAACAGATGATGAAAATCGATTTATTTTTATCCTACGATCTGATTCTATCTATTCTGATGAGATACCATACGACTATAAGATGTCGGATATTTTGATACGTGAGTACAACATTATGTTTAGACAGTTGGCATTTTCTGAATCCCTCTAAAGTAGCTTTTTCGAAGTGACTCCATCAATTCTTAAAAACATCGAGCAAACTAGGTGATAGATGTTTTCCTTCCTCCTATTTCTGAGCTACCGTTTACATAATATAAAGCTTCTAGAGATTTGAGATATACGAACGATTCCGGAAAACTCTGGAAAACATGAAGCGACAGGCATCACCAATAAAATTGAACGATTCCAATACATCCATATACAGCAACGTTTTCATTCTCACGCTAAGATTCATTTTATGAAAGCAATCTTTATAGATGCTATATAACAACTTGATGGTCAAATGAAATGAATAATTAAAAAAAACTTTGTGTCATATTAATCACTGCAATAATTCGTTACTTTCTCTCATGACAAATCTAACCATAACATTGTATTCTGACATCTAAAATCTTCATTATCATTATTGACCCACAAAAGACAAGTTTCTTTTTCTTCATAATTGCTTCATTACAGCAGCTTTTGATTTTTGATTATAATGTCTCACACTTGAAATTGCACCTACATACATATATAAAACAAGAACTTTTAACTGTTTTTAATATTCACAATGGAGTGCGATCAGCATATGAACTTGAATGAATAGTAAAAGAACATCAACTCTCGTTGTATTAGTGGTTTTGCTCCAAACCAATCTGATAATCTCCTTACACTCTCAGAGTACAGAATCATACTTACGAATTGATTTATTCGGATCAATGCTACTCCTAGACAGTAAGTACTTGAATGATCATCCCCCATCTTGTTGGTATACCTACCTGCTAAAATTTCAGTAACCCATGAGTTGTTCTACTTCTGCTCTGATTGAATTTTTCCATGATATAGGCAAGGTTTCGGTCGAAAAGCATGTATTTCTTTCCATACATGGTTTTTCTCTTTAAACCCTCTGGATTTTCATCGAGTAATTTTTTCGTGGTTGGGATATTGATACTCTTAGTATTAGTTATGTATATAGTATGCTCTCTCGTTTCGAGGTATTTCATTATACGAAGAATACAAAGACATTTCTTCTCATTGACTGTGATCCACTGTTCATCCATCAGTAATTGTTGGTTTAAACAGCAAATAAGAATTACACATGTCATTCCAAGTAGCAAAAATGTGTGTTTATTTTCATTTGCAATATAAACTAACCTTCACATAGTAGGAATCACTTTCAAATCCATGACGTGTGGAGCTTGTAGATTGTCATCAAATTAAGGAATTGTTGGGGTTGAAACATTTCAAGAGATCCCTTTATACAGTGTGGAACAGCCAAATGGAATAAATTCGATAACGAATAAATGAGAGCGTAGTGGAAAAAACAAATGAACGTGTCCAAGCGTTTTTTCCAACACGCTCTCATTTATTCGTTATCCGAATTCATTCCATTTGGCTGTTCCACACTGCATATCAATTCATTCTGGTATCAGAAATAATGTGGAGCGAGAGGAATTGAATCATACTTGAAGCTTTCATATAATTTACTCAAGTGTTTGAAGCTTATACATTCGATCTTATTTCATTCAGAACTCAAGAAGTCCTTGTCGAAATTTCACTTCATTTGAGAGATGAGATTCGTATCGATCTGTTGTCTCGATAATAATCAACATCAAAGTTCTCTCATCTGGTTGACATTCTCGACAGCCACATCAACTCCTTAGTGATGAGAAATATACTTATTTGATTTCAGTTGTGAGCATCAGTATTGTGAGAAATAATAATATTATGGTATACTAGTGAAACAGCAGAAGGATCAGTGATAAAATCATTCTGCAATAGCTTCTCCTCGCAATAAAAAAGATGATTAGGTGATGAAATTAACTTTTTGAAACGATAAAGTATAAAATGTTGGCTCAGTTAACAGATGATCAAGTGACTTGATTCATCAGTAGTTTAATTTAGATTTGAAATAAATGCCAGACTGTGCGATGAAAAAGAAGTAATGTATTATTTGTATGAAGTTACAATAACATAACTCACGATTCCATACTTCACACCAAACTCTTTTCCGGTATTCATGATTATCCAATTAATTGTATTTCATATGTCATCTGGTGTGAATCAAATTTCAATGAGTGATTGATATTGTTAATACTTTCATCTTGTTCTTATGATGAAAAATTTACGCATACTGAGGATTTTGAATGGATCTGCATTTATCTCGTATACATTCTGTCTCGGCAGAGGATTTATATACTTTCTTACGCGTTCCTTCTCGGTAAGATGAATATAAATGACATCGTTCTTCGCTCACTTCGAGTTTTTTTTTTCGCAGGCAAAAATCGATGGAGGATCGTTTTAACAAAACTGGGAGGGTTAATGAGAGTAGGACGGTATTTCGTCATTGTCGAGCTCTAAAAATTCTTTTATATAGTAGTTCCACTGAATTCCAGAATTCTCTAAGTTTTCTATGTATTGGTTGAATACTGAAATCTCCAGATAGGCATGAGTGATTTTTGTGAATAATAACTCATCAAAGTATGAGCTGGAACACTTACAGTTTCATCGTATATACTCGAAGTGGGGTCCAGCACGAAATGGATGACTTCACAGAACTCCCTCCCGCGCTCTATAATGTTTTCCCATTTATTCCTTTTCCTTCACGAACAGAAGTAATCAAATAACGTGGAGAAGAAGAAGTATTTCATTAACAGTATAGGAATGGCACCAAATAGGATCTGCTAGGCGAAATAAGTATTATCTTTGAGAAACGAAATGATCATCATAGCTAATGGTCGTCTGATGAAATATGATAATGCTATACCACCAGACTGATTCAACGAGTGGTTAATGATGATGTGTTTTTTCCCTAGATTCGAAATTACGACATTGCTGACAGTTTGAACCAATAAATGCGAGTGATGGAAATATAAGGATGTTTTTATGTTACTTGAATCAATTGAATTGGAATGCAATTTTTTCAAAAACAATCCATTTTGTACATTATATTATGGAGACATGATTTGAAGGCCTACAAAAGTTCTTCAAGATGATGAAATAATATACTGAGTGTTTCATCAACGAAAAAGTTATTGCTGATTGAAATTTGTTGAATTGATGCTTAAAATACCCTGTATATATGATATTACAGATGAGGCTTCAACAAATTGGATAGGAAATAATATCTCCATCAAGCTAAAATCATACTCCACACATTCTTTGAAATTTGAATAGTAGGTCTTCTACATAAACCCATCATCTAAATAGGATAATAAGTCTTTGTTCTTGTCACTCTTGGAATTTGCGCTTTCTGCCTTATTCCAATTCTGTGATCACATTTCATCATCTACAGCAAAGAACATCAGGAAAGACAAGTCGTAATTAAAGAAATATGATACATTTTCCACCGGATAATTCTTCTGCTGCGACAGCTTGTTATGTTTATTTATATCATGTCATAATGTTATCTCTTCGGTACTTCCCTTTGTCTCTTTTCTCGTATAGAGGAAATGGAGTTTATTTGTCTAATGCGGAAAAAGGAACCCTGAAAGTAATATTGGGAGATTGGTTGGAAGTCTGTGATAAATCTTTTCGATTGTTCGGTTCGTATATCTTTCAAAGAAAAACGATGTTCGGTATAGCAATAATCAGGATTTTTTGTTTCGTTCAAATCAAACGTATGTGCAATGAGATAAATGTGCTGCTAGTGTCGAATTTTTCACAATGAAGTTTATCTACCCGTTCTGTTCCTTACAAAGATGTACGGATGTCTAATCGAGTATTCAACCTAATAAATAACATCTGTGAAGTTATTATTTATTCATACATCACTTATCACAAATTCGGATTAATCGGTATCGACATCTTCAATATTTGATTAATGAATATTATGAATAATGAAACGATGAATGTATTCGTTATTTGTCGATTAAAAAATACATCGCATGTTATTTATACTGTCTGATGTCTTGTGAAACGTAAGGATCCAGTTAGCCTTCGATATCTGGCCAATCAAGAATTAATCTTAGTCGTCGTTATGGTCGAAGAGCCCTAAATCAAAAAAGCCGCCGCATTTTTCCCCGGAGTCGTGAAATATGGCTCCGACGTATTCGCAAATAGGTTCGTACTTTATTTCCCGAAAACCGCCATAAAATAGTTTATGACTTGTCATTTATATTTACAGCGTTTTTCGCGTACACATATTATCATTGAGGTCCTCACTACGAAACAGATGTGTTGGCAGGCTATTTAATGAAAAACCACATTATTAGAGGCCAAAGTATATTTAATTAAGAGGATATTTCCCATGGCTAATAGACTAAACAGGGCGGTTCAATTAAGCTATTTTCCCGGCGAAAAAGCGTGACTTCCAATGACGCGAATTAAATCAGTAACGATCCCGAATTCATACTCATTCATTCTGTTCAGCCAGGTATCTATGTTCTTTGAAAATCATTGAATTGACATCATCAATCATATTACTATTGTGTTCGTTTGGTAATTATTGTAAATGATCAGTCAGTGACTCCAAATATTGATCATTTTTGTGAAAGAAAAACTACTGTTAATTTATATTTTGATCCTCAGAAAATTTTAAGTTTCAGAATATGAGACACACATAATGAATATTGATGTGAATGGGATGTTTATTTCCATTCATACAAATATAGAATATATCAATTGATTGTTTTCTTCGATTTTTTAGTTTGTCTTACCACTATACCTCTTTCTTTTGGTTTTCAAGATTCTTCTTTTATTTGTTGGTTTCTAAAGTTCATCCACATTATTGTTCATATACCTAACCTGCCATATACACAATTTGTCTTTATAAAAAGGAACACGTGGAATCACAATCTACATTAACCACAACTTAAAAATAAAATTGCGATAAAACATAAACAAAAACATCCGCCCCTCAACCCCTGCGTCTCATAGAAATGAACCATCCTTTTCAGTCTACCATTCTTGGATGTTGCCAGCTTTCTGGTTATGATCTTTTGGAGGAATTTATAAATAATTCAACTGTGACGAAATCTTTCTGACATATATAATCTCATTCAAATATGTTGAAGATACATATCAGGAGAAATATATCGAATACATCGACAAACGAAAGTTGATATGAGTGGATAGTTCTGTATATTTTCAGATACGATGAGTAAGATGACAGAAATTCAATGTAAGTATATCGTGCTTTTTCTCTAGTTAGGGCATTTATTTCGATGTGTTGAACTTTGGGAATGATGTCTCAGATCTATACTCCTATATTCGACTCCCATCATTTGCTCACTTTAACTTGACTAACTTATTTGGTTGGTACATGGAAATAAATACTGGTATTTCAGTATCAGCTCAGATATTGAACAGGCATTATATAAATATCCATGAATCAATAAAGAACAGAAACCTGGAACAACTTTATCCTTGATACTAATCAAATCAAAATCAACTCCACAAGGAAATAGCTTCACATTTTGCAGTGATACGTTTTTTTCTTAAGCGTCAATATTGTCAGGTTCAATAGCGTGAACCTTCGATTTGAAGTACCCCCACAGAAAAAAAAACAAAGGTGTGAGGTCTGGCGATCAAGGTGGCCATTCCGTTGAACATCGTCGTCCAATTCATCTACCACGATACTCTTCATCCAAATACCGTCTTACTGTACCGCAATAGTGTGGAGAAGCACCATCCAGAAGCGGAGCTTGGATTTCGATTTGATTTATCGCAGCTTCGCGTTTTTTACGAGAGGGTTTCCAAAACTGCCATAAACACATACAATATTGGTTTCATTGAAAAGGATTTCTCGTTACTTTCTGAAAGAGGTGTAGCTTGCCGTAGGGTTCCATTTGAATGTATTGGTCACCATGGACTTGTGAAGTCATCATCATCACTAGTAGGGAAGTTTACAACCTTTAATATTCAGTTTCCAAATTTTACTAATTAATGTTTATTCGTTCCAAATATAGGAGGGACTAGACTTTTGGGAAGCACTGCATACAATATTTTGCAACCAAAATAAACTGATAACTTCGGACTTGATATAAATCAGTACGTGTCCCTTTTATCCAGTATTGGATATGTATTCCTTACTCTGTCTTCGTTATACTATGTAGACGTTATCATTATTTTTATTGGCGTAATCATGTTTGTTTCTGGTAGATGAATGTTAATTGACTAGACATTAAACTATCATAATCAAAATATGTATGTGAGGACATAATTGCTGATTTGTTCTTTGATCCTTCCGAAACATTTCGTGGGAGTGTGAGTATGTTGTATATGTATGTTCTCCGAAATAAATTCCTCACTATTTTGATGATTTTACACATTCGTATCGTGCCGATTTTCCTCGTCAGTTCACCTGGATAGCCGGATTCACTATTTCCACCTGTTTTCACAAACACAAAGGGCGAAATAAAATGTATCAGTTCATTACACTGATCAATAAAGGGTATTCTATAGCGGCGGTAATGGTCTCTATTCTATTTCACGAGGTTGGATTCTTTCTTATTCGAATGGCAGGGTGTGGAAATAAAGAACTGCTCTAATAGACGACAAAGAAACAGGAGGAAATGTGACCATTGGAGCGTGATGGTGAACATTTGGTCAAGAAAATTAATGAACCACACCACGAGAATATATACAGTGCTTCTCAAAAGTCTCCTTCTCCCTCATATCTTTGGAACGATTATACATAAACAAGTGAAATTTGGAAACTGAATATTAAAGGTTGTAAACTGCCATACTAGGGATGATAGGTGACGAAATCGTCAAAGATGACGTCACAAGGCCATTGTGACCAATAATTTTAAATGGAATCGGCAAGCGACACCTCTTTCAGAAGGTATCGAAAAAACCTATTCAATGATACTAATTTTGTTTGAGTTCATGGCAGTTTCAATGGCTCATTAGTAAACATTGAAATTTCAATTCCATTTAGGATGATAATAATTACAGATTTGAGATCTACTCAAAGAAATTGCTCGAAGTGACCTCCATTTAGGAGTTGCACCTGTCATTCGAAAGGGGATGATATGTATATATGAATATGTGAATATGTATATGTATGTATGAAATCATTTATTTATTATTTGGCTTTCACACACTATAGGTTCCCTGAAGCATTTGATGAAAAATGAATTATTGATCATGTTTCTTTCATGGATGATTTCATTTCAAACCTTTGTATCCCTTTGAACCAATTTTTGAAGCTGATGACTTGAAATCATTTAGATATGATGCAAACTTTTTCAATTTTCTACACTTCAACTCATATCTGATCTCCAGCTTTTCCTAAACTTTTCATTACTTTTCATCACCTCTTCTTTCTGAATTCAACTTCACACTGTGTTTTCCCCACTCGTTTGGACGTCCTCATCAGCCTCTCCTGACTGTTCCGACAACAGCTTGAATTTTTAAACTCTAGAGAGCCGAATATCATGTAAAATTCATTCTCAAGAGTCTTGAAGAATTTATTCATCTCTCCTCGAATTCGTCAGAGAGAGGAAGCTGTCGACGGAAATTCATTTCAGAGTCATCTCATGTAAATCTCTAACGTTTACTGAGAATAATCTACTTTTCGAGCCGTTGGGTACGAAAATCTTAAATGAATCTGAATGATAGTCATGCTCCGAGGTTATATCGAAAGCCAATTGAAGAATATTATGCTAACTAAGTTCAATGTCTTTCTGCAATCATCCCATCTAGAAATATCACCCACTTTCATAGAGGAAGTCCATAAAAATATGAATGAAGATCTCGAGAAATGAAAAAATATAAACTGCTTATCCAAACAATTTTTGAAGTGATATGATAATTCATAATTCGAGAAACAAGTAGGAACTTTTTGATGTAATATCCCCGTGACTACTCACTTAATTCCATCGCTTCAATCTCTAATATAATGATGAAGATGTAGGAGAAAGGAATTGGGAATTCCCAATCTTCGAAATAAGTCTTCTATTCATTTTCAATGAAATAAACAATTTGAAAGCAGGAAATCAATGAGATTTTTTTCACCATTTTCGAAAAGCGTTGTTCAAAGAATACAACAATGAACGTTTATTCAGTTAGGCAGTTGAAAAATGTAACTGAAATATTCGAAAACTAACCTAATTTTTCATTCAATTTCATTATTGATTCGTCACACTCTTCCTCAGAAAAGATTTGTAGACAGACGATAAACATTTTTATTTCCATTTCTTCAGCTGAAGGTTCAATCTATAAGAAATATCAGGTTTTCATCATACAGTACCTACGTCTTTTGGGGGCCAATTACTTTATGAGAGAGCATATGGAGGAATGTGGATTTAACTGAGAGAATAAAGTAACTGATAATCTTGATGAGAAACTGAAAACTACAGGGTGGGTGGATACGTCTAAACCACCATCCACCGTGGCCTATCCTGTATATGTATCAAAAATGAATGCTAGATCACACATGGAGTTTCTATCCTCAGCTGCTCGACCGTTTTTCATTCCATGTTAAAGCAACTGATGTCGTTTCAAGAACATTCTCCTGAGATGAGGCAACCGTGAACGTTTTACACATAAACCACAGAAACGGCATGATTTATGGAGATTTATCGTCGGATTTTGCGGTTTTTCATTGTGATGAAATATACGAGGATGCAATTGCACCGTGGCAAGAAGCTATGAAGCAAAACATTGAAGTATTCCGCTGTACAGAAATTATTCATGTGTTCTTCGTAGTTTTTGTGTAGTTCCAACCAACTTGAAATACGAGCTTCAATCTTCGGTAATGATTTACAATTTTTGCGGGGCTAGTTGGCTATAAAGTACTCTATAAAGTAACTGAACACTTCATTTGTGTGATAAAATTGTTAATTACCAGTTTTGAGAGTTATGAATACTTCGGACCTATTCGGAATGTTTTCGATGATAAAACGCACCCTCATTTCGAATACAGTTATGCGAGTGAAACAACATAATCTAGAACATAATGATGAATTACGAGCTATGCCGGATGGTTTTTTTTATTCCTGGAACACTTTAGGAGATACTGAAGTTTATTATCCAATGATGACACTTTATCGAGGACCTGTTGAATTAAAGTATTTACTACACTATTCAAGTTATTTTTTTAAGTGTGGTTTCGTTTGCTGTTTTTTGGACTGTGTGTATGAATCGGTAGAACTCTGTTATTTAATATATCCACAGAGTGTTGATACAATGATATTTGTCAAATATTTTATAAAACAGACTTGATATTGGAGTGTGAGTCAGTACCATTCTGTGGTTGTAAATTTGAAAACACTTCACACACAACAATGGGAATAATGGTTGAAGAACATACGATTTTCTTCGATATCATTCAAATCTTCGAGAAATCCAATTGAATGCATGTTGTGTTTCATTGAGAGTAACGTTCGTGTTAATTCTCGGTTGCTATTATTTTCGAAACGAAATAACAGTTCCGAACTCATGCCAGTGGATTTTATACGAATATTCCGAAACCTGAAGCATTATGGTCTATTTCTTTCACTGATGCTTTCACTGATTACAATAATGGATTATATTTCAACGGTTTCTACAATCATGTTTATTACCTACCCAACTCGATGTCAAATCGAATAGGTTCTTTTACCGGAATCAAAACAAACGACACACTAGAGCGTATTCGACCGAGGCCATCACTGATGAGTTCTCGTTCAATCTGTACTCGATTGCCAATGATTCGTGAAAAATGTAGTCTAGAGAGAATACAGAAGAAGCTCCAGGATAAATGAGCTAGATGAAATAGCTGGAGGTATAGGTAGGATGCGGTGACATGAAGTGTACCGATCGTGACAAGCTTTTCCATAGCTTCATTATCTGCGTCGGTTCTCCGTTCCGATTCGGCGCTCTTTTCAAACAGTTTTCTGATATTCTCGCATTTTATTCTGAATAATATCATCAGTAAGAGTTTTCATAATGAACTCATGACTGCTTTCGATCAGAATCAACATGCATTCTCAGATTTTCCTAACATTATGTCCATGTTGACATTTTCGAAGTGTTTATGTGAACGAAAAAGAAACTGAATTATGTGAAACTGAATTGGGAATATTAATGTTTTCACATTTAAAGTGGTCAATAACGATTCAATGTTTGTGGGTATGTTTTGATGTTATAAGAATTCATCATTTCAATTTCGATTCGAACTATTAACCAATATACAGAGTGGGCTAAGGTGGATGGTACCTTTAGCAGAGTTGCCGCGTTTCTGATTATTTAAGCATTTTTTAATTTGTCATTTCTTTCTCAACATTTTCGCCTGATACTTTCCTATACCTATCCTCGACCGTTTTCGAGGTAATAATTGTTTCCTAAAATTCTTATTAAAACCATGACTTTGCTTTTATGTTCGTCACTGTGTTATCTGCGTGCGTAACAGTTCGGTATAAAGGAGTTTGTTCTGCATTATATAGGGTCGCTACTTTATTGGTAGACACGAAAATGGAGGAAAAATCTTTTTTACATAGAATATTCAGTATATCATTCGATTATCTGGAAGATGATTGAAATGCCTTTCGGTATATTACGATATATTTCTATACGCTAACGGAGTTAAAGCTAAATTTCTGTACTATGATCTGTCATGATTAAACATAATATGTATGATACTATCTCTATCAGAAGTTACAAGCTTTCTGTGAAGTTTTTCCGATGAAATAATAAAGTAATGTACTACTTTTTGGTAGAAGCGGCCACGCTATGCATCCGCTAGGTGTCTGGTGATAATAAATCGTTGACAATATATATTCTTTCTCGAATTGAAGAATAAATTCCATTTACTTTCACGACTGAACAAAGTCATAATGTCAAACAAGAGAACTGTCGGAAATTATTCGGTTTTATGTTTCCTGTACAACCTAGAAATGAAGGTGTTATATGAACGAACAAACAGGAGAGCAAGGGATCGCGTGCCTATGTAATTTTCCCTCCACTAAGTTGTCAACTACAAATTATGTGCAAACATACAGTGTATCTCAAACACGCTTGACGTTTCAGTTCAGCTTGGTCTATTATTGATTACGAAAATGAGCAATTGTTGCTTCATCCCTGGAAGCTATTGTCATTATTACTATAATGACATCAACGTTAGCAATTATCAAGTTTGGCAAACTCACAATTGAGAGATTCAACATGAGTACGCATGTCCTGCATTTTATAAGTGAAGAATCAAGAAAAATATAACATTTTGATCTGACCACAGACCATTGACAGGACTGTCGATATTGGACTTGTCTCCTTACATATTGCATGGAGCACATATGCTAATGAATTTCCACGATCAGATTTGGGTATCTCGAAAATGGAATTCATGCTACTCTATATGATCCACTCTAAACATTAAAGATGAATGATCATTATCATTAAAGATTCCTTCAACTCTCAAAACGACTCCATGTAAATTCAATTCTTCTATACCAGGTATGGTTCATGCAAATTGTATCGTTGGAAGAGTTGTCAGGTTCCCAATAGTTGTGACACTTTTATTTCCTATGGGAATTCATAAAAATGTTAAGTTCACTGTGGGATTGAAATAACAGCACTACAGTAAGAATAATCAAATTACCCTCTCGATAATGTTAACAATCAGTCCATGTATTGTTTAACATTTATTTGACTCAAAAAGTTCCATTAAAGAGTTTCTGATGATTTTTGATATAAATAGATATGAATGATTTGTTCATCATCATTCAACAATAAACAGGAGGACCTTTCTTGTAATATGAGTTTCGAGCTACCGAAATTATATTGTCAAACATAGGAAGTGTTAAAAATTAGAGCATTGAAGATGAAACTCAGTTCAACCCTGATAAGCTAGGAAAAATGGGTATATTGCAAAAAAATATTGAGCCTTATGTTCTTGTTGCGATTAATACAACTAGGGGAATCTGATTTAAATATAGAGGATGTAGAGACCTTGAAACTAAGGACCTTTGTAAATTACTTGAAGGGATCAATGTCTCTCAATGGATCAGTGTGGTAGGGAAAGTAAAATCAGTCTTTGGATGCAATTCATCCTCTGGACCCATTCAGTAAAAGAGGTCCACACAAGGTGTGTCTGTAGGTAATACAGTCTGTAATAATTCATGATGTGGTGCAGTTATATTCGATCTTGCATAAACTACTTCAATACTCCAAACCTGCTACTTCATTCAAACTATGGAAATTATGTTATCATTCTCTCCAAAACATAACCTTAGATGCCCCTACCTCGTGCTCACTGTAAACACATAACAGTCCCATGTTTCCTGATTTCCCAAAGCTGTTTGCGTCTCCTATCCAAACTTGTTGATCGGATTGCTCAAACGGAATCCGCATTTAATTGTTCAACTTTAATTGCGGAATTCGGAAGGGTCTTTTTTCAGGGAAATGAAATAAAAGCGGCTCGACACGGCAATAGGGCAATAATTTGAAGCGAGTCGTCGACACGTAAACGGGCCCTATGACACTGATTGCCCTTATTTGCTGCCGCCTCACACGCATAAATATTATATAATGGGAGAATATTCGCAGGATTTAATTTTAGCAGGAAAAGGGTGTCTCAGGAGGGGCGTTTCTACCCTGGAATGTTCGGTACTTTCGTTTAACAGTTGTTGTATGTTGAGTTTCAGAAGTATGTTCACATAGTTTATCGAAATTAGGTGAGAATTAACCGAAAATTGTCAAGAAAATGTCTCACTCCACATTTTCGACATATCGAAAGCGTATATTTCGAATTTAGAAACTGGAGACATTCCTGGAACTTCTTCTACTCCTTAGGAACATGATATTGAATCTTTGCAACAATTTTTTGAATTTTCTCATTTTCTCCACATATCCCTCCGGACTACCGGTATATAAAAAAAGTTGCAGTTGAATTGGTATGAACCTACAGAATCATCCACATCAATTCACACTTTTGAAGTTGTATCAGTTTTTTGATATGTGGATTTATATCAGTTGAAAGGTTGTATGATTTTTTCAATTTATTTACACCATTCTGAATACTCTGACCTATTTATGCATAGTACTTTTCACATGTGCCTTATTTTTTATCATCCAAATTATCACATTTTCATTATATTCATTCTTCAACTTGTATGTGCCTCTTGACTAATTTTTCATGCTTATATACGGAGTGAATCAAAAATGTATACCGAAATTTCTGAGGGTAAAAATATACGGAAAGAAAGAGTATAGTTCAATAAATAAATCAACTTCTTCGTGTTTATGTTCTCACACATATTTATACTCATGATTTCGACTGATTTGAATTTTTATGATCATATTTTGTTAGTTTTATAAGTTTTATAGGTTTTTTCATTCTGGATATATTTTTCGTTCATTGAATTGTATTTATCTGTTCCATTCACAAATAAGCTCAAGGCCTCAGTGATACGCGCTTATTTCATTCATATGAATTCATCATCATTATTATGAATTCATCATCATTATTATGATTATCAATAATCTTTAACTGAGTTTCATCATCATTTTCCAGAAATGACTCGAATTGGAAGCTTTGTGCTGATTACAATTCAAACTCTTCCAACGATAAACTCTCCATTTATATTTTTCGATATCTATCGGGAACAATGAACTCAGGAAATTATTCACTAATCAGCATAGAAAACAGATGTAACTTAATTACAATGAATTAACTATACACGGGCGTTAATGGGGAGCGAATCTTTATTTTCATTTGATTACTGGTCCATAAATTCGTTTCTCCATTGTTTCTGATGAGACGATAGATTTCATTCAATATCACGTTTTCTTCGGAAAAACGTGCAAAGTGAACACTATTGATTCATTTCCGTTAATGGAGTTGGATTAACTAAACATCATGACTATGAGTATGCTAGCACATTTCAAATTGCATAAATTTTATGCATTGTGCAAGATGCAGTATTTACTTATGGTCCCATCACAGCCACATCTATACGAATTAATTAGTTATTTCGATAATAGAAAATATACGTCACAAATTTCATTATATTATCATTATATCACTTTTGTTCTATCACCTGTGATCACCTCCAGCATGTTAATGCACTTCTGGTTGTTCAAAGAGACACGTGGAGATGATTAAACATTTTGAGAAACAGGCGCTTGGCAAACTTTATAGACTTGTCCTACCAACCTGAGAAAAAATGTACCTGCCTTCCTAATGTTCAGGAATTTCAAATGACAATTTCACCTCACTTTTTGGTCACAGATCAGCTATGAACTTTCTCATCCACAATTCGTCAAGGTTACTCTGTTCATGAACTAATTCACCCCTACACTTATTAAACGGTAATATTTGATATCCGTCTACACCCATATGGGTTTGTTAGGAAATCAAGCAACTGCTTGAACTTCCTAATTTGATGTGGATGACTGTGAGTCTGAACTCGGAGTTTGATTCTGTATCGAATTGTTGCCAACTAAACATGCTACGAATAATTATACGTTATTGCTCGTAGTCAGAGATTCGACACACGTGAGTTTTGGTGACGAGATGGAGAATTGATTCTGATGTGTTGTTAGCATACAGAAAATTAGATAGGCCACATCTGTTGCATTCGGTAATTATCGAACGACAAATCCACCACATCAACACTTGAGTTAGTTGTATTTAACACTTCCTCCATGAAGTACTCTGAAAGAAAAAACTACCAACACTGAGGATAACCCTCAATTCGATCCAAACGAAGGTGCTATCGAAGTTTTCTCTAACTTAACGGATCAATGCTGCTTATTTTCATCATTGGAATCATTTTCATTTTTGGAATGCGTAAATGGATTTATATATACTCAAATTGAGTATTTGTGATTTGGTATCCGATGAAAATGAATAAAGAAAGCCATATTATCCTCTTGAAATATGTCAAGCAGAAGTTGGGCTACAGTTAAAAGGGATCTCACGATTTTCGAACAGAAATACAAACCTGCAGGCTGTAACTGAATAAGTGTGAAAGATTCGAGGGGGTGATTCCTTATCGAGGAAAATATAGGATCTTTTATACGAAGAAATTCAATTGGAGAATCCCCTTGAAGGGGGTACATAAAATTTGTTTAAAAATCCAAATACAATGTAAACCTGTACACACAATTTGAACTCACATAATACATTATCATACATCGAATGGCATGTGCTCAAAACTGAATTATCCAGGGTGAGTCAGAATAAGACTATCGAACTCCGAATATGGAATACTCACCTAATTTGGTGGTGGGTGAGGATTATATAAAAGTGAAGTTTGCATTATAGAACATACCTCCATATAAACCTGAAATCGGATTCTGTCGATCTTATTTTGAATCACTTTGTATATACGCTGGTGAAAATAATTCTTCTATCCGTTACATACTATCGTTAGACCCAACGTCCCCATATTAATAAATCATTTATTTTACATTAATATACTATATCCGGTTCATATGAATATCATGAGATGCCTATGGTTCGTAAATTAATCAATTTCCGAGCAGTGTGGTCTTTTGACACCAGATTGATGAACAAGACATCAATCTAATGATAATGAAAATAACCATGATACTGGCGTTCATGAAACAAAATTGAGTTGAAATTGATGTGGATTGAATGCATAACTGATGGAATTTGTGCTATGTTCGATAAGCAATGGATTTATAATCCATTTCTTAGCATTCTCATTTCCTAATTGAATCGAGCTCATCAAACGTTTCAGTCTGATCGACTTCTTCATGGTCCTATATTCGCTCCATCGACAACTGAAGGAACACTTGTCCTTATCTTGAAAATACAAATTCGATGTAATTGAAGTGATAGCGATATTATTCTCTGTGAAACTGTAGGCGATATTGCGACAATGCCTAAGAGATGAGATTTGTAAAATTGTACTGTTTCCATAATGCAGAAAATTTTTTTTATATAGAATATTCATCCTTCTTGTCAATGGGTGAAGATTCATCGATACTTTTCTTGAAACCGATACATAGAATGAATGGCAAAAGACAGATAGGTGAAAATTGTAAGAGATAAAGGGACAATTCAATCCATAATAAGGAAAACCTCGGGAAGGAAACAGGTCGTAGACTTGACACAGTTGAAAGAAGATGAAGATTTATTGGGAGAATTTACTCAGCAAAGTGCTGTTTTTTGTGGACAAAACAAACTTCACAGGAATAAGATTATCTTTCAAGTTGACATATCCTTGATACCGTCGAGCGAAATGCTTTTTTTGGTTCCACGATGTTGCCTTGTGTTTTTTCTCTTCTATTCGAATGTGGGTTAAAACGACCTGTCAGTTCTCGTAGACTGCAGCCTATTGTGTCTGGCTTATCGCCTGACGTTTTCCGGTGAGCAAACAGCCGTCCGGCTTTAATTCCGGCTAGCGCCAGGTTTTCGGCTCCGGGTCATATGCTACTATTCGCACACACACACACACAGATTGGCGATTGCTATCTCGAATGAGTTGAATGAAGCGATGGAAATTCTGCGGAAACTGCAATTTCCGTTTGAGAGAGTTGTCTGTTTATTTTCCGTGAGCGCAATTCTTCAAAACATTTTCAAAGAAATTTGTATACCGGGTGATTCTTCAAAGTGGCTCGCCCCTATAACTTTTTTATTATTGGAGATAGAAGAACAAAATTCGGGGGTTGTGTATTATGTGTCAATTCGCATTATTTGACGTATTCACTTGCTTTGCAGTACTTCCGGTTTGACCGGAAATGACCTCAACTTTCTATTTTCAAACGGAACACCCTATATATTTTTAATTATTTCGATCGAGGATGACATTATCTATCTAACAAAACTTTGTTTGTGAATATTTGACGTATGAAAGAATTTTTATTTAAATTTTTATTTTTCGATCTAGCGTGCCATGGATCGATTGAAACGCTTCCTTTTTGAGTGACAAGTGACATAGGAAAAATACAACTTCGAGGCATATGACTTCAGAGTCGTTTCAATAATTTTTTCAATGTCACAAATATCATTTTTTCCAGTTAACTCGATTTTTTCAAATAGAAAGAGGGTGGCTCGTCGGGTTTTCGTGAAAGATCATTTTCTTACGAACAATTTGATACCACACACTTCCACTTTATTTTCACTATCTTTCTCAATAATTGCAAGAAGCCCGATACCTAAATTGAAATAAAAATTCTTTCATACGTCGAATATTCATAAACAAAATTTTGTTGGATAGATAATGTCATCCTCGATCGAAATAAGTGAAAATATATAAGGTGTTCCATTTGAAAGTCGAAAGTTGAGGTCATTTCCGGTCAAACCGGAAGTACTGCAAATCAAGTGAATACGTCAAATAATGCGAATTGACATATAATACACAACCCCTGAATTTTGTTCTTCTATCTCCAATAATAAAAAAGTTATAGGGGCGAGCCACCTTGAAGAATCACGCGGTATAGTGTTGATGCATTCGTATTTTTGATAAGTATAGTACTGAAATGGTGCAATAATTCTGGTATTCACAGAAGAAAAAACGGTAATAGGAGGAAAAGTTGAATAAAAACGAACAATATTTATTACCACCATTGTAAAACACTTTTTGGGAGCTTCATTTCGAGCTATCATAACGATATGCAAACGATAAAATTCACCTACACACTTTATGATTCATCATTGAATTGTTGCGATAGATATCAAAAACAAGCACTACGATAAATCGTCACGTGTGTAAGCCGTTTAACCAAGTAAGCGGTAATCGAGATCGGAAATACCAACTTTGAGTCGTGTTATTGATTAATAGACGATATTAATTGAATTATTCAAAGATCAGTGTTTTCGGAGGCAGTAAAAACGAATCCTTGGATAACGCAATCGCGTCAGTCTCGTACGTTCGATAAATTGGGGCAAAGGAACGACCCGCCAGCCCTATACAATACCTCCATGCAGCATTTCCGAGCGAATTTATTGCTGGAGAAACATCGCATAATGGCGGAAGGGGTCTTATGCCGTTGGCGTTTCACGCCTGTACCTTAAATTTTAGCGCCACACCTGTCAAGAACCGCCGCACGGTTCTTTGTACCCCGATTACAAAGTATAGTCGGATGAGAGGCCTTTGTCCCCCTTGATTGATTCTTTCGTTATTGGAGACTCAGAGGCTCATGTGAAATTTGATACCACAAAGTAGCGCGATCCAGGATCCCGTGAGTGAAAAATTCGAATCCGGGGTTTTCACGTTAACTTGTTGTCAGAGATCCAATATGTTGAATATGTTGGGTCATGATATCTCTAGGTTGAAAGTGAATAACTTGATGCTACTATACAGTATGGAGCCGAAGATGCAGTAGATTTACTTGCTGTAAATTCAATTTTGTCTGTCAATGTCAAATAGCCGTATATTTCCAACGAGTTCAATTTGAACAGGTTCACATAAAAAACTGATGTGTTGCTGCTTGTCTTTTTTTCAATCATTCAAATTGTTTTGAAAAAAGTTTGCGATTCATAAATTTCATTCATCGAATTGGATGACTTTTAACTGTGAATAACAGTTTCACAGTTCTCTTGATTCTTGTGAAATATTCTACTGAAATTAACACACTTTGTTAGTGGATCGAAGATTTCTCTTCAGATGAATTTGGCATCGTTTCGAGATCACTGTCAAGTATTGCCAGAATTATTGATGCTTAAATATTCTCAATATTATCTCGACCAGTTAGAAGTTCAGTAGTCAGCGAGATACTTCATATTTTGCACAAATGTTATTGAAAGATGACAAAATCTGTCAGGACTCTCTTCCTAACATAAATGAACTATGCATGCTTTCTCTGATGGACAAAAATATTGAAGTGATATTCAATTCATGTATAAATTTATTGTTGACATCACCAACCTTGTATTGCGAAATGTGCAATCAGCATGCCATGTGAGTTGCATGGTGAACTCCCACTATTATATATAGCATAGAAATAATGAAATAATAAATTTCAACCATGCCTGGTTCTGGCGGAACTGAATTGTTGAAGTATTCTCCATTATTTTTCGTGATTTCACCTTCGAGAGTTCCCATTCACATTTTCTTTATTCACAGGAATAGTTTCCTGATCATAAATCTCTTTAGATCATATAAATTTGGAGCATACACGCTTGCTACTACGAGATAAACATGATATCAACGTTCGGAAAACACCCAATCCCTCCATGACTGTATCCATCAACCATAAAAATCAATGTTTCCCACGTCATAATACTGAAAAATCGCTGCATTCCCCTGTAGCTACACTCCGATCTGCATTATGTCTCTCGGAATACATTGCGAGGTCACACTCCGATGCTTCTTCACATTCATCATGCGACAAACATAATGCCTGAGGTACACCTTCTCGTTGAAAGAGCATTCGTTTCAGAAAATGTCTCCATATTGCCAGCAATCATCACGCCCCCACTATGTAATGAGGTTAGCGAGAAATATGGTACGATTTGTGTAGTGTTTCATTACTTCACAGTCGGAGGAAAAATATCTCACTGTATCACTACTGAAACAGGGAAATTTTTGGTTTTGAGTTCCTAGTAGGTGATTGTGAAAGATTTGAAACAAGCTGGAGTCGGAAAAGAAGCAGTCATTATCAAACTATTACGAAATGCATCAATCATATCTGATTTATTTTCGTATTCTTGAGAAATGTTTTTTGTCTCTTCCATGAATTGCCTATATTGAAAGATACAATATCTTATATGTTTCAATAACTATTCAAATATCAAAATCAAAAGTGGCTGGACCTAACTGTCATACCGTTTTCGTCTTGGAAATTAATACAAATGAACACTGCACAGTTATTGCATTTGCAATTTCCAAAATAAAAAATAATTAATATATCGAACACCCTGTTGAATATTCTTTAGTACCTCATGATCTTTTCATCATGAAAATTGTTGATAATACAGTCATTTCAGTTAGTCCATCCGTCAAAATGTTTCGAGGAACTCGAATTTTACATAACTACGGTAATTTTCCATTAACCGCTAATGAATCAGTTAGGTGAATTACCCTGTATATTGAACTTGGAAATCCTCTACAGCTTTTTAGGATACTCATGATTCATCTCCTTATATACAACAAGAAATAGAGCATATCAAATAATAGAATAATCCATAAATTTCTGGTTGGTTTCTTGTGTCCCTACCATTAACCACATCGAATTGCAAGTTGATATCCCCAATAATGAGCCAGATATTGAAAGCTCACAAAGTCATATTCTTCTTGTAGTAGTTTTAGTTTTCTAAATGTCCAATGCGCTATAAACAATCCTGCTTTTTTTATAAAATATCAGAACGAACGATGAGTCGAAGAGATTGAATTTTCTGGAACGTGCATTTCTGAATGTTTCATATCGGGGGTTTCAGACGAAATGGTTATAGATATACGACAAAAATGAAACGAATACTAGAAGAACTGCAACAAGATGTTTCGTCAGATATAGTTTCGTTTCAGTCAGATCACTATAATAATATTTTCCTTTGAAGATAGAATGAACGACTTAACAAACTGAATATTCTGGGTTGAATGAAAATATTACGAGTATAATGAAACAGTATCATATAGGATATAATCAAGCCATCGATATAATTGGCAAATGAAACTGGTTCTTATAGGTCACACACACTTATTTGGAATCATTCTCGTGGATAGCAATCTTATGATCACTGTGATTTTCATTCCTTTGAAATACTTTCCGACAAGCTACGCGAATCGGCAAAATCCCATCGAGAGCTTGACATTTTTTCCACGCTACACGGCTATTGGAAAATTAGTAGCTATTGAAGCGAATGCATTCTTTTTCAAAATTGATTCCATTGATTGAACGTTTTTTACTGAAGGACGAATAATGGAATCGTGTATTGGAGTAAAACATCTCTTGAAAACACGTCGTTGCTTCTGAGGCTATTGAACATTACAGGATGTCTCCTTTCGTGGAAAGTTTAATAAAAATATATAAAAAACAATTCGTTGTCGATTTTTCAGCAACACACCATGATGTATTTGTGGTTACTTTGTGGACACGGTAGTAACAATAGATAGAAAATGGAATGAATGCAGAAATGAATTGAGTTGAATGAACGGAGTTGACAAAAAAATTACATAAAAAAATCAATCTGATTCTATAAATGAATGAAATCGAATGGAATCAAATCTGAAAAAAAAAGTAAATCTGAGAGTAATCGCTGAAATTTTATGTTTATCAAAAATTCTCCTGAAGAAGCAAAACCACAACAAATTTCGAAAACAGAGCGTAGAGAGCCTGAGTAATTTTTTAAGAAATATTAATTATTCCTTTGAGTTCAAGCTAACTATAGACATGAAATTTGAATATTCGTTTCCATGATTTTCAATATTGAAGTCAGAAAATCCCTGACTGTCTTTAATACAGGTCTTTCGACCTTGAGGGCCCCTGCTCTTCTTCTCATATAAATGTAAATATACAGGCTGTCCGTTTTTCGTGAGTCACTATGGAGATCTCGCTTATCTTAAGAGATACAAAGTTGGTTGAATTGAGGCAAAGTTGCGCATTTTCGTACCGAAAAGAAATCGAGAATAATTTAGATAGTTTCCACTCCTTGCAGAAAATTTTAAATTAAATTTTTGACTAAACCATGATATTGAACCACAATTTTTAATACATCTTTGTGAAGAGTATAAAGAACTTGTTGAAATTCAAGATGGTGCCAATAGGAAATTACAAGGACAGGTGTTCCGCAGTCATTATGGGGATAATTGAAAAGGTTATGCCATATTCTAGTTTACCTAAAATAAACAATAGAAAGGAAAATCAAAAACAGTACAGCCTGTATAACTGTGACATAGATACGACTACGGAAATGTTTCTACCTCCTGAGTATTTCCAAAATTGATTCTGAAGAAACGATTCTGTTATCTATAAATGGCAATCATTATCAACTCAGTTGTTTCATGAGTACTCAGGAAAGCGTGAAATAACCATCTTGACAAATATCACTGTCTCATGAGGATTTCTAGTTCTATAATCCCAAAATCCAATTATTTCATATCAGGAGCCAGATTCCTTTGTCGCCGAAAGTGCATATAAGACTATTTCAACTCTCGTATCTTAACGCGTTTCGAGAACATTGAACAATACATCATAGCAACGACTTCTCCGTTCTAAAGTGAAGCGTCTTCAGTCTACCAATAGTTTGCTACTAGATAACGAGATCATCATTATGGGACTTGAGCTAGGTCTTTGAAGGGCTGAATTCGACAAGCTGATAATGTTGTGCTTCTTCGTCGATATCGACATGATGCAATATGCAACGATCATAAACAAGGATATTTTTTGTTAAGGTTGTCTGTCACTTTAGAAGAGCATACTTCGAAATATGAAGACAGTACTCCATTGGAAAACGAAAATGAGTAACATAGAGATATAATGGTATACATTTTGTTTTCTCCATCGCAACACCCATAGAGATACAGTTACCTGTTAGTGGGACTCGTTGGAATACAAATTGAAGACTTTAACTAGATGATACTTTGATTACAATAATTTCTCAAGTAGAAGTCTTAGCTGCTATGATCAGAAAATTTTCGTATTCTACATTACCCTTTATGAATTCAGAGCTATTCAATATACTTACATACAGGGTATCAATTTGAAAACTTCCATTGCAAATATCTCTGAAACTAAAAAAGTGGAGGGAGAGAAATTTGGTACAATTGCACCCCGATCCCAAAATCTCAACTTTTATATAGGGTCAATAAAGGTATAACTCAAATGAAACAAAAATTATAACCTGCTATTTCATTTGATTAGATCTTACAGTTTCACAATTGAGACTTTGTTTGAAGGCATTACCAATGAAATACATACATTTTTTCAGTACTCGGAATAGGTTTCCTGTATTTACATAATCAAAAAGAGCTTAGAAACAAAGAACAGAGGATCGAGAAGTGTACTTTTCATCTTCTCCATCTAGTGTTTCATCATGGAATTTTTCCATTCCAATTTGGAATGGAAGATCCGGAAATCATGCATTTCGATGAAAATTGTTGATCATTTGAATGAACGATATGTGATCCATCGAAACGACTGCAAATGATGATAAAATTTATTTAGTTCAACGAACAAATCCTTCTTTTCCGTACACGACCATTTCCTCTCAGATCTCCGAATGTACGTAATCCCCATGGATGATGAAACTAATCTTGCTCAGAGCATACTCCACATTCACGCAAAACACTCAACGACAACGAAAGTATCGCAAACGGCCTGGCATAATGTAAGTACGTAATAGAGCTTCTAGAACTTCGTAGCCCACAATCATTGACCTTCTTGTAGTTCTGGGATAATGCAGAGGATGAAAGGGGTGCATTTTGATTAGAAAGTTCATCGAGTTGATCTTTAATCGTCGAGAAATGAAGCAAACTCATTTTCGGAACAGTTGTTCTGAAACTTCTCAAAGAATGACTCCATTTTATTAAAGGAGTCTCGTTACCCATTTTCGATATTAATTACCCTTGATTGACCATGTTTGCTGTACTATTTTCACTTATTATACCTACTCACTTCAATCTATCACTAATGAAGCCAAAACTTTCTTTTCTTGTCATGAGGATGGCTGAGGTGACACAGTCAACAGGAGAAGTAACTTGTGGCCCTAAGTTCATCTTACATAGAAGTCAAAAACATACACACGATATTCATAGACACATTTGAGGTATGGAAAGTTTTTACGGATAATCTAGAAATGACCCTAGATCTCACTTTCGAGACTAGAAGGTGGTAAAGGCAACTGGAAGTTTCACAACTTGACCAGTGAGTGATACTGAAAGCCACTCCCGTCTAACTTCTGTGGATTTGATATCTCGAGAACGGTTGAATTCATGAAATTATCTGCCATATCAATTTTATTCATATTCTTGAGCAGAATTGAGATATGGATTAATACAAAGGGTATTCTATTGCAGGAAACCCGAATTCATTCCTTCGAGACTTTTCGACTAATCCTATATACTTTTCATGCATTGTGATAGATTTTGAAAAACTCTGTTACTTCCATATTTTAACATTTCCCGCGAGCTATCTTACTTCAAGAAATAATCGACCGTTTTCATACATATCAACCACCCTGTATTTCTGTCGATAATAAAGACGTTCATAATTTTTTATTATAATTAATAATAATGTTGATCGTGAACGCCCGTGGTATTGTGAATAAACCTATATAAAGATAGAATAGGACATACCGTAAATATATCATGTATCCATCTCACCGAAACCAATAATTGTTTCCCGACTAGCAAACCCATTCAAATTTGTCTGGATAAAGACGGTGTCTAGCTCGCTTAATCCCAGTATTAAAGTGGGACGTGATAGTCCGGCAAATAAGGACACATTTAATCCTATTGCGCCCAAGCCGAACATTGCTGCACACTATAAGATCGTATTATGGCGGTTTATGTTGCAAAATACTTCCTGTGGGCTGGCTCTCCACGACATCATCATCCGGTATGATGATATTAGTATCGGATTGGGGAAAATATCAAATGTGCCTATTATAGATAAGGGTCGTTGCCAGTGGTTGCACGGTCTTAATTCTGATATCACTTATTACAAAATTCCTCTTCTTTCTGAAATTCCATCTAATTGTCGTATCAATGTTCAATATTCGATTTATGGCTCGATCATAACTGGTTCGAAAATCTTTACCTAGAAATAGTTGTATATTATATGTACTTTTCATATTCTTCTTTGGATAACTTGATACTACTGTCAAAACGGATACTGAGTTTTTGTCATACTTTAATACTTACTTAGGATTGAAATTACGGTTGACAATTATATACAGGGTGAATTTGAAATGTGTACCAAGCTTTTTGATGGTAGTGGTTGGTTAAAAAAGTTTGATGAATATACTTATTGCCCAAAATACATACTAAGAAATATATATCCTTTCAATCCTGCCATTTTTGAAAATCTTGATTGAGAATCGCAGTAATATGACTAAGCAGAAATGAAAAATCTCGCGATAAATTGATCTGTTAACATAATGTGGCTACAAAAAATTCAAATATCTTGAAAATGGTTGATTTTTTTTGTATTATGACATAAATATCTGATTCATATGATTTTGTTCCTCCTCTCGAATACTCACAACTCACCCTTCTAAAACACAATTTCAAACTGGTGGTTTCAACCGTTTAGAAGTAACGTAAAAAAATATTTGGATTTCATCAACCTTGGAAGGACATGTTCTTTGATCACACGTTCATTCATCAAGCTTTATTTTTTCAATGTACTTAACAACCTCAGAAAGCTCGGTACACCTTTTTGATTCACACTGTATATTAGTTTAACAGTTACGTCTTATCGATTTCACAAAATTGTTTCACTGAATGACGATTCGAATGGAAGAAATATGTTATGAATAAAAAAACGACAAACAACAATTAAATTAATTTTACTCGGGTGGAATGTTCGTACAAGTCATAATTCATGGTTCGAGAGCCTTACCCTTGATTCAGAAAGATATATAAGGTTATGAGCTGACTTTCATGACAAAAGGTTTCCAGTAACTACTAACCTGTTGATATTTATGAGGTTGAATATTTTTTCAAACACAAATAATTCATATTGTTCTTGATGAAAATTTCTTTAGCCAATATTTTATTCTATTTCATACAGGGTGTCAATTCGAAAACTTCTCACTCTCAATAACGTATTTCCACTGAACAATATGTGGAATCGAAAAAACAGGTCAATTTAATCGAGAGAGGGACACTGTCAAGGACTATTTGTAGCGCTTGTGGTTCAACCCTTCAGGAGTGCTAAATGTTACCCTTAGAATTTCGAATAGGAAGGGGGTCCAACTGGCACATCAGTTTGATTGGCGTTCAATTCTTCTAATGGTACATTGACTTTTGGACGAGCATTTTCCAAAAAATGGCGTTTGAAAAATTAAATTAAATTTGCAAAAAAGTCATGTCAAACATTAAGTCTACTTACGCTTATCTTATAGACTGTTCGAACTATCGTAGGAATTTCAAAGTACTCGGAGTAGAATATAATCCAGAAACTAACCTTTCATTAACAAACTTCATAATCTGCTATCAAAGCGTTTGCATAAGCAGAAACTTTATGAGCACTGAAACCGAAAGCATGAATTATGCAATTATCGAGACTGGAGTATACTTCTGGGACCTGAAAAGATAATTAATATATTCAGATGATTATGATATGAATACTGTTATTTCACATGTACATTTCGAAATTGTCATATTATGAATAATCAGTTTGTTTTTTCATTGTGATATGGAATCTCATGTAATTTGTCAATAACAAAGCCGTCGAATAAAAAGGATAGAATATGTATAGTGTGAATATATAAGCTTATAATCTAAATTCAATTTCATTATTATTATGAACAAAGCACTTCTGTTTACAAGTCTATGATAAAAGTAGGTCAGTAGAAATAATTCAAAAGTGTGTCATCACAAATACTAGATCACTTATGCGATTCTGCTGATGTTGTTGATCCATAATCATAAATTTAGGGTCAGAATATTTGATAAAAGTGAAGAATGGATTTTCTGTAATATTGTGGATTATAGGTTGAGAAATAATATTTTTCGTATTTATCATTGAATCTCTCAACGAATGCACCATCAAAATAATCATTGAACTATATGTTTCATGTGTTATATTATGTTATATTTATTTTTCCTTAATACGCCCTAAGCGATAGGGGTGGTCCCCAACGACACCATTCTCAAAATAATACAATGACTAAATCAACTCCAAATGACATGAATCAAAATCAAATTGAGAGATACATTAAGTTGAAAATGACAAATGGAACTTTTTTATTTGAATTGGCTTTCAGTTACAATTCGCATTTTCTTCTAAGGATAAGGATGACATCTCAATTTAAATTTTTCTTCTTAATGTTTTTACATCACATTGAAATCTATATTCCTCAAACAATTTGCAAGAGAACACATATTGTATAGTGGGGAAATTCTCTAGATACTTGTGTTCAGTAACCATAAATATCGGACCATCTTTGACAGGAGTTCATCATCATATGAACATTGTTTATTATAAATGAGTATACTGAGTGTTGTGAATATAAAACTGTTGGAATTTTTAGTTGTTATTGTACCTATCTAAGCCTCCTTGGTCACCTGACAGAATACCTTTTGTTCGTCGGGAATGTTCGAACAAAGTATAAGCATTTTCATTTGGTGCAACATTTCAATGGATCATGACATATTCATCTGTGATTCCATAGAATTTCGAAGGAATTCACCCCTCGAATATAATTCTCACTTCTCAACTAATTTATAGTGGATCCGTCTGATGAATATGATTATATATCGTTCCGATCGCACGATTCTGAAACTGAATGAACCACACGTGAGGCACAAAGACAACGTCGCTTAATTAAATATCTACGAATTCCATGCATAATCAATTCAATACATGCTTTCCTCATAGTGAAATATCTTTCGACATACGTCGATACGAATAATCCTCCCTTTTATATAGTAATAATATTTCCTCATGAAATATTCCACAAATTTTAATCACCCAAAAGATGTAGCTCTCAATCGAGAATAATTAACTCCATCAATCGACTCCCCGACTGTCTGACAATGTGGTTTTCCTTTAAGCTGCTTTCAGTGCCCTGATGATCGTTATTCAGGGATCTTGATGCTTCGGCAATAGATTGTTGGCTTTAGATGTTCTAATTTAGAGTTTCTCGTCTCTTTCAACTGATTGTGTAGTTTGCCAATAATTTCAAGACAGCGATTGATAATTCGACTATATTGAATCAGTATTTTGGACCAAGACATCGTGCTTTTAATGGAAGTATATTATCATCAGAAATAACGATGAAATACTTGTTGTTTGGTCAAAACTTCGAGTATTATTGGAACACAATAACTCACAAATAGTGTCGCAATAGTTCAAGAAAAATATGAAGGTCGGCAACTTCTATAGAATACACAGTTGCCAAATACAGGGTGTAACTAAATAACATTTGAAGGGGTGATTCCTCATTGAAAAAAAGATAGGATCTTTTATATAAAGAAACTTCATTGGAGTATCCCAATTATTTTGATGAGAAATCACCCGCTCAAATGTTTTACACTTATTCAGTTCCACTCTCTATTCTGAAAGTCTACGACATACACAACAATAACATCTTCGAGATATGATATTGCATTCTCAGAGTTTTTCAATCATTCTCTAATGATCATTCGAACATCAATCGGTGTCTAATGCTCGAGGATAAAGATGTAATAAAAAATAGTTCCTCTGTTTCTTGATCTTTGCTATCGATGCTGCTGATTTTCATTAGGCATATATTTATCACGTTGTTCTGATCGATTTTTTTATATTATCTTCATGTCAATTTATTGTTGAAGATCATATCATCATACTATGAATCCATGAAATCAGTTTTTATCAGTGATAGCTAAAAGAGTTCAATTTCCTCCCACCTCAAATCGAGGAATCTCCTACATGAAAAATGTGACGAATGTGTGAAGAGTTGAATTTTGCACGATGTTCAGTTGCTGGTTTATGTATCACTATGCATATGTTTCTTTGTTCAGATTGTGTTCTATGACATGACAATTTTTTTGTCCACATTGTTAGCATCGTTGTGTAATAAGTGAAGCATTCATCAACATATCCAATTAGCGACTCATTTCACATATGCATGTTCTTTTACATGTTTCTTCTTTGAGTTAGCAATTATGAAGATGTCGTTTCGCAGGAGTCGTTTCGAAGATGAGAAAAAGTTCTTGAATATTATTGAAAAATAATACCGACATTAGCAGAAGAAATCATCAAATCAAATTTCATCCAAATTATTTGACGGTTCGTACTTTCTCTGCAATTGTATATATAGTTATTATTTTTCAACCGTCAATTGAATTTCCTGATGTTATTGCCTCCACTGTTTATCAACTACCACCTCTTCAATCTTTTCCGTCGTATTGTGTCTGGCATACGCACGATTGGATCCGGTGGGGACAAAAGAAGGGAAGCAATTCAGGAGAAGAGCGATGTGTCCCTCTTGTTTATGAGAGATTATGATACAATTACTCTCCTCGTAACTCTAACAGATTTCTCCCTATATGAAAGATTCATCATTTCCGTTACTGCATAAAATATATATTTTAAAAACAGCAATTACTCTTATAATGAATATTCCAGATGGAAAGTGGTTTATTTATACTTATATATTTATACCCTTCAATTCAGCTTCGCCTTGATTTATGAATACCTTCGTAAATGCACATGATTTCATGAAACTCGAATCATATTAAACTATCTTGGTTGATTAATTTTGAATAATGTACACGGAATCGTTCATTAATGACCCCTATTGATGCCTGATGATTTCTCTATTGATAAACGATCGGGAAATAGGTAACTAATCATGCATGGAACAGTGGACAGATCGATTTCGAAAATTGCCAGTGGAAATATTTCGGAAATGGAGGTCAACGAAATATATGAATGCTTTGAGACCTAATGATACCTGAAGAGTGACAACTAGCGAAACATCAGGATCGTGGTTGATTCCTGACAGGATATCATAAAGTAGATATAACAAATACATGAATGATATCGGACTGAATATAAAGAAAAAATAACCATTCGTTGGTTCTGCCAAGAAGTTAAGGAAATCTAAGCTCATATTAAATGCCATCACAAATTTTTATGAAAGAATCAACCTTGCTCTTTGCGACTTGGAAATCATATGAAATTGAATATTGATTTCTTATCAGTGTGAAGTATTGCCACAAAATTTGTTGCCTGAGACGATTAGAAGATGAGGAAACTTCAGCACATAGTCAGTGAATTCTTAGATTTGGATAACGAATTTATAGATACATTGATCAATTTTGAAAAATATTCACCTCACAATAAATCAAATAAAAATATTGATCTACATCTTTGCAATTCGTGAATTATATCGAAGGGCTATTGATTTCAAAACTGTCACATATACAGTCACTCGTACTTCTTTCACATAATATTGTATACAGGGACTTTCTTCAAGAGTTAACGCGATCTGTATAAGGAGAACTAGGAGTATCATGATTCTGAAAATTTATGTATACACCCGAGGAAAATGTGGAAAATTCAGCTAAAATATTTTAAGTATTGTGTTATTTCACATTCAATATCTTATATTTTGTAATGATTTTTGAATTTCTCTTATGATTTCAATCCAATTTCGTGTATCATACCTTATATCCAAAAATTACCGTTTCTGGATCATTCAAATAACTCTAAAAGTGACAGATGTAGCTCATCAAACATTTGGCATCAATTGATTCATAAATAATAAAGGTTGAATGAACATGTTTCACCAATTACATTTCCTAAAGTATCCACAGGGTGTACAAAAAAGTCGGTTGAAAGTATGAATGAGAAACATTGCAAAACTCGATTCTTTCGAATAGAAAACCCATTTTTTTTCTTCGAAGATTAGATTAGATTAGATAAGAGATATTCCATATCACTTATATCTTCGTACCAATTCATGAAGGAACTTCCTGTATAGTAACATCCTGCATGCGTATTAAAATTTAAAAAAAAACAGGTACCTAGTGACTCCGTTGCAACTTGAATATGCGAATAATCATGAAACTCATAGCACTCAAAACTTTGAATGAAAATAAAAGGAATTTCAACGCCGTGAAGGTATATTCGCAGAGAAACATTTCCAGGTGTGATGTATGATACATACAGCTACGTTTCCCACTAGCATAAATCCCAATGATAACTGTAATAACACTTAACCGTTTCCATGGAAAATGAAACGCTGTTACATTTTCACATTCTTGCTGATGGAAAGAGTTTCATATGCTGAATTCCTCAAAACTATTTTGTATATGGAAAAGTATGCAGAAATAAACATTATTTTATACATTCATTCATTCATTATATTTGAAGTATTTCTAGAGTTAACATTCGAGTAAATTCCAATACAATTGGTGATTCAACATAAGCGATACGCCAACACTAAAGAATAATGTTAAAATTATATTCGAAATATTTTAACACTATGAATTTAAGTTCAAATATCAATTTCTATGCTGGTAGCCAAGTATTCCAGAGCGTACACTATACCTGAAATAACCAAAATTCATATTCGAGGAATAGAAAAAATAAAAAAGCATTTTTTCATTGATAATTTCGTTTTTGAAGGAAACTACTTCCTACAATCCCGTTACTTGAGCCCATTTCTCTACCTGGAAGTCTTCTGGGACAAACACACGCTCCACATCGTATTCCGTAGCTCTTAAGAGGGCAATATATTTGCCGGAAAAAGACCGTCGTGAATACGGAAGTCGAATGACAATTTGCGACGGTCTCTGTGTGACGTGATGTTTAACGGTAGATTAGATTCTACACGACGCTAAGGGCGAGTATATTGGCCTCACAAATCAGAGAAAAGTGACTGAAGAGATTGACGCTGACAATTGAGTTGGAGGTAATTGGAAAAGCTCATAAGGCTTTGCTTTATTTCGTTTCAATTATGATGAAATTTCCCGCGTTGAAAAGCTGAAAGTTACAGTTGTGAATTGTACTCATACACAGAAGTATTCTCTAGACGCAATGCAATGTTTTCTGAAGCAAATCCTACTGTTTAGGAATTGGAAATCATATTGTCAACAGAACAGTTATATTCGAATATTTATATATCGTCTCATTTCAATTTTTCAAAAGACGTAGATACTACAGTTGTATCGGTAGCTGGACGAATATAACTAGAAAAGAGAATTTGTTCATCGAAGAACTCACATTTTCAATCACTGGAGTTTCATAATGTATTCGCGTATTTTTCAGTTCATCAGGAATAGGTGATAGTCTACCCTAACTTATTGGAACAAAATATTTCAAGGTGCCATATTTTCGAAACCCATTCTCATTGATTCGTATTTTTTGTGTCTTGTAATTCTTCTTATTCAAGATGTATCGATAATTGTTGTGATAACTTGAAAATTTCGGGAACAAAATTTCAGTACTTTATCATTCTGCAATTATTTATATTGTGACCCGTAGATTAGAAATGCAAGAAACCAATAGGACATCTAGTTCTGGCTACGATTCACCAAACTTGTCCTCTCATGACATTTTAATTAAACCACAGCTTCCGGTAGATTAGATGGAGGGAAGTTTGTCAAACCACTCTCAACCTAGAATTCGACTGCAACTCGATATTGCTATAATTCTGTAACTCAACAATCAGCAGCTTGATTGGAATCTTGATAGCAAATGCATGTCCGTTTGCTGATTGCTGAAGTTCTTCCACATCTGGAGGAGTTTCATCATATCGCAGAGGCTTGGTGAAATACATTTATGATTTCCTTCAATTGAGAATTTTTTGATAGATTTAAAGATCACCAAGAAAAAATTGTAATAATGTTACATATGGGTCCAGGTGAATAGCGATTGAAGATCGAACTGAAAACCTATTTATTCTCTCCACACTAAGAACAACGTTTACATGATGCTATTTAACTGTAAAAGTTGATCCTATATTTCTAGGTGTTCGACCTTGCTTCTAGATGTCAAATGGATAATTACTGGTGTTCAAACATCTCAAAACTTTCATCTTGACAATGATTATATCTTCTTCAAGGTCGTATTTTCCTCGAATAATTTGAATAGTCTTGAAGCAACTGAATGAACGAAAAAATATTGTTTTCGTCAGCGCAACGATGCTTCTGTTGGATTCAGTGAAGTATAATTACAATATCTTGAATGCCCGTCACTTTTTGTCATGGTCTTCAATGTTGTTGAGTATTCAGAAATATATTGAAAATTATTCGATCCCAAGAAATGACGGACATTCAGTTCAGTTGAGAAAAGAAATCCAATATTTTATTATCGAATGTATTGTAATGACTTCCTCGTATTATCATATTTATTCATTACATATCAATGGGTGTGCCTTATGATATCTCTTTCAGGAGGGGTTTCGCAATAGAGACCTTGGGACGCAGAGCTACTTATACCTAATCTCATCAACGCTGATAACTGTTGCATCGATCCAAATTCTGAATAATGAGGAGACCAATTGGAGTAATGATAATGTACAAGTATAACGATTTATTTGATATCTGATAACTGCTGCATCGATCTAATTTTTATGAAATATTAATCACAACTTTAAACAACCTTGGAACTTGTTTCTTATATATATTCGAAAGATATTTCTATTATTTTTCATACACAATGATCCCTTTGATATATTCCATTATGCGAATGAATGTTTTTTAACTTGCACGAGAATTTGCCATTACATTGGATCTTGGATTGGAAAAAAGTGATTCATTATCTCTTGATCTATATAATGGAACCAATTTAATTATTTATTGATAGTAAATCAGACACAAGCATGTACATCTTGTTCCCAGAAAGTCTGTGCAGGACAAGAGTATATAACGACTTGATGATAGTTACATTCGATGAATTTCGATTTGTCTCCCGGATAGGGTAGGTAGGTTCCATTTGGTAAGTCGTTACAAAGAGTAGTAGGATCAACAGTTGATTGAGCTGCGAAAATAATAGAGAATTAGAATGGAATCGTGTTCAGTTGAGTTCACGAATGTATCCGGAGTGGATTTCTGGTGTTTTATTTCCTCATAGTGATGAACAAATTTGACAAAGAATATTTTTTGAAATATCCAACAAGAAATTTTTCCAGATTTATATCAAATGTTGCCAAAATCTTAACGGGGTTTTATAAAATTTTCCATGATTTAATTTCATTGAAGGAGTTATTGATTGATATAAGGATACATGTTGAAACAGATAAAATACAATTATTGGAGGAATAGAGTCCCTTCGAGAAGAGTGACGAGGTTTTTCTGAATTGTCTCTGATAATGACTGACATCGCAGGAAATCAATTTATTTCTTGCATCTGCTACCCATAGTAAGATGATTGTGAGTTCATTGATGTTTTGGATTTGCAAATGTCTCATATTGAGTGGGTCATGCAAAATACGTTTTCTGTCTTGAAATTTCATTCTACTCTTGAAGGCACAGGCGTACCTAGAGGGGTTATTTTGAAATTCCAAATTCTTTTTCCTCAATTTCTCAGGGTTTTATATAGCATTTGAATAATCGAGGAGTATACAGGGATGATTTTCGTTCATATTCCTTGAACTTCATACTCGTCGTTCTAATAAAGAATATAAATATTTTTATGAACGATACGCGTTAGCCAAAATGAAATTGATATAAGAGAACTGAAACGATGTTCGATGGAATCCAATTTGTTATAGGCATATAAAGATTTTCAAAAATATACCTGCTGGAGCATCTGCTTGAAGTGGAACTGGACCACCCATAACCTGTCCTAAAATAAAAATGAAACCTATCTTCAGTTAATAGAAAGAATTATATTATAAATGTTTCTTCGTATGGATTATTCTTGATACAGTAATTGTTCGATTTCAGTTCTATTTCATGAGGAGAATAGAGAGAACAGATTAGCCAAAATGGCCAGAATATGGCAGAGTTTATGTCGATTTGTTATTTTTGATTTGCTACTTATCTCATCAGATTTGTTTGAACTGTCAGATCGTATATCATCATCCCTTCATGAAATTTTCTATATTCTATCATCTTCAAATACTTAAGGTTAACGTTTATTATTTTTGCCGGGTTTTGAAATCAAATCAGATGCAGTTTCGTGATATAAAACACATCAGAAATTGGCCTATAGAATATCGAAGAACTAACGAATGACAATTATATCTATTGAAATAATGAAATTTTGTACAATGGAGAAGTTTAAGAAAAATAATATACAAAGTATGATTCCGGATTTTGACTTACTCAAATAGTAAATTATTCGTATAATAGTATACACTCACCCAAGACCAATAATGTCAAGAAAGCTGCTAGTAATCCTATAGAAATTAAGAGAGATTATAACGAAGCCTATAACGAATATTTGAGAATTTACCTTTCATTTTGAATAAGCTGATTCGCTAATACTGCTAGATAACCTAGATGTAACTGAAATTTTCAGCTCAAGTTCCTCAATTTTATTTGGCCATTCATCGGTTCAAGTAGTGATAATGAGATTCAATGTTCATCAAGTTCAAGTGTCGAAATGATTCTTGTAAATGAAAATGAGATAATATTGATAATATTCTTTTTTCTTTTCAATATCTAAAGAAGCATTTGAATCTGTGATGATACTCACGGAGCCAATATTTCTTGAATATCCCACGATGTTAAGAAGATTCCCTCACAATACATATTTTTCTTGAGAGATCCTTTTTCCGATGCATATTCAGAAACAAATTGCATTTGCTATTTACGAAATGACTGTGTCATATCGTATCAATTGAGGTTTGAAAAAAAATACTTATAGTATTGGACATACATAGTTGAAAAAGAAGCTTATATATATCACATAATAATTTTAGTTATAACTTGATTTTCATTCAGAATAGAGGTAAACTCATGCTCACTGTATATCATTATATACTTGTTGTCTGCTTTATAAAAAACGTTCGATAAGTTCTACACACTTAGACAGCCTGTTCGAATTTTTCTGAATTGAGTTTTCTATTTTTGATTTGCATAAAAGTATAGGTAGATATAATAATGTTATGGCCAAGTATATTTTTATGAATGGATTAGAGAATGATTACATGATAATTTTCTGTTATTTATCTAAAACTCGCCAGTAAGTGATCGTTATCTGATATCATTCAATTCAAATTTCGTATCGGGAGTGATTTTCCTGTTTGGTTGAATATAAACATTGATATTTATCAACTTATACTAAATGAACTCGAAGTGCTTCTCAACACTATTGAATAGAAAAAAAAAACACTAGCAAAATAGCTTATTTCTTCAATTGATAACGATTTCAAAACAATACTTGATATGAATCTGAGGAAATTATCAGCATTTCAATTTTATTACCATAGTCATTAATGTACTCATGAATGCACTTGCACTTGGCATTTACGCTCTCTGTGCAATATTGATTTTTTGCCAGTCAGTCATTTGTAGGTACTTGTACCATTTCTTTGATTCTTCAATTCCATTATTTTATTAAACAGTTGAAATAAGCTATGATTTGAAAAAGATAATGACATTTTTTAGGTATTTTCAACGAAATAATGGACGTTTGGAGCTAACCTTCACGCCATTTGAAGGTAATGACAGCATAGAGACCAGATTGATAAAATGATATACGAATATATCATCAACTTCTTATAAAGCTTCAAGAAACATTGTACTGAGGAGAAGTTCATTTTTAGATGATGTCATTCGAAAAATTAGAAATAAATGATTCCATAAACATTGAAGGATCTTAATCATGAGAAATGAGGTGTTTTTTATTTTATCTACAGATCAACATAATGTATCAATGACTTACTTCCAGTAAGGATAAAAATATACACCCTAAAAAAAATACATAAGCGGAATGGAATCAACTTAGTGCCAAAAAACATTTTTTGTGATAGTGTGGTTGGTAGCTCCGGAAAAATAGAGGTTGGCATCGTTGGGGATCATGTTTTCAAGAGTTCCACGTCATGTTCCTGATAGTAAAAATATAGAGAGCTATTCACAAAAGTTTTTATTTTTTGGTTATAATTTCTCATGGCCGATATTCTGAGGCCACATAGGGTTACAGATCAGAAGAGTCTACGAAGCAATGGAGAATCCAGATGGATACAGAAAATAAGGAACCAGTTTCCTTGGGAAACCAACTGGCAAGGTCGAAAACGCTCTACATCTTGATCGTATCTTAATTTAGATAGAAGACAGGATTGCCGCCAGGCGAAAATTACTGAAACTGTAAACTGCAGTAAAAGGTCGCTACCTTCCCGATTTACGGTTATTACCCTTCTGCGGAAATCTGCAAACTTTAAATGTGGAATGTATGGCAAGTTAGGGAGTAGCGTCTCAAAAAGCAGCGCACACCGTTGCCGAGGTGATTTAGGGTATCCCTAAATCTAGAATTCGTCATGTGGTTGGATTCTCGTGAAACAGGATCATGAGTCTTCAGTTCAAACTATGTCAGAGATTGAATACTCCTGATTTTCCCAAATTGATGGTTTAGCTAGATAACCGCATCCCAACGGTTTCGATATTCGTACCCTGACCATTTTAATGACTTCTCAATCCTAAAATATATTCTCTTTATATTTTGCCCAATATCAGGAAACACCTCATATATATATCAAAACATTCATGAAGTACACAACAGATGGATGGAAAAAACTCTTCATCTGTATTTCTTAGAAAAAATAAAGATTGTCATTAACTCAGGCTCGCCATAAAACCAACTAAGCCAATATCAAATATATAATGAGTGATGTACAATTTCTTCTGCAAAATTTGAAAAATCTCGAGAGTTGCTTTCTTCAAAAAAGTGATTCTCCAATTCTTTGTTGAAGCTCGTTGAACAATGTGAAAGAAAAAAAATTCAATATTTTATAAAATTTTACCATAACCGATGTTTTCCATTTTTCAGTTATTTACGAATATCGTATACCCGGAATTGATTTGAAAAGTCCTTTTGTTTTTTTAGGATGACATCAGCAATGTGATAATTGCCAAAATCATCAGAAACTGTCAATTATTCCCTACATTTCATAGAATTCGTTCGTGAGTGAATATTTTGCATAAACGTAAGGTTCTTGTTGCATGGCACTTTTTTGACAAAATATCTCTCAGAACTGACTGATTTTCATTTGAATGCATTTCAAAACTCCTTATGGATTTCTGCAAATGAATTACTACCACAAAGATCAGAGAAACTGTTTTACAATTAGCTGAGAAATTTGAGGGATCTTAGTAATTCCACCTTTATACAACCAAGTAAATTGACATTGAAAGGAACGGAGGACACGTTGAGAACTATTCTTGTCTCCATCCAGAATTTATTTTCGTTTTCAAAAAATATACCTCTCGAAAATTTCTGAAAAAATTCTAGCTCAGATTATGTTGATGAAAATCTGAAAACACTCAATATTTCTCATTTATTCGTTATCAAATTTATTCCATTTGGCTGTTTCACACTGTATGTTCGGTGAAAGCTAACGTTTCATAATACATGTTCTACTCACAATCATACATATACAAAAGAGGATAAATCATTTCCATGTTTTCTCCAGATATCTTGTTTTTCGGGTTTTGGAAACTGTGCTATCGAGTATTGAAACCTTCGAATCAACCTTACAAATGGCCTCGTCGATTTAGAATCCTCCCTTTGTTTTCATTCGGGACCTGTCTCCCATAATGAATGACACTTTTTGCATCCTTTTCTTAGTGAAGGATCATCCCATCTATAGAAAAGAGTCGACGAGATTTTTCAGAGTTGACTGCATTGATCGTTTGTTATTCTCACTTGTTTTTTCTAACTCATTTGCAATTCATCCATCCTGAAGAAGAAGTTATTTTGAACGAGATATCACATGATGAGAGTTTGAAGTTGGTGATGAAGGTAGGATGTGGAGGGGAATAGTAAGATGAGAAAGATATAAGAGTGTCTCGTTACACTTCCTCTTCCTGAATAATGAAAGATGTACAGGAGAACTTGATATCCACCTAATGGTTGGTATTTTAGGTACAAATGATAATCAATTTCATCACGAACCAACCTTTATTTCATGTTGTAATTATGGTGCCTCTCATTGAATTTTGTGGATATTTGAAAATGAGTTCAATAATTCATTATGGATACACATTTGAAATATGTTTACATAGCAATCGAAATTATGTTTTGAACATTTCATAAGTTATGAAAACATATCATCTTGAAACCATCAAACTTATATTTCATTTGATTGATTAATGAAATCCTCCTTCAAATCAGCGAATAAAAATCATAAAATGTTTTTAATTCGAATCGAAACGAAAGCACAGCCTGTTAATTTGCTTGACACATTATGGATCATACAAAAAGTTAATTTGAATGTTATATGCTTTCACCATTAGTGATGGAAATTGTTTTTTGACTTCTTGTATCCCTGCTGCATTTTTTTTTATGAAAAATAAGTTGTGTAATACTGAAGAAATGGTTGTAGAGAACTGGATTAACTGATGAAAACCAATTAGTTTTTTTGCAGTGCTAAAAATTTCCAAGTTGATTGTGTGGAAAAATGTGCAGAGATTTGCAAATTTCATATTTAACGAATTTCGCTTCCAATTTCTTCAACTACTATTAGTTGTTGAAAGAAGCAGTTTTCTTGTTGGACGATTCGAATTGAATTACGGAAAGTGGTTTCTGAATAGTATCAGTCAAAAATAATGTGATGAAAGTCAATTTATTGACTATCATCATGGAAATGAAGAAAATCTGCTCTCATAATTCATTCGTGGACAATAACCAACAAATAAGTAAATGCAGCCTCAATGTTTGAGCTATCAAATCTTTTTCTTCAATAAAAATCGAATGGACAAGTAATGTTCGATTTCCTAGCAAAGCTATCGAATGTCAATCGAACATTCTCCTTATATAATCGTGGATAAGATGAACTTCTCAGATGTTCAGAATTTCTGAATTCTTCGAGTTGACTCGCCGTGTCTTGTTCGGAATTTTGAAGTTGATGCTACTTTGCAAATCATGGAATCGCCTGAAAATACACTTCTCACAAAATTTAGAGGAACAACGAAAAAATTCAGGATTTCTGGATGATTTTCAACAAGCTGTATTTCAGTAGAAATTGGTCGTACAAAAAAAAATAAGAAGAAGTTCAATCAAATTGTCCATGAAAATCGCTAAACTAATCGATCCAAAAATGCAGAGAGTTTACTAGGGTCTATCAGGTTATGAAAATCAACTGCAACCTTAGCCTTCCTACCTATAGTAGCGAAGATACAGTCAATTAACGGAATATAGGAGAAATACATTTGTTTTCTTTCTTCTCGGTTGCATGTTTAAATGTGAAGAATAAATTTCCCTCTACTAGTTCATGGCTACAGTCTATGGGGAATTTACAAAATATTTTGGATTCATTTGTCCCTTTGCATTTAGACCAGTTTCTGGACAGTTCCTGAAGTAGTTCAGCCGAAAAGCTGTGAACTAGAATGTTCAGATTCCAAGACTTTTTCATTCTTTGTACGACCATTCCTCATCAAAAAACAGCCTGTTAAAAATCACCAAGAACTTTTTTTTACTCCTAGAGAAGAAACGTCTCAATTATATCATTTTCAGAAATGAAATCCCTCTTAGTTCAATTCATAATTTGATTATTCTTTCTTTATCCTTTCAGATACCGTTTCGCAGTTGAATCCAGTACCATGGCAGAGTCCTTAACAGCAAACCATAACTTTTGCTGCAACCAATTCTCCTATTTTCTCCGCTAACTTCCTCCGCATCCCCATAGACCCACCCGCAAGATGCAAAATACGACTCCTTCGAGGAACGACGCATTTACAACTCCGCCGATGACTTCCGAGGAGTGCCACGAAGATCGACTGTTGGCGGGTGGATGCTAAACGATCGAAGGGAAGGTTTTACGACCCCTGAATGTGTGCCGAGAGTTTTTGGCCAGCCGCGCAGATGTTTGTTGGGGAAATAAGAGGCCCGGGTGAGTTCGATTTAGTGGAGAAATGGTTGTTTGCTGAGTGTGTTCTGATTCTTCTGATAGTCTCGAGGAACAATAAAATTGGGGTTGAGGGTATCAAGAAGAGGGTTACGAAACGGTGAACTCAAAGAAGTTTCCATGTAATTTCCATCAAGAGTGAAGAACAAGTAGAGCTCCAATGACTGATTAGTATTTCGAAGAAATTGACAGCAATAACATTATCAATATCTATTCATTATCATCCTTCGATTAAGTATTATATTGAGAAAATAAATGTAGTTTATAAATAGTGAACTAAACAGGCGAAAATAATTACTGACACAAATAAATGAACAACTATTCAGGAAAATATTTTTATTGTAAAAAAGTGAAGGGTGCTTCATAAAATCTGATCTTTGTAGCACCCTACACTTCTTTCTAATGACAATATTTTTTTCAATTACCTCGATTCCATATTGATAAATATTCTTTCTTTAGTTCACCATCGAAGCATGTTTCTCAGTTTTCACGAACTGCATTTATTTTTCATTTCTCATTTCTATTTTTTCGGCGATGAATGGAATTCGAACCCACGCCCGTTTCTGACGTTTTGTGTTGATTAAAACTTGCGCGGAAAATGGTCATTACTATTTACACTGAATAATAATTTTGGATCATGAGGACACTACTATGTCATAGATTCATCAAGTTGTTTTATTGAAATTTCTTGTGTATACCAACTCATTTCGTTATCTCATCTGAAATAAACCGGTGGAATATTTCATTTTAAGAAGGATCAGTTTTCGATTTGTGTATCATCTTCCGTCCTTTTATCCGAAACGTCGACAATTTTGATACATTATTGAAAACGTTGCGGAACTAGAGAATTTTTCATAATTTTTTTGGATGATATTCGGACACGTTTTGAGCTATATTATCATTTCATTCATTTCGTGGCAAACCATAACCAGAATGAATTCAAATTTGTGATCTCAAATTGTACAGGATTCTGTCGAATTACTATAAACTATTATCAATGAATCAAAATCTGGTAGTCAACAAATATTTTCTTAGTCAAAGTCGATCGTAAATGGACAATGTTCCTCTCAAACTGTTCCTCAAGAAATCAAGATATAAATATCAGAATCTTTCTTGTTGAAGTGGTTTCGAAAATTTTATATTCAATTGAAATCTTGCCATGTAATCCATGTAGGAGCTTTGATTTCCAATTCAATGTTGTTTATCGGAAATCAAGTGAAACTAAGCAATGGATTTATTAGCCTGTTTTACGATTCGAAGCGGATACATGTTTTGCCAGGATTCTTAGTGAGGATGCATTTGTCGATTGTTTTTTATGGTGATTGGATGCGTCATATGCTACGTAGGCTATACACTGGATAATCTAATATGATGGTTGATGTATAGCTTTTGAAGCACTCGTATCAAAATCACATAACAAAATCAACAGTGCTTTTGCTATTGTTGGTTCATGGGGATAATTAATTACAAACAAATATTCCTTGTTGATATTGAATGAACGCAACAACAAAGTGGCCTCTTGATATATTTCTTGACTCATATTCTATCAATTTAATGTTTACAAACTGATTTTGGCAATGAGTGAGACTAAGTTTCAATCAAACAAAATTGAATATTGGTACTTCGTTCTAAACTGTATTTTAGTAAAACAATTGCATCAACTAGATCATGAAGAAGTTTTGAGGCACTATTTGGGTAACGAATAAATATCCAAATCCTTGTACAGAGCAAGGGAAAATGGCAGGAAAGTTCGGTGATTTGCACAGAAAAATTGTTTTGATAGAATTTCATTGAACGTACTTTTAACATCCTTTGATATCTTTAAGGTCTCAGCTATCTATCTATCTATCTATCCATTTTATGGTTATCCGAAAGTATTTCATGGATTTCATGGATATTTTAAACATTTTGAGTCATTCAAACTCATTTATAGTACTTCACAACACATGTTTTTCTTTTCCATCCATCTCCCGAAACTTGATATATATCCCATTTAACAGTTGTCAATTTTCATATAGTCTTAAAACTAGTAGGGCCCTCTGTTTGTCAGTATACTAACTTTCAACTCCACCTGATACTAACAACTTTCTTCCTTTCAGGCGAGTGCTTTCACTCAGACTCCCATGGACCGCTAGCCAGAGTCTCTCAGAAGTGATGCTCCTCCACTTTCAGCATCGCCTTATCAGATCATGCTTCCCATGTGCCTTCCAAGGCATAATCTGATTTTCTTTTGTGTCGTCTTAGTCCTGCCAGTGCTACGAGTCCATTGTGGACCTCGCTACAGCTCTAGGATAGTCGATATCCAGTCAGGAGCTATCAGAGGAATAATATTGGAATTGAACTCTAGACATCTGGAGCCAGTAGAGGTGAGTTTGAATATATTTTTGGGCGTCAAGATGGAATGGTGAATGTTTTCGTGACAGCGCTTGACATGTTGAAGCTTGGTCGTCAGTATATCCAGAAAAGAAATACCAGATACTCAGCATCTTGAGATTGATGATTGTAATGTATGGAATACGAAAAAATTGGTCTTGGTTATCAGAATATTGAGAGAGCATAAAATCCCATCATTAAATTGTTAGACGTCACTACTCAGAAGCAGTTCAACTAACTCCTTTGTATCATAGTAGCAACCAGTGGAACCTTGTGTTTGCAGGAATTATTAACTGTGGAAAAGCAAAGCTGATTTATCGAAAAAATCATGATGGAAATAAAAACTCTTCCACTTTTATACGTCAACTGACGAAAACAAAATGATGACGAAACAATTGATATCCTAAGATAATAATTGATATAATATAATAAATCTCTTGATACTCTTCCATGTTGACATAAATACCAAATTAGATATTCGAACGAATCGAATTGACAATGTATCAATTCGTTGGACTACAGATATAGTACAAGTATATTCATGAAGGTGAGATAGATCTGATAGCGTAAAATGAAAAGTTTTCAACTAGCCATTGAACATCTAATAGGTTGAGACACAGCTGCAAACATTGATACACCAATAATCATGGCAACACTTTACTGTCCCTTTGCAACGGTGCCAAATTTATTTGGATAGAAATCTTTGAATCGCTAATGATGTTAGTTCACGCTAGTCAAAATATTTACATGTAATGAAAACATCTTCAGGAACCATTTTTATATCTTGATGACACTCTGAATGACGAAAGCATTTGATGGAGATCACAAGAATATTGTCGCATTTTTTTATCGAATATTTTGTACCAAAACGGAATAAAGAAAGCCATCTACTTTTCGCTAGCTACTATTCGCTACCGATCTAATCATATTGAATATATCTCTTCATGGAGTAATTTTTTATTACTATTTTTCAGGTTGGTTTGAGAATATCATCAGTTTTCCAATTCTGGTTATTTCATGAATCCCAAAAACTTTTTGAAATAATTCTAATGATAAACTAAACCTAACCTAATCTAACCTGTTTCGGAGTATCGTTCAAAGTTCATGAATAAGTAAATTCTGGCAAGCTGACACAACGAATCTTGCTTGAAAGAGTAGACTACAGTTTCAATATTTTGCTGTCGTTGTCACAAAAATATAACAAAAATTAGAGTAAGTGACGTAGTTAGTTCAAGGTCAAGTTCGATAAGAAGACATAATAGTATAGCGCCTGTCCTGGTTATATGGAATTATTGCTTTAATTGCATTCTGTGTAACTCTTATACAGTGTAGATAATAAGTTGTTGATTAGAATAATTCATCTAGTGATATCATTTGTAAATTAATTTTCAATACTCAAGATAGTTTTTGCCAGCAAACAAAAGAATTTTTTGCCCGCAGGTGTTCCGTGGAGTACCTTACGCTGCCCCCCCTGTGGGTCCTCTTCGTTTTCGGTCTCCTCAGCCGTCTCTGTCGTGGCCAGGTACTCGATTAGCTGATTCATTTGGGGCCGTTTGTCCTCAGAAATATCCAGATATAAGCAACCGTACTGCTGCTCTACAGTACATGCCCAAAGGGCGGTACCAGTACCTGAAGAAGTTAGTGCCGTTGCTGGTGAATCAGTCAGAGGATTGTTTATTCTTGAATATTTATGTTCCAGGAAGTGGTGAGTAAGACCTGACGCATTATTCGGGAATTCAATAAATGAATAATTATAAATAAATATAAATATTTTACAATCAATTGTTAGATTCTTTCTCGTCAACAGTGGAACGGGAAGAAAAGGCTAGATACACAAAGTTATTTATTTTCAGATTTGGCAATTATAATTCCATCAATTGTTGGTTATCGTGATAGTGTTAGAAATGTGATTGAATAGAAGTTTTGTCGACAGCTTCTTCAAAGCGTCATTGCTTCATCGGCGTTTCTTGTTCTATGTTGTTTCTGCATATAAACTCCATAACTCATTCAATCATTTATTTCAAGTTTGGTATTCTAACAGGAGAAAACCCAGAATAACAAATCTATTCTGAATTCCTTCCAACCATAATTCATGAACGTTATAATTTGGCTTCCATAGTACGCTAGTAGTTCAACTTACTTTTGTTACGTTTATAATATTCAGTGAACTTATTCAGATCTTCTTGGATTTTTAAACAGTCTTTTATCGTCGATACTTTTTTGAATATTTTGAAACCGTCAGCATATCATATTGAACACTTTCGCATCAAACTGTATTGAAATATATGACTATACTTCCCTTTTTTTCTCGTGGAGAGTTCCAATAACAGTTTCTATCTCATGAGGAGTTCATTTTATATTTCGAATGGTGTTTTCGAAGAAAATTGTTGAAGTATGCTTTCCAAATTGGATTTCAATTGCATTTCTCGAATTCCCTTTCTATTCAGGTTTCTTACGTTTCTTCTTCTATAATCTATAATTTCATATAAATCAAAGCTCTGTAATTTCATTCAGATCAAATTGTTATTTCAGGATAAGTTAGGTAATTTGTGTATCGAAAAAGCTTTTCTCGAAGTTTTTCAGAAACTGATTTTTTTTTGGAATTTTTCAATTGTTTCCTCTATGTGTTGGCTTCAGGTAAGTATGAATCTAGAACCACCTGAGATACTCATATATGTCTATATGACTCCATCATCAATATTCGTCATTCCATATTATGAATATATCAGATGGGCCGTAAGCCACTTGATCTAGTGATAAATTTTAGCTGTTATATGAGATTGTGAGATATGAGAGGCAAGGTTGCAACTAACGTGTATGCTTGAAAACCATCTTGGGAGTATCGAATAAATCATTCATTATATTTGGAGGTGACATCACTGCTCATATTCATGAGAGGAAAAAGCCTAGGCGAACTACGTTGTTTGATAATGCAGAATCAATTTTCAGCTTGGTTTTGACAGTATCCGCACTTTGCAATGAATTAATATGGAGGAAGTTTTCCACTTAAGGAAAATGAGATTGAATCGAGGTTTTTTTTTCGATATTGTAGCTCGAATATTTGAATACTAAGCTTGAATTTTCAGTATACTGAATATTTCATTATTACTGAAAATAAACAATAAGCAGTGTTTTCGAATGAACATATATATCAGCATTTTTCACGTTATAAGCTCAATAATACTCAATGAATAATATTCCTAAAAGTGAAACATCCTCTATAAATGTATGCCAATTTGTGTTTCACTGAACACGAATGCTACACAGAAGTACAGAACAAAAACATTTATGATTTCATTTTGATAAAATCAGAATGTTTTTCAGTATTTGCAGAACAATGAAAACCGTCCCATTCTTTACTGGATTCACTCGTTGCTCGCATTCTCTTTAGTTGCTCCAACTTCACCGCCAGGCACAGATTCCCAATATGGAAATTCATTTTCAAAATTCACGATACCCTCAAACTATTCTTCATCGAATATTTTTCGTAACTTTCTTGATAAAACTTTCATCCGATATTTGATTCGTGAATATATGTAGGATATAGACCAAGGATGTGCTCGATGGCTGGGTATTATTCTCTTGCCGTCTTCCTGGGATGACTTAATTGCCAAAGTTGGGGAGGGTCCGTGTTTACAAATTCTTCTTAGTACGGAGGAAAACGTGCTCCGAAATTAAATTTCTATTTATTTCATCGGAAGTGAACTAGGCCTTTTATGATAACACCTAATGTTGCAGAATCTGGGATGAGAAATTTTGGAATACACGCAGTTTCTTAATTATGAGACCCCGGATATTTGTAGATTATATGGATTATAGAACCAAATGAATTTCATGCTCTGTCTTCTTCCGCTCCTAGACTAGGACTTCTACCTGAGTTTGAGAGTAGAGTTGTATTATATAGACCATTTGTATTTGTATAAACTCTTCATCAGTTCTGTTGAATTATATCTCTGTACCCTCAGATCATCTGAAAGTCCACCAAAGTCGATAAAACTAAGCTACACGTATGATTCCGTTTCCCTGCAATCAAATTCCCATCGCCTATCTCTAGCATACACCACGATTTCCTACAATGTTTCAATCGCAGCGTTTACGCAATTACTTCACGAGTGTGCATAGAACTATCTCATCAAACTAAGTAATTATAACTCTTCGGCTCTAGCAACTCCACTGTAACAAGTTATGAGATGATATGTAGAAGTTGATTTACGTTGAGTGAGAGTCAACAGGCAGAAAGAAAGATAAGGAAGGTAATGAAAGCACTAGCTTTTCGCCAATGCACTTCATCCATGCACTTATTGAGTATATGAATATATGTACATGAATTTAACAAACTAAACATTTCAGAACGACATAAACGAAAGCAAGTGCGACACAATTTTACTGAGGTCACGAATCTATATGGGAATAATCAGAAGTCAGTACATAGAGATCACAATAATTTTAATAAATAAGAAAACTAGAAAATGAACATTCACTGAACGTCTATTGGCCTCACATTGGACGTTTACTGGATCTCCTCTCATCATCGTTTATTATCAGAGGTACAGATAACATACCCATAACTACACGACAATTGTATGCTCATCTATAATTAAAAAAAAAACAACAAATACAAGTTCCGAAGCATGTTTTTATCATTCTTTACACACAGTATGGTATGTGTACTCACCTCAGCATGAAATGAACAGATGTCCATCTCAGCAAAAATTTTCTGCTACGATTGGAATTTTGTAGTAACCTGGATGTACGTACTTTTAATTACATTTCCACGTGTCCTGGAATGCCTCTGTGCGCCTTCCCTTATGATCAATTTGCGTCGTGTTCGCTTGGGGTAACAACTGGAAAATGCCCATTCACAATGCTTTGATCAACGAGAATAAAAAAGTACGATTGTTTCATTTTTATTCGTTATTTCGTATTTCGTATGTGTTGATTCATTAAACTGAATGTATCAGTGATGACTTCTTCTTCAATGAGCGAACCATCGGATGAAAAAACTGCTGAGGTCACCAATGTAATCATTTTATTTCATAACTTATAAAAGATGTCACTTGAGATAATTTACGATTTTGAAATCATCTTGTGTCTTCAAGAACAAATAAACGCAGTAGGATGTAATGAGATTGTCTTTTGTTATGGAATGAAAAAAAAATTAAACCGTGGAATAAAATCGCAATTTGAATCGAGATATTTCAATTCAACGTGAATACAAGAGTATGAAAACGAAATGAGCTGTTTTGCAAGTGTAATGGGAGGCTTCTATTATAATTAATATTTCTTTCTGAGTACAACAGACTGTCTAATGAGGTGAATTTCGAACACTTTAGAATTTAAGGGGTTGCTGGACTCTTCAGGCACCTTCATTTTAAGGATGTTGTCTGTTCCCAATTAAAATGTTTCCATTTGTATTTCGTTGTTATTTCGACAATTAATGTAAACCTAGTAGAATACAGTTTTTGTTTTCCAATGTATCTCCTTTTATCTTCTGAAACGTAAGTGTTATCGAAAATTCACAATTCATATCTTAGACATTGACATTTATAGTTTTCGTTACTTCCACTTGACATTTCTGTAGTCCAGAAAAGAGATCTCTGGACCTGAAGGTCTAAGACACAATACATAGAGTTGAGAAGAGAATTTCAAAATGCCAAAAAGAAAATTCCAGTATGTAAATATTCAGGAAGATGAAGGACGGTAGGTTGTGATTAATACACTCACGAGATTATTATTATCATTTTTCACCATGGATGTTTTTCATCTGTTAGATTTTCATAATAACTTGACTTTGACTCAAGAAATAAACATCGAGTAAAAAAATTAAATATTGAATCAACAATACATCAAACTCAAAGTCTATCATGAAAAGAACATTTTTCTGATCATACTGATCCTTTGGGAAGAGAACCTATTCAATAAAAAGTATGGCGCCTTTGAAGGGATCGAAAATTATTTCCGAAATATTAATTTCGAAATACCACTACGATGAATATTCGAATGATTTTTCTAAACTCCAGTTATTCTGTATTTCTCACGAAATACTCATGATTACAAGTTTCAATTATCTGAACAGCAGAAGCGTTAACTGAGAAATATATAGTGTAATTCTCGAGCACTCCTTATAAATATTCTGTGCTTTGAGTTATTCATTCGCTTCTACAAGTCTCACAATTAATTAGAACGTCATAAGCCTATTTTTCAATGGAAGCTGTATAAACTCATTGAAAAATACATCAAAGAGAATCCGAATACTAATTTGCCTTTATATTTCTAATTAACACACGTAAAGGCGTCTAAGCAAAACTAACAGCGGCGTAAATTTCTTGAAAGGAACATAAAACATTAATGAGAGATATAAATTTGCACTTTCGAATACTTGTGATTAATAGATTTCACGTGCTAGTAAAGTTTTGAGCAGCTGTTGATTTCGAAAATGAAAACAGTATGGAATTGGAAAAGTTGTTGTTCACTTGGATTCTCAATATTAATTATACATTATGATGATACGAAATGTTATGATGAGTTGATCAGGAATTATTGAATTTCATGACAATAATGGACCAAAGTGATATATCTAGCGGAATTCTGGTCCATGTCGTTGTTTATCCATCCAGTTTTCTTCTTCAGAATAGGAGGATCCTGTGATGTGACATGATTTATTGAACACGAACAAGACTTAATAATTAGATACATCCAAATACCTGTCACTCTTTTCCATGTGTGACTTCAGTATTACGAAAATTACTTTTCCCTATCTGCATCAAATCAGTCGATCAACTGAATGAAGTTTCCTCCCTCTCATGCAGCTATATCATCAGAGAGGTTTCCGAATCATTCAATTCATTTTCCTCACCCTCTCGACTAAGTAGGTGAGACTACAAATGGCAAACTCAATGAGAGGGGTTGAACTCCAGGAACTTCTATAAATATAAACCCTCGAAACTGCATTCATGAATAATAAGAGAAAGGTGTGGTAGGAGGAATGAATGAAAATTAGGGAAAATTAGAATGGCTGCAGACTGTTGTTCTTTTAATTATAAATAATTAGTTCTCGCCACGTAACAGTGTCATTAATTATTGTTGCTTTCATCCGATGTGACCGTTTCTGTGGGTGAATTCACTACTGAGTAATTACAGTAATTGCATCAAATCAGAGGAAAATGCACTGTTACTACTCTGGAATCCACCCCGCATGATAATGAGATGGCAATTTATAATTCTTTTTGCGAAAAGAATGCTCTTGCAACGATACTAAAGAATTTCCTCTTTAACCTAATATGCCATAGATTAAATCGAGTACCCATAATTATGCCTGTGAGATGGACGATTGATCGACCGACAGCGAGAGGAGTTCAGTGTATTATTATTATACAGTGCTTCTCAAGAGTTCCCTTTCCCCTTCTTATCTTTGGAAAGATTATACATACATGAGTGAAATTCGGAAACTGAATGTTAAAGAATGTAAACTTTTCTACTTGTGATGATGATGAAAATTTTGTTCGTGTTTATGAGTTCAATGGCTCATTAGTAAACATGATTTAAAAATAATTTTCTTGATGATGTGATACAAAAGCACATTCAGGAGTATTCGTTTTTGTAATAAGAATAAAGGTAATCTGTTTCATCGTATATTTTTCATTTGATTTCCTTTCTTGCAACGTCACGTGTGTTTGCCGTGGAAAAATAATTGTTGTTTCTGCGAGAAATTAATGATCCTGTGCTACAGAAATATTAAATTGCATAACTCGAAAGGCTACACCTCTTTTTCGAGAGATTTATTGTTCTGGTAGATTAAAACAGCTTTCAATTCTGAACTTCCTGCCGAATTTTCACCAGGAGCCGAAGTTTGTTTTCATTATTTTCTTTTCCGTAACGAACGAAAATTTCGAATTATTTGATGAATATGATATTCAAATGAATAAACAATAATGAAAATACTGTTTTATCCCATTCTTCGTAGATATTCTGTGTTTGGTATCGATTGATATTGAGATATTGATTTGATGATTCAACACATTTTCGTATGAATATGGAATTATATTGACATATATCAGCTTATATGGTATACTCAATAATGCAGCGTGAGCAAATATAATCATATTCCGTATAACAAATGAATTCGTAATATAAGCTAACTGCTTCAATTCATCATTCGGGATATCTCCTCTCATTTCAACCTCTAGGAGTCAGAGACAATTCAATATCAATAATGGATGAATTCAATTTCTGCATCATTAGCAAATGTTAAGAAAAATTTCAATAATAATATATTTTTCTGTTCTATTACCATTTATGAGTATTCGATACAGATTTTGATATGGAGTTGTTGATTCGTACTAATGTTAAGGTTTGGAAAACCACGTGATGATATTCCTTGTAGAAATAACAGCAATAAAGCACGATAAAACAGAGTAACCACGGCAGGAATTTGGAGAAAAGACTATTGTGATTCAATCCGACAGCGAAGCTATCAAGGCAATCAGCTCCAGCCAAGCTAACTTCGAACTTGTCTGGGATTGCTCAAAAACCCTCCAAGAGCTGGATTGTCAAAATATACTATCTCTAGCCTGGGCATTGGGCCACAGTTCACAAAGGCAACGAAGAGGCTGATGCGCTAGCCCTAGAAGGAACACGAAGTACTCTTATTGATCCGGAACCTTTGTGTGGCTTAGTGAAAGCACCGAGGAAAATGGTGCTTGGATAAAAAAGGAATCTTGTGAATGGTGGAAAAGCGCAACGGAAATGAGACAGGTCGAAGAGTATATCAAATAGGCTTATCCGAAATTCGCAGTGCAGAGATTTTAATCCTATGAATTTTCAAGATGTGCAATGATTCAAGACTATCTGCAGGTTGGGTTATCTTAGTTTATAACCGAATACTGACGATATAATCAGTTTTCAAAATAATCCTGAGATCTGAACGAGATTTTATTTCTTTTCTATCAACAGAGTAGACAAAAAAGTATATAGCATAAAACAAAATAGAGTATACAACAAAACAAAATGAATAATAAAATAAAAGCGTTTGTGGAAAGAATGAACTCGAATATAAAATGGTAAATCAAACCGAATACGGTCACCATTCAACATTGAGACGAGTCTGATTGAGATAATTGATCCTGGATATGTAGGTATAGCTGAGCTTCTAATCGAGTATCATCATAGTTGATTTCTTCGTTATATTCATGTTCTTGAAATGAAAACAGATAATCCACTATATTTTATCTTCCTCAACGTGAATGTCACTTCGCCAATATGTTGAGGTTCATTCGGATACCATTTATACGTCATTAAAAAATTCTTCATCAGATGTAACATTAATGTGAAAATGTGTATGCCAGTCGTGATTCGACTGAAGTACCAAAGAATAAATGTTAAGATGTGGAAATGAAAAAAGTTGAAACAAAATTTCGTGAACGACAATATTCAAGAACCGGAGAGCAGTCGTTTGATTGACTGATCAATCAATTTGTTTGATGATGGAAATTAAAATAAAGTTTTATAGATATTGAAGTGTGAATGAAGCAGATTCAGGTTGTTGACTAGAATATTGCGGAATAACAGAAGACAGGATGTTCTGCCAGAAGCATCGTTATGAAGATATATTCATCTCTGAGGCGTCAACGTTTTTAGTTCAAGTGAATAACAACATTTTCTCATCGGATGAAGAAAGCAACAAGTCAGTATCCCAAAAATGTTGAGACGGGGATGTCAAATTATCGAACAATAGGACCACACTCTCTCGACGAAACATTGAATTGTTACTTAGAATTATTGAATATATGAATATAATATGAAGTTATTCCGAATAATGCGAATATGAAGCAGAAGAATTTGAATTTCTGCCATGTAATCTCGAAGAAGTTTTTTGAAACAAACTATCAATAGGCGAGGTTGATTGATGTGATTTGACAGTATTCCCGATATGACACCACTTCTTCTGTAGTAACCTAACATCCAAAGTAAACGTCAATGGAACATATAATATTGAGAGTTTGAAGAATTTAGTATTTTATGAAAAAAATCTCCATCAATTGTAGAAAATCATAAACAAATTTCAGTAGTACTCGCAGAGTTGGAATTTTCTGTGAAAAACTGTCTTGATTCTTTATCACTTTGTGGCTTTACTCCAGTCATTAATCAATACGTAGATCTTGTGAATATTTCAGCCTAATCTCCAGTACCCTAACTGAATCATCAGTAATTCCTCGTAATCCATTCCTTTCGGTCACATAATTCATCAAGAATGCTAATGTGATAATATCATTTTTCGACCCATATCATGTATTACAAGCTAACTGGCATAAAATTGTTCTCTCTCGAAAGTGCCAAAACAATTATATGGTTGGCCGTGACAAGGGTAAAACCACAGGGATTTCATTCGGAGATGCGATTTTGTTTCAGTCAAACTTGTCTTGTGGAGAGTGATTAACGAGAACGGAGAATATCGATTAGGGAAAATCCACAGTTTATTACCGTGTAATACAATATTGAAATAGGAACAGGAAAACCATCGAAAAATTTGGAGAAATTGTTGAGTGTTTTAATTTCGCCGGACATATTATGCAATATTTTAGAGTTGCGGGACGCTTTGATGAAAACTCATCCACTTACCCAACTATTCCGAACTTTCAGTTGGAAATATTTTGAGAAAATACCCTTATGAAAATTCAATAAATTGGCTTCAACTGATTCCACTTTTAGAAACACCAAATTGGATCCCCAGAACTTTGGGGTACGCTATGAAATATTCTTTAATAATGAGCTTCATAACTTAGAGCCGAACAAAAAAAAAACGGAAAGTGGAAGGGGTCGAGACCACTTTCTTCTCATTAGCTCCCGAAAGAAGTGAATGCGATTAAAAAGTTTTGGAAGTTGTGATCATCGGACATCAAGTTCGTCTCAGTGCTGGGATTCAGAAATTGTATAATACATATACATACATATATATATTTCCTATTCCATACCCTATTCATTATGTCTGAATTATTTACCGAAAACAATGAGGAGTTGCTGATATTTTTTCTTTGAAAAACAGCAGTCGTTTCAACAAAATGATTTTCATTTTTATTTCAGATCGTCCAATATCAGGAGTCAACTAGATGATGGGAAGACAAAGCTTAGAAACAAAATTTATGACAAATTTACACAAACTATAGGTACTTCGAATACGAAAAATGAAAATATCAAATAACAACTAAAAGCAACATATCAACTTTATATTTCAGGTATGCTGAAATCTAGCGGTGCTTTAGTATGAGAAAACAAGACAATATAAAACTTATAAACGAAATGAGTGGAATAACATACTTAGTGTATATCTAGTGATTATCCAATTGTAAAACAGATAAATAACCAAGAATATCCTGTATATGAAATTGAAATGAAATAAATTTTTTGTAGATTAACAGATTTGTAATGCCATAAAGATATCAAGGGTGAGAGGTTTTCAAATGACACCCTGTATATGCATTCTTTTTTTTTTTTTCACGATATTTCATTCGAAATTTACAAACGACAGTTTCATTCATTACATATAGTGTACTCGTTTCCTAGGACATTCTCCAATAAAGAAACAAATCAATATCTCATTCATAATATTTTTGTTATTCTGGGAATAAAATATCAATCGGGGATTCATTTTCATCCATATTTCTCTCACAAAGTCTCTGGAAAAAATTCCTTTCAAATCAGGTCTCAAAGTTGAGGGGTAGAGTCCTTATCGGGTTTCAGAACAGTCAGCTGTACAAGATTCGGAAGCCTATTTGATGAATCTCTATTCTTATCCCTTTTTTGTCGTTAGAAGTGAGTCGTCGCATTCAAGATGCTATTGAGTACGGAACTCTCACATCCTCTGCTCAAATCAATAGTCGTTCTTTATTAAGCTCAACAATGAACGGGAAAGTAACCAACATTCAGTTGATAACAGCATGAAGAATAAAATTGAAGTTACAGAGATTCCAAATTCGTACCAATAGTTGTGTCTGACATGATAGCGATGAAGTATTCTTGAAGAAGTTAGGAATATTAGAATGTACTCCAATAAAAGAATATTATTTCTGATATCCTCATACATCCTTTATACCGCATGAATACGAATGTTTTTTTAGGAATTGAATATTTGAAAAAATCTTTTTTTTCTTGAAGTATAATGTATCCGAAAATGAGATTGCAATGATGAAATCAAATCTATTGATAGCACAGAAATTCACAATCTGATACCATCGAAATTAATGAACATACTGACAGATAGGTAATTGACATATGTCATGTTACAGGTGACAGTTATTCTTGTGGAATGTTTGAATTCTCAGTGAACTGAGCAGCTTCTTCCACTCTGTTTACAAAAAATTTTACATAATTGATAAGGTGCTCGCGTATATAGCTCACATCTCATAGTTCCTCGTATTTTATAGGGCTTGCTTTTCTTATTGCCAATCGAATGAAACCTAACATATACAACAATATCTACATTTTGATCAAATTCTTCATATATTCCAACAAACACGTCGCATTTTCTGCTAGTGATTTGGAACAATACATATATTGATAGATTCATCAATTTGTGGTTCTCACATGACACACCCTATATATTTTTTTTTGAAAAAAATGCGCATCCAAAAATAATTGAGTGAACCAAAAGGGGTGGTTTATATGTAATCGAACATGCAACTGCAAAGTGGTATGAGACGGTTATTGAACAAATGAATTTAATTCAACAAACGATCAAATGTTTACTCTTTGATAATATGCAAGCCTATCTACAAGTTGTTCGGACGTAATTCAACTATAAAGCCCTAAGGCCACAGTTCTGAAGGATAAAATTTCTGAAACATCGTTTATAAAGCAAACAATCATCACCTTCGTACGGAATCGGTCCCTCAAATATTCGTATATCATTACACATAACCTTTCTTGTTGACACTTCGTATTTCTTGCAGGAAATCGGGGTTTGGAGGCTCCCTACGCAGTTATAGTTTTTGTTCATGGGGAGAGTTTCGAATGGGGGGCCGGTCACCCCTACGATGGAAGCGTACTCGCATCTTACGGTCACGTCATCGTAGTCACTCTCAATTTTCGACTAGGAGTACTTGGTGAGTATGCAATTCAGAAATACAAAGTTTATCGTATTCGCTTCAACACGGAATTACTAAACACTGAGAAATTGTATTGATTATGTCTTCTCGTTCGATGACATTAAATAAAGAGTGAAACAAACAGAAGAGCAAAAAGAAGATATCGTTATGTTTCTCTTGGTGTTTTGTATCTGTATTTCAGATGAGTCACAGCTCTGACTATGTGTTAAAAAAAGACGAAGGAATAAGTAGACAAAGGAGTAAATATCGAATCGTCAATTAATCGTGAAGTTTTTTTGAAGTTAATTGCAAATTCAATATCGAGTTGTAAGACAAACAGACATAGAAGAAACGTGGATTAATATTGCTTCATCAGTTTCGAGCTATATTCGGAGTTTCGAACACGGGGAAGTTATTTTAATTGCGAAATTTTCAGCATGCAATAATCAAATTTCATGATTTATCCGGAAGCAATACCTCATCAAAAAGTTTTATTTTTTTGTTACCAGTGGAAGGACTGTTATTATCTTTGTGTAAATTTATGCAACCAGAAAGCGTTTCTTTCAGGCGATTATTCGCTTTACTGGCTCATCAGGATAAGGAAAACTTTTACTGATTGAATCAAATAAAATTGGATTTGATTAGATTGCAGCTATCGACGAAATTTTTCGATGACACTCTTTTCCTGAGAAGATATAAAAAATAGTAAATTGCAATAAATCCTACCTTTTGATTCTCAACTCATCAAAAACAAGATACTTTCGGATCAATGAACCAAAAGTCGTATCCTTTCATTCGATCTACCTTTTCAATTTTGATACATCCTCAATAGCTTTGAACATTTCCATCAAATCTATCGAATACAATTTCCTTAAAATTATATCGGATTCATTCCAGTAGAGCGACGAACATAAATTTCCCGGAAAATCCAATACGAGAAAAAGAGAACAGGAAGAAATCTAACAAATCACTTCTGAATTTTCCTGGAAGAAATAAATGTATCTTATTCAAATTTGGTTTACAAGCATCGCTTGGTTATCTGATAGAGAACACATGTTTTCATTCTATTCATCTTTTCAATGATATTCAAAGTTCATAGTATCAAAAGCAATAAATGAATGAATAAATGAATAAATGACAATAAATTGCATTTAACAGACGAACACTCTCGTGAAAAAGAGTCTTCTGCAGTGCCTTTGTCTCTACCATTGGCACATGATTGTGACCCAGAACGAATATTGCATGAGTGAATATCATTTCTACTTCCGAGAAAGAGGATCTGGTAATCAAGTATTTCTTTCTTTTCCATGAATCAATAGTATATTTGCTCTTCTAATCCACTGCTTCACAGACATCCAGAAGTATATTTATCACAATGTAACAGTATTCTTATAGGTTCATTTTGTTGTATTCGAAGTCAATTTCTGCTGTCCTTGTTATATGATATGAGTAAAGATATACAATAATCGAAATGAGGAAAAACAATGGTATTATACACGAGTTTTTTGGTCCACGAAGATAGGCTTACAGATTCTTTTGAAAAATACAATTGTTCTTCATATTTTTTGCAAAGATGGTCCACTTGCTTACAGAAGGTTAGCTGTGGATCTAAAAAGATTCCTAAATATCCAATTCCATCCACAGTTCCAGACTGCAATGTTAGTTTCAATTCGAACTCTTTGTATCTTTCACAATTTTCATCCTGTCAAGAAAACTTTGCATGTGAATTCGAGGAACAATTGATTTTCATAATCCAAATTGATTATACGAAACCGATCGTCATATGGTTATCGAAATGAATTGCTAGATATCGAAGAGCTGCCGGACCAAAACTTCGTTGTTATAGTTTCATTCTCTAATGCGATGTCCTTCTGTAGAGTGCGAACTGCGTAACTTCGAAGCCTCTGTTGTGGTGCCGACAGCGAATATGGAATCTGCTCATTAAAAGGGCGAAGCGGAAGACAATTATTCATGTCGGTCTGTTCCATTGTTTCGTTTCTGGATTTGGGTGTCCGGAATGGACGTATTCGATTTCGCCAGGGTATTGCATAAAGTATTCCCCATCTTTTATGTACGTCGTTCTACTCATTCACTTCTATTCCTACATATTTTGCTCATGAATGTTGACATTGGAACAGTTTTGGTGGAAGTTACTCTCTTGGATGGCCGAAAGAATAGTTTATTATATTTAACAAATAAGTGTCCATGTTTAAGCACATGTTAATCATAATCTAGGTATCAATTTTCACTAAATGATTTCTGTGCAGTTCATTTTACATTTTCATTTTGCAGAATGGAATTCGAATGTAGTGTGCATGAGCCTCATGTATTATATGGAATTTGCTTTAATGAGATGAATTTAGATTGAAATTGATAATAATCTCCCATGCCGTTGAAAGTTCATCCGCTGGAAATTCAAAGTGAATCTGGCAAGGAAAGTTCAAGCGCTACTTGGCACATATGGAACTTTTATATTTATGCGGAGAACTGAAAGTGTCCTCATCAAAATTCGAATACGATGAAATGAGAATCAGAGCCTGAAATGAAGAACCCGATGAAAATATGCCAATTCCAGTACCTACCTGCATCTCATATTCACGTTGTGAATTAATTCTGTCAAAAGTAAAATTGTTGAAAAACTATCCATCTAGTTCATCGTATTACCGTGGACTACCGAAATGTTCACAAGCTATATTTCTTGTATGACTGAAGTTTTCTATTCACCTGGAATTTCGATTGCAAAAATTGAAAACGTTCCATGAAAATACATCCTATTCCATTCACGAACTGTATTGATGATGGTAACCTGGGTTTGAATTTTCCACTCAATTATGTTTCTACTGAAGATGACAGATGAAATATTCATCGAACATTTCACCCTGTTATCAACAGTTTAGTTGCTTCTGGAACATTCAGATCATTTGCAAATAACATGACAAAAAATATAGACCATATACTAGAAAACCATGCGATGAAGGGAGTTGGAGAATGTGACGTCAAGAAGACAGTTCTGGAATGTTCGACAAACATTATTGACACGACAACATTTTTTAAACACTTCTAGAAATATAACTGAAAAGTAAATATCGGGCCATCTTCTGACAGAAGTTAGTTCAATACGAGACATACGTTATAATAACATCATCAGTTATTAATAATTGTGATTATAAATGATGATGAAAAATCATGAGTACATGAAAAATTCAGATTCAATAAGAAACAGTTTTTTCACTCCATAATTTCCTATGTTATTTCATGAAACATGAATTTTAATAGTAACCAAAATGTTTGAAATCTGCCAGGTGTTCGTGAATTTTTATTTCACTTTTATTATACTTTCCTTTGAAGTATTCCTTTAAGCAGAATTAACGCTCTCCAATTCAATCTCAGATCCCTGCTGAGAACATAGGAACCTACTGTTGGGAATTAGGAAAGGGGTAAGGATCAATTTGGGAACTGTGCTGATCATTCAATGATATTCACATGGCTTAGGTCATATCAACAATCTTTCGTTCTGGAAAAGTCTAAATAATTTTGGCAACGAATGAAAAGCCCGAAAAATGCGGGCCACCTGATATTTTTTGATTTCTGAGTTCGTGATTTCATTCACCAGTGTGATGGTCAACAGACTATAAATCAGAATATACAAAGCCGCTAATGAAATGTTTGTTTTGCCCGCCAAACCGGTATCATTCTTTTCCCGCCATTATTATTATCCCAGAGACCGGCAAATGCGAAAAATGACGAAAATCCTGAAAACTGGAAGCGCGGAAAAATCTGGCGTGAAATATCGTCCGGTAAGCCTAAATGAGAAACAAACAAATGAAATATCGGATGCCGATGTGTGTCCGGTATATCTGGTTAATGGTCAACACTTGATGAAAAAATTAGTTCTGATTCTCCGGGGTTGATGAAAATGAAGCTTCATACTATAGAACAACATATACATCTCGCTAGTCCAATGAGGACACTACCCCAAGAAGCACTAGAGACATTTCTAGGACTGCCTCCCTTGGATATCTTCATTGGAAGTTTCGTATAATGGCATAATGAGGATATGTTTGTTTACTCCACTTCATGGAATGAGCTAACAGAAATATTTACTCTTAGGGACTACTCTTGAACTGTCATGAGATCAGAAAAACACAAGCTATCACTCCTGGAAGACAAAAAAATCAGTCTGGATACATAATAACTCCAGGCACGGCGATTATCTGGTATACAGATCGATCCAGATGGATGAAACGACATTTGAAAATGAACCACAAAAATGTTTCAACAGCGCAAATATAACAAAGAAATTGAATTCTCGGTTAAAATCCAGATAAGCTCAGGAATAACATCTGTCCTAACTTCGATTGGATTCCCAGTTGATTTTCTTCTGGCGACAGCTATATTGATTGTAGTTTGATTGAGACCAGGACTCATCAGACTGCCAGAAAGAAAAGGATTCCATATTAATCGAATATTTTAGCTAACCAGAAAGCTCTTGCAGAGTACAAGGTAAAGTCCAGACTAATCTGGAAATGTATTAATAACTTCTGACACTGTCAAGGTACCTGGACACAGTGGAATAGAATGCAATAACATAGCTGCTGAACTAGCTAGAGATTGCTCAGCTACACCCTACTTTGGTCTGGAACCAGCTCTTGGCGCAGGAAAGTAAAACAACTAGAATAATCTGATTCAAACCTAGAGAAAGTAAAGAACTTGAAACCAAGTGACTTTTGTGTGTTACTCATTAGGACTAATTTCATTTGAGATATCACTTTTATAGGAGAAGTACAATTGGCATTTGGCTGCAGTGCATTCTCTGAACCCATTCAGTAAATGAAAAGAAAAAAATAACGAATCGAATATAATTTTTAAATTCGTAGAAATAAATAAATATCGAATTTGAAATAGAATATTCAGGGGGTTCTGTCACGAAGCTTCGATTAACTTCAATATACCATTCATATATAAAATTTTCGGATATTCTATCGAAAAGGAGACAGAGAAATATAGATGACGTCATTACTAGAAATCTAACGACGTCATAAACGCGCGTTATATTTCTTCAATCGTTCAATAAAAACTTTATCCGGCCTCGTGATATTTTCGTTGAAATGGCATTCCGAAAGCTTCCTGAACTACTGTAGGAATCCTAGAAATCTATTTCAAATCAGACACGGCCGAATTGACCTGAAAACTGGAAATAACTTATATTTTTCTTGCGGAAAATTTCGACACCCTATCGTCAACCCCTATTGTCGGCGTCATTCGAGATGAATGTCATTTTCCATGTGGAAATATTCGACCGAGGATGATATTCGTATGAATGCGTTACGTGGCATCTCGAAACTGCTGGAAAAAGGCTCTTCGCGCGAAGAAAATATGCCATAAAAGGGGAAATATTTGGTGGTGAATATGGACATTGTCATGATCGGATTGGATATATTGAAAAGTGCTAAATGAATGAAAGCTTGGAATTCTGTAAAGAACATTTATCATGTATTCAATGTTTCATAACAGTCTCTATACAGTGGGTGAACTATGCTATTTGTAGAAGGTTCAATCCAAACAATTCCACAGAAAAAAAATCATCACCCTCATTGCATTTTGTTTGCATTTGATTGTCATAAATAACTCTTGTGAGGTATTTTTCTTAGGTCGAGAATATTTCATACAATTTCAAGAAATTAATTGATGGACGCTTATCCAGCCTCTAGGCAGTATTATTTGGTGAGATATTTATGAACTACAAATTGCTGTCTATACAAGTTCGTTTTTAAATTTTTATTATCGTCTGGTTTGGAACGTATTTTATTATCGCCAAGCATTATTTATTATCTAGAATACATGATAAAATCATATTTTTATGTTCCATATAATATTATAAAAATCTGGATTTTATTTGAAATCGATACTACGTTTCGGTAGTTATTAGTTGTCATGAGAGTTATCAATAGTTATAAATATATAATTGCTTCACAATCAATCTTACAGGGTTGATGTTTCTTTGATAATGAATTTTCAAAATGTGTAACAAATGGATTTTTCAGTGCTAAACCTCACATTCATACATAAATGAATTTGAATATGAATACTTTCACAGATTGTGGCATTCAACAGTTAAAAAATACACTCTGTACAATCGAAATATAAATAATCAATATCAATTCTCCGTAATAATGATAAGTATTCGATCTTATTCTCCAATATAGGGTTGAATGAACAATAATGACCCCAATTTCAAATTCAGATGGATCAAATTGTCACAACTAGCGGATTTGCTATGGTCAAAAGACACTCCATTGTATTATTCCTTATTATTCCTTAATCCCATTGGGAAGGCTAGAAATCTGTTTCACATCTCAATTTTCTCACAGAGCATTTGTATACAGTGTTTCGAACATATTCCTATTGAAAATCCCATCTCACTCATGAAAACGTTTATAGTTGATATATAATAATATATTATAATGGTTGATACCAGATTGCTACCAGTAACAGAATTCATGAAATGCATTATTGAAACATAATTGTTATCAGAATTCATCAAATATAACGCGATCACATTCAAATACATGGATAATGATTGTGGCAACTGATATATTTCATAATTGTTCAATATCTTGTTGATAATTGTCGACCCTTCAACAAATACATGTGACAAATCATAAGATCAATATTATTAGTATTATTAGATACCAGAAAGCAATGGAATTCTCAGAAGTTTGTATTCAAAGATCTATTGGGCAGGATTCTATACTTGAAGTTGGTACAAATAGCGAATTATGAATGGTTCAGTTCTGAATAATTCAATAGATCTAACATCAATATAAAAAAAGATCTATCTGTCACAACATAGCAATTTTCATGGAGGATCAGGTTTTGAGATAATCAAGAAAAACAGTTGTGACTCCTGGTTGACCTCACATTGGAAGCTACATAGTGTGTTTGGCTATGTTGGTGACTCCATCAGTTCTCTAAAACCCTCACCAACGGTTATCAATATTTTTTCGTGAAAATCATATCACTTAATTACGATCAAACAGTACTTGATCAATTGATTCGAGTAAGCTATTTTTAGCACTGACTGTGAGCCTACGATATATGTATACTCATACAATAACCCTGTTCCAGCATAGCGGAGTTGGTTATAGTTATCTCCTTTTTCTTTCGAGCTCTTTGTCTTGCTGTTGCTTTCTTTCCATATCACGAACCGAAACAGTTTTCTGTCTGATCAATTGATTTTTATGCTCAATCTATGAGTACATTAAGACTGAATTGTACTAAACTGGTTGACAATCCACTTATTATTATTATTTTTATTGTTATCATTATTATTATTATAATAATTATCATCATTTTCATTATTATTATCATTATTATTATTATTATTGTATACCTGAAACAAAATCTCAGTTTGCGTTGAGGTTCATTCAGAACACAAGACGATGTTATTACTAGAACTTTCGTATTCCCTAGAGCCCATGAAACGTATCTTACGTGTAGTTGGGAACGGAAAACTAATTTATAATTCTATTCGGCTGTGTTCAAATCCCAGTTGTTTTGCGGAAGCGCATCATAAATTTCAAGATAAATCGTAGAGCACTACACGGAAAAGTGCACAAAACAAAAATTACCTAAACTTTCCCACGCTAGTCCGAGTGTGGCAAGGCACATGATATTCGATATTGGAAGTTACATATGATAAATATTTGTTTTGATCTTCGGAACTTTTTTTTCACCTGTACATTTGTAACTCAGTCTTTGGTCATACATACATGGCAGTTCCAGACCTACTGTATTCGAAAAGAAAATTATAAGTCAACTTTTGTTCAGTTTGATTACTAGTTTCTTAGCTTTTTCATACAATAATTCGTTGTTGAAGATGTTTTTACATTTCATTACAGTGTGGTTCTATGTACTGATGATTTCAATTTTCAGCTCTGAATTATTGAAATCCAATAAATCCGAAATTATTATTATTATATTCACTGCGAATCTGTATAATTTGCTCTCTAACTATATTTATCTAAGAACAATTAGTCATCAATTGTTATTCAGTGTTTTGAATCATTTATTGTCATGCATATTTAGAAAAAGAAAAAAGTATGCAGATTTCAATATCAATTTATTTGTTAGGATTCAAAGCAAAACAATTCTTACGTAAAATTGTACTCCTAAGAGACGCCCTTCTTCAATTTTATCGAAAATAAAGTATAATTCTCAGATCGAGTAGGTTTAATTTGTGTTCAAAAGATACCTGATTATTACATAATTAATGAACACACTTTTTACTATGATTTTTTTTAAGATTAAATTTTTTGTATATCTTAGTTATGTTCCTATATACTAAAACAATCGTTCACTGACTTTAAAATTTGTTCTATCGATAATGAGTTCCATTTTTTTCAAATGCTCGTCACACAATATGTTGGGAAATTCCAACTCAGAATTTGGAAAACTAAACACATTTCCAAGGGATATCATGGAAAATCAACTGATGATCCCCATTATTTAGGAATCTGTTCGCAGAACCTGCTGCAAAAAATCCATAATATTGTATCAAATTTTATATTTTCGAAAAACTCGTAGTCGAAGGAATCCTACATGACTTTTTGTGTCTACAATGTTACAAATCGTAATTGAAATTTTTCAAATAACAAATCCTCCAAAGTAGGTAACCAAGATTAAAACTGTTCGTTGGTGCAAACCTCCTCTTGGAAGCAGTGTCAAATAATCCAATAACGCAAAAACCGCACAATCTGCACATTCGCTCTACAGCCTCGTCCTTTCAATTGTCCTGTGGTCAATGTCGCCCTGCCTCGTTGCTTCTAAGCTGATTCCGTTCCCTTTGGTCCGCATTTATGGCGGTGACTTTGCCTCATATGTATTGGGCATTCTTTCCCGACTTCGTATATTGCACAGGAAGTGATAAAAGAGATCTCAGAATTCTCAGGTCTCATACAAATACGGGTGGCTATTTGTTGGGATCGTAATATCTGGATTATTATCTCCATGACGTGATGAATACAACAGGAAATTTATTCGAACGTCAACGTCAAATTTAACCGGATGAAATCACACAATTTTTTTATCAGAAGTTGTCTGTCTATGATACTGAATTTATTGCAAGATAACGTGGTGGATAAGAATTCGAGAATGGAAATCTATTCGATACACTTCTACATACACATTCGAATGTTTCTCGAGGATCTGAATCTCAAAGCACACAAGGAAACAATTTCCATTGAACCCTACTTTGAGAGTAAATATCGAAATAGTTCATTGCCTATTATAGCGTATGTACTGAAATATCATGGTACTGGGTGATCTAGGAACCCATGGCATGTAGGCCTCAAATTTGTTTTCATTTTACACCTACTGATACTGGAAAAGATCAGGAGTTGTGAAAGCAACCAATTTCGCAAATTCGTGAATGTGTTAGCATTCGACACATGACTACTAGAGTCACTACAACACTAACAGCAAAGTTTGATACTTTGTACACAGTGACCTGACTGATGAAAAAAATTATCTTGAAAAAACTAGTGATTTCTTTTGAGAATATTTCATTTGGATGAATTATTTCGAGAATACCTATTTTGTATTAGATATTTGAATCGAAAGTGAAAGTATTTTGCATTCTACATTTGGAAATAGGAAATTAGAAACGAATTTTCATTTTGTATAGCTACGTCATAGAAGGTATCAATCATTCCGTCTTAATGAAAAAATAATTCTTCCTGACTGTTTCACGCTGTATAAATACTGTATAAAATATAAATTCAATTGCTTTCGTTGAAATAATAAAAGCTTCTCACATTGCAATCCCAGTTGAATTGTCAGCCATTTTTTTTTTTTTGCTAAAGGGGTCCGAAGGACTGCAGCCAGAGGCTCATTGTACTTATCATTCCCTTGAACTATTTGCCCGAAATAAACCAGATCGCAATATTTTTCTACCTGCATTGAATGATTAAAGGAGAATGAAGAGAACTGATTCATTAATATAGAAATCATAGTAAATCTTCAATATGTCTACCTTTAGACATTACGCATGCGTCTAAACGTCTTCGCATTGAGTCACGTATTCGCTCAAATAAAGGGGCTGTATCTTAATATGGGATGCTTCAATGAAGTTTCCTTAAATGACATATTTTTTTCGATGAGAAATCACCCCTTCAAATGTCTAACACTTATTTAGTTACACCCTTTATTTTTCATTACGACGTTAGTTAGTAATCTGTTGAACGTTTCTATGGACTGTACTGTTTTGATATCTGTAAAAAACTTGCACCTACCTGAGTTTAGCAAACTATAACTTCCCACTAACTGCCTTTTTCGTTCTTCAAACTATGAGTATTCGTTCTATAATTTACAATATACAAATAAAAGGAGAATATCGCGTAACAAAGGTTGATCCTCGAAACATATCCTCCGTGTACCGGTTCTGCATTATTCTACTATTCTGCTTCCTCTGGGAGGAATATTCGTGATAATGGCGTAGCAATGCAAGTGCTAACTCGTTTCAAATCGAGATTTCATTCGAAGCATTTTCTAGGCTAATGACCATCGTTTCTCCCGTCGATTTTGCCTAAAGATACTCGGAAGAACGAACCCGCCAGTTACCCTGAAAAGGTTATCTAATTCTCTAGATGACTTTTTAACCATCCTCAGTTTCGTACGAAAAGTCTTTCACTCTCGAATGAATTGGAATCCGTTCGAACCTCTTCAAGATGGCTCCAAATAACATGAAAGTTTCGGAATCGTTACCGGAGAAGTTTGGACCGAATGTAGTAAGATAAAGCGACAGGAAAAAGCGGAGACACTAATAACACGCGATTAGGAAATAGTATAGGAATTATCGAGAGTTGTTTTGCAGCTTTTGTCGCTCTCATGATACGGGAGGGTGTGGATAATGATTTATCAAATAGAACTCGGAGCTGATTGAGAAGCCTTGGAAATATATTGAAACTATTCATTATACGGAAAAAGCTCCAATGTTTTCCTCACGATTTCATGCAGAGGAATAGATGACTGAATAATTATTTCATGTTTGAAGATATCTACTATTAACTGTATAATATTGATTGGTATTGGTTAGGTCTTGAGGTTTCCGACATTTTTGTCACCCTGCTATTTTGATTTGGGTTCTTTGGCTTCATTAATTATGGAATTTCTGCTTTTCCAACTACATTCGCATACGAAGCAGTATTTCCAGGAAGTTGCACATTTGAAACACTTTGCAAGGCATTTATTGTATCATCCATCCACTCATTGGATATTCTTTTATATTTTTTATCTGCTTGCTGATATGATTTTTTTTAACTTTCGACTCATTCGTCACAAAACCAGAATACATGTTGACAGTTAGAATTACATTAACGGCCTATGTGCTTCTGAGAGACCTCTACAGATCTATCGTGTACGCCCTTTCGTTATGTTGAAATACTGGACTTAGGACTATCCTTGTAACTATACTCTAAAGTATGCTCTAAATTCAGCGATTTTAATGGAAGCAAGGATTTTTCCAGGGTCATAAAATAATTATGTACTTTAGTTAATATTTATTGATAATTCATTGCTACTACAATCAAATTAATATGAGTACATTCTTTACGAATACTCACTGATTCCACAAGTTAACCTAGATTTTCTGAAATCAAAAGACGATTAGGCGCCAGTTTCCATAAACAAACGATGAATATCCGATTTCCAGGAAGCATAAATTAAATCAGACTCTGAGACCGTGTGTGCTCAAAATATTAGTACAGATCCCTGGAATAGAGTTCCTGTCGTGATTTACGCGTTTCTTAATAGGGTTAGAAAGAGAGAAACGATGTGGGAATGGGAAAAGTCCTGAACGAGTGGATCGGCGCTGATTTGCTCGTTAGGAAGCCGAAAAGGAAAATCAGTTGCTCGTATTCCATCGATGTCTCCCAATTTCGTGGCAAAACGAAAAAAATTCAATAGCCATTGAATACATGTGACAAATTCTCTAGGAATATTCTACAGTGTGGCCCATATAAGGGCTTTATTTAATCACAAACCGAAGACAGACCAACACAAGGATATTATTATGAAAATGTTCAATCGTAGATTGAGTTCCATGAATATTATTGATACATATGCATTGTTTCGCTGTTACAACATCAAATGTTTTCAGAATGAAAGTCGAGAATAATGTATCTTGTATTTTGAATTGTCGACAATGGCTATTTGTGTATTGAGAACGAAAATTGATACTTTGCGGTAATGCACTTTCTGCTCGAATTTACTTTTTTACCTAACAATTGATTTCATAAGTTATATAATGAAAGTATGATCATGCTTTTGAAAGCTATATTTTGGTTATGTTGAATGATTGAATAGGAAAAATAACTTCAAATGGTAATCAGATTCAACCAATATATTTGATGAAAGTGTCAAATTAAAAGATCTAGCTGACCGGTTAATTTATAGTTCAAGTGATATTTTCCATTGTAAACTCAATTTCCTACTTTTCATTCCTATTTAGCTAAGTTCTTGCAAGAATCTTGCATGATGTTTTACGAATAATTTCATCATCACCATTGAACTTTTCTGGACGAGAGTACACTTCATCAAGTGAGATCATTGTTGTATTCGCAAATATCCGACAAATTCAGGAAGAGAATCTCAGGACAATTAATACAATGGTAATGAGTTTTGTGAAAACGCCAAGAGCACTGTCTTTGGCATCGCGATTTCAACGTGAATTATTGGAGAGTCGTTATCAATTGTTTTAACCATCCAAACGGAGCCTCAACAACGAATTGCTGCCAGCTGAAATTGACAAAAACATTTCGAGTGTTGTTTATCACGAGAAGGAATTATTGGAAAACTGGACACATTGTAACATAACCATTTGATCAGGTCGTGGGTCACCAGAAAGACTAATTCACCCGTCTCATTCATGACCTATATCCAAAGATACCACTATGATCAAAAAGTAAAGTGAAATGTCACTGTTTTCTCTCCAGGATTTTCTACGTCATTTCAAGAGCTATGACTCATTTGAATCAGAATGGAAAGATGATATGATCAGAATAAAAATGGTGCCCGGTTTTCTTGATTAATCAGTTGAATGAAAAAACTTTCTAATTTCGTGTAACTGATTCAATTAAAGCGGATCAAATTCATTTTTAAATCCTATATTCTTCTCGACATTCAATTAATTAAACCTTCGGTATCTTCTCTGTTATTAACGTAGTGTGGAAAGTTCTGGGATAATACGAGGTATTATCTACTTCATAGCTAATTCTTTTGCATTTTTCTATCCTGAGATAACCAGTGTAGCGAGATCCAGTTGTTTTCAGTAATCTCACGAATTACAAATATTAATTATCTTTTAATTTGGTAATCACTAAATTCATTAAAACTTAGGAAGACGATGAAAATTTAATTATTTTGGTTCGGAAGAAGGATGATTCATCGGCTGAAGCAATTCGATTATAATCCAATCTTCGCGAAAACAAGGGAATCCCATAAAAATTGGATGTCTGCTGCATTGACGTAGCTTACTCTTTGGACTAGAATATCCAATGCCCACTAGAACTTCTGAATCTTGAAATCCAAGAGATTTACTTCAAATCACTGTTCATTCAGAAAATGGGCTGGATTATTAGCTGTCCAACAAATGGATGGCTTTTCCGATACGATATTTCCACGATTTTAATCCTTGAAGAATGGTATCTGGGGATTTGATGAAATGACAGTTATTTTTCCGTATTCCTGATGTGAAATTGTATTTCCATCCAGATGATATATGTAGGTCCACTGGTCGTTCAATGGATGTATGAAACGAATTTTCAAGACATGTTCTCAATATTGAACACCACTTTGGGAGTCCATTGGACTCATAGTTGAGACTTATTTAGTTTTTGCAGGAAAATTTCACAAAACGCATCATGGAAGAAAATACATGCATGATTTGTTTCGATTCGAATATAAGATGTTTTTTATATATATACCTTGATTTCTATATATTCATACAGCTCTTCTTGTGCTTTTTTTGCTGAAATAAATATTTTTAGGTATATACGGGAGCTATATCAAAGCAATGAACATTGAGATGTCGAAGAAATTTATGTGAAATCATAATATTGTATTTTATATGTACGTATAATGTACGTTCAACTCATCAATTCATTCATCCATTCAATTTAATTTATTCATCAATGACATATCTCTTTCAATATGTAATTCTCAATTTTTGTTATTTGTTATTTGCTGATGACCTAAAATTATTCCGCTCTATAAACTCTCTGACCGATGCTAATCTTTTGCAAGAGGACGTAGATAATTTAGAACATTGGTGTCGACTCAATAAGATGAATCTTAATGTAAAAAAGTGTTTTGCCATTTCTTTTTTGAGAGTTAAAACTCCTATCAACTTTCCATATGAAATTCACGGTAACCAACTATCACGTGTCAATGAAATCAGGGACTTGGGAATAAAAATTGACACCAAACTCACTTTTGATCAACATATTAATGAAATTACAACCAAAGCTTACAAAATATTGGGTTTCACTTTTAGGGTATGCAAAGACTTCAGTTACAACACTCTGAAAATACTTTATTGCTCTCATGTTAGATCTATTCTAGAATATGGCTCAATAGTATGGTCCCCACACTATGAATGTTATGTTCGGCAAATTGAAAAAGTTCAAGAAAAATTCTTGAGATGTTGTGCTTATAAATTGGGACTAGTTGGAGAAGATTATGTATATGCCGGGATAGAAAAAATGATAAATATCCAATCACTTTCTCACAGAAGATGCGTCACTGATATAGTATTCCTACAGAAATTAATCTCAGGCTACATCAACTGCCCCAAACTACTTGAGAGTATTGCACTGAAAATCCCAGTGTATAACACTCGCACTCCTGAAATATTTAATGTTTCATTCCATACAACCAACTATGCCTATCATTCCCCTCTTAATAGAATTGGAATATCTTCCAACAGGTTTTCTCAGAGCCTTGATTTGTTTTGTATGAATGCTCATAATATTAGGAAGGTCTTAAAAGATGTTAGTGCTTAATGCCTTCAGTAATCTATTTTGGTATTCTGTTATTTCCATAATCAATCCTTGTATTTAAATGTTGTTAAAAGTTGTTATTCAAATTTAAGTAGTACTAGTTGTAGATTAGGTAAATCTTTATTTAGTTTTATTTATGTTTGTTATTCATTGTAAATTGGGTTATCCCGTGAAATAAATAAATAAATAAGAATAAATAAGAAATTATTTATTTGTGTACTAATTCATTCACTATTCATTTTTTCATCTATTGATTCATTTACGAATATTGGAATATTCATAGATAATAATCCACTATAACACTCACAATTCAATATGAATTTAGTGTGTTCTATAAGTTTATCAGAACAAATTGAAGAAGAAAAAACAAATAAACATACAATTCCAAGCGAAGATGGATTTTATGAACTGCCAATCAATAATTCTTGATGTTGATTCTGAATCTACCGACAGTTATCTGGAAAAGCGAGAAATCATCGAAGTATACATTGAATAATAAGGCCACACAAGGATGCTTTTTAACGGTAGTTAGTATTCCTGAAGGAAACTGACCTGAAATATCTGCATACAAGTTTCAAACTGATTTTATTATGAATTTTAGGGCCATACCCGATTTTTCAAATATTTTGAAAAGCAAGACCATAATTCTGCGCATAAGTTGTGCTTAGTCCTGATATAATCCGATTTTACATCTTCGGGACTGACATATTTGCTACTGCTGGTTCAAAACTGCCGACCCAAACATATCATTACGAATAAATGAATCAAGAAGATCTCTAAGATTTTTGAAAGGCTTTGTGCTGTGCTTTATGGAGCCGAGGGACAAATTTGATTTTCTCAACAAGAATTGCAAACAACAGGTTTATCACATCTATTATTGCACCAGGTTTTTTCATTTCATTTAAATTCTTCAATTGATGTTATTCTTCACATGAATATGATTCATTGTGCCTCATTTATGTAGATGATGAAAACTCGATAACCAATAAACTGACATCAATCATAAGGATGTGGTATTGATCTACAAAAAATGTACCTATTGTTGGTATTGTTCTGACCGAATCAGCTCAACACCAAATATGAATATAATTAGGTTACCACTTGGGTGCCATGCATGGTACGTCCCTTTGGGAACATGGCACGTAAAATCTGTTTTGAACGTGTCATGATATTATCATTTGTTGACTATCAGCTATCTCACTGCACCCCTAACTCTAACGTGATCCATATTGATTCCCCAAAACGAGTGAAACAGCAACCGGACCAGAACTATGCGGTTCACTATCACGTCTGGTGGACTTTCGAACTAAGACACTAAATATTCTACGTCGTTTAGTTGATATTCAACCTACGAACGTTGGTCATAAGTTCGGCTCTAACAATCTGGTGTCCACCAGACGAACAAAACATTTTGTACGGATGTGCTTCGACTAATTTCGGCTTTTAATGAAACTTGTCGGATCGTAGTTTGGAATGGACGTTGCTCAGTTTCCGACAGTGCCAGAAAATTGTACGGAAATGAGAACTCGTAGTTTCGAATAACCATTGTGGTTATCTCCATTAGGTTGGGTAGTTTTTGAAAGCTGAATGGATATACGAATACAGGAAATTGCGAACCAAATTTTGTTGATAGTTTCGATGTGAAAGACACTGCCAGCCGGGGTGGACAGGAAACAGTTTCCAAACTAATCCAATTCGAAATTCGTTTTGCAACTGTTGGTCACGTTTGATAGATCAATGGGCGACTGCATACAGTGCTTCTCAAGATTCGCCTTCCCCCCTGGTGTCTTTGAAATGATTAGACATACACAAGTGAAATTTGGAAATTGAATATCGGAGGTTCTAAACTTTCCTTCGAATGATGAAGATGACGTCACAATGGGACTCTACTGCAAGTGACACCTCTTTTAAAAGGTATCGAAAAAAACTAGTCAATTTCACTCATTTCGTTTGTGTGTTCGACAGTTTTGATAGCTCATTAGTAAACATGGAAATCAGATTATATTCAGTAAGATATTAATCACAAATTCAAAAATCAGTATTTACTTGAAGAAGTTCCTCGAAGTGACCTCTATTTACTTCCTGACAGCGAAATATCCTGTCTTTAATCCCATCTTGTTATGCCTGCGGAAAAAGCCTCACATTCTGCAACAATTCGTTATAGTAAAACGTCAATATGGTCAGGTTCAGTGACGTTAACTTTCGATTCAAGGTAGCCCTACAGAAATAATCCAAAGGTCCAAACTATCTACCACGATACTTATCCAAATACCATACAGGGTGTTGAACGATAAAGAAATGGTTTTCATTTTATTGTTCTTGATTTACTGCAGATATAGCTTTCATATTTTTTATGAGTATCGAGCAATAAGTACTGCTAATGTGAAAGTTGATGTTTTTCAAACACCATACAGGGTTTTGCATTTTCCGACGTCTCAATCCATAAAAGCCTTAAGAAAAACTTCAATATATTTTTTGTAATTCTTCAAACTTTCACCTAAATTTTGTCCCTCCTGACTTCTGGTCGAATTCCCTTCAGTTTCAGATCCGATCAGCTTTGTGAAAATACGAATGTGTTTTGATTTATTCGAAAGAATTTTATTTCTGTCATTGATTTCATTCACTATTCGAATCCTCACTATTTCTTTGTTCACGATACGAACTGTCAAAGATAAATCACGTGAGATTAATCACCCCAAGATTACTACGCTCCTAGCAGATAAGGATTGAAAATTATTCTTCGAAAATAGTAGCACTCCACCACTCTTACATCAAGTAGACGAGAAAAGTAGATATTTAATCAACATTCGTGAAAAATACGAACCTACTGCGAAATGGATGGTTTACTAGTGCCCATGAAGAGAATGTGCATCATGGGAGTTTCTTCAACCGTAAGAGCTACACAGTAGTTCAAATATGCAGAAAGTTGCGCCATCGAGGGGTAATATTCAGATGTTGGGGAATTTCAGAAATGTAGGTTATTTCTAGGGGTGAGAAACCTGAAATTCAACGTTTTTTGGTATATTTGGTAGTTGATTGAACAGTTTTGAGAAACCTAAAGACACCTCATTGCTGCCATGTTTCTACCTGTACAAAATGGCGTTCCCAAAATCCCTGATTTGAAGATTAGATTAAAATTATTACATCTTCAACAATTAACTTGAGAGAATTGAGTAGTAAATTTTAGGATATCCTTAGTTCTGGGTACTGTAAACTTGAAATAGATGAGTTAAAAATGAGCACCAAAATGAAAATATGCCGGATGTAGGGCAAACACCGTTCCGAACAAATTCATTTCGTATTTTGTGCCTCCGTTCTCAGATAATGGCCGGAACACGATAAATAGAGCTACAAAACGTTCTAAAAAAAGCGTGTAGCCATATCTTATTCAGCTTAATTGAAATTTTAATTCTTTTTAATTTGTTGCACCCTGGGGTTGAACTGAATTGATGTTGTTGTGCCTCCTGTGTATAAATCGTTATGACATGTTTTGAATTACATTTTATCGTTGAAACATGGAATATTCTTTTTGGCTTTATTTCCAGAACCACAGAATCATGACATACATATCTATATTGGATATAGACTTTCGGTGAACTCGAATGGCACTACTTTATTATCAACGCATTCTAGAATCCTACATTCGAATTCAAATATCTTTTATCTCAAATATCCATTCAGAATGGACCTATTGTCGATAGAAAGTATGAAAGTCGGTGAAAATGTATGAAACCAATCCGCTTCATTCGATAATCATTCTTTATTTATTTAAAAGATATTTTTAAGTTGAATGTGATGAGGTTGGTGAAGAAATTATTCGAACGAATCCTCTGCAGATCAGGAAATGGAAAATATAATCCAAGAAACTGCAAAAAGTATCTGAAAACACTCGATAAATCCCGAAATTTCACTTCAGCAATATACAATGACACTCAGTACACATTGTCCACAGAAAATAACAGCCGCGGAAACATAATACAAATCCAAATTCACCATTTCCAGGATTATTATTTTGCATAATCCCCCAAAATAGGTATACCAAAGTTCCGTATTCATTTCGAAGTTCCTAAAGGAAGTTTGTTTTTATGGGTTATGTTTCATTTTCGTGAATTCCTTTTTGACAGACGGTATTTTGAATCGGTTGCGGGAGCCTTGATTAGCCTTAGCTGAACTCAAATTCTGCGAATTATCATAAGCACCATCGCAAGGATGCTTGGAAATAATGATATCACAACTGCTTTTGAGAGAAATAGAATCAACTGGGATCAGCTGGAGTTGAATTGAAATATAGAATGAATTCAGTTGAACATTATCTCAGAGTATTACTCAATAACAGCCTAATTTGCCACTGTTGAATAAAATATTGAATAACTAAGATCGATTATGTAATGTTGATTCGATAAATTCCATGAGATTCCAGGAATTTTCGAAACCAATTTTTTATAATATTAACATAAAAAATAACGCCTCAAAATCAAGATTTCAACTGATAATAAGAATAATATTAATTCACATTAGTAAATACAATTAACAGACATTTGAACATAAATTATAAAATAATGACCATAGTTATGATTTTATCAGAAATTAAAAAAGAGAAAAAAAAATGGATGAATAAGGATAATCGCAGAAATTGAATGTTTGAATATCGAAATAGATTTGCAAAATGTCGCCATACAGGATATTGTTTTTCGAATTGAAGTAAGATGGATCTGAATTCTCATCTCGATTCTTATTTGATTCCAAAAAAATGTTTCAGATTGATCCAAGGAAGATTCGATGATGACGAGTGATCCAAAAATTGTTGACCAAAATAGATTTTTTGCCCTGTATCTTTGTAATAATGTCAATGGGGTATTATTTGAAACTTTCAAGGTTCCCTCTACTCACCAGTACCGTATATACAATCTGAATCACACCATAATTTTTTTTTGTTTTTTATATAAAACTGTCCACGGAAGGTTGGTGATAAAAAAACAATGTTTATGTCAAAACTTCAAAACTAGTTTAAGGAAAAACATATACATCACTGGACACAAGAATAGAAATCAATCATGAATAAATGGTTGCAGTAGGTTTCGAAATGTTACTAATTTACTCATCGGCAGAATTAAGTTGTTAATTAGAATAATTCGTCCAGCATGTTTGAATATTTGTACGTCTCCGAGCGATTTTGAATTATGTCTCCTAAGGAAGGGATAACACTTATCATTCGCACTGTATATCGAACGATATGAATGAGTGCCAAAAATTGAGCTCGTATAACTCAACTCTTTTTTTTTTCCTTGATAAATCCTATCGATGGACTATTTTTATCCAATGGATAACTGAGTTTTGAAATAAAAATTAAAAAAACGAACCATCTATTGAATGAATCCGTGTTTATTTTAGGATTCCTGCGTACCCGCGGCCCCTCCTCCAACGACCCTCCTCCGAAGAAGAACGACGACGCTGGTGCCGCTTCGAGTGGAAACAATTTGGGCATCGAAGACGTCGCGGAAGCCTTGCGCTGGATCAGGACCAACATCGCTGCGTTCGGTGGTGATCCGACCCGAGTTACTCTAGTAGGCCATGATACGGGGGCTGCCCTGGTCAATCTTTTGTTCCTTTCACCTACGTCGAAAGGTGAGTGAAAGAAAATTCAACACTCAAACTGTTCCAAGCATTGGGGTTCATTATTAACACGCTTATTATATTAGCTTCACTTCAAAATCAAACATAAATTGAGACCGAGAAACTTAGAGACATGATTCAATGATGAACTGAAAAGGTGCAAATAATTATTAATATAGGAATGAATTGATAGGGAAATCATTGTTGTTATTTTTCACAATGACACAACCTTTTTTATGATAATGTCATTCCTGAACTAATGATTATTTTTGCATTTTAAGTTCATCGTTAAAGCGTGTTGTGTATTGTTTTTGAACTTGATTTATTTCTATAAGAATATAGATATAGTTTGAAGAATCACCTGAAAAAAATAATTCGGTTCTAAGGTTTCTACAAAGCATTGGGGTTCATTATTAACACGCTTATTATATTAGCTTCACTTCTAAATCAAACATAAATTGAGTCCGAGAAACTTAGAGACATGCTTCAATGATGAACTGAAAAGGTGCAAATGATTATTAATATAGGAATAAATTAATAGGGAAATCATTGTTGTTATTTTTCACAATGACACAACCTTTTTTCATGATAATGTCATTCCTGAACTAATGATTATTTTTGCATTTTAAGTTCATCGTTAAAGCGTGTTGTGTATTGTTTTTGAACTTGATTCATTTCTATAAGAATATAGATATAGTTTGAAGAATCACCTGAAAAAAATAATTCGGTTCTAAGGTTTCTACAAAGCATTGGGTTCATTATTAACACGCTTATTATATTAGCTTCACTTCAAAATCAAACATAAATTGATTTTGAGAAACTCAGAGATATGCTTCAATGATGAACTGAAAAGGTGAAAACATAATTTAACAGGATATGCATAATGTCGAAGTGCCCTGTCTTGTTTTGAGATGTATATTTTTCTATAATAGATACAATTATTTGAAAGAACCCCACATCGATGATTTTTCTGCCAGAAAAAAGATTCGGATTTTGTATGGAGTTCTTCGCAAATACATCAGAATTTATCATCCCACATGAGAAGAATCTATAGATCAATACTTTTTTTCAGTATACAGTTCTCACGTATTTAAAACATCTAAACCCCATCTGTATCTTGAAAATATGGTCCGATCGATTTTCCTTCGATAACTGCGATAGATCTAGGGGTTGAGACCACCCAGGTAGTTTGGAAAGTCGCTTTCGAGAATATATGCCGCTGTTGGTGGAACTTTTGTAATAGATTTTTACACACCATCGAGTTTTTCCAGTTAACTTTTATCGGGTTAGGGACGCATGATTTCATCCTTAGTCTGTTTATTTGACCAAGGTAAATAAATTATCGAGTACTGCCTTATGTTAGAGATAGAATATATAGATATTCATGAGAATTATGTTGATATACTCAATAGGACATGTTGAAATATCCAAAGATGGATACAGGAAAAAGCATTACTTTAATACAATCCTGAAAAATTTGAAAATTAAGTAGAGTTCAATTTTCCTTATTTAGAAAGCACATGAAATATAATATTACACCTAACTGTGATTGGAGAATGGATTGGATCTCTTTAAATTATAACAAACAGGATGATCGTTTATTCAAAGACATTCTAATGACTTGCCGATTTTTGTCATAAGAGGCTTGTTCGTCGTGAATTAAATTATAAAAGAATTACCTGTCCTTCTTACAGCAAGTTCAATATCAGGAGCTTTCGAGTCGCAACATTCAGCGAAACTTCCATATCAGTAATCATGAAAAAGAAACTACACAATCGCAGTTTTTTTCTTCTTGTACCTGCCGATGCTAATGAATGAATCATCGATCTCCAAAAACCGATCTCAGGAGCAAAAGAGGCCAATATGACTGATAAGTTCTTCACATTCAATTTAAGTTTGAGGGTTGCTAGGTTCAAAAACATAGATATATATTTTTATCCAAAGATTTACCTTTTTCATATGATCAATCTTTTTGGTGAGTCTTCATCTTTGTGATATGATCATCACTATTACTCGATGAGATGGCCAAGCTACAATTGTAGGTATTGAGTATTAGATGAGACATGGCATATCGAAATAAGAGTTATTGGTCTTTCTTCTGTCTAGGGAAAACTTCTATATTGAATTGTGGGTAAAATTGCATTTATAGCTTAATCAAATTTCAGATTTTTTTGGCACTTATTAATTTTGGTCTAAAAAAACACGAAGGTTGACATAATAGGAATGATCATAAAAGTTCTGTGATCAACTGTGTATAAACGACAGATAACAGAAATATGAACATTGTTTGGTTACTATAAAGTTGACAATTGCTAAAGAAATATAGGGTGTGAGAAATCCAAAAATACGGCGTCGTCTGTGTTTTCTCATGATGAATATATGATGAATCATCTCCTAACATATAATGTGTCACGTTATTGAAGGAATTAGCCAGCAAGCTGTACAATCTCATTCGAAAACCTTCAAGAAAAGAAGTAGGAATTTCAACTTCAAAGTGGAATATCTCAAAAAGTATAAATTTTCACACGATTCAGATTACAATTTTATCGATTTGTGAATATCGAATACCGGAAAAATATCAACTTTTTTTAGGTTTTCACGTTTGTATTTTCATAAAATTAAGATCATCATATGCATATAGCTCGTTAACTGCTTTATTATGAAGATTCACGTTTACCAAACACACGAAGCAAAAAACGATAACATGCAGAATTGAAGTATTTTTTTTTGACGAAATCAGTAGTGAAAAAGGTGGAATATTATTATTATCTTGAAGAAAAGTAAGTCGAAAGTTAGCCAACGTTGGATTATTGCGGTTTTAGAATGCTTCTTTCGGTATATTCTGTGATATTGATGGAATTATTGTATAGCTCGCATGGATATGGAAATGGCAGCTCCTACGAAATATATCCCCAAGTCATGTTATCTCCTAGTTTCCTGTTATCGGATAGATGAAGAACCAGATTGTGATTCCGTTTCGCTTCCATAATTTCGACTAGCGTAAACTTTACTCTCCAACGAAACACGCGATTCCGGTTTAATACGATTTTCCTTGAAATATTAAAAGCGAGTCATCTCGAACACCGCCGCATCCTGAACAGTCTCATCACCCATTTCATTATTGAGAGCTCCGCGTTTCCAACACACATGAATTATTTAACCAACTCAATCCTTCTACGCCGCTAGCGTTGATGAGTGGTACAAACTGAACTTCGTGAATGTTCATTTGAATTTCTGTATTGGTCAATGTTTCAACAAATTTCCGATGAGTTTCGTGAATGAACGGCATATGCAGATCGAATTCACGAAAACGAGAAATGAACTAAAAACTATCAGGCGGGTCAATATATAATCTCATCTGGGAGGGAGTTCCTTCAAGAGTTGACGCGATCTATATAAGGAGATCCTAAAAATTTGTATATACATTTAAAGAGATGTGGAGAATCTAAATAAAATATTTTTGTCATTAGGAGACAGATTCTTAAACTTATGCTATCCTAAAAACATCTCATAAACAATTTTTCTTCTGAACCATGGTTCACACGATTGGATATTGATCTTTTGATAATACCTGGCGATGTTTCATCGAAATATTGTACAATCCATCGTTTCTTTGGAGACAAAAATACGTATCGTGTTCGGTATGAAATTCAGAGAAACCAAAGATTCGAATTTGCGTCTAGTTTCATGAAGTATGCGAATTGACAACCTTCAATCTGAATAGAATTCTTCACAACGAATCTCGGTAGAGATACAAAATGGCGAAATATCTCATGAAACAAGCTAGGTCAACTTTTTCCCAAGAATTTTTCATTTCACATAGTAGAGTCGATGAACAAAATCCTGGAACGAACGAAATTCCATATGGAAACAACATAAATCATAGTCTTTTAGTTGTAGGTTCATTCAACACTTTGTTCATAAAAAAATATTCGATAAGTGATATACATACATACTTTAAAAACCCATTTCGACTATTCGTTTCATCGACACCTTTTTGTTAGTAATACCTATGGTAATAGCAAAGAATCCCAATATTGCGAAAACATAGAAGATAACAAGTCGAGATATTGTTAGAGATTAAAAGTAAATAACAGATAAAGAATAAGAGTATTGTAAAATATGGATATCTCAACAAACTCATGCCATTGATAAACAAACTTCAATAATTCGGCAGATCATTCAAATCGAAAAATGCAACTAGGCTGAAATATTTTCATGACATATCAATCAATGTGGAAACTATCGAATCTTTCATTTCGTGTTAATTCAATACAAAATCCCTATCGTTATTGACACGAATTGTTTATCGAGCAATAATAAAATAAGTTGCTGCTAACGTAACGAACCAATCATACTCATTCTGATATTTATTCTATTCCAACTATTCTTTATCGATATTTCTTCTTCACTTCCAAAAGTTTCTCAATCTAGATTTTTTTTCAGGTCTTTTCAAACGAGTAGTACTCCTAAGTGGCACAGCGCTGAGTCCTTGGGCTACTATTCATAACGCTGACAACCTGCGCATCTCAGTTGGTCAACAAATGGGCTGTTTGCCTTCTGAATCGCCTCCAGAAGACTTGGATATCGCTCCCTGTCTTAGGTCGAGGTAAATGAAATTGAAAACATCCTTTGTCAAAATCTAAATGTGTGTCTGGTGATATGTATACTCGATCTCACGACATCCCTATCTCAATGATTCAATGATGAATGTAATTTCCCAATAAGTATGAAGATTATTAATGGGATTGATCTAGAATCTGTTGTTGAATGGGCAATAATTCGTATGTATCAATTTCGAAAGGCTGGTCCGTCAACCGATGCAAGATGTAAATCAGCTAGACCCCTATCAAGGAATAATTTAACCCTTGGTCATCCTCATAGAGATACATATTCATGACACAACGAATGTGTTTGATCCGATACAAGCATATTGGTCTTGATATTGTTGAGCTGACACACACGCTGCATCCATAATATCATCAGTGCATAGGTGTATTTATCCATGGTATCGTAGTAGGTCACAAAACGGCGGTCAGATATCGTTGACTCATGATATCACAGCCTTTTCGAGAATTGAATGTTATCCTTAGATAATTCCAATCCATGATATTCTTTGTTATAAATGATAGGTCATAATCTCTAAAAATATAAAGATAAACAAGGTGTGATGAAATAAGTGCTGAACATTTCAGGAGGGATTCCTCGTCGAAATGGAGATAGAGTAACGTCATTGGGACATCTCTTGTTAAGATGCAGCCTCTTGAAGGGGTACATACATTTTTTATTTAGAAAGAAGATATCGGAAATGAATTTTGAAATGGTAGACAAAAATGACAAATATTCACATTGGAAATAAGTAACGGGTTGCGTTTTCCACTCCTTACAATAATGAAGTATAGCAAATAATTTACTAGCTAAGAGATTTTTTGATTATAGAAAATATAATGAATTATTTAAACCTTGAACGACATTCTATTTTTTGGTACACTCATACACATTCAGTTGATCCTACTCTGTCACTGGGTTCAAGTCTGTTGAGCATTGTATAATAATAAGTGAATGAATGAATGAATTGATAATCAATAATTGATAATTGATGAAGTGACCTCTTGATCACTACAGAATAGCGAAGAAGTATTAAAAACTAGTGGTCGACATATTATTATTTTCGATATCATTTATATATTGACCTATTTCTTTTTGCATATCTTTTTAACATCCTGTATATTATCCTGTATGTATTTTCTAGAGTGGATATAATTGTATTCTTAGCTAATTCCAAGACAGACAATCCCTAACGACCCGTTCCCATATTTACATCTCTTAATCCGATTAGGATGAGTTTCATAGTTTGCTATTGTTTCATTCACTTCCCATTAGTCAAGGAATTATCTGATACCCCGCCGAGAGGCTTAAGATCCCTTTTGTCTGGAACAATGGCATAGCTCAAGAAAATCATTGCTGTCTTAACTTCCTTCCACTATTTAAATGCAGGAAGGGGCTAGTTGTTTAGACGTAGAGTAGGAAAGTTTAGTTGTCTTTGTGTTTCTCATTAACGAACAGAAAGTAGGTTTTGTTTTCATCAAATAAGGTCAAGGAATCAGTGAACTTGGTGTCTGAGGAAATGTTGAAGATTTCGGATTCGGCAAAAAGTAGCATTTTTCTGCTAACGGCTCCTAAATGTTGTCTATTAGTCAAAAAAATTCCTATTATTCAGACATTATACGTGAATTTCTATTCCTAAATAACTTCTACAGTACAAGAATGAATATTGTAATTATTCATAAAGTAATTATGACGAAATTACTAAATGAAATGAAATTCTGAAATCAGAAAAGACTAGATTATGCCACTGAAATATGTCAAAAATCTCCGCTTGAGTCAGATTTCGGTATTATTTTTGCTGACTCCAATTTGACTTTTATTATGGAGGATCTAAATCATATATTTTTTTATATAAAACAATCAATTCCCATTGTGAATTTAACAGTAAAATTCCTTCGAATGTGACTGGATCACAATCTTAAAAGAAGTAATGAGAACAGATCCCAAAATATTTTGATTCCATTTTCTTCCACTGACCTTTTACTGTATCGAAAGTCTGTATCAAATCATTTTCTCTGAAATTAGGAAACAACGAAATCAAAATAAATGTCCTCAGTTACAGAAAATGCAGGTACAACTAAACATGTTGGTATTAATTACTTTTCTCTAGTAGAATATCAAAAAAAAACAGTAAGGAGCAGAAAATACGAAAATATAAAAATCTATGCATAAGACAATGGGTCAACGAATGATTTAATGATTTGTAAATAATAAAAACGTGATTGGAACAATGAAATCTGTGAATTAGTTTGTCAATTTTATTTGAAATATAATTGATGTGTTCATGCTTTTTCATATATCATAGATTTCAGTTCACTCACCCTTGCTGTTCAATTTCTATCAACATTCTTTCCTCAGGCCTCTTCAAGCCCTTTTGAACGTGCAGCTCGAAAAAGTCCGCTTCATGCCACGCATAGCGCCATCTTTGCCAGTTGACGCCGAGTCTACGGACCCGGCCTATGCGATGGAGCACGCCAGCGACACTTTCATCGTCTCCGAGGTGATGCTGGGTACGACCACCACCGAGAGCTACGCAGACTTCAGCGCCAGTGACATTCAGTACGGCTTCGAAGAAGACCAACGAAATCGAGTGCTAAGGACTTATGTTCGAAACGCGTACGTGTACCATCTGAACGAGATATTTTCGGCAGTGCGAAACGAGTATACGGACTGGGATAAGCCGATTCAGCATCCCATTAATATTAGGGACTCCACCATGGAGGCGTTGAGTGACGGGCATACCGTGTCTCCGTTGATAAGGGTGGCTTACTTACATGCGCGGAGAGGTGCCAAGACGTACTTTTTTCATTTCGGGTACCAGACCAAGGATAGTGACTATCCGCAGGTGAGTGTCATAGTAGGTGATTAATCTTCAATCCCCCCTTCAATCTCCGCTACTGATGTGCTCAGACATGTCAATTTTCATCTCAAACTGATTGTTTTTACCAAATACCCATTTCACCCTCTTCCCTTGATAGCTTTCCCTTCAATTCTTCGTTTGAAAGATGACCATTCCTGATTTTTCCAAATAAAAATTAATGAACGAATGAAATTGTTCTAATGAACAACTTGATTACTACAGAAAGTGTTCATGTTGTTCTCCATTTGAATTCTATGTTTGGTTACCTCACTAACCCATTGTAGGATCTGCATATCCATTCTGTTGCTTTCTTCGGATAATTTTTTGACGAAATTCATCAAATGTCATCAACTGGCTTGCATACACTTTGAATTTGAGGTAACTGCATAGCAAAAAATCCGTAGTAGTCAGAAATAAATGTAGCACATTTTTATTTTCGAGGATTTAATTTGATGTTATTTGCTAATTTATTTCAATCGTATTTTCATTCATGCACAATCGTCAGAAATAAATGGGGTATTTTTATTTTTGAACATTCGATTTGATATTATTTGCTGATTTATTTTATTCGTTATTTTAATCAAAAATATTGAAACTGACGAACGACCACTCTAGCAATTAAAAGGAGTGATTTTTTTTTTGGTTGAAGAACATCCCGTTTGAAATAAAAATAGACAGCTATGAGCGTTTTGCCAAGATATACAGTGTTTTTGAACTATCATCATTCATCAGTAAATTTAACATGAATCACGATTGGAATCCAAAAAAGCTACATTGTAAATGTTGAAACAGAATATGCCTTACTCCTTAGAAATGACTGATAGGCCAACCATTTGAAAACGTCTTGATATAGTTGAACTAACAGTTTTCCATCAGGAAATAATACTAAAGAAGGAACAGAAGCAATACATAAATATTCAAAATAATTGAATAATTGAACACTTCGTCTCTTTGTTACCGATTTACAGAGAGTTGAAATTTGTTCACATAGCTCCTTCATTTGTGGATCCAAATACAAATATTGAAATGTTATCAGATCAAAATTCATGAAACATGAAATATTTTTCATTATACACACCATTCGATTATAAGCCTTCCATTACTGAAAATAATAGAAATAAAATCACAAAATATAGTAACTGAACCATAAATGTTGATTGAAGACACTACATAAATGGATAAGAGAGAGAAGATAAAGAAGACAAAATTCATGGACCAATTTTTCAATCAGAAACGGTAGCAGCCATTAAGAGTTGCTTGTAAAATACTACCCATGTTCGGAAAAATCATGAATTCGAATTTGAATATGAACTCCTCAAAAATTTACAGCGTTTGGGAAGCATCAGAGGAGAAGACCTCACCTACATCTTGGGCTTACCTCTGGTAGGCGGACAACCCTTCTTTCCTCAAAATTTCAGCCGACAAGACGCTGGAGTTGCTGAGGCGATGCTCAACTTCTTCGGCAACTTCGCTAAAAGCGGAGATCCCAACGATGCCGGTACTAAAGCTGGTACGACGCATCGGGAAGCTCCGGACTATGGCACCCCTAAGGAGAAGACCCGATACAAGGGCCTCACGTGGGAGCCTTACGAGGTCGGCAACCAATATTACCTAAGTATAAGTAAGTGTACATTTCTGAGAAGAAAATACTTTCACTGTCTACTGACAGAAATAGGTGTCTACAGTCTATTTATTCAAGGAAGATAGTTATGGTTATCTTTCAATACCATTCAGTGCAAAATAATAAGTATCTAGCTAACCACTGAGCGTCTAATTCATTGAGACATAGCTGAGAACATTTAGGCATCAATAATAACACTTCAGAGTGACTTCACAACGATGCCGAATTTATCTGGAGAGAAATCTTCGATCCACAAAGGATTTGGGATATCAATTTTTGGTCACCATCAATGGAATCAAGGTGACAGAACTGAATATGCTTATCGTTTCTCCTCTTCTTCGATCGATCGTTGACAGTTTCAACCAAATACGTTTATAAATCCATTTCCTATTATTTTGAAACATGTAAACAGTGAAGGAGAGCAGAAGATACAGTTCCATGTAGCATCCAAATCATTCCTGGGGAAGATGCATCGATTTTCCATGAAGTAGCCTCTTCAAATATTAGCGTATTATTACGAATTGTGTAGACGTGCTTTGAAGACTGTTTGAATCCGAGAGCGTAATTCGTGACGTTCCTGTATTCCTCAGGAACCTGAGATATCTGTCGATACCAGTCTCATCCGAATTCATTTCATTCAGGAATTTTATCACGTATTTTTCGTAAGAGATCAGTTCGACGATTCACATCTTCTAACTGTCAATTATGTTTTGTCAAGATACGTGGAAATTTATGGGATTGATGTGAATTGCTTCCGTTACGAATTTTGTAGCGAAAACTGCATAGCTGAAAGATATTGGGAAAACACCCGTGAAATTACAATGAGAGTACCTATCTGAAAAGAATTATTCATGTTCGATATTCTCGATTGGAGAAGGAATTCATAAAATCGCTGGTAGAAGAGTTTTTAATGATATTTAACGTGACAGAAAATAAACAGTATCGCTTATGTTTACAATTGTAACAGTCGGAAATGAAAACATTCATATATTTGGACAACCTATGCACAAAATTTCCAGTGTCTACTTGTTGGAACATTAGTTTTCGATTCAATATTTGATGATTTAGCATTTTTTATTAGTATAAATAATAGCCCATGTTCGTATATGGAATCAATACAATATTTCATTATTTCTTCTTTCTTTTCTCACGAGAGATGAAAATTTGTAGCAATTGACAATGTTTCCTTTCTTCGATGGCAATGAATCAATGGAGTTGTTTGCCTTACCACTTCTCAATTCTCCAAAACATGCAATCGTGACGGTTAAAATCATGAAATCGAAGCGCTTGAACGGGATATAAACTTTCCTAATCACATTCAAATGATCATCGTTTTATTTTAACAATATCATTCTTCGAAATCTTACGAAGAGCAATGATCATCTAACAAGATCAGCTTTTTTAACTTCAAATCAAACAATCAATGGAGGTCTCGTGATTCTATAGGAATAAATTGCATATCCTGTAAATAAAACCCATCCTGCAAGATGAATATAACATTAATTATTGATTCATGGTTATCTCATATCTTCCGGAATAACACCATTTGGGCTGGTGAGTTTACGAAGTAAATGGTTATCTCAATTAATGATGATATCGAAAATTATCCTCCGCATTGAAGATTGTAAGATTGTTTGAAACCTCACTTATTTAATGATATAGATTCAGTTACCAGTGGAAAATAAACATGGGGCTATGTATCGTCCTTATTTTTCCGATATGCTGACGATATGAAAAAATATTATGACTAAAGTTTGGCAACGCTGTAAAATATCATTCCATTGCTAGCGACTGGCAGCAAGTCTAACGCTTGGAGAAAAAACATTGCGAGAAGAAAAATCAAAAAACTTGGTTAATTTATCAACGGTCTAGATTTCGTGGTGTATTTTCAAAAAATAAGGGACCTCACCCATTATATTTCAAGAATTAACACCGTCTGTGATTGTGTTGAGACACTGCTAGTTTTCCTATCATAATGAAAGTCTTGTCGCTTCAACTTCGATCACCTTTTATGATGTTTCGAAATTTATTAAAAACAATTTAAGATATACAACCACAAGAGTGTGCTACCATCACTGAGATGAACTCAATGTGAGAGACAAAACTTCTGAGGAATATTTCCAACGCTATTATCGATTCAACCATGAAAACAAACAACAAATAAAAAGAGTTATATCCTACGACTGAGGCCCAGAGATGGCTTCCAACGTAACTTGTGCAAAATTAATGGCTGCACTTTACGGGAATAGGATATTTATATCACTATCCGCAGTCAATGCTGATGTACTGTCTGGAATTAATTATTAACTTTGGCTGGAAAAGCTATGCCAGATAAGTGGAGAACTTGGCTCTAATTGCAATTATGTCTATTGGGAACTAGGAACGGTGTTGTCACTAGAAAGTGTTTTTGACGATATGCAAATATTTGAGGAGGTGAATCTAGCAATTCAAACTTCTGGTCAAGTTGAATTCTCACTAAAGTCACTAAGTCAGACATTCAGCTCCGGAAGATGATAGATAAAGCGAACCAATGTCACCAAATGAAAATAACTGCTAGTCTGTAAACAAAGTTGAAAAATTATATTTTCTATAAATATACCGAAGAAAATCTTAAATTGAATGTGGTATTTGAGTTGACGCGTTTTTGTTGATCCAACCGACTGCGCCGAAAAAAGAATTGCTCAGGTTACTCTTCTGAAAAGTTTTGTTATGTATCTCAATGTCCATGATGAAACTAATACATCGAAAGTGATCCACATGTCGAATATAACAAGCCAATTGCCTCCATGCTGTTATTTCCAACCTGAAATTGTCGAGTGCTGGTCTGCGACATCACTTACCCATTCCCCTCTAAGCCGATCTCCTGCTTCTAGCTTGAAGCATAACCGACCGGAAACTGTATTATAAGTTACTCGATTCCATCGAGAGTAGTCTCTCATCCCACTCGAAAAAATAAAGTTATAGAGACAGAGGAGGTCCTTTGTAAAGCCAACGCTTTCTTGACAAAACCCCTTCAGCCCTAGTCACTCTATCTTCCATGATAAACTACTCGGAATTCAATGACGTGCATCTCCACACACAATCTCTGGATCTTTTGTCAGACAAGTGTAGAGAGAAATTCAAATTCGGATAGATAGAGAGTCTCAGAAGGAACAAGAGCATGCAAATAAGTTTACTTGCATAAGGAGAGATTCCATTGTATGTTATGGTGGAAATTTCGTTGGAGGGGAAAAATACATATTCATGAGTAGGGGGTATGTACATTTCCATTGTTTTAATAAATTGAAATTTTAATCCCCTTGTTTATTCGGTAGAGAAGATAGGGTAGGTTGGAATAGGAATTATTTATTTTTCTGTATTCTTACCAATTACATTTGCAGGCTATTCGAAGGACCGTAATGTTTATGCTTGGAGTTTTATTTCAATTTTCATCACAATTTTGAATGCCATTCACCTGTTACGACCATTTCTACGCTATATTCCACTCACCAGCGGCGGCCTTACGGGGGCAATCACCCTCGCTTCGCATCATGCAAAAAAAAATACAGATTTTTTTCAACTATATTTTTATCATTCGAAACATTTGTTTTCAGTTCTCAATTATTTATTAAGTTAATAACATAACAAGTCAAATTAAAATAATGTTGGTTAACTAATGCATTAATTCAAATCACAATTGGTAAATTCATCTTGTAGTACTTCGATATTGCTGCGCCTGCAACTATGATATCACCTCGGTGCTGGAATACATAAAAAAAACTGAAGTCTACCCCACTATTGAAATGGTTCTGAGAATTATTGCCACCACACCTGTTACGGTTGCGTCTGCTGAAAGGATTTTCCGAGGCTTAAAATTATTAAAACATAATATTTGAGGAATTCGATGACACAAGATTGTCTAACAGCCCTTGCTATTCTTTCGATAGAAAATGACGTAGCTCAGTCGCTAGGTTATTGTGCTTTAATTAAAAATTTCAGTCTTAGTGAAAGCCAAAAACATCAATTGTAAAATTTATCATCTCTATATTTGTTAATTTTGTAAATATTTCAATGTAAGTGAAATATTTTGAAACTCAAATTTCATTCATTTGTATAACATTTCTCTTCAAACATAACGAACACCTACCAAACAACCAGACCTACTTTCGCGATGCTCTTCTGAAGTATCAACAATCGTTCCCCCTTTGGCGGTCTCTTCGAGGTTAAGCCGTCAAGTCCAGTCTTCACACCCCTTTGTGGTTAATTTGGTGACTTGCAGAACATCTCTTTTCAAAGACTCGTTCATCCAACGAACAGCGAGGCTCTGGAACATATTACCCAGGGAGATGTTCCCCGAGGCATATGACCTTCAGAAATTCAAAAAGAACACCAATTCATACCTCCTTTCCCTTGCTTCTCACGATGTTCTCTGCCGCTGCTGCTCACCAATATTTTCATCAGAATAATTCAGTAATGTTCAATCAGACCTATCACTATGTGTCACTGGCTGAAATGACACTAGCATTTCAGTGTTCCTGGAATTAAGAAAAAATCACGATGAACCATAATGTTTACGACAGTTGCAATTATACAATAACCTATTTCAAGATAATTATTTACAAAGTGTCTGTGATCTCAAAAAAAAACTATTCCCAAACTCTTGTCATGTCATTAGACGATTTAATGAATTGATTCTGTATTATGGAGCTTTAGAATACTGCGTTGCTCTGCTGGTGCTGGTTATTCCATAATAGGTAGGACGCATTTCTAGTAGTATTGAGTATGCCTTAGTAGTACCTACGGATATATGTCCGAAACTCTTTCGTTTTTGACTTACCAAGTACTTATTGATTGATATTATTCATTTTCCTCACAACTCATATGGATCATTCACCTGAGAATCAGTAAGAATATATTTCTTCCAAGTCCAAATCAATTTTTCAACTCTATACTATTCTGGTGGTTCGCCGCTGGTGAATTAAAGAGAACAAAACGAAACTATAGTCCTATACCCACTATGCGTTCATTGGATTTGTCGGTTCACTTCGTTTGACACGAATTTCAGACACTTCACACAAGGTTTGTTCTAACGAACATTTCTGCATGGTTTCGAAACAAAAACATTTTGAGAATTGGATCGGTTTTATTGACGGTTTTTGTCTACCCACGTACTTCAAGATTGAGGTTATTGTTATTTTGTTCAAGAATAATCTTCTTTCACAATAATTGAAATAATATGAAACTGTAGTGGATGAATTTTTCATTTCTCACAAATGGTATTGAAAGATAACCAAAACTGTCAAAACTATTTTCCTTAAATAGACTTTACAATGTTGACTACTGATTGTATGAATATGCAAGCGTTATACTCCAAGTAACCTGAGTTAACTGCATAAAGATGACGAGAGAGATACTAAGACAGGCAGAGGTGTCAGCTTCTACGTGAAAGCGGTAATCCTTGGAACATTTTCTGGAATCGTGTATAGCTCAAGCATAACGGCAGGATTGGAATCTGGCACTTCCAACGACCCTCAGTATTTATCAACGATTCCTGTCGGAGAAACAGTAATCCAATGTCGTCTTCCAATTCTAGTGTTTTCTTTATGTTGGCAATCCTCCATTCGTGAATCAGATTTTTGCTCTGGTAGATATTGTTGGGTTCGGCTTTCATCATGGAATTGAACTCACAAAATCGGCAGTATACTCGATATACGAAGAACACTCAAATCAGAATTGGAGTTTGGTACAGTGTGTATATATTGAGATTTTAATTCAGAGGAATATATTTTCAATCTTTTGGACAAATATACCTACTGGAATATGGCAATGGGTCGATGAGAGCTTTCGAAAATGTCACTTGCACAACGCACAACGTGTCGTGGGTAGGGATAAAAATCGGTCAAATATTCTCTCATTCTATTGGGCAAAATGATAAAATCTGGTAATCAATTGTCATTTGTACAAAGTGGATTCATTCCTGGGTTCTTTTGGAAGATTTAATCGGCTTCCGACACATATAGTAGTTGTTATATAAGAGATAATTCTGTCAACTCCGTTCATACTTTCATAAGAACAGTTGATCGGGAAAGAATGACGAAATCGAACATATCTCATTTCGTGAGCATATATTGGAGTAAACCGATCAATATGAAGAATAAAATATTCAAAAAGATATAACGAAAGCAGGTGGATCAGGAGAGATATGCCATTTATGATCTCCCGGTCATCTGAATTTTCATTTATGAATATTCTCTGTGGGGTTTCTCGAGAACGCATTTTTTCAATATCAAACTGGAAAACATCAAACAGTAACAATGAAGAATATAAAATTGATATCAAGCAAAAGAGAAATGTTGAAAATAAGCTTATGTTACGAATATTTTCAATCAGGCGATGGGCAAGATTTTGAGCATGCATTGAGAAAAATATACTTGAATTCGAAAATTGGAAACGATGGATCATATCAATTTTTGAAATATTTATTGTTTATTGAATGAAAACTTGAAGGTTAAATCATAGAAATAGAGAGATATTCCTGGAAAAGAATGATTCTCAATGATTATTCTTAGTTTCTTTCATCATTAAATACTAATCATAGTTCATGGAAGTACTCATATTGCTATGAGAACGGAACATGGAACATACCGGAGAAGTTAATATTTATGTGGAGATCAATTAACCCCAACTACTGGAGGTAAATATAAAAATAGAGCATCTGCGGCTCGTTACAAAGTGGACGTGTCTCTTAGATTAGGGGGTGAAACAAACATTTCTGTACTGTTTATTTGTATTGTGTTCGTTAGGCGTTCAAGTTGATAATTCGTGTTGTGTTTCGCACTGGTAGTTTATTGATTGTTTGAAAAAAGCTTTATCTATACAATGAGTTACTGGTTTGCTTATTATTTCACCTACAAACCGTTTGACATTCGAAAGTGGTGATGACTTGTAATTCTGTTCCAATTATTCACACTGAAAAGATCATTGTTCCAGTCGCAAAGTAACATTTGAACCCAACACGATTCTGATTCAAGAAGTCAACGAAATTCAACAATGGTATATGATCACAATTGAGTAAATTCAAGTCACCAAAGTAGATCCGCACGTATTCACCGCTTTGTTACTACTATAACAGTAGTCTTCCAGGAGGCAATTCACAGCCTCAATTCGTGAACCTAAAATAATAACAGAGAGGGAGAAAGGAAACACACTACCATTATAACGGGACCAAAATAATAATTAACCAAATGCTAGCGACCGACAACAGGAAAACGCAGACCCTCATACATTAGGCAAGATGTTAACTAATTGTCTTCAGGATTTCGAGAAATTCGAATCGCTGCCTGGAGAAACGTGAAACAGGCTAGAGGCGTTCCCACCTAAATCCCGACTCCAGGGAAGCTTCGAATTTATAGGTAGTACGGAAATGCATGTAGGCTCTCTTATTGCGTCACAGGGATATTGTGGGACGGAAGAATGTGTCTTATGAAGGCGAACGCTTCCGAATTTTATTTGGCACGGATATTTTATGAGCCACGATGAACGTGGGAGTGAAGTTATCTTATCCGCCAGAACGAAATGAAACCTGTATAATGTGAGCAATATTATACTCACGCCCCAAAAAATCCAAATGAAGAAAATAAACTTGTCACTTATACTTTTACTCTCGACTACAATGTAATTTAATGTATCTCTAGGTAAACCAAATCAACTTTTTTTTCATTTGCCAGAATACTTGATCGATGAACTTATTGAGATTTCTCATGTTTCCTTTTTGCAACAAAAATACCCTCAAGTTATAAATTGGAATAAATTTCTTGAAGAATTGAAATGTATAGGATGGACAAATTTCTATCTCGAAGTACCTTTTTCCGTTCAATCCAGTAGCGTAGGGAAAATTCAAAAGAAAATAATTGTTCAAATTCGCGTTATGACCTCAAGTTAGCTATAGTTGAGTTGAGATGGCATCACAATGCATGCGTCTTTATACAAGACTCCATTTATTCAAATATTAGCATTTCTTTAAGGACCTTGTATACTCTGAGGATATGAGTTGAATAATTTCAATCATATATTGAACAGTATCAAAGTTCAGTCCTGAATTCCTGAATAAGTTATCGATGCATAAAATACATGAATAATTCAAAATTGGTATAAAGATCTACTTGGGAATGATATAAATGTCAATTATCACTCTATGGTTCAATCAAGAATCAACTATTAAACTTCCTGATCCAATTATTTCAAACTCAACATTTCTTCATATCACTTGGTGTGAAGTTACATTTCTAGACGTTCGTTATTATTTGATTACCTACCTAATTTCGATTTTGGCTGACATCACTCACACGACCCACGAAGATATCATGGGTCAGTGAGATATTTCTGGATATCCAGAACCAAATATAAAAATCCCAGAATGAATCTCGGCTAGTCTGCTATTCATGATTTGATTCCTATTCAGATGACAACTTCACTGTACTGAAGCGACAAAAGCAAACAGAGGTCGACTAGCATGTAATATTTGGTTTTTTATTTTGATATTGAAAAACTGCGTAGCTCGCCTTGTTATTTCGAATAGATTTTTGATTGAAAAATTTGGTGCTCGAATTGGATTGAAATCATGGAATTCACAAAAGGGAATATGGGAATGCTAGGAATATAGGAATGATGGATAAACAGAACATTCGGATTCGAGTTTCATCAAAGTATTTTTAACGACCTGCCAAACATGCATTTGTTTTCTACCCTCGATTTCTTGATATTATATCAGAAAATCGCAGAATACTTCAAAAAATCAAATGCAACACTAAGACTCTTTCCATAGAAATGAAGTGAAACGATATCGGAATGATCTAGTGGAAACCATGTATCAATGTCTAATTTTTTATCATTTTCATTGAAATGCCTCATTGATAAATAAATAGATATTTTTTTATCTTTTTGGTTGAAATACAACAGGAAAATTCATTTTTCAAAAAATTAAGACCAAATCGGGATACCATTATTGTTACTATCACATCTCATGCATATTATTCATTTGTAATTCTCATTCTCATTTCGTTTCAATGTTCACGAAACTCCCTTTGGAAAACACATCTGTTCCTCGAGAACATCAATCAAAATCCAATCGCGACCGACATCGATAAAATGGGGTGCCAGCATGTGCTGTGATGAATTTGGAGTAACGTGTTAACTCTGAAGATGTATGAATCGATTATTATTTATTTAACAAATAGTTTCTAATGGGAGTGAAATTAGTTCGAGGACTATGATGTTGACACTGATGCTGATTGGTTTTTTGTTGATACTATATCGCTACTGTGTACTAGAGATTCCAGAATTTGGAATTGAATTTTCCAAAGGAGTATATGCTGTTCAATTATTCTGCATGATTCTCATGAGTAAGCTTAATGCGATATATCCAATGTATTTATCAACGTGATCCTTCCTGAAAGCTACAAACTTTAGGAAACTCATTTTAACTCATGCAAAAGATTATTAAGCTTTATTATTGAGCTTTCAACCAAATCATGGTAAAAAGGAGTTCATATATGAATATGTGTTTGGAAGATTAGGTATTGTGAATGACAAACCCTATGCTCTGTGATTCCAGTGAAAATCTCTAGATAATTTGAATCACAAATGTGTTGCTGATTACTGGACCTAAGATTCCTGGATCAGATGAAGACTATAGATCTGTATTGATGTTGACCGAACACCTCATTTCATGCATTGTTTCAGTTAGCATTTCTTGAATTAAATTGTGTTGAAATTACGTGATGAAATTCCTTACATGCTATTAAATTAACCGATAGACCACTACTTCGAACACAGTCTCATAATCATGGGAGAGAAATGCAATCATTTTATCGAGTTAAATTTTATTTCTCAATTCGATTTTTGGCAAAATCACTTTTATAAAGAAATGCATGATTTTCCAGGCCAGTAACTAGAATCATACATATTAAGTACTTGTAGGATCAAAAGATAATTAAAGATTAGCTGACGATACTCAGAATAATTTTCAGCTTTCTTAACTATATAATATGTCTAGTTTGTTGGGCATCATTTTTTGAAAGAATATAAAGTTTCGTGAAGCTCCCTCACTGATTATAATGTCCAAAACTTTGTGTCTTCATTGATTGGAATTTCCTTTGGAATTTCCTCACACTGGAAACGTTCCAATCATAGAACATTTATCGTTGAAAATTTTCAGGACTAAACGTCACTAGTTTGGACGCTAATTGTTCGATACTCTCTATTCCCAATTTTTTCCTGCCATCCAGTTGACAGGCATGCAGCAGAAAGGTCGATTAGCGACGAAAAATCCATCAAGAGGAATTATGTTCGTTATAACTTCACAAATACAGATAGAACATGAAATCATTGAGTGACCTATAAATGTTTTCACTTCATTTGAAAACTGAACCTTCATAAAATTTTGATTGAAATAGTTCCACATCATCTATTCTCATCAAAAAACGCTCAATAGATTTTGGACTCGTTGCAGAATTAGACAGAATCGATTTACGTGTGAAGTATTATCATTGCTGGGTACTAGAGAACTATTCAAGTAATCCTAGATTGATGGATGGATTTCTTATACAACTCCTTGCTTTTCAAGTTATATAGCGATAGTTTTTTGTTAAAGATGTTGATTATACTAACGATCGAAATGAATCGCAGTGAAATTATTCAGAAGACCGTTTCGGAAGTTCTAGAGAACACATAATCTTATACCGTGAGCTTAAGAAAGGATTGGAGAGAAAGTGATCCAAACTCTTAAGTTTCGAATATTTATTAGTTTTATGGGTACATGTGAGAACCTCGTATCTCTTGATACAATCAAATCAAAAACGAGTACCAATGAATCATGAACAGCTGATTATCCTTCAATCTACTTATCCAACTGCGATTGAGTAATTTCACTCCACAAATCTAACTTTAGGGGCTTTCATCCAGACATAAAATATAACATTCTGGGTTATTTCTGATTTCGACTTCAGTTTCCTGGCATTTTTATTCATCAATTATAACAGTCTCACGAGAAGTCAAGAAGACTTCCTCATCCATTATTTGAAATGGGAAGCACGGAGAAGCTTTCATTTTAATTAAAAAGGAAGCTGTTGATGCTGTATCTCTTATTCTTGACAAATTATATAGAAATTTCATATCTGGGAGGCATTTCCATAAGGAGTTATTCTCAATAATGAAGTGAATGAACCATGATTTGAATTTTAATCACACAATCCTCATGAGAATGTGAATAAAAGAACCTTAAGAAATTTTCATTGTCTCTTCGTATTCTCATCGAATCAATCGAACCAAATGTGGTTATTTCTCACGGAAAATGAATTAAACATAGTCAGTTGGTCATGTAGCTGAAGCGGTAACTGGCACGTTATTCACTTGGGGTAAGCCTCTTATTCCACTAGGTCACAAGGGAGATAGTGAGATCTGACAAACGTTAATCAATCAAGAGGGAAGACGTGCACATATGAGGTCCCGAAGGATTTGTTCATTCAGGAACAAGTTCATCATGAATCAGGAATAGCATGACCGTAACTAGGGGCAGAAGGGTAGGCCCTACAAAATTCTATTTGAAAAATGGTTACTCCGCACCCCATTATCACGACGTCAAGATGAATGAATCGAAACGATTACTGTCACTGAAAATGTTGGAAAACCCTCATTTCGTTAAATTTTACAGCATCAAAGCCCAAGATGAAGAGCCATTATCGCGGTCACAAGATGGCGGTGTGGCTCAATCTCATTCCCCAGCTGCACCAACCTGGCGAGGAGGATGTCAGTATGAGACACCATCATTTTCATGAAAGGGAACCGCACTATTACTCAGGTGAGTTGGTCAATGCTTGATTTCCATAAACAATGTAGATTCATTTGGATGACTATGGATACATCTCTTGTGTACTAGAACATTCTTCTGGTTGAATTGACTCGTATAAGGACGGAATTTCAAGAAGTCAATCATGAGGTTGGTTTGACTGAGAATCGAGTTATTCAATTCGCTTCCTCGTATCCAGATTTATGTATCCAAATGCCAGACCTTAGGTCCTCCATGTCCGGAAAGGTTACGGTTTTTCATCCCTTAGTGTAGAAAACCTTAGCCTTGACAGACCTTTCATTAAAATAGACTCGGTCATTGCTAGCAGTCTTGCACCTTGTGTTCATGTGTGTCACATTTCTATTATATACTTTTTGTATTTTTTGAGAAATGCACTAGCGACATTTCAAAGGACCATATCTTTGCAACGAGTAGACGGAATTTCAAAAATAAAAAAAGCAATGTATAGTGAATCAAAAGGGTTTTTCACCACCATCCCTACCTGAAAAAATTTAGGGGATGCTACCCCCGCTGAAGAGGGTAAAGTTGGGCTATACTTTTTGCGTCAAAAGTTGTCCCCCTCAAATACAAAGTCGACGTGTTTCAGTTTTTTCTCGATAAAATCTCTTCAGATCAGTGAATGATAATAACACGTTCAATATCTCAAAATGAAGCTAATGGTTTCCTTCAAATTTATATTATTATACATATATAGTTTTTATTATTTCACATACAAACCTACAGCGCCAAATACATGATCAGGTACCACTAGGAAAATACTTTGTGTATTATGTTATTTGTGATAAATCTTGCTTTCTTTGGTATATTTTTGAGTTCGATGTATGAATAAAACAAAATAAAACAATGCTGATAAGTCTGATGACATTTTGTGTTCCAAAATATATCAGGTATATATTACATACAAAATATTCTCATAAAAGATTGATTGATAATTTCAAATAAAGCATAAATTATCACTTGGAAAATATACGAAGTATGCTCCTAGTTAAGGTTGCCAGGTCGCCAAACCTTCGAGTTTCGCAATATTTGGATAGGGGAATCACCCTAGTGTTTATATACAGGTTGGATTCCGATTCGGATCATTCAATTGAGTACGGTACATGCTTTTCAAAGGATTCAGTTTCTCATGACCTGTCTGTTCAGATGTCTTCAGATGTGCAATCAGACAAGTTTCAAAAACTTTGTCTGTATGTATGTTTAAGTTTTCCAATGAATTTCAAGCTTGTCTGCACAAAGTAATTACCGAAGTTTCCGCATTGTTTGTTTGGGTTTCGGAAAGTAAACAAATAACAATACTCCAAGAACGTTACGGCTAGATATCTAGATGAATTTCTCTAATTGTGAAATGGCAATAGCAAACGATGTGGCCAAATGTGATGACTAGGAAATGCTTATTTATTTACAAAACGAAGAGACAAACTCAGAAGTCATCTGGAATTCATTCGTTGCTGTGCATTTTGCTAACGCTGCTACAAAGAAAGTCGTTTACTTCACGATTTAGGGTGGAAATGTAGACGGACCGCAATATACGTTTTCTGTCCACTTCATGCAATCTCGTTTTGGCAATCCACAAATTCTCACGAAGTAAAGTACGAGTAAACTTGAAGTCAATATTGAAAGCTACAGTCATTTTGCCATCATTGACTGGAAAGCCTGGACTGCAATACAAGTTCAGTACTAACAGTAATTATGAAATTTTTCTTCGTGTATTCGACAAATATCATTGCGAAGTTGAATAATTCCGGAATATTTGAATTTCCATTCCCCACAGAGCAATAGTATATTTTGTTTTTGTAGTTTTATTAGAAGTTCAGAAATCTTCCAATATTTCACTGAACCTATCCTAACATATTATTCAACATTCATATGGAATGTGGAGTTTTCAGATTCACTAGATCATTCCTTCATTGCATTTTTACGAATTGTTCGATTTTTAACATACATTAAATTCGCCATGTCGAAATAATATCAAGAAGTCAATTCATTCTTTCATTCGTTTTTTTTTTATTTTCAAAAATGGGTTACTTTTTTTAACAAAATACGTGAGGAATTATTTCATCCTTTTTACATGGAAAACCACCCTTGATTTCAAATGGAGCCAAAAATATTTACCGTTGAAAACTGAAATACCGAAAAAACAATTGTTCATGAAAGAACAGGGTAGATATACTGGTAAAAACACCAAAAAATACTTGTGGAAACTTCCTTGGCGTTGAAATAAAAAATCTTGAATAGATAACTTCAAATGACTGGGAAGGACTGATGACTGCCTCATGAAAATTCAATTCTTCGAATCAAAGAAAACGATTGAATTAAATTGCAACAGAATGGGAAGAAAAACACATCCATAGCTAATGACCCTAGTTCCAAGGGAGTGGAATTGAGATAATTATTGGGAAAGAAAGGCAGCAACCTGTATTTTTTGTTATATTAATGAATGGATGACGCACCCAAAATCAAAATCTCACTACGTTGAGTTAAGTTTCAACAGTCGAATTGAATTGTGATAACATCAGACCATTGAATGAATCACCCACTGCATCGTGATTGCTTAATTGTACGAAGTTTTCCTAAGTGAAAATCGACAGCAGTCGAGCATTCGAGGTCTTTCTCAAAATTATCCGACCTGCATTCATGTATTCGCGCCACAATACTCAGGCGACCTTTTTATCGAACGAGCGTCACTCTTAGCATCCTGTCCAGATGCCTTAGTTACCCATAAGACGCCTTAGTTTCCGCGCAGCGTCATTTTCGTTACTAGGTCTTTTTTGCGTTTGTCGGATTTGCATCAAATTTTGCTTCAACCTCAGTAAGAACTGTGCGAAAACGATTGAAATGTTACATGAGGTCTTCGGGGATGAGTGTATAGGCAAATCACGAATAAAAGAGGGGTATAAGTGGTTCAAAAGTTGCCGCACATTTGTCATCGTTCAGGTCAACCTTTCGATTGTTTTTTTCAATCATGAAGGCGTTTTGCATCACGAATATGCTCTTGCAGGTCAGAAGATCAACAAAGAGTTTTGGAGTTGGAAGTTTGAAAAAATTTCGTGATTCAATCATAAGAAAACAGCCGCACTTTTGGCAAACCGCACGCATCAAAAGTGAGTATTCTTACAGTCTCGACATAGTTCCCTACCATTTTGGACTCTTCCTACTGCTAATGCGACGAATGCACTAAAGGCGATTCCGATAGCTGGAATCATCGATATGCACGTGTTATTCGATCAAATGTAGACTACTTCGAAGGATGCCACCCACACACCGGACGACAAAAGATAACTCAAGTGCCGAGAAATCGAAATAGGTCGGATGCTTTTAGGGCAGACCTCTCTCGTTTTCAATAACTGATAACATGTGTAGAAATGATGACCGAAAACTCTCCTTTTTACATCGTGACATTTATGCAGAGTGGCACAGCATTGGCCTGTTTCGGACCCTTGAAAGGTTTCGATTGAATGGGATATCTCTTCGAAGAAATGATCAAAAATATTCTACCAAAGAGGTCAGTTAGAGAGGATAAACAACAGCTACCTGACCTCTCCAAAAGAGAGATGAAGAAGTTCTACAATTCGATGTTGCGTTCAAACTAACAGCGCTACTTCTAGGGGAGTGTGGAGTTAGTAACAAAGCCTACCCAGAACACAGTGTGAATTGAAATATACACACAAATCTAACATCTGGGCATGCGCATTTCTTAAGTTTTCGTGTCTCATGTATGTAATCTCATGTTATTTAAAGGTTTCTAAAAAAGGAACGTACACTAACCGAAATCTAACGAAAAAAGTGCGATAATAAAAGCACAGGACATTAAGTATTTTTTTTTATATATAAAATAAATAATAAATACTAAATAACTACTTCAACACCATTTTAGATGTACATCATGAACGTCATATTTACTACGTTTACGTATCTAGGATGACCCACATACAGTGATTACCTAATTCTCTGAAATGAACGTACCACAACGAAAATCACTTGCTCTTCAGTTAACCTGAGTTTATTCAACTCAACCTAATTACACCTCACCTAACCCAACATCTAGTTACGCATACTGCTGATTAAAAAAGTTAACTATTTGAGTTACAAGCCGCTTCGAGCCATCTCCTGAACAAAAATAACGTATTTGGTAAATCTGATTTGATGACAATAGGCTTGCCGATACATTGTCCTGGTATTATCGAATTCATGTTCGATCCTATACGGCTGAAACAATGAAGAATGTATGCATGCATGCCGATATTACGACGTGTTGGCTGTGTAAACATGGATGGCTGCGATATTGAAAGTTTATGGATAATATTGCCTCATAAATGAAACGCCTCTAGGCGGTGAGCTATATTTCTGATTCATGAATACACAAAATTTCCGATAAGACTGTGGAAGGAAAACTCGATGTTGAGATTCGAACAATGAAAATAAATATTGGATTGTCTGTTTTATGTTTTACTTCAGTTTGTGAAGACATCGAGATGGAACTGGAAAATAAATATGGTGATTGGTAATCAAAAAGTTGTTGAATCCATCGCAACTTCTTTTTGGATTCCTGATTAAATATTCATTCGGATGAGGTCTTTTTATCTATACACTAGAAAGTTTGCGAAAAGCTAGTCATTCGAATTGGGAGAAATCATACAATGTTCTCGAAAATTATAGGATCTCCTAAACAAGGATTGAATACTCTTCTTTTCATTTCATCGTTCAGAATCTTTATTTGGGGATTCTAGTTACGAACATTTATCGATATTTGGATAATTGAAGTACAAAACAAACGATTTCATCAATAAAAATATGATGATCACCAAATATTCATTGAATCTCTCTCATTTCAATTTGTGCAAATTTCAGATCTGGAGAAGTTACATGATGAAAGGTAACGAACGTCTATCGAGCATTTTCGTAAGGGTGTTCCAAATATAGGATAGCACGATGCGAGAATTTTCAATTTGCATTGCTATATCTATTTTCAAGACATCAGGAACATCAATTACTTTCACAAATATTATAATATATTTTGAAAATAATAGAGTTCATACGATGGATCGTTCGAAATAAAGGTTTGATCGAGTTTAATAAACTACCTGTGATAATTTAACACTGTGATAATTTCAACTAGTTCAGAGAGCTCTTGGTGGTGAATAAATGTTAAATGTACATTTTATTTTTGCTGTAACTCATGTTTCATTCGTTTTATCTATACATGTATCTTAGTATTTATCAATGTTTTGTTGCTGTTGACTAAACATTCTCTATTGAGAAGAATGTCACTCGTATTTTATAATAATAATAATAATAAGCACTGATGCTCAATGAAGATCATTATTATATTCAAGTATCCAATAAGGAATAAAATCGAATTGTAAGGATTTTTTCTTGAACTTCTGAAATGGTATCGTCAGGGAAACACAATGATTACGAGTATTGAATGTATAATAGTCGAACACTTGGTAATATATATCAAATCATGAAACTGACAAGGTTCTGAAAAATGAGAATATCGAGGATCGTAAAAGACGTAAATCTTTGACAGTTGAAGCATGGCATAGATCAATTGATTAATCGCCAACTGGCAACACTGTACGGAGAATTCATTTCTCATCCCTACACCGTTATCTGTTATGATGAAATATAAAACACCTAGAAATCTTTTCGTGAAATCACATCCTATTTGCTAGACCATAGACGGCGTAAGCTCAGAAGATTATGGAAAATCTTGACAAATATTTCATCCACCAATGAAATTTTTCCTACTTTTTTGCAACTTATTGAAACGAATATGAATTATCAAATGATGTACATCAAACATTTCTCTTGTCATATTTCACATTGCGACACTGATCAGATTGCAATACTTTTTCCCTGCTCCGTCTTAGGTCTGCGAGCTCATCACGTCAGAATAAGAGAAAATATATTGTGTCGTTAAAAATGAATGTGCCGATTTATTTCTTTGAACCCAAAAGAAAACACGGAAAATCGACTAGAAGCTCTTTATTATCCTGAATCGTTTGAAATGAATGAACACAGAAGACCACATTTTTCTTCTAGTAAACTTTGTTGAGATCTACCGTAGGTAATGGATTAATCCATCATAGATATTCGAACGAATGAGTATTTCAGACTGGAGAATAAAAATGGCAATACTACATTCATGAGATGATGATGTTTTTCAGAAATATTCGCTATATTTCAGGCACTTTCACTTCAAAATTCCAACTAGTATTTCTGATAAACAGAGTTCAACCTTTCAACGTCTTCAACATTGTCATTAAATGAAACAAAAACTATTCCAGGTACTGTAAGAGCTGAATCCTTCACAAGATTACCACCACCTCTTCATCCAGCCACTGCCACAGATTCAAGAACTGTTCGAGGAGATGGTACTGAATGTATTCCGAATACAACATCTGAAGATGACTTATTGATCATCGAAGGAGATGATGGTAAGATTATCATGTACTCAAAGTGACATATCCTCAAGAGAATTATCATATTATTATAATTTCATATCTGACAAGATATGATGAACTTGTCTACTACTAGAATACTTCTTATAAAGATTAAGCAACTGCAAAATATGGATTGACGTTTGAGATACGAGCTTATCTTTCGATCTCGATTATTTTTCTCTGTGGTGGTACTTGGTTGATTTGAGTGATACCCAGTGCTAGACTTCTCCGAGGAATTAGAATAAAGTCTTATTTCCACTATTATCATCTAAGTTGTTCTGAACATTCCGAAATTTTTGATGATTGTTTCTGTTACCGGGTCAAAAACTTCACCCACTGTATGTCGTTTTTTTTTTCTAATTTATTAGGTTACCATTTATACTGATTGGGAAAGAAATGTCAGATTCATCGTCTGTATCAGACTTGTTTGTTCAATCAGAATTGAAAGTATCTGGCATGAATTATTTATTATTGCGCCAGCTACATCCACTTGAAATGAATCGCATCGTTCTCGTATTATCATGATCATAAAATACATTCCACATTCAGTTGACTGAAATCCACAGACACTGATATCTTCAATACACAGCACATCTTGGTTTATTTTCACAGAAGAAATCTGGCTGATTTAAAAAAAAACAGTCAATTTGTGCTGATATGGAGTTGTTGTTCTTGAAATACAGTCGAAGTGCGATCTGTCACAAAAAAACTTCGGATTATAGAATTTCTAGTTGAAAAAGATGTATATTCAATATTCAGTTATGATTGTATTTTCTAATTATTAGGGTTGTGAATAAAAAAAAATCAAGAGAAAGCCCTTTTTCACCTCCCCCCGAAAGCATCCGAGAAATGAAAAGGGATAATTTCATGACGATTTGGTACAGGAATCTTTACAATGAAGATATTTTGAAAATTATTACCGGCAATATCTCTCATAGGATACCACCACTTCGATATGACTTTATCTCGTAGATGTTTCGACCTGAAACTGAAACGAACTGTATTTTTTATAACAAAAACATATCGTGGACGAAAATGTATACCGCAGTAGTACATCTCCTTCCGTTGAAAATATGCCGACATTTTTCATCGACAAAATTTCAGATGCCAAAAGTAATGGCGTAGCCACCACAGCAAATGTCAATAATTGATATTTCTACCGCTTCGTGGAGAGACAAATAGGCACGAAACGTTCGCGCCATTACGTCTGCCGTCGCGACGCTGCCGCATCAAAAGCTATAAATCAACTTTCACAGCTTTACTCTGATTTGATTGATAATTCCAATTTTTTCCGCCATTTTTGATTGCGCATCCAAATCTATCCTCGAAGTCTCGCCAGAATTAATATGTTTTTCCTTTATTATTCAAGAAATCTTCATCCATGTCTTGTTGTCCTATCCACGGCATATTCAAACTGAGGACTAGTTTTTTGAAGCTTGGTCAAACCGATTAAGCCATCAGCGATTTGGCAAGTTTGTTTCGTTTTGTGTTGACCAGCAGGTGATCAACTGACCAGAATTGTATCCTTCCCCTAACAAAAATGCCCAAATAATTGAATTTTGATTATTTATCATCAAATAATGAGGAACTTTCTCCTTCTCGATACCCACACTTTTTTTTTCGTTTAGATCAATTGGACGAAGCGAGCGAAGAACTTCTTCAGCGACTCGCAACTAGGCACTACTACAGTTACACAGCAGCCCTGGGGGTGACAGTAGGTGTGGGCTGTCTGTTACTAGTCCTCAACATGCTCATATTTGCCGGTATCTACTACCAGCGAGAAAGAGACAGGAAACGACAGAACCAGGCCAGGCAGCACCACAGATCGAACTCTACGCCGTCCACAGAAGCGATACCCATGACTCAAAGACCGTCGACACCAGGTGAAGATCGCTTGGTGTTGTCATAGCCATGATTATTTTCAGACTGATTACAGTAGTGAACCAACAAATTGCAGACAACAGTTGTGTCAGACTGTTTTTTAGCGAATAAATTTATTCTCAATCCTTCCAAATAGGCGAAATCACTCTCATACTTCCAAAACGTTAGGAAACGTACTAAGTTCATCATTTTTGAAAGTATTCTCAAAGTTCGGGTGCGTACAGAAATCGTACGAAAAACGCAGAGCATTGCGACGTCACAACTGCCAAACGACCACAGATAGATATAGTTATTTGATTACACCATTTTTTTGCGCTCGGGTTATACATGAGTTATTTTTATTATTTTTATACCTAGCAATAAGAAACAGAACCAAAAAATAGATCTTAATTAATTTTTATGTGTAAAAAATGGAAAAATTCAAATCAATGAAAATACATAAAAAATTTACACAAAGATGATTCATTAAAAGATCACCTGACATCAATTTACAATTCATTCTCACAGAAGTTTTAAAAAACAGTGCAAATGTTAAAAAAACTAACAGTTTTATTTTTCTTACCTCTCTTTTGACAGAGCTAGCGCGCAAAGGCCGATATTATTTGGGCGCGAAAATTGAAAATGGTCACATTGCTATAACTTCTTAAAAAGCGAATATTATCGATTTGTAATCGCACTTTCTTATATATATTTGTTTACATAATCAAAATATGATAGGTGAAAAAATAAAATTGAAATTGTTGACCGGTGTTATTTGATGGAAGTAATTGAGTCTCTTATTTCAATAATGAACATCAACAGTAACAGTATTCTTCTCATATGTACCAGAATAATTCACCCAGCTTCACTGATCATATTTCATTACCAATATTCCTTCTCATTTTCAGCTGAACGAAAAGAAGACAATTCCTCTACCGACATATATTCTTCCCATGTAACTGAATGAAATATCCAAAGAAGTTCCAAATAATAGCGCAGTTGACATCACAAACAAATAAAGGGTTTTGAGTGTAGTTTTTTTCGTAAAAAATGGCAATGAGAAGGTGTCTTTTGTTTTCTTGTATCTCTTCAAATAACGTCAGAAAAATAATAAAACGAAATCGGCAAATTTCGTTTTTTCAGGCATATCTCCGGAACTAATTGGAATTTCGAAACTTTCTGAACGGCACATTGTTAGACTTGGAAATGCGCGACTTTTCTCTAATTCAACCATCTCCGTATCTCTTATAGTTTCCGAGTTCCCCATGGTAGACATTCTTATCTTGGACACACTGTATATGCAAAAATAAACATAATGAAATTTGATACTATTCTAGGAAGCTCAGCACGCCAGTCCCCTGTTCTAACGAAAAAGGATAAATTGCACGAGCTACCACCTTCGTATACCATTGTCTCCCACAGTCCTAACTGTGAGGATCGCCTCCCTACGACCCAGAGGAGCAGGGAGCGTCCTCTGCCACCAGCACGCTCCTCCAGTAATCCTCCGGGCAACACCATCAAGAAGAGGGTGCAGATACAGGAGATATCCGTATAGCGAACGGAGGCGGAGGGTGGGGGTAGCCCTCCAAGGGATCCGGTGCAGCAAGTGGAGGACTTCGACCTTGTGTCCGTGCAGTTATAACACGACGATGTTTACGTGGTGGTTGTTATCGAGTGAAATAGCATGCCTATGGACTTGGGTTGACAAACTTTTTTTGTTCAATAGAAAAGTACCTCAGTCTACGCCAGCTACAGAGTGGGGTAGCTTAAAAAGGGCATTCAGTCATTGTAATGTTTCAATTTCGTTAATTAAGTTAAAGGTCGACCGATGGAGTCGATGAATTTCGAAAATAACAAAGAATGATTTTCATTAATTCACTATACCAGTGTAACCCATGAGAAATTAGTCGATTTTCGCGATTTTCTCGAGAGATAGTACTCGATAGAATGTTTTAAAGTTTTTTACACATAATTTGGTATATTTTCGGCTATATTTCGGGACTTTTATCATCAAGAATATCGGAGAATAACGGAGTGCAGTCTTCGGAAATGCTTAAAAAAGTTCCCCATGTCTGCAACATGATTCCAATCGAATGAGAGCTGAAACAAAGAAATTCAAAAAGGTATCAAAGTTCAAGTTGAAGATAAATCCTGTACAATAACCTACGATTTTTGGAAAATATAAAAAATCGACAAAATAGCGTAGTCCTGGAAAAATATCGTTTTTGGGGTACAAAAATATTCGCCAAAGCGACAATTTTCAATCAATCGAAAAGATCGTAGGTCCTTGAATATTAAATATATTCAAGAATACTCAGTATCAATCTGTAGTTAGTTGGTTGATTTCTCTTCGAGTTATGAGAGAATCTTGGGAAATGTCGTTTCGAGAAGAAGACGTTTGAAGTTTCAACTATGGATTTTTTTTTGCGAGCGGTCACTCTTTATAGAACGCTGGCATTCAAAAACGATTCAAGATACGACCTTGCCGCTTTCGCAGGATATTTCGGGAAGTATAAACTACCGAATAATCGATTTTTTTGACAGTTTCACACTGGTATAGCCCCTCAACTTTAGACAGTCTAAAGAGGATTTACAATTGAAAGAAAGAAACGATTGGCGATGCGAATGACTGTTAATCAATTTGATTTTGAATGATTACAGTCACTCCATTTTTCTTTCTACGATCGAGACAAGAATGTTAGACTATTTAGGATAGCCTAATTCCAAATTAATATTGTGATCACTTTCAATTACGACCATTCGAATAAAAGAAAGTTCACACAATCCTCTCATCTTAATGATTCTGATTGGATATTCATTTTCTACTGTTGACTACGAATAGCTGTATTTACTGCAATTTCAAGATGTATATATAAGTAATAATTCACTTCAAGATTGAAAACTGAGTGCCAAGATAATGTTTCGAGTGATTCCTTTCATAAATAAAGTCATATTGTCATCGAGTTTCCTGATTTTTGTTGAGTTGGAGTCTATAGGATTTATTCCCGCTGCTATCATTTGAACTCATTGTATTTTATCATGTAAATAATCAATTTTGTACATACCTGTATTAAATAGTTAATTGAATATATAATGTCTTTCTGTTCTTCGATCATATACTAATTTAGTGAAAACTTGCAAATAAAAGTAGTTTCTCGAATAAAAATATATTTTTTTTCACAGGTTTGTTTTCCAAAGAATATACGAACTCTTGAATACCTACAGCTATGAATTTCAAACATTAAACATTAATTCATGAAGCATCATTTTCATCATCAACGTGAAATTGAAATAGAAATGGAATTTGTAACTGTTTATTATGAAGTCTTGTTATTAAATAACACGAAAAATGTGGAATATTTTCTTTTTCAACGATGTGATTCAAGTGTATAGTGTCATCTACAAGAAGTTTTTGAATCAGAACTTATATCACAATATTCTAGATTCCTGTAATGACACTTCTCACATTTACTCATCCGAACATTGATGCATATCCTTTTCCTATTCTCCTCCTACGAATATGGAATTATGGATTACATAATAAAACTAGAGGAACAGGCTCGACTCGATGATCATGATCACTCTGTGATATCGATATAATCATCTGATATTTTCTATGGAGTGCCGATTGTGTAGTTGCAAATAGCGCTATCTATCATTTTGTAACGGAGGTAAAATTTCTGACATACAGCTCAAACTGTAGGACTCTACAACGAAATGACGCTGACATGCCCACTGACAATCGTGTCTGTCAAAGTACCGTTCTCTGTTCTTCTGCAAGTGTCGCTCAAGGCACTGTAAACAAAAAATCAATATAAACATGGTGATTTAAGTGCATTCGTGTGTGATAGGTTGTCAATTTGTTTTTGAAAATACGGTGAGTTACCATCTTGATTTAATCTATATACTACTCAGTTGTTCTTCGATTCACATGAATAATATGGTCTCTCTTTGTTTGTTTTCTCTCGAAATGAAGTTGTGCCGTTCCAACATGACATGTAGGCGTTTTGTCTGTCAAAATTCCAGAGGACATTTCTAGGACTTGGATATTGAAGTATATTCTCATCTCAATTGCTCTTTATGATTATAATTATCCATAGACTATATCTGAGATATTAGTGAGGTTTTGCTGAACTTGTCATGTTCGTTTCTCGGTAAATGACCTCTTGGATAACCCGGTTCAAGGAACATACCTATGCTGTAGTGTGTGGAATTTCTAAGGAATGTTGTTTAATCAAATACGCAGTGTATGATTTTTTTTAGTACTCTGAAGTAAAAAAAAATAACCTACCTCAAAAGAAATGACAATCTGGTTGAACTAGCTACCAATAGATTGGTTATAAAGATTCTAGAATCAGATCTGTTCAAAACCAGTTACAATATGAGATGAATTCTGAATCGATATAGCTTCTTTTCGTTGTTGAAATAATACTTGAACTATTTTCAGAAACATTTTCAAATTACGTCCATTTTGTGGGTTTTTCACACTCCTTTGAAGGCCTTGTTTATACTATTCCTTTGGTTGGTTTGGTATACTCATGGTTAGTTTATACAGCAAATAAAAACAATATACAAACACACATGCCATTAAATCGTAACTATTTATTCTTATGAAAAATATAAAATCAAGAATTGCTCTTGGAGAGAAAACCGTAGTTGCTATTTAATTTTTTGAGGCGTACTTCATCGAATAATAGATTTATTCGTGTTTATTTCATTTGACACAGAGTTACATTAATGTCGAAAATTAGAAACTCTATTTTCATAAAAATTTCCATAATAAAACAAGAATTGAACAAATTCATCTACAGAATGATAATATGCATCGATAAATTCTGCTACTCAACTTAAAGGACTATAAATTGTATTGGCCAAGTAGAGTTGAAATGAAAAATCAATACCAATCTGAAAGGAAAAACCACATTTCCGTTTTTCTTAAGTGCTTTACTCCCAACTCAATATCTACTGCCCACAAGCCATCCCCCACCCTCCAAACTCCCGCTGAACTCTAGTAAAAAAATGAACTCTTCGAGCTCGATCTACAGGGTAGCTAGACACCCTGATGCTATTAACACTCCATCGTGTTGAAGTGTCTCGTTTGTTCGTACAGCGTTGTCAAGTCTGAGTATTTTTAAAATGTTTACTGTGAATACCTCAAATTTCCCAAGTGTGTTTCAATATGTTCGATTTACAACTCTGCTTTCACTGCTTTCTTCAAAATTCGAAGCTTATTCAAGCATTCACAATCTGCTTATTGGCTAACTTCATAGAGCAATTCTTGAACTCTCGATAATCCATCTCCATGCATTTCCATGCAAGTAAATGTAAATCCATTTCGTTTCTATCGTTACCGACCAACGAGCGGCAACGTGGCAACATCACGTCGAGACGCCCACGGCGGCTACGATATAGACGCCGGCGCCGTCAATGAAATCACGTGGTCTACTACCCCGCATTAAAGCAAAAAGGCAGACAAGGCCGACGGAGGAAGGCAACAGAATTGTACTTTCTTGCTTTTTGGTCGTTTATAAAGTCAGTTTTTGACGGGTTGTTCTTTCACAAAACGTTGGTATTCACCTCTACACTTCTATGATGATAATAATGATGAAAGGTCTTCATTTTGATATAATCGGAGGAGTTGATGAGCTGCTCCACCTTACCAAGTACCATATGGTACAGATAGAATTACATTGAAAATTTATTATTAAACATAGCTCTGAAATAAATAGGTATTCACTTGGTATGATACGTACAGGGTGGCCCATCAGGGCATGGAAGAAAAATAATTCATTCAGGAATAAGAATACTAAAAATATAAATAATAATAAATGTTGTTATATTTGCGCAGATACACAACTCTAAAATATTTCATCTTCTTTCATCAACTTATGGGCTGGGGCTGTATATTGAGTAATATAAAAACTTTTTTGAAACAAAAACTTGTCTTTTAGAAATGTTTTTTATTCAAAATGACTTATTACTTTATGACAAACCAATCTGGCTGCATTATAGGAATAATATCTTTCAACTAAACTGGTTATTTTTAGTATTATTATCAGCTTTTCGGTAATGTATCTACTTTATCAGTCGATGTCATTCTAAATATCTTGCAGTTGTATTGATATGGTTACATGTTTTATATACTTCATCAGCATAATTCAAGCTACTCAAATTTTTCGTGTAACATAATCGTTTCTTGGTACGATATACATACATGTATCGATGAATTACATGATTCAAATCAACAGATTTTTTTGATTTTCATCGTAAGATTTCAGTGAGGAATCGTTTTTGTCACTTCCAAAACACATGAAGTGCGATGCGTTGTATTCGACTTAAAGTAGAATAATTTCTTTTAAAACTTACTTTTGGGATTTTCGAATGATATGGGAAATACTTGCATCGGTTCTTTAATAGTAACAAACAGCCGCGACACGTTCAAAAATTGCATCATAACACAATTAGTTTCAATGTCGTAGAAGATAAATGTAAATATAAACAGCAAGTATTTTTGGACAACTCATTTCCCTACTCCTGCCGATTCCGGAAATATTTCCCCAGCAACTTTTATGCGAGTGATGTATTCATATCCAGCAGTCATATTCTTCGGCAAAGCTATCCTTCCTTTGACTTCCGCAAGAAAAAACGACAATTTATGGAGTGCTGGGCAGCGCAAGTAGCATCAGCAGGAGCATGAGAAGTATCGTGTTTACACTCTCGCGCTACCCACTTCTCTGCTTGGGCTGAGTGTAATCCCGGCATGATAAAATATCCGCCCCGATTCACCCAATCTCATCGCACTTCATCTTCATTACAGGTACCTAGTGATTGCGCGCACCCTTCCATATGGTGAAAGTAAAAGACGACCCGCTCATGGCACAGTCCACCCCTCGAACATCCTCCATCACCACCCCGTCGATAAACAACGCCACCTGTCACCCTCGCAAGTCGCGCAATCCACACACCCATCACCAACCCTTTCACCAGCACTTCATCCACTATTCTTCGTTCGTTTCGGAAGGCGGCGACGCGCAGGGGGTGGGCTCCGCCAACGGAGCGTCCCCTTCTCCCGCCCGCTTCTACTTTGGACCTGGTTTCGAGCCGCAACAGGTTCCTGAGGGCGGGTACGCACCAGGGCCTAGCCAAGGTCGAGGCAACGAACACGTGGTGCTGTTCCACGTGAATCCAGGTGTCACGATCAGCTTCCAGATGGGGGATAATTTGGAAATATTGAGAGGTGAGTGTTGATAATCGGAATGGTTATGTCAGAAATGGTGTGAAAATGGAAAGAGTCCTTGAAAGTTTACCATTGCGACCGATTCGACAACTGACAAATTGTCTATTTGAAGCAAATTTTTTATAGTAGAAAGAAAGTACAAAATTTATTTTCACTTTCCATTTTGGAAGTGATTAACGAAATCATTTAGCATTGATAATGATATTTTGATAAATACATTATTTCAATTTGAACAAAACTGAATATTTGGCGGGATCCCTATTTGATGTAAGTGGTTTGAGAGACTGATAATTAGCTAGCTATAGTCTATTTATTCAAGAAAGATAGATTTGATTTTCTTTCAATACCATTACAGCAAAATGGGAAGTCATTAGGAAAAGAATCTTCGATTCGCTAATGCTAATGCGTTTTTTATGTCAGTCTGAATCTTCACAAATATTGGAAAGATGTTCTGTAAAGAAGTTAGTTCGATTCTAATATTTCGATGACAATCTAAATGACAACATCATTCAGTGGAGATGTCCAGAAAGTTGTTGATCGAACTGACAATTCTTTCATTCAACCTGTTCTCAGTTGTACACCGTTAATAGTTAGCCAATTTTGGTGTATGATTTATAAATCGATAAATATTTTTCAAAACCTAACTTCATGTTTCGAGGTTACGCTGAAAAAATAGAAAAGCAGCAACACGGCACTTTTCGGCAAGCTTTGACAACTATCCTGCTTGAATACTATGTATAACATCCAATCGAAATTCGTCTGATGACAACGTATTGTATAACAAATTTCACGAATATACACGTCAGTTCTTGACAATAAACATCAATTCTATCATGTAACATGAAACTTTCCCATTCATACCTTTCCAAGTAGTCTTTTGATGGTCACTTTTTTATACAAAAGTTTTCCAATCTCTGATCTTCACATGTCAGAAACATATCGTAGTGAATATTTTAAAAATTCCCGTATACCCCATCTTGAAGACACCCAATGACATTTTTGGGATTCAACCTATTGCTGTATATTAACCATATTACATCTTTCAGGCAAATAGTTTTTGGATTTTCCATTTCACGAAAAGACGAGGTTTCTCTTCCTATGCCTAGTACAGATCGTTTATCTGAGTAAGCTCATGTGTTAGCTGACATGAGACCCATCCTAGCTCAACTTCCTTCCACCAAAGCACCTTCTAGCTCCTGAAACTGACCTAACAGTGGAATTCAAGTTTTGTATGAAACATTTTCAAGGTTTCATGATACAAAAAAATGATTGAGGTTCATAACCTCTTGGTGTGAATATTGAAAAATTATAACGTTTCTAGTTCACATTACATATCGAGTATCATTTCGATATGGTTTTTGTCATAATGTCAGATCAATTACTTGAAATAATCAAGTGAAATGTATCCAACTAGTCGGCAGTGTAACTTAATCGTCGCCTTTTCATTAGAGCGTGTATATGTAATATAAATTTAATACTAGACGAATGTTATGTAATCCCGATTGCCACATACATAAGGAAATTAAAATTAACGATTGATATCACTTCGGGGACGATATTTATTCATACCAATTTGATTTCTGCCGTCTCATATTAGATGAGTAACAGTTGAAACGCAACTTGATGGATCTAACATGTTGCGCCGATGACATATTTCATATTTGTTGTCATATTTGTTACATAGAGGAGATGTTGGTGACGAAATTCATACAAAATGTGTTGACATGGAGTTGATTAAAATGTACATAACAGAGTGGCGAATACAACATGGTGTTCAACAATAAAAAATGTGATTATGTGTTTGCAACTATAGCTGATATCATCAGATATTGAATTTGTTACCTGTTTATATTGTCAAGAAAATTAAATATTTCAATATATGTTTCCAGAAATGGATAAAGGATTTTTTTCATCATAGAATAGTTGAACGGAGAAGGCTCTTTGAAATATATTTGTTTGAGGTATGAAGATATATAAGAATTGAACTTTTCACGTGAAATTTCTGTTTACAATCCTGTAGTAATATGAACTGCAATATAAATGAGCCATCGTTGTGAAGTTCTACTAATACAATTGATGATTTCACCGTGTTCATTGGTGTATCAACAGTATCATCATTATTGAATACAGGATCTGATATCAAAGTTGCTACATCTTTTCGTAGAATCCGACAACACCGCTTCAATCAGAGGGTCAATGAAATGGAGAATATTTTCAATCCGGATCTGCTTCGATTTATTTGCACTAGAAAGCTGAAAATCGATTGTATTCCACTTGATCCTCACTACAACAACCGCATGAACCGTAGAATTTGCATGCAGTGAGGTATGAAATACGGGGGAACGTTTCGGAATGGCATTCTAAAATTATAATGTTTTTTTTAGATGTCGCATTTTGATACATATGATAAAAAATATTGCTCCGACAAAGTTTCATGAAGCTACTTTTTTATATAATCAATATTATGGATTTTTTATATCCGAGTGAAACATAACTTATGTTGGAATATCAGGAGCGTTTCTGAAAATTTTCACACCCCTTATTGATTGAGATAGAAGATGATCAAAATACATTTCGAGGGTATCAGATTATGTGAGAGTAGTATGGGAACCTCGACAATACGTCGACGTTCACAGTGTGTGTCCTTTCGATATGTCATAGTTTTTTGTCAAAGCTCGTCCTTGTGTAACAAAACTACCGAATCTCTGGGGATGTTGTAGTTTTTTTTTCTCCGTCGCAAGAAACCTAAACATTCACAATAGCATAAAATAGTGTTTTCCTCATCTTCTTGAGACCTACAGTGGGTTGTGATCCCAGTACCTCGTTAGGGTTCCTACCAGAATCCTGATTATTCGCCTGTTGTAACTTACCACCCTGTACTCTCAGAAAATCCCATCGTTAGATAATTTCAAGTGCGTCACTCCATTCCGCTTTTTCCAATTCCCAATTATCGGAATTAATCTAGTGAAATGTGACAACACGTCGTATCTCGTGAGTAATGAAAATGTACCCGGATCAATCTCGACTTCTTGCACAAAGCAATTACACCTCGAAATGCGGTGGTTATCGGACGTGCCGCGATTTTCCATACAGGTGGTGAAAGTCGTGAATCCATTAGCTGTAGCTCAACGATTTGTCTGCGTTTTTGACAGTGATCTGTCAGTCGCCTTTCTTTAATCGTACATGTGGGAAAATATGCCAATATGAATAATCCAAATCGAGCAGCAATTACCAATGTAATCAATCAAACTATTTCGAGATCATCTCGCAATTATTTCTTATCCATTTCCTCTGGAACTCAGATCTCTTCAACCTCAACATTTAAATCATGGAGGTCATTATTTCATCATCGAAGGTGATATTGAGACATTGATTGTGCATCAGAACATGGTTTGCAATACTCAAGGGCTCCCTTATTTCAAATAGTACAGGTGATAGTTATATTCGGTAAGGTGTTAATTGGAAAATTGGAAATTTCACAATGTATACTCATTACAAATTATAAAATGATTTATTCCCATTAGGGGAATCTTTCATATCTACTCAGATAATTGTCTGGACAATGAGTTGTCGATATTTTATTGGAAGTTCTTGTATATACCTGACGAGTATTGCACTGATGATGGCATAACAGCCGAAAGCGCTATGTAATTTTAATAGAAAAAATATTTTTACACGAAATACACCTTTTCTTGACTAATTGGAAAACATACCATAATTATTATCAGCTTCTTCAGCAGTGGGGTATTTAAGGTTTGAAATTTGTGGGTTGACTGTTTTAAAAAATTGAATATAGATCCATTTATAATAATAATAATAAATCGGCTTTATTCAACAAATGCACATACATTTGCCCTGAAAAGGCGAAGATTAGCTAAAGCTACTCTTGAACTCTTAACCTTTTCAGTTTACAAGATAGAAATAAAACAAAAATAACATAAAAGAGAATACTCTACAATTTCAATAATATTGATCTGATCATCAGTAGAAGAGGGAAAACAGAAGAGAGTAAGTACTATAATTAAACATAATCATAATCAAACATAATCAAATATAGAACACAAAAACACAAAAAAAATGCAGCAACGCGACAACAATGTGACTAGCTCTGCTGATTTAGCAGTTCTTTTATTGCAATAATAATGTTCAAAATTGCTTTCAGCAATGTAATTTTGATAAAAATTCCACCAGTTCACGTGCCTTTATTGAAAATGTATTTGTAATATTGTTTGTACCATGTGCGCCAGTGCTATAGGTGATTATAGATACAGTGTAAACTCCAGTAACGTAACTCGATTCAACGCCGAACTCCCTAAAGCGTCAAAATTACTCGGCTTTGATTGGTTTAGCTTGTCTTCCATACAACTATTCACTCTCTCCATTCAACGACAACTCTCTATAACGTCAAAATATACACAGTCCCTTGAATGCTGTACAGAGTTTACACTGTTTTTAGGTCTGTATTCATAATTGAATACTAATGTCTTCATGTAACTGAATGAAATGAAATAGTTGACGCTCGAGCCACTGAACCACAAATATCAATCAATCACTCGAACACAATTATAATGTCCAAAACTTCTCAAGAAAAGATGGAATATCCCGTACTATATCAGGTATGGATATTGCTAATGATAGCTCGTAATTGGTGGCGACGATTGGTTGTAAAAAAATGTACTGGGACTAACTATTAGTTTCTCCGTTCGAAATGTGGAAATGCTTGTGTTACGATATAGCACCTAATGGCTTATTACGAGCAATTAGAGATTATCAGTTATGCAAGGCATAACGCATAGTATGGACTAGTGTTAATGTTAAAACATTAATTCAAAATATTTTTTAGCGCGATATTCAATACATTTATTGTTGACATAAGATGCTACGTAATAATGTATACTAGATAATAGTGAATTCAACCGGTCTCAATATGAATCCTTAGGAAATTTTAAATGCATTCGAATGACGGGCTCATTCCAATTCAAAAGAAGAAAAGTAAGGTTTCCTTTCTTATGTCATACATCACTTGTCAATAAGAGTAGAATAGCTTATGATCTGGAAACAAACTATCAAAACCCGATTGTCGACTGTCCTCTCGGAAATACATGAGTTTCTATCCAAGAAAATGAATCGTGCAGTTGTTTCGGCTTTCGTTACTTTTACCTCAGTTATTCCACGATTTTGACTTGGCAACAGTATAAGCAAGCAACGTTGCCGCATGATGGGGAATTAGGAGTATTCGTCAAGTATATTTAATATGAGATTTCCCATTATCGTTGATTCTGTTCCCCCGAAATTAAGTGTTATATTTTGATGACTAGCATTCTCGAAGATTGGTGTCCATGATTCAATCGTGATTCCACCACTAATTTCCATCGAAATATCAAATTACGAAGTTCTCTTCCAACTTCTGTTACCTGTTATTAACTTTCACGAACCGAAACGTTTTCCATCAATTTCATATAGATCGTATACTGAGCTTGTTGAAATTTTGTTCCCAATCTCCTGAATATTTCCATCATTCGATATACGGATTTGGCAACGTTGTGTAGACAGCCTGGTGGGTAAAATTCGTTAACTGATTCGCAATCAGTGACCTTTTAATAAACCGTTCTCTGACAGTCTGATCGTGGTTCATTTTATGCAAATCGCTTATTTGATTTCTTCGAATTATACCTACTAGTTGGCAAACTGGATTCAACAGCAATTCCATATTCTTTGTTTGGATATTTCTTGATATTTCATTTGTCCGAAGACACATGTGCCTTTCACACTAATGGATATAACAAGTTTGTGGCAAGCGAAAAAAAATTGATCGAACGTATATTTTAGCACAGTATCGGCCATAGGATCAACCATATACAGACGAATTATGTAAATTCGATTATAATACCATTTCAATAAAATGCTTGGATATTTCAATCCAATGATTTTTACGAAATCTATCCCTTCTAATAGAAAAAAAGGATTTTCTGGAAGAAGGAAAACTATAGTACTCGTACTACCTACTAGCATACTGCATTTTATGGCAAACTATTTGTTGGTTAACTGCTGGCAGACCGATGGTAGACCTTGAAATTTCATGATTTGCTCCTACGATGAAAACATCGGGGAAATCGTCACCTTCGATTTATCAAAGAGTAGCAAATACACCATTTCCATATTTCCTCATTTTCCCTCATGCATGGCAGATTACTACAGATTGTGAACTAAACTTTAATACAAGGGACAGTATTTCAATAGAGAATTCCTTATATTTTTGAAATATTTATTGGCCAACAGAAGTTGTTATTCCAATTAGAAGGCTAATTGATTCTTTTTGATGTAAAAGGTGTAATGAATAAATTGAAGTTAGTTTCATTTCTGCTGATATCATTACACGTGGAAAACTAGCGGAGCTAAAGATCAGGACAGATCAATAGACTAATATTTTCGTCCCTTTTCGACGGAATATCCGTATTTATCTATGTCAGTAGTTCAGATTATATTGGGAAACATCGGAAAAATACAACATCCGATCTGATTCACTGAGACCCGAGATCAAAAGTCCACATTGTCGGTCTGGCATCGTGTGAGATTGTAGATCGGTCACGATTAACGGTTACCAGAAATTCAAGTTGACAGCGTATCGAGAATGTGTGTCGAATACATTCTTCAGTAAGGCGACCAGCCATAGCACTTGTATTTCATTTCCTTTTTATACGTTAGGGTTGTAGCAAACTCGTTAAGAACTTAATATGGCTATTGGAAAAAAGTTCTGACACGTCGATTTTCATTTTCAGTTGTGAATTGTTCGATTTATATTTTCGATGGCGTCATCAGATATGCAGTTTCAGATATTTCATTGTGCTTCATATAAATGATAATGGGACCAAAAAGTTTCAAAGTATTGAATTAAAAATATTTTCCAATATATGGACTGGAAAATCCTCCCTTATTTGATTATCATTTTCCACGGTTAGTTGTATCGAAATAATACAAGTCAATTCAACCAATTTTCTCAAATGGAGTTTATATTATTTTCAAACAAGAAATACTAGAAAGTGTAAATATATGGGAGCATGCCATACTCGAAATATCTCCATTGAATTTTGAAATCCCTTGTATATTTATAAGATAAGCGATAAACCTCTCTGGTGATGATTTGGCCATTTTTTGTCATCTGCAAAAAAGTCAACAAACCCAGAACATCCTTACATGACAGGCAGCTTGAATTACAACCGTGATTATGTGTATCTGTTTGTAACATTCACATTTTCCGTTTTAATATGAAGGACGAATGACATCAGAGCAGAGCGGCCGAAGACTGTAGTTGGCTCCCTCCTATCGTTTCTCGTCTGGAATCTGGAGCCGTCTGTTATCTGATAGAATTGCTCGGAAAAAAAGTCGCATCAGTGAACGATGTCCGAAAACGGTAGATAAAAGTTTGCAGACAAAGTTTTATATCAGCGGAAATGTCAAGAATTTTTATGAAAATGGTGGCCACATTTCGATGTTTGTATAGATTACCTCAGTGAACTAGCAAATTACTAACAGATTGCTGGCAAATGATAGGCAGAATGCTGGCAAACTGTTGCCAGACCGCTTAATGCATAGAAAATAACGAACATTCTTGAAGCATTTTCTGTATTTTTGGAATTGTTTACAACGTTCTGTTCACGTTTTGTAATTATAAACAGTAACAAATTATAAAACCACTAGAACCTCATATATCGAGAGCAATCATATAACACTTGGTTGAAATTGGAAAAAGACGACTAAACGATAGTCAATTGCTTTCTCCAAAGTATTTGTCGAAAACTTATTTTTTTTCTGTGATTATTATGGACATTCAGAGCGATCCTAGAAGATCGTATAAAAACTGTTATCACCTTCCCGATGAGATTATCCAGATGATTTCCGATGAAACCAAGTAAGATATTCAACAGGAAACTTTAAAACTTTGATTTTGGGCTGAATAGATCAGAAAAACAAATTCTTCATTGGATCAGAACGCCAATATTTCCAATAATTCATTCAACTGAACATAAATATTATAGTATTTTCTGTTGACCCTTCACGTGTCTGTATCAGCTGAATGATAACCTCAATTATTTTCCTGGTTTTAACCTTTTTATCGTAGAAATTGTTATTGTAGATGTGAAAATCATGTTAATCTAATCGGATATTATTCCATTCAAAATAATCATTTCTCCGAAGTTGTGCGGATAATTCTTCTTCGAAATCATTGATTGGAATGTCCATATTATATATAAAAAAACACATCAAGCTGCGTATCATCACTTCTTGACAAATCGGACATCTGAAATATTAGAGATAATATGTTGTTGCCATGTTCATCAAAAATGATTATGAAACTATGAAATTTCGAATTGAACACAATATCAGTAACAACAGTTGTCAATGTGTTGATTGTCTCACTCACTTTTTTATAAAACACTCTATGCCCTAATGATTTATTCTTCAATTTATCACACATGTGATTTTAATATTATTTGGTTAACGAGATGACGGAGTAAGAATCGAGGTTATTGAATGATGCACCCCATAACCTATCGAATGATTTAACTAATGACCGTTCCGTGTATAATTACATCCTCGGTGTAACGAACGCTTTCAATAAAGCATCTGAAACATGAAGTATATCGGCCGTGAATTGTAGATTGCATCAGATGAAACCGGCGCAATAACCCAAATTCTTCGTCGATACAAGCGGCGATGGGAAATTAAAGAACTTCTGCCTGTCCCTGGCGCTGGATTGATGGACGAGCACAGTTCGGGAGAAATAGTTGCAAACTCACTTTCATAACATAGATAAGACATTCCAAACTGTTCATAAAAACACTCGTAGTAAATATGCTTCGACTGCTTTTGAAAAGAGCAATGCCGATCATCACAGAAACTGTGAGCAAATACTAAGAGAATTTGGTACGATCTGTTTCATCTGGGTACTTTGGTAAGCTCCTAACCGGCGATTTATAAACGAAACGCCAATTCGTAACATTATAGAGCCAAATAGAAGTGAAACTGATAAGATGAAAGCATTCCAATTCTACAGTGCTTCTCAAAAGTCTCTTTTCCCCTCTTATCTTTGGAATTATTATACATACACGAGTGAAATTTCGTACGTTTTTGCAGACACATTTGAAAAAGTACGAAAATCAAATAAGTATCATTGAATAGGTTTCTTCGTAACCTTTCAAAAGATGTCGATTGCCGTAGGGTTTCATTTAAAATTATTGGTCACCATGGCCTTGTGACGTCTTCTTTGACGATTTTGTCATCTACCATCACTAGAATAGGAAAATTTACAACCTTTAATTGTCAGTTTCCAAATTTCACTTAAGTATGAACTAAAAAATGGGTTTTAGAGCTTAACTATCAAAGGAAAAACTATTCAACTCAATTCAGATTTTGTGTAATTTTTACTAAACGAAATTAATCAAAATAAAAGCTAATTATTTATCATTAATCTATTGCATTTTATGTTATTAATTCATTGATTTATTAACAAAGATTGGAGTAACTATTACAATTCATTATAATATTGACTATTTCTTCATCCAAACCATCAGTATTCTCAAAATATCCCAACAAAATTATTTTCTCATGGGTATTTGTGTTTCACTCAATGCTCATCAGGGTAGGAAAACTAAAGTTGATGCCGAACTTTTTCAATAACACTATTTTTCCTATTGAACAGCTGCGAGTCTCTTAGATTCGAAAAAGTAAAGCCTACTGTCGAAGATATTGCATTACCCCCGTAGAAGTAATAGTCAATTCAATTGGAGAACGTACAATGGTTCTAAAAATCCTCGACTTTCACTAGTACGTTGCGTAATCGTACAGCTTCCACGTTATGGTGAAGGCAAAAACCATATTTCCTGTTGCGATTGAAAAAAAAAAGACAATTATTATCGGTGCCAGAAATTCCTGTGCACAAACACACAACGGCGTACAGACACAACAATAGGCCGACGGAAACGCCTAATGGTAATGCGATATGTGGGTAGACGTCGGAAGGTTACGTTTTCCTTCTATTGTTTGGGTGTCGACTAAATTTGCTGATGGCAGAACTTTGAGAATTCCGTGAATGGATTCATTATTTTGCAGGTCATTGTCAATCCAACGGAAATTTAGTAGTCACAGACACTAAATCAGGAGAAACGCTACCATCTTGTAGAGTTTTAAGGGTTTGTTTTTCAATATTTGGTTAGCTATATCAAGATCAGGTCTAACTGAGCTTGAGAAAACACGTCCAGATAGAAGTTGCAGCAATACAGCACTGTGCAGTAGAGTTACTAAGGCAGGATTTCGAAGAAAATACTATTGCTATTTACTTTGACGGCAAAGCAACTATCAAAACAATCGTTTTCAGTGAAGTCAGCTTCAAACTTGTCTGGGATTGCTTAAAAACCCTCCAAGAGCTGAGCAGTCAAAATACACTCTAGTCTGGGTACCAGGCCATACAGCTTACAGAGGCAACGAAAAGGGAGAAGCAGCACTAGAGTTCTAATTGGTCGAGAACCTTTCTGTGGCTCAGCAAGAGCCCTGAGGAAAACATCTAACAGTGCTTAGATCAACAAGTAACCTCGTGAAAGTAGAAAAGTGCACTGGGAAAGGCACAAGCAGCAGGAGTTTATCAAAACTCAACAGACACTTGAACAATAGGGTACGGCCTATGAAGTGTAGTTACAAAAATAGGCCTAGACATGGAACCGGAACTGTAAAGGTTACAGTATGGAGGCTCCCTTGAGCTCATAGGCCCCATTCTAATCGTATCTAATAGTTGGGAGAGCTTTGGCTGGTGGACTCCTGATCAAGCTCAGTCACCAGCTGAGTTTTTTCACCGAACATTTAAATAAAGCAAGGACAGAAGGCCAACAGAAAACAATGAAATTCTGATTCGAATTGCACTCGATGAAAAGTACGAGTCGAATGAGTAAAACACGATTACGCTTCTGGATACCGTGCCCAGAAAATAGCTATTTGTTTACAGTTAGTGTATTTTTGAAAAACGATTCCTTTATAAAATTTGTTAGTAAGAATAATGTATATTTATTTCGGTGAATTTTTTCACAAGAATTATCTCCAATTTCTACTTTCCGATTCTTCGTCAATGGGTCTAACAAAACTTTGGTGTCGATTTGTTGTTTATTCTCTCTATTCTTTTCGATATAGAGAACCTATTGAACAAACGAGTTTCAGTTTGAAATATATGTTCATTATCCATATTCGTTATTTGTAGAGGTTATTCTCATTTGTATGATATAACATGACGCGCTAATCACTAATCACCCTTAATTTTTTAGTTTTTCCTACCATATCCTTCGTTCCACGTTCAACTGATGTTGAGTGATAGTGCTTGATCTGGTTGAACAAGTAAAACTTGACTTTGTACTAAATATGGTATATACTTGGTTACACTCAGATCAAGAGACACGAATTCTAAACCAACTGAGATGAACAGAAAAAAATGAGAATATTCAACGTCTCATAACAATTGGGTAGTGAACAAATATGAACTCGGTAAGGAAACAAATGAGTCCACTTCCTGTCAGAGCGGAAGCATCTTAGTGAGACCAATATTCACCGAAATGTACGCTCATAAAATCTAGCAGATTAACGAATTCCGAAATATTTGTAAAACCCAAGGACGAAGATAAACTGGAGTTAATGGGTTCTTGATGGGTCTCCAGATTGGCGTATTCGTCGAATCACCCGGTATAAGAACGTCCTTTACAGTCATTAAGATAATGGCTACACGGATTTGTACCTGAATGCATGCCGATAGGATATGCGTGACTGTATAATGAAGATACAGGATTCACAAAAAAAAATCGTGACGAACGGCTCATGACTTAGATTTTGAAAGACGGGCATTCTTCGAAATATATGAAACACTCATCAACGTAACCTTGCGAGATTTTTATATCAACCATAGTGAGGATATTTCAATTTTCGAAGTAAAAAAAGTAGGATAAAACGTCACTGTGAAGATCGTTTTTAAAAACAAAAAGACCTGTTAAAGTTGGGCAAAAGAGAAATACTATTAGTCCGAGCAGCAATTCAACAATATGGGCATTATCGATGGCGCCAAAGGTCCGGAGGTGACTTTCATGACTGGGACCCACTTCCTAGCATCGGGGGGTGCGTAATGTTTCCGAAGGCCTACGTGCTATGGATTTCTTTCATCTACTCGCAATTCCAATTCACTATCTTCTAGAAGAGCCTGAAATTGAGTATCATATTTACTGTCAAGAGATATCCGTAGAAAATTATTTGTCAAGCCACTGCATTGGTCCATAGGACAAACAAGATCTAACAATCGAAATGACAGACTAATTGTGTGATTTTGAAAATTAATGATAGTGATGATAGGACATGCTTTTGTTAGTTCTATCATAATTAGGAAGCATGATTCGGTTGAATAGGAATTATATATAATCATTGTTTCTTTTGTAAACACCTCTTTGAATATATTTATCGAATATTAGAATTTGAAATATTTACATAATCACCGTAATTGATCTTTAACTTTGTACTCTCAGTTCGATTTTTATTTGTACTCATCTAAATGCATTTTTGTGGCGTGAAGCATTGATATGATTTGTTCAAAATCGCTGGATTTCCGAACATATTTAAAACGATGTCACCTACTCGGCCTCAGCTGGGAACTAGTGACTAATAAAATCATGTTATATTGAGGCATATCACAGTCGTTTTAATAATTATTTGATGGTCACCAATATGAATTTTTCCTATTTACTCAATGTTTTCAAATGTAAATCGGGTGGCTTGTCGGCTTTTTGTGAAAGATACGAATAATTTGATACCAGACACCTCCACTTTATAAAATTGATTTTATATGACAAATATTTACATGTGAAGTGTTGTTGGATTTAAAATGTTATTCTTGATCGAAATAAGTGAAAATATATAGGATGTCCCATTTAAAAATCGAAAGTGGGGTCATTTCCGATCAAAAGAAAAGTACGGCAATAAATAAATCAAACGGCCGTGAATATATCAAAGAAAGTACATTGTCAACCCCCAAATTCCGTTTATCCATCTCCAATAATCAAAAAGTTCAAAGTATAATGGAAAATAAGCATGCATAATTCATCTATAATAAACCGAAATTCTAAAAAATTGTTCTAGTCGCCTATTGTTCGTTCGCGCGATGGAAATCTGTTCTGGATCGTTCAACATCGAGATGGATGTGTTTCTCAACTTCCCGGACTACACGATCACGTTCATTCCAATGTCTTACATTTCTCATCGAATCAATTACTCAATAATCTTACGTAACCCCATCTCCGCGTATTCATACAATGCTAATTCATACTCGTATTCCTGTCGACCGACCAACCGATCTCATCTGCGCCATCATAATAATTGTTATGGCGATTTTTTCGATGCGCAAATAAGTGAACTCGCAGTTTCGACACTTTCTTGAGAGTTCATTCATCCGCAGTGGAATTGATAGTTCCGACAACCGAAGCCTGGTTTCTCCATCGCGAACATCGCATAATATTATACAGTGGTAGTGAAAAGTATCGAACCACAATGAGAATTACTGCTCGTTCTCTTATCATACAGGGCGCGGAAAATTTAAACCGATTTTCTGCGGTGTTCTTTAGAAGTCAATGAGACGATCTGTTGTATTGACCAGAAAACTGACCTTTGTAATAAGTATAGTTTTCACAAACTAAGAAACGTGCTTCAATGCTGAACTGAAAAGGCGAAAATATTGAAATAAAATTAATCATGAAAAAAATGTATTGTAAAAGAAAGTGTGTGAGGCTTTGAAAAAAAAAACTGAAACTTGTAGCACCCCACGCTTCTTTACAATAACTATGTTTTTCTTGGTAAAATTAATTCCATATTGATAATTATTCAAGTTTTTTGAGTTCACCATCGAAACATGTTTTTCAGTTCCGTTTTTCAATTTTATTTCTTCGGCGATTGGCAGGATTAGAACTCATGCTCGAATACTCCGACGTTTCATGTTGACTAAAACTTGCGCCTGAACTCGCTAACATTACTATCAACGCTAAAAAACAATTTGCATTCAAACAACGAATCGTAAGGACACCACTTTGTGGTAGATTCATTGAAACTTCGCCATGATTCCTTGAAACGTCACCGATAAAATCATATTTGTGCGATACAATTAGGCCAGTCTCAAATAAGTGACAAGTAAACACATTTTTGATGACCGTAATCAGCTGATTAGACCAAGGTTGTTGAGAGAAACTAGTAACTATCACCATTGTCATTGGAAGACGCCTGTAATGGAAAACTTTTCAATTCGTTCACAAGATGACGTCACTCGCGGAGGTACATACATACAACTGAAGCTAATATAAGGCATGTAAAAATGGTATGGATCTTGCAATACTTTTTAGTGCGTCTGTACATGGAGGATATTGATATCGTGTTTATTTCTCTGCCCACGTCAAAACGTCTCCTGGGAATAACGAATGATTCAGTCATTCAACGATTTGGTTTGCTAATTGAGAACGGTTACATACATTGAAAATGTAAATAACAGCTCAACTACGACTATAACAAAATATTGAAATATCGGGTTCACTTTTTTATATTTCCTATTCTATCTTTAGTTGTTTTGTTTGTTCGTTCAATTATCATCCATTGAAGCATGTGTGTGATGCTTTAGGTTTCTGAAATTGATATTTTAGTCCAGCCTTCACTTTGGAACCACATAAAAGAAAGTAGTATTTGTTGCAAAAAACAACTGGTAAATATTTGTAGAATGAACACAACATTTCAATTTGAGCAGATGAAACAAAATATCTTGCTCAAGACAAACTGTTCTAAATTCGAATATTGGATTTCTGAATTAGAGAATATTATAATTATGAATCGGTGTTACCTGGCCATGTTCATTTCACAATTTATTTTGCAGCAGAGACGGACATTTCATGTCCATTTCACTCAGAGAAGAATAATATCAAATAAATAAAACGTGCCTAATAAATTATATATCGTATTATCTTGATAAAATATTCAATTGTATACCAACAAAAAAATTCCAACTTATTTGTCATAGATATGATATTCGAATTTTGTTGAATTTTAATTTAATTTTTGATGGAAACGTTCACCTTTCTGACTCGCAAACAGAAAAAAATCCGGACACTTTATATCTCAATTTTTCAAATCAAAAACATAAATTTCGAGACACCATCGAACACATCTTAATTTTTTATTTAAGAGAAAACCAATTGTTCACTACTTCTGGAACTCTCTATTCATTCTGACACAACACTGTTTATGCATTTTCAGATTGAAATCTGATGATAATATCATAAGTGAAGGTTTGGAATTATCTCATTACCTCTATGCATATTTCAATTATTCCGCTTCTTGAACTGTCCGTTTCAATACATTGTTAAATAACACCTACTTATTATAAAACTGTTAGAAGAATATTGTTTTCGGAACAAATAACTTGAAGTTATGGATTTAAACTCAAAAAAGACCATCAGTTGAGAGTATATTGCACATCTATTTACCTAACCGAATATCATTCCTCGTTGAAATATAAACAATTTGATAGAACATTTTCAGAAAATCAAGAATTCTAATTGGAACCTGTCATTATTGAAAGTCACCATTTCATTATTGCATTTAGTATGATAACAAATTGATCGTCACAACACAAATAACGTGGTCGCGGTCGAAAATTGATACAAAAAATCTCCTCGGTAATCACAGTGAAATTTAAATATACGCACCTCAATGAGATCGTCACAGAACTTCACAACCTGTCACACCCACTAATTTGGAGGCGAAAAAACTTTCACATAATTTCCACAGATTATTGTCAACTCCTAATAATTATTTTCGTGCAAATAACCAGATTATATACATACACATTTTCTCTAAAATTGAGAGTAAATGTAAGTAGATACTGGGAAATGAGTGAGAATGAATGATGTAACAGATGCCGTGACCGGGCTTATATTTTCTCCAAAATTGCCGTGGAATTATCTCTATAATTCAATAATTTCTCCCAGCACCATTTAATCTCCTGAAATAATTATTTCGCATTTGACCATCTAGTCACACGCAGTACAGTGAAATTCAACAGATGCCTGACAGATCGCCTTCGTTTGTTTTTAAATGAGCTTTCTATTTTTCAACGATTGATCCATCTCAACTGAAAACATATTCATGGCTAGTACTTGGAATTCGCTTATTAACTAGTAGTGGTAGTTCAGGGTCTGCATGTTATTTCCAAGATCCATCATCAATCAATTATGACGTCGATGGAGTTGTCAGAGCTTTTTTTCGTAAATCAGGCAACGTGGCAAAAACGTGTAATACATATAAATTGTGATTCTCCCCAAGGAGCCGCCGCTGATTCGACAGAATCCACATCGTATTCCGTTCATGATTTCGATATACGCCATCATTCGATCGGAGCCAAAAAGTCGGTCATAAATCGAACGGATATCAATATCGAAATATAAAATTGTAAAATAATCACGTTCCAGGGAACAGAGGCTCCAAAATTAAACGAAGGAATATCTTGCGAGGTTGCCAACTTTACTACACACATTTTTTTGTGTAAATCAATCAAAATCGTGTTAATCATAAAACATTGAGTGTACTATATTTTTGCAATGGTAATTTCAAGTTCTATTAGAATATGCAGGAATATACAGGTTGTCTTATTTGAAAAAATGATTTTTCTATCAATAGCTATTGATATATCATGTGAAAAAATCAATAAGTTAAACCATTGAATTCTACGTGAAAAAATGCTTTGGGTATGTTTTTTATAAGAACGAAGAATTTTCAACAGGAAAATGCACATTTTTGTAAAACATGCTGTAACTGAGAAACGGTTATAGATATCGATATGCAGTTTTCACCATGAAGTTTGTCATAAATATTGACCCTCAAACACTGCCATCAGTTTTCATCTATCTAGTTCAAAAACATGACTTATTAATCTTCAGAAGTGTCAAATTTGGCCCACCCTGTATATTGAAAAATCAATTTCAGACACATCAATGTGGGTACCTTTCAAACTTAGGAGATACGGACCTGGTCGAAATAAATAAGTTACGCAATCAAGATATTAACAACATTGAATCATAGAATCCAAGATAGAATATATCATTGCTGTGAAATTTTAAAAAACATAAATTTTTAGTTCTCAATATCGATTTCTTCTGGCAATAATTATAATATAAAAGATCCATAAAATATCTTCACATGAACTTTCCTGGAATCCTTAAATAACATCATCGAGTTTCACAAAAATGAAAAAAAAATAATATTTCCATCTTGTCTTCAAATAATCGATTTTAAAGATTGAAACTGATTTGAAATTATCATTACATAACCAAAGAAAGTATTTTTTAATGATATCCAATATTTTTCGATCGATTAAAATATACAAGGCACAAGAACGAAACATTTGATGAAGAAAGTTCATCAATTCTATTGAAAGGGATGTTCCCAATAAACAAGTACGGATTCGTCAGTGATTATTTCTCATTGTTAAAATGCGCACGCGCTAATTTCGACCGTTGCTTATTTGTCAAAGATTTTAAGCTCGAATGCTGGACAATTCTGAGTTGATGAAGACAGCTGTACTACGTTCACTCATACTCATTTTGACTCCCCACCAAAAACAATGAATCACAGTTTGTAGGCAAGTATAAACTTCACAGTTGAAAGGTGAAAACGCTTCATGGGTGAAATAAAATGACAAGCAACGCTGTAAACAATTCGAACAAAGTGCGCATGTTCGTCAGAAAGATCTTCAAGAAATCTACATACTCTCATACTTAGTTGAAACACTTTCAAATGCGCACAATTCGGACACCAAAAAAAAATCAGAGACTCACTATTATTAGTCGAAAATACTTACTTAATTTTCCGGATTGCTTTATGTTAGTTCTTCGATACTCATACAACTTCTGGAAAGCTTGGAACTTGGTCTTATGGGACCACCAGAGACGTTTTCGCATCCTAAAGAAATAACCTCGAACTTGGCAACGTCGCAAAGGAATCTCGCTCCTCCCAACGAGAACAGTAGGAGTGCGAGTCCGTCGCTCAGTTAGACCAGCGACCGTCTCGCTGCGCGAGTGCCTTTTCGACGTTCCCATATCCACCGTCGACCTCACAGCCAGCCGCTCGCTCACCGACACCCTTTCACATTCCAAGAGGAATGCGAAGCTGCGAGACCTAGTGCGCGAAGTTTTTCCATGTTGGACTGTGCGGAATATCGCGAAAAAGTGCCGTCCGGTCGGATAGTACGAGGTCGACCGCGAGGTGGTGTTATGGTGGCCAGCCAAGGGTTAGAGGCCCAACAGAATGCGGCAGACATGTACTGCAGCCCGGTGCATTCGCCCTACGGGGATTATTACCACGATAGTCATTATTACATGCCTCATCACCACCACCATCATGCGGCTACCCATCAGGAGATATGCCCGGCTCACGTTTGCTCTATGCAGGGGGAGTTTCGGGGAGAGTTCGGTGAGTTTTTGGGATCTTATCGGAGAATAGAGGATACATCGGAGAGGAGTGAATCTCACCTAGTTAAAACAGCAACAGTTTCGACATCTAATTCCTCTGGCGATAAATTGAGGCTAACTTATTGTAAATTGTAGTTTTATATAGATTGGATTGCTTTTTTATTCTTGTGGTTAATTTCAATGGTTGTTTTTTTCTTTCGAAGGATATGTATTCTGGCTTAGGTATACAACTTGAATATTGAAGATGAACCATAGGTAACATCTGATTACACTTCAATTGATAGATTTCCAATCCATTCCTGTAACAATTTTTTTTCCAAAGAGACAGAAATGAATGCTCCGGTAACGGTGTGTTGGACTTTTTACGACTACGATGGTAGGCTTTTTTATCAATTTCAACTGAACAATATCCTCTTGCCTATTCAATAACCATAGGATCTCTACTCTCTAATTTGCAACTGCAAACCTTTGTTGCATTTTCGTTCGTAACAAACAATTCTCCATAACTTCTACCAAGGAGTCAAACAACTGATGATGATTCAGTTCGGATAATTACGGAGTTATTTCAATTTTGCTGTGGTGGGAGACAGAATTGACAGAACCATTTCATTTTAATATCATAGAATGTCTTTCTAAAACTATTAATTTATGTATAACTATATCAGTGAATAAAATCGTGAGATTACATGAAAAAGTTGAAGCTCTGGTAGAGTTGTATCTATCATCTTCTGGTAAATTGAATTCGAAGAAAAGCGCCCAGTATGTGACATTCTTGGCATTACTTCATGAAGAAATCCGACCAACAGGGTGTCCTGAAAATAAAAATTCAGAGACTAATGTCTTTTTGTGCTTATGGGAAGCATTTTTATAGGAACTTATCCGAATTCAAGAGATTTCTCACATTGTCCCAGTCACTCTATATGTAAATTCCATTGTAAAAAAGGGACCTAATTCTGTTCATACCAGAAAAAGGTCACCACAAATGAATCTGATTATCAAGGTAGAAAAAAAAAGCAATTAATATAAATTCGAGTATTATCACGTGGTAAAAATAGTTTCGATGTAAAATGTCTCGATGCACCTTTCGGCAACTTTCCATAGTCGTTCATTTCAACAGGTGACCGACGATTTGGAGACGATCCAAGTATGAAACAGCGGAGATGCTTTCCGATAGTTCATCATGAAGCCATGTTGTCAATATCATTGAGCGTGCCAACTATGAAAATTTTTCCTAGTACCCGACTATTAACGAGAAAATTTATGTCCAACAGTGAAAACTGAAGTAAATGGCTACATAACTACGCATTTATCTTTCGAGAAACAAAACTTCAACAGGAATCTTTACAGATGATTGTCATCAATTCTCATACGATTGAACAAAGGATAAAAAAATTGGACTGCTCCTGAATCATGCCTTTACTGAGGAAAAAACGTACTCATTCGATTCAACTCGTTATTCACGAAGAAGTCTTCGCCGTCATTCCACTGATAGCAGTTGCAAAATGTTTCCTTTATCATCTTGAAATTAGCTCAAGACAATTTGTATGAAACATAATGCATGATAATTATTGGTGACAGAACGATCATAGCATCCATTATTCTGAGACTATTCCATAAAATAAAGTTGGAAAGTGTTGTCAAACAGGTTTTGATAATAATTTGCATCTCAACCAATAAGTCTAAGAAACCTTGAAATATCCATTATTCTTTGTGTAAGGACATTCAAAATGTTGTGAGTTCAATTCCATACCATTGATGGAATCGGTTCATTAGGTGTTGAAGCAAATCTTAAAGACAGTTCAATTGAACCACTTCTTGATAGTTTTTTACCCTCAAATACAAATATCACATCTCGCTATAATAATGATAATAGCTTGACTTTTTTCCCAAATAATAAAAATATCAATAACAATAGTATGAATAAAGTTCATTTATTTGAAGTGCACCAGCACTTGTCTCGTAACCTTACAATAAACGTATATTGATTAAAAAGGAATTGGAAAAAATCGAGTAATCGTAGTTCAACGTTTGTTGTTTTTTCTCGGCAGACATGTATAATGAATAACTGCTGTATCAAATTTTTCTAGAAGTTTATATTATAAATATTGTGAGTAATGGAGACATGAAACAGATAAGCTGTTAATACCCATGTTAATGTTGTTTAACCAACACTTAGCACTTACTTTTATTACACTCGACGTTTTAATTCCTAAAATAATTCAAAAATATTTGTTCGGTCACTAAACTAATGTTATATCAACTCCCATATCTGTTGAATTCCGAGTATCAAGAAAATATTTTTATGAACACTTATCAAAAAATATATCTAGAAAATTATTGTTGGTGTAGTAATTCCACGTATTCATCAAATCGTGTTATATTTGTTCGTGAATCTATGTCTTGGTTGAAAAAATAATAACATTGTTTACCTACCTTCTCGTATTTACCATTTATAACTCCTGTTTGTGAATCGACTCATCAATATTGTTGATGACTGGATAAATTTCACATCACGAATAATATCGATAAATAACGCCTTGTGATTGTCCAACTTACCTGACTTATGCGCATTAAAATTTTCACCTCAGACAAAACGATCGATCACCTGTTTTGTATTTCGAACCAGCCCAATTGTTCTTTTGGTGCTACGAATATATATCCCGAGTATTCTGAAAATACCTAAACAAAGATCACGAGTTATTCGTGTACGCGCCATTCTAATTTTAACTTCCAAATCCAGATCACCAACTTTCAGGTGACACATCAGGTTAGGTTAGGCCTTTCTCATCCAGAAATACACCCATTTCACTTCCCAATGTGCAATTTTGTGAGCGATAGTGAATAAAATTAATTGGATGTAACAAAAAACGATTGCTAACTGAATCAAGTTTTCTCAGTGGTTTTCCTAGTCCAACTTCAGATACAGATAGAGAGACTTTGCCTGAGTAATTTAGCTGCAGTTTGTACAAACAGCGACTGAATTATATTTTGCGTCAATACGTACGTATCTTCCGTTGAAAATGATTATTTAAATGATATTCAGCGGTGTCAAGTCCAAAATTAGTAAGACGTCTTCACAATTGAGTATGTACTTCATAAACGTATTTGCATTCGTATATTCCTTCATTTATTGAATTCAAGTGAAATGCTATTCGATCTCCAAAGTGTTTATCGAATGAGCATTTCAGTGATTTCCCTAACACGCCAAACAATTTCATTCGTGTTATTGTTATTCGAATCGCTTTTTTCTCTTAATTCAACAGTGCAGTTGCATGAAGTTTCAAATATACGTACTGAGTTGGTATCGTGGAACATAAAATGTTTTTCACGGACTATTTTCAATACGAAAATAAGCACAGTTGTGTGTACACAGTGCGTTTCTCTATGATAATCTCCTCACCGTGAACTGAATCTTTCATATCAATGAACTCTAGTTACTTCGATAAATAGATAAAAATTTTTGAAAATCCTTCACGATACGATATAAAGCAAACTGTTGGCTTGGTTATGGTACTACAATAATGGAGTAAAATAGTAACGTCATAATTATTTCTTGAGTTTTCCTATGATAACTGCATACTCTTGTCACACGTACAAAATGTAAAAATTCACCATTTCGAAATATTTGGCCTCTAATTTTGAGCAGTTTTAGTTACTGCTACAGAATTCCCAATTTCCGAACTCATAAAATCCGCAGTCTTGAAAGAACTGTTCAGTAACAGCGGTTTGTTAACTGGTTGTTTATTTTTGCACATGACTAGTCGAAGTCTCTACTATATCTGAAAAGCTGTTACATCGAATCCCAAGTTGAATTGCTTTTACAAAAATAAAGCATAATTAGTTCTCCACAAGAGTGGAATGGGCTGCAATTTGCATATTATTTATTTTTTTGTGTCGAGAAAACTTGAAATTGTTACAGCTTAAACAAGATATATGTAGCTCCTTAGTTTATGGTCAATGTAACTTCAGTCTATGTCCATCTGTTTACATCTAGTATGACTCCTTATGCCCTACGCAGAATGGAATTCAAAAGACGCCATCAATTACTAGTAATCTCCGGCATCCGAACAATGTCAATTAGGCATTCATCTTAACTCATGCTCATGCGATGCTGTGTGTAAACAACCTTATCCCGATTCGAGAAGATTAAAGTTTGCGCAGACGCTATATATTCGTTTATTTTTCATCAATTATACAGGGTAAGTCTAACAACTATGAGTATCTCTTGGAGCAATAACTAATCAAAGAGAGATCAATCTCCTATAATTCAGTAATGAATCGAAAGCGTATACGAATGCCTTGATTCGGTGTCAAATTGAAAACTAAAACAGACAAAAGAACGTGAGTGTTCTCGTTAAGACATGGATAATTCGTTATTAATTATGTATTGTGGCTTCCATTAAAAATCGAAAGAGTTCATTGAGAGGTCATAAATTAAATACAGATAATCCGAAGAGTTTACACTACGGTCGTTGTATTTGTGTGGATTGTTGATTGATAATTTCTGAACAAGATGGCAACCTATTCAACTAACACGTATTGGGCTTTCAAAAGATTTACATTTCCTAAACTTCCGTTGTATTCTGCCTTTCAAGTGAATATTTCATCATCAATCATAGTTTTGTTGATTTTTTCAACCCCATCATCATCTTTTGGATCATTTTGGATAACTTTTACGATATATTCATCGATAAACAATTTCCACAAGATATATACATATATTTCGTGCATGTCTTCTTTATTTTTCATTTTGATTAATTATTGTTTTCGATCTCTGGATCGTCACGTGTTTCTGGTTGCCGTTGTAAACAACAAATTACCATTTGTTATTTGTGATTATGGCTTATGCCCAGTCTACACGAACTTTGTAGTTGATATGAATATCTGTTAAGCTTGGTTTTCATTTTACGACAGTCTGTCAAAGGAATAATAATTATATCTTTTGAAACGGTATACAAGTATGTCTGCTGTTGAATCATTTGAATGTAAGTCGATAGGAGAAAGCTTGGATACATTAGAGTTATTAACTCCTTAAGAAAATATGAGATGCAAAAATTCTTCAAGAAATCCAGGAATTCAAAATTAAATGAGTGTTCTGTTAGAGACACTATATATTCCGAATCTGCACAATATTGTATGGTTATATTCAATCAAAAATACAACTTTCAATGATTTTTTTTTATATGGAGTATCTGGTAAACATGCGGTGAAAATGTATTCATTTTGTTATTTAAATATTTTCAAAAAATATCACATGAGTTCATGAAAAATGTTCAAAAACGGGGCCGTCAACTACCAAAATGAATGAACATTTCGTGACTCAATGAAAACTCGAAAGGAAAATGTCAAATTGAACGTTGAATGCTTCTTTCTGAAAAGTGTTCGCAGATTCAGGTATAATAAGGTTTGGAGTTAGAGGTTATGTATGATTTATAGTTCAAGTTCATCTATAAGTTTTGACACAATCGATGAAAAGTTGCTGTTGCTATAGCAACTTGAAGAAATACAAGAAATTAATGTATTCAATGAAATTTCAATGAAAGCGTGTCGATAATATCAATAGATAACGTCATCAATGATGATTATTTCGTTGTATTGGTTAAAAACTTACGATATTAACATATAACATATTAATGAAAGCAGGTTAATAATATCAATGGATGACGTTATCAATTGGGTTGATTGAGTTGAAAACTCCATTATTTCGTTGAATTAATGATATTAACGTATAACAGGTTAATAATCACCATTATTGATATCATGAACCGACATCGACATTTTGTCAGTGTACACTCGGATTTTTTTAAAAGTCCTATGATTGCCCAACTTTTATACTATCAACCAAGTCCGTATCTCTTATATTTTATGATTTACTCACACTGCCCCCTTATCTCGAACACGAACGTAGTATTTATTGTTTATGGCGTCTGGCATCCATGCAGTTTGACGTTCTGCCAAGTGATCTCCATAAACTTATCTCGAAATATCCTTTCAATATGGAATGTCTGATTCATGATCGCAGCGGAACGAGATGCATCGTATGCATCGGTTGCTTGACCCCGTCTCGAAACAGTCGAATCACGCCCACATCCATCTACATCTATACTTCTCTCTTCTTCTCGAGCTGTGTTCCCTTTGAACAGCGGCGATCTAGATGTCGGTAAGTATTAGAGAAGCCGAGCCGGTTAATGGATTCATCAAATCCATCAAGTAGTACGTGAAGTGTAATGCCGTGTACAGGCCGATAGTTTCAACGCGAATGGGCGGCTGAATATTTTTTTTTTCGTTCAATTCCATAAATATACCATCAAAGTTAGAGCTACTTCCAAACTCTATGAAATTCTCCTGCAAATAATAACTGACGCCACTACTTTTCAAAGAGAAATCTGTCATATAGTTGGAAATGAAAATTGTTTGAATGTACAGAACTCATGAAATTCTTGATTTTGTTTTTTTTTTATTTCATCATCAGGTTCGTAATAGATTTATTCGTCAAATATGCATCAAACTATACTACAGACTCATTCGACATCACTACGACTGTAGGTATGCACACGTCATAAAATAATCGATGAACATAACCTCAATATCTTGTTGCTTATTGTAGACATTTTGAATACTAGTTTATTCAGAGAACAACCAAAATGTGACCGAATGGGTGATTGCGTCAATGTATGCCATAGGATTCAACGATTTTGAACAAAGCATATCAAAGATATACCCCACAAAAAATTATTTTGGTAGGAGCAAAAATTCTCTCAGGGATTTAGGTACAGGGTACAGTGACGAAATATTGCGTCAAATTATCTGGTGAGGAAAAAATACTATTCGGAAAGTTGTTTTTTTTATTGGTGCCCCTTTTTACCCATTTAAAGCACGCCCCAGCGTGTTTAAATCGAACTTTAAAAAACGCGCGTTTTTTAAAGTTACCATGGCAACATCAACAAAGAAACGAGAAACGTGACGTCTAAGTGACAAATTATTGATTATTGATTTGACGGAGTACTTTGTACATAATAGTCGACGCCTTGTACTGCTCCTAAATTTTCTGAAGGTAAGCCAGCACAACTAGTTCATTTATTTCTGATACCTCTTGCTTCATTTGATGATCTTGTCATATTCTTTTTTATATATATCACTGAATATTTCCGGTATTAACCTCGATTTTGCCTCACTATTCAATGAATTGATATTGGAATAATTCATTTTTGAACTCTGCGATAACAATAAACATAAAATTGTGAATGAATATCTGTTTTTCTAATTTCCATGGCAACGAAAGGTGTCTTAATGTCACATCACGAAGTCAACCATTTTGCATTATAGTTTTCATTTCTATTCTTTGTAGTTATAATACCATTATATATTATTTCATGGTGCACCAATAAAAAAAATAGCGTAAAGTATTCGTGGATAACTGGTCTTAAAAACACTTGCTCTATTTCGAGCACTTCGGCTGCGCCGTCGTGCTCGAAAACTCGCGCGTGTTTTAAAGACCTTTTTATCCACTTATACTTTAATATACTATATTGGAATATCTTGTGGAAATCGTCGAACGCTTTTTTTTATATAAAACTTCTCACGAAAGGAGACATCCTGTAATATTCAGAACTGTTTTATTTTCAGATTAAACGACTATATGTTTTTCGGAACGTGAATCTGGGATCTCTGAAAAATAAAATATAAATTTTTCCAAATAATGTTGGGATATTTTCAAACGCTACCCAGAAGTGCGTGCACATTGTTTTATTTTATTACATCAGAACTATTTTCGAAATCAGTTAGGAACTCCAAAAGTACTCAGAACTCTAAATAAATAATAGTATTTCTAAAAATGAGCGCCAACTCCATATAACAGAAAAACATAATATGTTGAATTGATTTTCAGAATGCTGTGAATGAATTGATGTGGTTTATATTCCTAAAACTTTCCTCATACACATTTTGTATAATATGTCGTGTAGGATGTAAAATCGCGAAGATTGTAGTAAATAACTTGATCTTCGACACTCGAATGCCATTACAATGCAAATCATTTCCTGTTTCCAAAATGTCATGGACCACCACGGACGTATCAGATACGAAAGCTGTCAACCAATTAGGAAAATAATTTATTTTGTAGAGGTATCCGCGTTTTTCATGAAGACTATGCTATTACCGCGGTCACGAATCAGTTCAGGTGTCATTGACATCAGCGAATTACTTAGCTATTTCTACTTATTCGGTACATATAAACTTGGTTACGCAAGCAGAATTTATGTGGATTGTATCAAACCAGTGGCGGAACGCCAATGGGGGAGAGCATTCAGTGATAAAGTATAAATATTCATCGATAGATAACTAATAATAGTTGGTTTAGTGCGAATCATTTTATTTGAAAAAACGCCCGAAACAAGTGAGCGTGACTATGAGACGCAGCCCTAACAAAGTTGGTCGGCATATTGTAGTCACAAGTGTTGGTAATGGGATTTCTCATATCTTATATCTTCTTCAACCACATATCGATTTCTGATAATCATATCAGAATAATTTATGCAAAATCGTATTCTTTCATTTTGATTACACACAGTGAGAATACTTCAGAGCGATGTGAGTGGCATTTGTTATTGTGTTCACTTGACGTTTTTGTTGGTTTTTGTTCTCTGAACATTACAGGATGTCTCCTTTCGTGAGAAGTTTCATATATAAAAAAAATTATATCATTACAAATGACCCCTGAAATTGTGTTTTGATCAATCTATCGTATTCAACATAATATAAAAATGAAACTGTTTTAGTGACCATCATACTATTTCGATGAATTATATCACCTTAACTATCACTGCGCTGTATGTTCATAACTTGAAACCAGGTTGATATATAGGAAACTAATATGATATATTTCAAGCAAAAAAATCGTTTATTTTCAATTCTTAGTTCAGATTGTATATTTTATTATTCGCTTACAAGATGTGCTACAATATGGATACATTTATTTCATCAAATTATTCTCAGAACTGCTGAACCGATCACTTGGTATCGTTTGATGTGAATAATATCAACAATATGTGAATATTAAAGATTTCAAAGAAACTAACACTAAAAAATGATCCTTGAAGTTGGATCCACAAACAACGATTTCTATTATTCATCATAATTATCATTTTTATTGCGTATGTGCATATTGCGAGTCGTGATCTTGATGCAACAATAATAGTCCAGGTAGATAACACGAATTAGTGTAATTTGATTATTTTCAACCTATCTAATTGATAAATCTATTTTTATACATTTCAATCCGGGATTACCGACGTTCAGTCATGAATGAAACAGTAAATATTCTTTCAACCGTTGTTATCTTATCTTATTTCCTCTAAATAACACCTACATGTGACTTTGGTTCTACTCTGATCCACTGAAAAACATTATCCTTATGTCAATACGATTTTTATTTGTGAACGAAAACAATTATTTTTCATCATTTTCCGGGGATTCACCGTGATTTTTTTTATACATAAAAGACAGATTGAAGTGCCACATTGTTTTTACCGTTTTTCAAAATTTAATACACCCAGTAATTTCAATTTCAAGAAGAACCACGAGCTGTCATAAAGAGCACGATTTCTGTTTGAAATTTCTGAAGATTAGGTTCTATCGTTTTTTTTTTTTTTTTTCAAAAAATGCAAATATTTTGTATGATCCCTTCTTCCTCGTTAGTCGATAGAATTTTTCATTATTTTTCAGAAATGGATTAGGAACTTTGAAACCACTGAATCATCAGTAAACGTGTTCATACATATATTCATATTGAATAATTCATCAGATTTTTTTCGGAAAAAATGCATGTATGCAGCGATTTTGTGAAGCAAAAACGTTTCTTCGTTATTGAAAATTGAGATGTAGCATTTCAACAAAGATGAGTAATTCAAACATACTTTCTCGGCAGTATATCAAACAATTGAATTCATCAATGGATATTCTGCAATAATAATGCTTCAATAATAATAATTCTGTTGTGTATTCAATAATTGCCTTGGGTTTTTCATTGCAGCTTTACCGTTATCTACAGTCAATCAAAAGTCTTGCGCTAACACCGCACATACCTTTGTTGTGACAATTCATGGGTGAAATCATTCACTCCTATACCAGGTGTCCAGAATTAACTCAATCTCTGAGAAGTTGAATACTTTTGATAGGCAGCGTTTAATTCATTATTTCAGTCTTCAACATGTATTGTCCATTTAAGAACTACTTGTTGATCTAAAAATTATTTCTTTGCACTCATAAACAATATTTAAGTTATTTTTAGTAGATCAATTGACTCAAATACGATTACGAGTTTCGATCACAGTCAAATAAATATTTATTGATTCAACTTGAAATAAATCAAAACATTCATATCGTAAGTCTAAAAGTTAAAAAATCATTTGATTTCAATTGATATCTACAAAATTGCCAAAGTTATAAAGTTTCAGATAGTAACTAGTAAATAAACTAAAATAATATAAAATGATAATAAATGCTACTACTGATTCGAAAACATAAAAACATACTGTCTGGAAACAGTATATAATAGGTTGAAAAGTAATAGTAATGAAATAATGAGCATAATTTGATGATCTTTAACAAATCATATTGAAATATGAAAAATCATCGTTTCCGGTTTCATTCATAATTAAGTTGTTAAATCACAGCATCTATATTGTGATTATTATTATTATTGAATGCAAACTTTACAATTCACGTCACAACCGGTTATTTCAATGAAAAAATAGGGAGGGGTTAGAATGTTTTTTAAATAAATTAGTCCACAATTTTCCGTTCTTGAAGAATTTACAAGAAAAAAGAAGAAAAATTATGAGTAGAGCTGAAGATCATACCAATAATGTTGAAACACAATTGGAAACAGGATGGGGGTGGCACAACTGATCATCAAGTGTGACGAAACATCAACCTCAAATAAATAAACTTAGATCAGTGGTCGGCAAACTTATCATCCAAAGATGCAAATATGAACATTGTAGTAAGAAATGGGAATCAAATATACTTGTTTAAAAATTTTCATTACAGTAAATACAAATAATGTGCTTGCAATTCTTTGGATTGTATGTTGTTATTTTTAATTTTGGGCATGTTTCCAAGTGCTCTTTAATAAAATCACTCTCAATAATATTCATACTTAAAAAAGTTCATCGTATATACAGGGTGTCCCAGAAGTCTTGAAGTCGACGCTCGAATCCGGCAATAGGCCAAGTTTATAATAGTTTTCAGAAAAAAGAAGTGTCTGTCAACTTTTGCTTGAAATGTAAACCAAACTGATCCAGCTTGGAAGAAAATATCACTCTTTTCCCGACCAAACATTTAGAATCAACAATTTACCCAACTTCGACTGATTGTACTGATTAAAATATTTACCTATGCTAGTTTGGCAGCTAACATTGAAAGTTAGCGCATTCAATATGGATTCGAGAATGATACTTGCTAGAATATTTCTTAACTTGTAGATAATTTCTTTTTTTCGAAGAAACCTATTTTTTCAACAAAGTTTTTACTTCCTGGAAAGTTATTCTAGTGTACCCAAAGCTTTCCTTAAGGCACTAAGTTTATGAAGTGTGAACGAAACAGATACCAACACCCTGTATATATTGAACTGAAGAGGGAATCAGCAAACGCGAGGTTTTCCAACTGATGTAAGGGTCAGGAATACTACCTACCACTTGTGTAGTGAACTGAGATCATTTTATTTCTCCAATATTTCCAAATCAACACAAAGTCGCAATATCTCCTTGTTTTTCGAGTCTAGCAGTTGGCTCTGCTGTTTTTAGATTCCTGCATTCTACTTCTGATATTTGGATAAAGTGGTGTTTATCAAAAGAGGATTTATTTTCGTGGATCTTCCGTGGATATTTGTGATAGAGTCGCACTTATGGAGCCAAACAGACATTTGCGGCTCTGGAGCCGCACTTTACACATCCAATTTTGATTTCTGTAATCGGTTTGCATCTTTATTAATTTCATCAAGTCATCATTAAAATGTGCGGTCTGTCCATTAAATGAAAGTAAACCCAGAAGAGGAACCTTATCTATTTTATTTCTCAATTATTCACCTTGAGAGATGTTGACCGAGTCGGGAATTTCCAAATCGATACACATCTCCGCGGTGATCGCAAAACTGGTGTGGATCCCCGACGATTCGGGTCCCCAAGCGCGCCCCTTTTACCAAGAATGTCGCGATTTGGCTGCGCGACTGCAAAATAAAATGGGAAGGTCATAGTAAGCCGCTCTAGAGAGGACAAAGCCATCGCCAAGGACGTCGTTGTCGATGCTCATTGGCGTAGCTAGGCCCGGAGATAAAGCAGATAATTCGACATTTCAACGATGTGCTCGAGGACTCGTTACGGGATGTGATACCACATAATTCGTTGTCAGTTCAAGGCAGGGATGTTCTCAGTCAACAATTATAAATTTTTCTGTGATAATTTCTGACTGTTAGAATGCGCAAGCGCAAATTTGGACAATTTCGTATTTGTTAGAAATTTCACGCTGGAACGCTGGATGATTTTCGTTTGATGAAAAAGAGCTATTCCAGAACAGTGTTTTACAAATTATGAGCTCGAATAAAATCGAGTGATAAGCCACGCTGACCACAATTGAAACAAAAACAGTTTGAAATGTCTAGAAACTGTTTGTTATAGGAATCAGTGATTTTTTAGTTTGTGACGATTACTTCACAAGTGTAGAAAATGTTGACGTAAAAAACATCATAAATTATCACAGATTTCTAGTAGGAACAATTCTATTGACTACAAGAAACAAGAATTTTATAAAATTCAGTATGATTCCAGAGGATACGAAATCCCAAGTTTCCTCGATTAAAATTGATGCTATTATTGATCATATTTTATTGAAATATCTCTCACATTGAAACTCATCTGAGATAAAAATCATTATATGATAAATAGCCTACGAAATAATTATTACGATCAATAAATTCACATAAATTTTACAGAAACATTAAAATTCACAATTTTAGATTCACAATTGTTTGAGGTGTGTAGACTGTTGAACTTGGAGTGCTGATTATCAAGTATTGATTGCTTCCAAACAATTACATCAAAAGTATGCCAATTATTTTATCATTTATCTCTTCATCAAGAGTATTTTCAAATACATATGAAATTCCGGATGCATGATCTTCAAAAATACTACGTGAATAAAAATATGAAGAAATCATTTCAATCGCCATGAGAATTTGCACTTTCCACGATTCTAGGTCAATAAATAGATACATTTATTTCCCATATAATTACGATACAGTTATGTTACACATAATGTCATTCAAATATGTAATTTAATTTGTGATATTAGCTTACGCAGTGGAAATGACGAAAATAGAGACATTTGAGGTTATAGGTATAATGCAAAATAAAGAAAGTTACTATTAATTTTTGTCTGAAATTGTTTTCCCAAATGTTCCTCAATATTGTGAAATATGTGATTTTTTTTATTAATAGATACTAATTTGAATTCAGTGTCTTCAATGGTGAATGATTGTGAATAGGTATGCTCTCAAAGGAATCTCTATTGTAGATCTCAATTATATACTTTGTTGCAATACATTACGAAAATAAACCATCTCAGCTTCTACTATATGGAATATGTCACGTTATGTAATATGTAAGATGAATTACATTACATATTTTTTCACTCCATACTTCACAAACAAGTACAATCGACTTTTTGACCGATCTGTATGCCTATAGGCATCCAATAATTCACTAATGTTACAATATAAAAAAAATAGAATAGTCAGATTTATTGAAGTTGGTGCCATTTTGTTTGCATCAAATGCGTTTTATATATTCTTTACCATAACCTACTGTTATAGTCCTTATCCATCCGTATCTAGTTTGTCTTGAGATTATTATTCATAAATGAATTTCACTGTTATCTATTCTGGAACCCCCCTTTTCTTTATTTATCATACGAGATATGCAAAAATATATGAGAGTCTATATCGTTTGCGAATAGTTAATATGCATTATTTGAAACACTGATCGATCGACTATAGCTTCACACCATCCATATTATTATCTACTTTGTCTTATTACTGAAGATTCTGTTACTAACCAATGACTAATAATAGTTGTGGTAACACTGACCTTCTCTAATGTCAAATAGCTTCCGTAATTTCCCTCCATAATTATGTCATGTATGTCTTTGAAATAGTTTCATCATTTCCACACAGAATTCAATCAATATCTCTGCCCGATACACATGTGATACACATGGAATGTATATCCTTCAGATATTGACCAATAATAAGTATGGGTTTTTCAATGTACGTCACTGATTCCGGATAACTGGTTGTTGAAAGTGCGTCATCACGATGGGGATAGTAAAGTAGGCGCTGCTTGCTTTCCTTTCGCCTTTTTTTCTTTCGAGGATTCTTTCCGAGATGCTTAGAATAACTTTGAGGATACCGGTTGTGACGTTTTTATAGGACAACAAATATCGAGAAAACTTTCATGGTTATCCACAGTACAATCCAATTTTGGTGTATAGATTTTATAAAATGGGATAAATTTTCGAAACAATTTGAATGAGAAAATTAATCAAACTTTCTGACCAAGTGTCAGAACTGAAATGCTTGAATAAATTGACTTTAGTTTTAAAATTATCATTTCACGTATTGGAGAGGAATATGAAATGTGCACAATTGAACGAATCTAAGAAAATATAAGACCTGTGAATTTCGAATGATAGATTCTTTCAATTCAATAACCAATACGAGACTCTCTGTCTATAATACTTTACTTATAGGTTTCAGCATAGCTTTTCGAGGAAAAGAAACTAGAAAGTTGGATATGATAGGTCAGATTTCAATTAAACGTCCTCCTAGAATTTTGAATTTTAATTTCTAAATATACAGGGTGCGTGTTTTTTCTTCATATTTTTTATTGAAAATAGTCGCCTTGTTTCAAATATTAGTCCAGATGAAATGGGTGGAGCACCCTATATTCAAATACATATGCATCATCAAAAAAGCTTTGCAATAATTTCTTGTTTTCTGTGGGTTACATGGTTGCGAATATATTCGATTTTCCGCGGTTTCCGGATATCGCAAGTCATAGAAAAATGTGTTCTGAATTCCATGAGATCATTAAAGTGAAACGAAATGAAAAGTGTGAAAACTCATTTCAAATGGAAAATGAATTTGTGTGTTTTCTTTTTCAGGTCCGGTAACGGTTCCAATGGTATCGACTAACTCTTCTCCACCCATAGCCATGCCCGTGCAGGTTCCCCATGGTCACGTGGTCCAACAGATAGTCGACGAAAGTGGTACCTTGAGGCACGTCATTCTATCACCACAACCGCCGCACAATCTCGTACCTTTGTCGCCTCATAACCCGCAACACTATGTGAGTTGCTTTTTAGTATTATTCAATTTCGAAAACATTATATTGATGACTCCTGACATGAGTTGATTGCAAAATTACTCATCCAATGAGTGGAGTGTAGAGGTTATGTAAAATTTCTATTATGTATTTCTTTTTATGAATCATTATGGTTGAATAGCTAGAATACAAGGTTAATCATTAGCAGCCTAATATTTATTTTTTTTTCATTAGTTTATCCATTAATTTATTTACATTATAAAAAATATAAGGAAATGATGATGCATACAGAATCAACAGAAATAACAGCATAAAGCTATTCCTTCGAGTTTGATCTCAAGCTCATAGATAATTTGCATTATCCAAATATCGTTTCGTTGATTTCGATGGAATCGTTGACTTGAATCTACGAACCAATTTCTTGTATACAATTACAAAAATAAGCAAATCCATATGTTGCATTAATTCTAACGAACGCAATTACATCGAAATAATCCAATTTATCAATATTTCCTAGTCTGGCAACACTGCCCACTGATAATGTGACTAAAACTAGTGGTGTCCTGGACCTAATTCACTAGATTATTACTGTGATAGTGAGAAGGGAATGAGTCATGAAATTCATAACGTGATTCATTTTCTAATAGGTTGATTCGAGGCTGTGGTCAATTTAAAGTCATTCTGTCGGTATTGTCATCGCTCTTTACGTAACAATATGGAATTATATGGTATATCACCAATTATTTCGAATATAACTTCACGCCATATATTGAGTCAATGCACTAATGCTCCAGATATTTCTTGAAAACATATTCCAGAAAGTGACCAATATGATTCAGTGAAAGAGCTATTCTGCATGATTTCAACTATCTGCTAAAATATTGAGTTGAAAAGGAAACCTCAGCTCCTTTCAATCTGATCACTAAATATTTCTGGGCAATTTTTCCAGAGGCACATTTCCAGGAAGCACCCAATAAATATGTATCAAATTTTTTCTTCATCAATACAGGGTGGATCAATGAGATTCTCTCAAGCGGTTACTTTATGTATGATACATATGATTTTCCAAACTATCGAGTTATTTAAACAAATAATGTTCTTACTATCATCCCCTATTATTTGCACTTTGCGGATAATTCAGCAAAAATACTTCGGAAATTGATAACTGATTTGATAGGAATTCATATTCATCGTTCGTACTATAAACTTTAAGTTGATTGTACAGAATGGTCAGTCCAACATGAACATCGATATTTAATTTTTCTTCAAATGGGTGACTTCTGCTTGTTTTGAACAGTAAAGTTTTTTCTGATAACCGTTTTTGAAATCTTCCATTTATTTGTCTCTACTCGATGAAAAGAATTATTCATTGAAATGTAAAATAAATGTGGTGACTAATGGTTCAATGTTCATGTTTTCTTTATAAATGCACAATCTCAATATTTCTCGTGAATCATTCCATACGTTTGCTATCATGTTTACTGGAATTCATCTAACAGCAGTATGAACTCTTGATTTCCTTTTATCTGAAGTAATTTTCGATAAAAATTTTTTAGATTATCTCAAAATGAAAGATCTCGTATTAACGAATTTTGGCTGTACCAAAGAATGCAACATATGTATTTCGTGCAAATTTTTATTTTTTAATCGCAGAGCAAAAATATTCACTTACATTTCGAATATTCCATTGCATAGAAGTATTCTATATGCAATTCGTTTGTCACTGATTTCATGTTTTAACTGTTCTCAACATTCCTATAACTGCATATTACTTAATCAGAATGAATTCATCAGCAGGCAAATCAACAATTTTGCAAAATATTGCAATACTGGAAGTGACCTATCAAGACTGATTACTGTCACATCAAAACTCCAAAGATATTCAGCTCATTTTATTATAGTAATGTGGATTCAACAATTTGAAAGTGATCATTGTGAAAATAATCTTTTGTTTGTTGATCGATCCAAATTATAGTTTTTTCGCTCAGAATAGAATACTTAGAAGCACTGAAAACTGTTATCCGAAAAATTGTCAATCTGATTCGTGCATCAATTAGTTATTAACAATTCCAACCTTCTCATTAACATGTCTAGACGGTTAAGGTTCAGATGTAGTCTAAACATTCAAAATGTCCTTGGTAATCCTTAATATCCATTTTAACGAATTCGAAATACACTGCTTGACAAAGATTACCCACCATTTACTTCATAGACGATACTTACTTTGGAAACATCTTCTGATAAGGATTCATTTTCACTAATGTTCAGTCTGGCTATGGTAATTCACTGGATTGTCCTGGGAGATTCTCAGGAATCACCTATTTTAATGACTCATTTCGAGCAAACATATAAAAAAATTGGATTTCAGTATTCTTAATCCACTATTGATTATTGTTCATCGTTTTCCGAATTATCACGAACATAGTCTGAAATCAGTTGCTTTTGAAGAATAAATCCAAATAGTAGATTATTATCATTGATAAAGCTTCTTGCCAAAAATTTCATTTATTCATAGATATTTCAAAACGATTCGTCAATCGAACAATTACTTGATTTTATTCTTGCCCGGTCTATTAAAGCTCAAAAATCAATATGGAAAAAAACGGCAAAACTTTCATATACTGAACAAAGAAAAACCTTATTTCAACATTATGATTCTTCCAAACTCTCAAGAACTAATCCAATATCAGGTTTAGAAAGAAGATGATTGGAGTTATTTAAAATTTCAAATTATTATTGAACATACAAATGTGTAACTCTTCTCCAGTTTTATCAACTTTGATGAGGGAGATCCCCATAATGGTGCTCAAAAGTTGGACACCCAGTAGGTGTTGTCGAAATTCTTCTCGGATACTGAGGAAGATTAGCTTCGGAAAGTGAACGTTAATTTTCATGTTCCAGTTCAGCGGTTCTGCTGCAGTCTACTTTTATGCGATCGAACTTTAAATGTACATATCGGGCAAAGTAATTATTGTTACAACAAAGAACAATAGGCTAACGTAGAGCGAACTTTCTCTTTCACTCTGTTCAAAGGTTACCACCATTCTCAAGAGACGGGGGGAATTTGATAGATCTATGCTGTTACCTTCACATTTCGAACCAGCATGGAACATGTATCGTCTTATCATTCTCAGAAAAAACATGACGTATATCCCGTTGAGAAATGGAAAGTGGAGATAAACATCCGAAAGTATGCCCTGTAATCGCTTGATATAAAATAGGATGTTTCCGAATGATTTTCGTTTCAAACTCAGACCGTTAATTCTGACCGATATTGCCATATGATCCGGACTTTTTTGGCTACAGAAATGCAGAACCTGAAACGCAAGGTTTTTATTTTAATTCATTGCCACCCAACCTGAATGTTTTGAAGCAAAGAATCACTGAAAAATCAACTCTATTCCAAGAGCGATGCTTCAGCGAGTTATTGAAAATTTTAGCTCCAGGTTAAATGGGCGTGAACAAATGGATGATGCGCATTTGCAAACGGTTGTTTTTCATAAAGAAACCTCAAGAACTGCTCTTCAAATTAACATAAAATAAAACGAGACTCAATCGATATTTTATTTCTTATTCGACGTCTAAAAATTAAACACATTCTGAGACGCCCTTCATGTAAGCTTTAATTTTATATCGAGAACCTAGAAGATCGTACGATATCAAAGAACATGCTACAAGTAGAGAATTTTTGCGAATTCAACCTATATCGTGATTTTTCTGAATATGACATTCACCTTTTTTGGTTGATTTATCATTTTATGAAACTTCACGTTTGAGGATTGTCTACTTAGAGGGGATTTGATAATGTTTGCTTCATTCATCAAGACTATTTCAGATGCAGTTGAGATGGTGTTAATTTTTTTTACAGCCTTTGTCGGATATCATTGAAAGTTTTTGTACTAGTTTGAGAAGATCCATTGTGAATTGGACCATCTTGAAGCTTTGAAGAGGCTATATTTCTACCAATTTCTTTATCCGATTCCGAAAAACTCATTTTTACAATAAAGCTATTGAGAGCATGACACGAATAAAAATTCTAAGAATTGGAGATAATGCATATGTTCGGAATAGTTTGAATGTTTTGATGATATACCATATTGAATCATTATGTCAATTCATAACTTGAAATTATTACAACAATTGCTGATTAAACCGGAAAAACCAACACACAACAGTACATTCAATGTTCAAAGTGCAATACAAACAAAGTTGCTATTCAACATTACCATGAAATGGAACAGTCTTAAAGTGAATAGTTTACAAGATGTATTGCTCATACTCGAATTACTGCATGGAAATATAAAATGAAAAAATGTCTATGCCAAGCTTCTCATCATTATAATTGTCTCTGAATATAGCTACAAAATTCCTGATGTATTGAAATAGTTCAAATTGAATGTTTGTATGTGTGTAACTTTTCAATTTTGCTTCGACCTTGACGTCTTAGACATACCAAAATAAACTTATGACAATATTGTTTCCGGAAATGACAGTGTTTAATGAACTTGGCTATGATTCTCGAATTTGCGTTGGTTTAGATCATTGTATTGTTTGCACAGATTTGTTGCAATAGGAGTTTTCAGTCAGATAATTTTTCGAAATTTGAACAATCAAGTTATGATTTTCTATCATCTCAGAGATGATAACTTGACATTCGATGACAGCTAGCACGTCACATTACATTATACAATACGAAGTATTCATCACAAATTTATATTCAGTTCATTAGTCAATAGGTTTTTTTTACAAGTATAATTATTTTTTGTAGGTTGATTTGTAAATTATCATTTTTGCAAGGAACATATAAACTGAGTACATAAGATATGTCGACAGGTATTACAGAATCGTGACATTTTCGAATACCTAATTCAATTGATATAAAACAATGCCATCCAATCCCCTGTTTTCGCAACATGTATTTTTCGCGATCTACAGAGCGCATCTACTGGCCTACGACGGGGGGAAATGGGGTATCAACTATGGAACAGACGTTACGCACTCCGCATAGATCTAATATCTATCGAGATTGACTGTGAGACAACAACTTCATTATGTGAGCTTTCTCATGCATTCTTTCGTGGGAACAACATTGAAATCGTACGACTTTTTCGCACGTATGCTCTTTTCACATGGAAATGCCTACCAGAACTACTCACTATGTAGTTCCATAGTAGAATTTACATCGTGTTTTCTCCGAGTACGTCTAACACCGCCAAGATATCAAAACAGAATTGAAGTGAACAAAATTCATACTAGTTTTCTTTATGGAGAAGCTCTTCCAATGGACTCCATTGGCTTGAAATCGGTTTCTTATCTTAATTTTCTTCACTAATCATATCCAAATGATTGTTTTTGTGCAACCGTAAAGGCCATACCATTTGTTTACCCAACAGTGCTGGATTTCTGCAACATTTTCCATATTAATTCTGTTATTCAAGAGCTTCCAACGACACAAACGATTGAATGTACTGATTGTTCATCACGTTTTCACCTGTATCACATTATTTTTCTCGTCAACTTTTCATGTTTGAAACTCTATACTTATATTTATCGGTTGAGCTGTGTAACACCTTGTATAAAGCCTTACCATAAGTGAGACAGTTTCAACTTCTTGTACATGGATATAGTGGTCAGTCGATTCCAGATATGATAGCATAATTTTAACGACTGCCTTTGGTTTTGAACTTTGAACTTTTGAACACTACCCATCCAAATTAACTTGATTTGACACGACTATTTTTCTATAATCATCTGTTTTTGAACTTCATCCACTGAACATAGACATTAGTAAACGTTCAATCGTGAGCAACCAATCATTCTGCCTCTGCATAGCGAAAGCGCATGAATGTTCTGATTCATCTATGCAAATATTTCATTTCATAACAATTAACAATTATTGACTCCTTTCAGAAAGCTTTATAATATTGAAATTGAAATTAATCAGTATTGAATTGTTTGATCGTGGCATGTAAGATTTGAGCAATCTTCGATACTTTCGAATCGATATTCCATGCCAAAACCAATTGTTATACTTTTCTCTGGTTTATTATGCTGCTATTTCCGTCCTATTATTAGTTGCAACGATTTATTCTAGTGGTCGTTACGAAGCAAGTAGAAATTTCTAGAATAACTCGAATGATTATTGTCATTATGTAACAGTAAAACAAATGAAAGATTTAACTGACTTCGTCTTTAATCCAAAATGAAGAAACATCGTCTTCGACTACGGCACACAAAATTGAACGATATGATATCTTCGAGAAGGTGCATTTTAGGAAGTTACTGATATTGGAAAGTGCAATATTGAAACATATCACAAGGCGTTTGAAAAGGTTACCCCTCTTCATTCATTTGAGGAATTAAAAGCTTTCAAAGAGGTCAAAGTAGGAGAAGTATTCATTTTAGAATACAATGCGGAATAACATTAATTTAGCCACTTTTATCTCTTATGCGGATCAACCATATTACTACAATATACATATTAACCATATTAACTGTGGTAAAAAAATGCCTGTAATTTTTTGTGAGGAAATTCGGAAAGTAATGAGGAATGGGTGTGAACACATCACTCGATGTTGCCGCAGATTGTTACGTTGAGAGTAAATAGGAACATCAAATTATTTTTCCATTTTAGGCATCTCTGAAATCCTCTGAGAACTAAAATAGAGGGAGTCAGAAGCCCAAGGAGTTGCATTTGAAATGAACACATTAAGAGATAATTTATAGATGTTTCCATTGAAACGTTGCTTGCTGTATAGAGATATCTCAGAAGTCTCCATCCTGTTCGTTCTCTTTCCTATCTCTTCTATAATATAATTTGTTAACACTTGAGAGGTTGCGTCGATTTTCACTGTTTGAACAAGGAATGTTTGTTTTCTTCGTTGAATTGTTTGGGTTCCTACTTCCTTCAAGTTGAAGAATCTTGTTAGTAGCTCAAGTTCAACGAACCCAAGAAATCTCGTTCGTCAACTGAAAAAGAGATGTTAATAGCTATGCGTGATGCATATCTATATGCGAACCCTTGTTTTCAAAAAAAAAGAGGAAATGAAATATATAATGTGCGTATTTTTGTTTTGGTCTTTTCACATACATTTACTGCAAAGGCAAAGTATAACTGATTTTTTTATTCAAAAAAGGAGTACGTACGCCGCTGTGAAACGTATTTATTGGGGATAAATTGCTGCATGCAAGAAGCCAACATGCATTCTTCGGGTTCAAACGTTGAAACTAGATTGAAATACAGCATGAGTCAAGTAAAAGGGTCAAATTACTGGCAGACATAAGCGTACAATGTCCTTTTCAATCGATGGATAAAAATATCAGTTTATTGAGAGTTACATATATTTTTAACAGCAAATTTGATCGTACCATATACCAATATAAAATTACTTAATTTAACTTCTTACTTTTCACGTGATATTAGTGCATTTTTTCATCAAATGGCGTATTGCCTAGCTTCAAATATTAGTAGAAAAATTGGCTGAGGATATGAACCATGCGACATATAGTGTTAGTAATCCAAATATATTTAGATGGGTGCGAAAAGGGATAAAACTACATGATGAGGTGGTTAATTGTTGAAAATTCAATACTAGGCCGGTCGCCCATTGTGGCTCAGTGTTTCCATATAAAAGTATAATTTATTAGGAATAAAAAAATTATGATTTCAAATATACAAATGAGCGTAGTATGGGTTTCCTAATCTCGGTTCATGACTTTAATTGAGCATCACGAGCAGAACAAATCAGCAGTTGGTGATAATATTGTTGGTGTAATTTCCGGTGGAGTATCCTTATCATTAGCATATTAATTTTGTTCGTTTTTCCCTTATCAGTAGAGTACTCGAAATCGATTCTGGGAAGTTAATTCCGTATCTATCAATCGACTTTTCCATATACTGGCGAATGGATAATTTCGATTAAATTAATAATCCTAATGGATATTATGAAATCCAAATAACCGAAAAATCACGACGTCAAATAATGTTTGCAGAGAATATGACACTTCAATGAAAATAATTTGTGAACATTCAATTTATGTTTCTTCAATAACTTATAAGTAAATAGAGATATTGATATGAATATTCAAACACCTCTTTTTGCGTATTAAAATATACAATGATGATGTACAAACTATAAAATTCATCAACATCTGTTATTTCTGTGAACCACTTGAATTAATGAACATAATCAAACACTTTCTATAATTCTCGTGAAATTTCTGAAGACGTATTCCTGTTCTTATTAGTTTTTACTGATAATTAACTAAATCATTGAGGCCTTATGACTTCGAGATTCACTATTTTGTTGGTTATTTTGTTTCTATTGAAATCATTATGATTGTCACCCATTGAAATCCTTTCAAGAATTGGTTAAACCCTTACGTACGCCTTTGGAAATCGTTATTCCATACGGAGCTGCATCGTCTGTTGTCTCCTGTCATTATCATATAGATGAAAACTAGAAAGGCGGGGCGTATTCATTTTCCATTTTCGCTTTTAGTAATCGGAATCTTGATGAGTCGAAATACCCGAGAGAATTGGAATTCGTGGATAGTATGACGATGATGAGGCGCGGGCACACCGATTATACAAATTTTCCAAATTGAATTGTTACATATCATTTTTATAAAAGTTAGGCGATGATACAATTCTCTCGAATTTCGCTTTTTCGCATATAAAGGGTATAATGTGAGTACGTGGTCAAACTCAAGAGGTTGATTATTCAAATGATTTCGAGATGAAAAAAGACCTAAGCTAGCAAAACCACCTTTGAAACAAGTATTTTGCAATATCTGATGATACCATAATATAAGGATCTTTTAAGGCTCTCATTCTATTGAATGAATATTGATGAAAATTCAAAAAAACTATCTTATTAATGCGATAAACAAGAAGACTTGAGTGTTTTATCAGCTATTTATAGTTTCTTTATCAAAAAACGAAACCGTTCATTCATATATTTCCCATGCAAGAACTGTTGTAAACATGGGACTTCCAGAGCTGATTATTTAAATATTGAATGTCGAACCGATAATTAACCGACTCTTGATCAAATATATCAAGGAAATATCAAATGAAATTCATTATATTTATCGATATGGACTCAAAAGTTAACATGACATGCTGAGTCATAGAAAAACTGTTGAAGAAATTCACATTTCTCAATATCGATTTTTCGATTGAAATCTAATTGTTGAGCTAGTAGAACTAATATTGAAAACGTTGTTCACGAAACAACTATATAGGGGGAGAATAAGATATGGGGAGCATTTTGGGGCATTCCTTTATCTTTTCACATCTGAATGAGGTGAGAAATTTGTATTCGGAGTTTGTCAGTATTATTCTGACTAACCTCGTATATTGAATATACACAAATGATATTTGATTACTGTTATTGAAGTAATCAGTCGTAAAATTTTCTTATTTTCAAATTCATTGATTTAATAAACTTATATTTTTAGCTTTCCAATAAAAACTGTGTTCTCAAGGATGAGAGCCCTGAACTATCATGTAATCAGACCAAAAAATTCTACAATGAAATAGTGATAATACTATCTAATACTAATTACAATCTATAAAAACCGTATACGGAGGCGGTTTCTAATCTGGCCCAACTTATCTAACTATTCACATGTCGCTTCTATGCGTATACACAATATTAATATGAAAATAATAATAATGTAAAGTACATAGATAAGTGCTTCCGGAATATTCTCTAATCACTAAATACAATTATAATGTGAAATTACTTCCGGCAGGAAGAATCTATTTTCTCTTCCTACGTTAATATATCTGACACGAAACATGTACACATCATCATTTGGAAACGTATGAGCACATCACGAGAAAATATTATAGAAAAAAATCATTGACTAGTCAGGCAAATATTTATCACATGATGTGGTTGAATCTTTCATGTCTTCGAAATATTCCTGAATATTTCACAATATACGAAAGAACTTTTGGGCGTGAATCAATTCAAAATATTGTGCCATACAGGGTGTCTGTCGATAAACTGACTATCGATTTATCGTAAAAATGTGAAAAATCACGTTTACTTGCCCCAACATGTATATTGATTTCCTTCGTACAAAAACCGTTGATATTTGCATGAACAATAACAGCATATTATTCGGATTTGTTTTTATCTTTAACCGACGTTATCAAAGATTCGATTACTTTCCGGTACAAAAGGGCAATTTGAATATTCATTCCAATAAGTTGTTTCCCATGTATTGTAAAGTCAGTATAATGTGAAAAATACCAAAATAAAATAAAATGAAAAATTGAATTGATTTTCTAGTTTGATTGAATGGATTTTAGCAAACAAATCACCACTAATTCCTAATTCTGCATATCCAAGTAGAATACGATTCTTGAGTTGATCAACTGTAATATAAGAAATTGTCGTTTGTTTCTTATCTATAATATTATACTTTCTGTTTGATTATTTCGTTAATATATTAGATATTTTCACTGAATCTTCTGACATCTGAAGGGTATGCTACGCTCCTTATCTAAAGTCAAATTATATGATCAAGGATCTATAGAATGATCCTAAGAGTACCATTCAGAAATATTTAAATTTGATCGTTCTATGAACTCAATTATTGTTCAATGATAGCAGGTGAAGTAATTGCATTTTTAATCGATTGACGTCAATATTAAGTAGTTTTCAGTAGGTGTCTCTGTAGATATTCGAGGAACATAAAAAATGAAATAAAAATTGTGAATTGGGTATATTTTCTCTTATCAACTGATAACGTAATTATTCAGATAGGATACATCCACTTACGTAGGAAAAATAATCCTTAGTAGTGATATTTTTGCCACGTATTACCCAATGGCTTTCCTAAAAGTTGAGGGGAAAATTTCATAAAAACTATGAGATAAGGTTTCGATTGAATCAATGAAACTTCCTTCTTTCCCTCTATATCTAGTCTGAGCTAGGTGAGCATGTAATCTTTTACACTGAATGTAATTATTCATCATACCATAACCCATGTGTGAAGGAATAGATAATAATCAGAGTATAGCAGTCAGGGAATTATTATTTAGGTTTCGCAGTAAATTATATTTCAGATATAAAACTGGAATAGTTTTTGAGTCGACATCAGAACTGTCTATCAAAACAGTTCAAGAATATAAGAATCATACTCCTATTTTTTTATTGTAGTGGCTTATTTTGAAATAGTCTTCCACGACTAATACAAAAACTACTATGATTCCGAGCATTTGTAATAAGTAATTATATTCAATAAATTCATATATTCATCGACCACCTACCTACACCACTGTCTGGGAGAATTCAAAAACTCGTCCAATTTGTTTTTACCATTAGTCTAATCTTATCAGAATAGCAACAAATAATGTGTGTTCGGCGGAAAACGAAACGAAACGCCACATCGCGCTGATCGTTACTGGGTACCTGCTCGTATACGCCACGTGAAATCCAGCTGGTCGAAATTACTGCTCCATATGTGAAGTACCACCATAAGCTCAGTGGAGTGTCGTGTTATAATAATCATTTGGATCACTAGTCCAGCCTCTAAATGGACGAGATTCGTAAAGATGCAGGGTCAGATGCTGATCCATCGAGAGTTGGCAGTTATCTTCTGGAAAAAGAGAAAGGTGATCCAAAGCTAAAAGTTCATAGTGATTCAGAATCAGATGATAATTCATCGAAACGAGGTTATGATGATGCAGACCCTGATGGTTATCAAAATAAAGATAAGGGTGATACAGAGCCAGATGCCAATCTCCTAGGGGAACGAGAAAGTTATTCTAAACCGGATGATATCGTACAAGTAGGAAATGATCCTCAAAAGAGTGATCCAGAGCAAAAAGATAACAGTGATTCAAGGTTCAATGATAATACTTTGGACGATGACAAGACATCAGCATCTGAAGCTAAGAATCTAGAAGGGGACAGTAGACGAAAGACTGGTCTGATGAAAGATGACAAAAACGGCAAAGTAAACAAAAATGAAGAAATATGTATTGCAGGGGTATGTGACTCTGATATCTATAATTAATATGCAGTTCTAGTACCTCAAAATTCGCTATATTGTACAGTGTCAATCATTACAAAGTGACATCACATCTGGATGGCAATGGGAGATATTGTTTTTAATGAGTTATCGGAAATCTATAAGGCTTTATGTCTATATAATCAACGACTTAGTATGCGCAGTGCTGAACTCTGCATAAAAATCATTCAGTTTGATATGCGAAAGAATGTATAATTGACGATGGGAACGGTATAAAACTGGTAAACAATGAAACTGCCTTGAAAAAATGACACAACTGCATCTATTCAGGTATACTCCTTCCTACCCACTATATCATAAAAATAGTATAGCATACTCTTTAAAAATATACAATTGATTTTAATTTATGACAGTGAGACATGATTTGTTACTAGATAGTGCATTAGAGATATCTTGAAGAGAGGATCAACAATTGTACGTTGTTTTATTGAAAATATTATTCACGATGGAGTATTGATGAGGAAACGAATATCATTGTTGATTTTATAGAGCAATCAACAGTCAACTTATCATTTTACTATGGAATGAATGATGACAATAATGACCTTCAGCAAACATAAATATCCATTGAACTTCCATGTAATTCCCACATAGAAAACATATTGATCAACTTTCACCATTGAAAAGATAGATATTTTTGTCGTATCAACTTCAAAATATAAATCTTTATATGTTTCTTTATTTCAGGGTAGCAGTCTGGGCAGCAATACCACGCCCCAATCGCAACAATTCTACGCCGGCCCACCCTCGGCGGGCTACCCTCCCCAGCAGTTCCACTCCGGCTTGCAGTCCGGACTTCCCCACCCCGCCCACCTCGGACACTCCCCGCCCCCTGCGCAACCGGCCAACCCAGCCTATTACAAGGACGAGCGCGCGCAGCGTCAGCACAGCAAACTGAAGAAGAAGCTGCAGGAAAAGCTGAAGAATCCGATGAACGCCGACGGGACGATCGGCAGGAAGGAGACTGTCAACGTGCTGCAAAGGTCGCCGGTGAAGGAACAGGGGATGAACAGCGCGGGGACGAGTGAGGACGGAGAGGAAAGTAGCGTGCCAGACGAAGAGGATTCTATTCACATTATCGACATTTTGTCGTCCGTCCAAGCTCCTAAGGTGAGGATGATGATTTTTCATTCAATATCAGACATGTGAACATGGAATTGTAAATACATAACAAAAAGCCAAACAAAATAACTTCTCATCACGACACTTTCGAATGATTGTGATGAAATCACTATAATATATATTTGACATCCTACCTATAACTTCAAACTGGTGGACATTTTTTAATCTTCACTGAAGTAAAAATTAATTGTGGATCAAAATCAAAAACCTCTCACAGATGATCAAAATAAACTAACCATAGACTTTTTGTCCATAAATTCTTACAGAACATGTCATTCACATATCAATCTTTCAGGCTATGACCATATTCGTTCTGAATTCGTATTGAATCTTATTTCTTCGGTATCGAAAAGACTAGTATCGCTGCGTTTTCTGTTACTCTCTTAGATTTTTGTCTGTACCACTAAATTTTTTCCTAATTTTGTATAGTTCTTCATCGTACAACATTATTGAAATATGAGTATGGACTAATCATTTTCAATAACTCATGAAATATTTGAATACAGGTGTCTGACCTGAGCAGCCGTAGTGCCTTATTGCAATGGGCGCCTCCAGTGCGCCTATCTGAATCAGCTAGCAACGACAGCCACATCGACATTGACATCTCAGAGTCAGAACTGAGATACGAAGTGCTGCTCAGTGATAAGAGCAAGGAGATGAAATTCAAGTCCATCTACAATGGACCGTCGCTCTCTTGCAGGATTCAAGATCTCAAGCCAGGCCATCAGTATTCTGTCTGTCTCCAGGTGAGACTCGCTAAATCGATTATAGGAACAATTTGATAGGTGTATATATCGTCTGGACCAGTAGATATGATGACCCATATAATACTTGGTCATTTTGAAATGATAGATTTGGGACATCATATTGGTTATGAACATTTCCGGTTAAACTTCTAATGAATGGGTTACATGATAAACCTTGTAGCCTTGTTTGAATTCACACAATTGGAACAGTTGTATTTTCATTATATAAATAGACAGTAAATGTTCAACACTGATAACTTATTCGATTCCTTCATTAATTGTTCCAGGTTCATCTAGACGAGTTGCAAGGCTCAGTAACGGACTTTGTCAAGTTCATTACACCCCCTTGCGAGCCAGATCAACCCCAACCTCCGAAGTTGATCAACAGGTTGAAGACATCGCTTCAGTTAAGATGGAATGCTGTCAACGATAACGGGGCTCACATCCTGTATTACGTGGTGGAGCATGACGAGGGGAAAGGAGGTGATTTCGTTGAATACTACAAGGGAAGGTAGGGTTTTCGAAGTGTTTTTCAATATTTTCTTGAACGGAAATGAATTACTATTGAATGACTATTATTGATTCACGTTGTAAACACATTCATTTGGTGAAAATTCAAATATCAACAGTAGAAAGCGAGCCGAAAGGCAATCTTTTGTATTGATAGTTTCGTCAGCCTAATCGGTCAATAGACCAACCTTCATTATGAGATGAATTGTGGTTTGATCGTAACTAGCAATCAATTATTTTTCGATTAAATTTTTTATAGCTTTCACCATTTCTGAAGTCTATTTTCATAACATTGTGAATCATTCAGTTACCTGGAAGGTATAACATTGTGATGATATATCTCTTCTATTTTACTTTATATCTGAATTCTATTGGAGAATTCAAATTACATTAAAATCCAAAATATCCATTATAATTCTAATATCAATACATATTTTCAGCATACAGTAACAATATTCTATTCAATATTGGGTTTGTCTACTTGAGTATTAAAATTAATATAAGGAAGATGGTTCTGATATATTCGTTTATGTTTCAATACCATTAGTGCAAAATAAAAAGTATGTAATGTATTAAGACATGGCTGGAAACATTAAGGCAGCAATAATTATGGCAACACTTTACAGTGACTTCACAAAGATTCAAAACTCATTTGGATAGGAGTCTTTGATCGGCAAAAGAAGTTTGCCGATAGTTGAATTCTTTACAGTGATGAAAAAACCTGTTATTATTATAAAATTGAAATATTTTTCGAACAATTTGAATGATAAACTAATATCGTTTGAAAAAAGCAGCCACACTGCACTTTCTGGCGACCTGTCACAACTATCTTACTCAAATGAATAGACTATAGTGAATAAATGAAAATGCTCAAATTATAAACTATTAGCTACTTTATCCGCACATAATTTTCATCAACCATTGCGTCATTTGTTGATTTCATACATCTAAATGATATCATTTCAATTTCAAAATGCATTTCAGGAACAAAACCCACACGTTCCAGAAACTTCAACCGGCCACCAATTACACTTTCCGCATGGCGGCCGTTAACGAAGCGGGCAAGAGTATCTACTCCATTCCCGTGACGTACAGCACGACGTGTAACGTACCAGTACAACCAGCACCGCCTACCCTCCTCGTGGCTGGCGTCCACAGTTTGGAGCTGGAGTGGCTGCCACGGCCGACCGACGATGAGTTCGTCATGCAAATGAACGACGTCCAATCGAGATACGGCTATCTAAATTTGTATACGGGTAGTGAGACGAGGCATGTGGCGACGGGATTGAGGCAGTACAGCGCATATTCTTTTAGGTACTACAGATTTTTTAGCATGTACTTGCTGCACCTTCAATGAGACTCGCGCAGAGAATTTATGTTAATAATGATAATATCAATAATAAAAATACTCCTCGTTACCTATCAGGAGATCCCAATTCTGGGGTAAATACATAGGAAAATATAATGAAGGAAAAAAAATACAATGAAATCGAACTCGAAGGAACTGATATATGAGTTGATACATTCATCAAATATGATTTGAAAGAAAAACATAAAAAATATTTAACCGTAATGTATCACACACAAAACCACAAAAAAAAACTGAAGCAAGCTATACAAATGAATTCATAAGGAAAACAGTATCTTACAATAAATCAAAACTTGAACAAAGGACAGCAAAAAAAATTACACTTATCAAGCCAATTGGAATGAATTGGTGAACGGTACTATGTTCGAAAAAAACTTTCGAATAACTTGCAGTGAATAAAATCGCACTGATTGCAATAAAATTTGCAAAGATAGTGATCTTTTTAAAAAAAAAACACGAGAAAAACTTAATAAGCAAACATGCAATGGGGGTTGTTGACAGCAATGTTGCCACATTCATTCTAAACGAATTCTCAGTGATATTTAAGACGTATAACCTCAAAACATATTCTTTGTTTTTTTCCATATTTTTCATCTACTAATTCTGCACTTAATCCTGGAAATTTTTATACAAATACTACCGTGAACAAACCAATACCTCTTTTGTGCTCAAAATTTATACTTTCAGTCGATGTTGCAGTTTTTCAACGATTTAGGTTGGGTTTGGTTATGTTTGGTCGAGTTGGATTCGTTTGAGATAGATTAGAATGGATTGAATTATTATAAAGCACAACAAGCTGTTATAATTGTCGAATTTTCAGGATGAAGGCAAAGAATGATGGAGGTCTTTCACCGTGGTCAGACGAAGTGACGTACTACACCCTACCGAATAGGCCTAATAGGCCGTCCAAGCCAGTCGTGAAGGGTAAAATATTCGCAACAACTTTCAGGCTGAAGTGGGAACCTCCTGCTGATACTGGAGGAGCTGACATAACCAAGTGAGTACAAAACAAATTCAAGGTTAAAAGTCGTACGGCACTTATGAATAGAAAAAATCTTGTTAATTTCGAATCACTTCTCATTGATACATCTACCGGCTTTCATTACATATATATCCCAACTTTTCAACCTAATGAGTAATTAATCTAAATTACCTCATAATGATTCAATAGGAATGATAAGAAGCCAGTTTTATCCTTGGGAAAAACCAACAATTCTTTCAATTTCATCATGAAACGAATCTACTATTTGTTAATTTTCAATATTCTTATTTTGCACTTGCATCAAAAAGTAATTCAGTGCCAGATTGAATTCTTGAAAAATAAGCTTTAATAAATATATGGAATGCTGATAGTTATAACCTTTTTTATTATTTTTTTTTCAGATATTATTTGGAAGTGAACTCCGGCAGCGGCTACGAAAAAGTCTTCGAGGGTCCAGAGACGGAGGCGCTGTGTGAAAAGTTGACGCCTGGTACAACGTACCAGCTGAGAGTGTGCTGCGAAACGGACGGGGGTCTGAGCAACTACTCGGATCCGTGTACCGTCACGACGGATGCGGTGCCTCCTGGCCAATGTTCCCAACCGACGATTGCCGGAAAAGTCACTGCTAATGCCGTGACGATAAGATGGGTAAGTTATATAATAATATTGTTTATTCAAGAAAATTCAAAATTTTATCATATTTGAAGTACATATAAATATATTGTAAGTTAATAAACAGGAAGAAATCACGAAACTTTAGTATAAACCAGTGGTCGCCAACCTCTTCAATGTGTTGAGCTACTTTGTTAATTTTAGAATAAACAGTGAGCTGTTTATGTTGAATATTATGACAATTAGATTTTTGTGGAATTTTCGGAAGCTTCTCTGATTTTTGTAGTTTGTATTCTTGTCCTTGTAACGTTTTGCCATAATTATTGTTTCTAGCTATGTCTCAATCAATTACAACTCTAGTGGTTAGTTAGATAATTCTTATTTTGCACTAATGGCATTGAAAGCTGACCAAATTTGTCGTACTCAAATGAACAGACTATACATTCACCCATTTTGAATTAATTTCATTAGGTGAGTGGAACTCATCAACCCTAATGTGCATCTTATTACCTCGTTATGTTCATCTGTATTTTATTATAATCATGTCAACAATTCGGACCTAACATTTTCTTTATCCTTGCGAATTATCTGGGCATATATTCTGATTGATCAACTGAAATAATTAGACTAAATTATGACAACAACAAAATTGTATCACAGACGGAGCCCGACTACAACGGTGGCGCCCCCATCCTCGACTACGAAGTCGAGATGACCCCTCCGAACGGTCCCAGCACGCCCATCCAAAAAAGCAAGGACACCGAATGCACAGTGTCGACGCTCGAACCAGGCTGCAACTATTCCTTCATGGTTTGCGCAGTCAACAGAATCGGTCCGGGGCCTTGGTCGAAGCCTCTTCTCGTCACGAGCGGGGCAGCACCTCCGAGCACGCCCTCGATGCCTCGAGTGCAGTGCAAGTCAGCGACGCAGGTATACGTCGAATGGACGGAGCCACAATGCAACGGAGCGGCGGTGAGCGAATACAGGCTAGATATGAGTCGAAACGACGACGTTTTCAGCAACGTATACCAAGGGACGCAGACCAGTTGTGATGTCAAGGGGTTGACGCCTTTCCACACCTACTACTTCAGAGTAAGTGGTAGTTTTGCTCAGACCCAGTATTTCACATGCAAATTAAATGTATTGACTCTTCAGTTCATAGATTACTCAGAAGTTTCCACAAATTTAACTCGAAATCTCATCGAATCAAATGGTTTTGAATTGGAGTTTATTACAAAAACACTTTGTATACATTATTTAGTATTGAATTTATTGGCAAGTCTCTATCAAATTCATGCACATATAAGTGATAAAAAACGTTAAATAATATTTTAGTTGATAAATGGTATGGTATATTTATTCAGTTGAAAAACTATGACACTCAATCGTATCAAATTGTTTCTGTTTCACTAGGTTCAAGCCGGAAACAGCGCTGGTTTCAGTCACCACTCTCCGGTGATCGGCACCGTCACGCCTGCCGCCCCTCCCTCGGCCGTCCCTTCTCTGAAGGCTGAGGCCACGCCCACATCGATTGCACTCTATTGGGCCACGCCCATAGACAACGGCAGTCCAATCACCCACTACAACATCGAGCTGGCAGACAGATCGATTACGGTTGAAGCGTCGGAGACGGAATATGTGATCGAGGATCTACAACCGGAAACATTTTACAAAATCAAAATACAAGCGGTGAATTCTGTTGGGGCGGGTGCTTATTCTGGGTCCATCCGAACATCTACATTGAGGTTACCTCCTGTCGCACCTAGGTGAGTGATTGTGTGATAAAATTCCAGACAAAACATAACATGAATTGTGTTTTTCTCACCTGCTTTTTCGTTAACTCATATCATTTTTCTGCACTTTCCTTGCATCTTGTGAATTGAGTTCAACAAGTTACTCTTCCTTTTGAATGACACTATTTTTTCGTAAGTTTCTTGACACAAATTCTGACGTGTGTGGAGTTGGTCAATAACAACTTCGAACATTGAAGGAGTGATCACGTCGATTCTATCTCTAGTCTACTTAAGCCATATGTAATCACTATTTTTTTTTTCATTCCTTGACATTCATTGAAAACAATATGTTTTATAGATTGGAATGTTTGGCGACTGCTCACAACTACATCAAACTAAAGTGGGGCGAGGGCAAAAATATTGAGTATACCCAGTACTGCGTTGAAATGGAAAATCCTCGCTCTAAAGAATACCAATGCGTCTACAAGGGCACTGCCTTAACTTGCAAGGTAAGTCCTAATGATAATTATTATAATAGTAAAGCATCTTTATTCACTATGAGGAAACTAAGTCTTGACTTTTCTTCCAAATTACAAATACCTTCGATCACGTGAACTATTAATGTTCTGTTCATTTCCCTAGGTCAACAAACTCCACGAGCAAACGACGTACAAGTTCCGGATAAACGCAACTAGTGACGCAGGAACGGGTGCCTTTTCCAGCGATTACCCTTTCACGACGACTATCGCTCCTCCTGCGGCCGTTAAGACGCCCAAAGTGACCGAAGTAGAGCAAATGAGCTGTTCTGTTGAGTGGCTGCCCGCCAAGAACTCATTCACTGACGACGTAGTGTTTCAAGTGCAGATTGCCAGGACGAAAGATCAGGTTTTCAAACAGGTGAGTGACCAAAATGCATTATCGTGATGAAGGAATCAAGAGTTGTTCGCCGGAGACTTGGCGCGTTTGACTCAAAACACTCCTCAGAATGGTTTCGTTTTGGGCCGAATGATATTTCAACACTATTTACGATATATGTGATTGTCAATCGAAGATTTTCAAGTACACTACTTTTGATTTTTTGGACGTAGTCTCCGGTAGATGTTGAACAGAACGCAGTTCGTTTTTTGTGTCATATATTGATCATCAAAGACCTGCTTCATTTCCAACGTGATGCAAGTTATTTGCTCAACAAAATCGCCAATTGTAAAAATCGAAAAAATTCACTTGGCAAATGTTCTAGCAACCTAGAAAAGAATTACCTGCCTTCCTAATGCCTAGGTGTTTCAAATGACAATTTCACCTTGATTTTTGATCACACCCGTATATACATATTATTTTTGTAACTATATATGGTGAAATAGACTCATATAAAATACATAAATACCACTTTTGCTCTTTAATGCGATAAAATAATTGAAGGTTGCATAAAATATAATATGATGGGTGAAAAAATTAATGATATCGCCATGATTATATGATAGGCATGGAACAAAATCATATAGATTGATCATGGAAATTTTTACTTTTTGACATTTCCACATGGCTCGTTGTTTCAGGTTTACAAATCATCTGAATGCAAATGCATCATCGAAGAACTTGAACCTGGCACCGACTACGTGACACGTATCTGCTCGATTCGCCTCACGAATGCCACGCCCACCGGCGAGCTGGCTGGCCCTTTCACGCCCACAATCGCCTTCACCACGCCCCCTGCTGAATCTCGGGCGTTTGCGGGTGTTGGCAAGGAGGCGCTCGCCACTCAGGCTACGCCCCATCACCACGTCTCTCGGCATCGCTCTCTCTATCATTCCATATGGCAGAAAACCAAGTTTCCTGAGGAGTACTGCATTTTCGTCTACGCCATGTTGGTGCTCGTCCTCGGCATTTTCATATCGTTGGGGATAACGTTGCTTTTGTAAGTGACAGTGTGATCAGTAGGTGAGGTATACAAAGACGTTTCTCTCGTCCGACTCGGTTTGGAAACTAATTTTTAAGGAATTGAAGTCTGACTTAGAATGGACGCTTAGGTAATTGTCGAAGTCGGAAGGGAGGAGGGTCTGCGGATTCCGAATTTCTTAGGGACATTTACGAAATTTGTGGGCCAGACTAGGCCCCTAGTACTGGCTAGGCTATTGATCGAAAGGAAAAGAAATGGAGAAATGAAGGCGTTACTCTGATATACTTTATTATATTTTTTATTCGTTATTTTCTTGAAATGTTTCCCAATTTTGTGACTTCAAAATTATTTTTCGAGTCACCCACATCGTATCAGTACGATGATCTTCTTACTCATATTTGTTTTTCGCCATTTTTTTCGTGCACGTTATTGATTGATTTTTTCTATATATTGCGGAAATTTTAATCAAGATTTGTTTTCAAATCACGTAATTATCTATGTATTGTTTATTGATTGTAATTTGTTAGCTCACTCTATAATAATTTGAGAGTAAAAATATCGAATTATTTTTTTCTGTCGAGTAATTTTGAATTCCTCTGAATCCTATATACATCTTCCTTTCTCCACCTTCAATTCCAAACCATTTCCTAAGTATTAATGAACAGGGCTTTTTATTATGGAGTATAATTAAAGATAAATTAATTGAATTTAGAGGACCAAAGCGTGAAGTTTTGGTATTTTTTATACATGTTTCCGTACTTGGTGTGGTGCTATAACAACAGCGATGTAGTGTTCAGAGGTCCTATGTTGTTTCATCATTCAAGATTATTTCAGGTAAAATATTTCGCCTTAAGTGTGTACATTTTTCGCGTCGAAAACTTCGAATATTTTGTTTGTGGTTATCAACTTCTACCAGTGATTATGTGAAACAGGAAATTCACCAGTTATCACTAATTATACAGTATTATTTTCATTTCAGCTAGCTCCCTTATAATATATTATATGATATCAAATTGCTCAAATGTTTCGATTGACCCAGTGAATACTGAAGAAATCATATAATTTCAATTCCAAACCTCTGGATTCCATTGCATCCATTTCCTTCAAATTTAACTATATCTGTCAATGAAATTTTCATAGCTCGAATATGTATGTACAATTTTTTCAAAATTTTACATAACTTATTCTGTCTGTAATTCATTTCAAGTATTTTCTTTACCGACGTAAGATACAGAACCGTTTGAGCGAATGATGTTATATATTGAGATTATGAAGGCATAGTTGAAGTTTTTTTCGCGAGAATATCCTATTCCCGTGCTTTGATGAAATTACTGGGACCATTGACATCGCTGTCTAGTTACTGATTAAGAAAAGTGATGTTTTCGGGTGACTATGTCACCGACTGACATGTTACGGTGATTTATTCCAGTCAAAATGTACATACGAAGATTATGTAATTCTATTGGCAAATATTTACATATAACTCAAACTAATTTTTATATTGAAAACTGACTGGAAAGTGTTGTATATGTTGTATACAGGGAAGATCGGTTGTTTGTTGAAATGTTTTTGTCCAGTTTTGTATTGCGCCTATCTATTTTACACCTGGAAATGATATATATTTTTATATTATTCTCAATTTATAATTTGTGATGTTTTAAATTCTTATTTTGATTATTGTGCCGTCTCAGCAATGTTGTATTTTTACTGAGAAAGGTTATTTAAATGAAGGTTATAAATAACAGTGAATTGTTGGTAATTTCGAGTTTATATATTCATATTGCTCTGCTAGTCACAGTGTCTTCCTGTACTCATCTACTGTGTTTTTATTCGGTTCCTAATCCTGTGTTGAAGCTTCATTATTATGGAGCTGAAAAATGTAATGAAAAAAACTAAACTAGATTTTGAGTAAAAGTCTAAGAAATACATAATGAATTTTCAAGAATTTCCTCACGATTCAAATGGAACAATGATTCTTATGATACAAATGTTGGGATGTGTTAAAAACTGGTGGACATTCTGATAGGTGCTTTTTGTTGATCTTGAAAAAATTATTTAGGATATTTCTAAAAGTCAATTTGAGGTCATTATCAGTCTGAAAATTCCGAGAATTTTTCGATTGACTGTTAACGATCGCCCTGTATATAAAAGTTGATATGTTAATGAAAATTGTATATGTTGAAAAATATTCATTAAATTATATAAAATCTAATCTTAATCTATTATGATCTAATCAATTTTAAGTTGGCTATAATGGGATGTGTAATCGTGCACCTTGCACTATATAAGAGAGTTATTACTATCATTATAGATAAATATACAATATACGAAAGAATCAATTATATTTTATCTACTAGAATTTGTTGTTTGATTTCCAGTCGACCTTATTCACTATAGACAAGTTATCTTTATCGTCAATGTCAAATGTCAAGCATTTATATTATTGATTGACTTGAAAGAAACACACGATTTTTTTCAAATTGTCTCTACAGTTTATGTTTTAAAACGAGTTATTTTCTAAAGGGAAATAAATGAATTACTAGTGTTTTTGGAATTTTTTATTGAAACAGGTATCGGTTGAAACATTTTTTCATAGTTTAACGATCTAATATATTACATCTTAGTAATTCTTGATAACATAAATGATGGCATTAAAAAAATGTTTTGACAAGTAATGACGATGTCAATCCAGTTTTTGTTCGAGTTTTCGTACATGTCAATGTTTTATTATGTTTGGTATGAATCTTCCAAAACGACGATTTAGAATTCACGCAAATTCCATGAGAAATGTTGAAAATAGTAAAAGATTTACATGGAAAAGGAGATAAATAAAGTTATATGTACACACTGAAGATACTCAGCACCTTGCATGCAGAAAAATATTGTTATAGAATAGAAATCATAAGTCTGGTATATAGTACAGTTAACAAACGAGATGAAGCTATAAGAAAAAAATAAAAACAGAATGTTATTTGAGAAAATTACATCGTGAACATGTGGATAGAGATATAGAAAAAATGATGCTCAGTAATAAGAAAATAGAATGTAATGAAATAAGGAATTGAAGATTTTTGTAAAGGTGACTGTTAGTTAAAGTCATGTAGATGCAGAAAATGTTGAAGTAGAAATAAATATTCAAGGGAGAAATATATAGATAACAAAAACGGTGATTAGGGAAAGATAGGAGAAGAAGAAGAGTAATAATGGATCATTTAAGAATTTCTTGATATTATTTGAATTGGGTATTAGATGGTGAACCATAGCACCGTTTTATTTTTCTGAAAATGTATCAGAAAACAGGATTTACTGTTTCATGAACCGCTTTATTTCAAGTATATATATAGGATAGTTTTTGAAATAAGTTGAAGATAGTTATTTCATCACAGAAATTATAGGTGTATGAAAATGGAGTTGACTGATTTAAACTCCTTCAACACCAGATATTTATCTAAGAAGCCCATGGCAGAATCAATAGTAGCCGAAGCTGATATCATGTAGTGGAGCAGCACCGTCATTGGGTAGAGCATAATCTTTGCTGAGCTGGTCCAAAATTCCTCCACGACCTGAAGCCTGAGGTATCTGAAGAAATTATATGCACAATTAGACCTTGAGAGGAAGAATATTTTTCAAGAAGTTGTGGAACTTTGTACCCATTGAATCTAATTGAAAATGCGATTTTTATATAGTTGAAATATAAAGTTATCCACAAATATATGTAATTGATTGATGTATAGAAGGCAGTGATAATATTTATTTCGCATATATTAATAAACTATGCAAAATATCTCTGTGTGTTTAATGTTCAATTTTCACAAAATACAACTTATGTTGAATTTAAAACTCACCGAAGGTAGAGGCCTAGGGGCGGCAGGTCGAGGAACCGGCGCGAACTGTGGAGCCGCCCGGGCGGCCAACGACGGCTGAGCCGGGGCAGGCTGGGCGTAAGTCACCCTCGGAGCTGCTGGTCTCGGCTCGTAGTTGCTGTCGTCGCCGTAAGGAGACGGTTGGGCATACTGAACTGGTGCGGGCCTGGCAGGTCTGGGAGCGGGAGCGAATGATCTAGAAGGGGCAGGGGCAGAGCGGGCTGGTGGACCGAAATCGAAGTGCTGAACATTAGCTGGGGCGGGAACAGCTCCTGAAACGGAATCGAGGGAAGATCGTTGATCAATTGCTCATTGTTAGGTCAGTGTTTAATTTTTTTCCAGACTGTATGATTCATGTTTTCATACAAAATCACAATTTCATCAAAAGTGTTCGATTTATTGTTTTCATTCCAAAATAATCTACTCCCAGTGACTCACTCAGTTTTAAAATCACATAAAAATAAAAACCCGAATATCCTACCTGGAATTTGAGCTCTTGGTGGTGCAGGTGCTGGTGAGAATTGCTGTGGAGGTGAATAGGACTGGAAGTCCTGCTGAGGTTGGGGCTGTGGCTGAGGCTGGGGCCTGGGTCTCAGAGCTGGGGCTTTCCTCACAGGAGCTTGGGGTTCGTAGTAGTCGAAATCTTGTTGCTGGCCCTCTTTGGCACTCTCGTCGACCAGAGTTGGTGGTGGAACGGTGATGCCTTCTCCAGATGGATCGAAACCGTATTTATCTGCACCATATTCCACCACACGGACCTAGAATATCATAATTTTGTTTTCGATCAAGGTTTTTCGTATCTTGAAAATGCCCGTTTTCTTTGATACACTCCATATAGAATGTTTCAAAGTCGATCTTCACTTTTGGAATTCTATGAAACAAACTAAGATGATGAAATTGGAAGGATATTTGGAAAATGGAATTCACTTTTGATATATCATTTGAAAAGTATCAATATAATCTATTCAAACAGAAAAAATAATATGCGAAACGTCCAGTAGCAAACCCGAAATGTAGCAGGAAATCGTAACGGTTAATATTTGGGTCTGAAAAGTTCAAATAAATTGAAATAATGTATTGAAATTTTGATCCTCAACGACATATTGTTAGTAGGATAGTTTTGTTGCAATCGGTCATTGAAGCCTCTGGCTGAAAATGTTGATAAGATAATATGATCCCATGAGATTTAAAAAAAATTTCTACTCTAATTGTTCAGATTTGACATATCGGGAATTGTCTAACAATTGTTTGGAGTCAAATTGATAAGAACATTTGAATTTTCGAACTATTAATTACCTTGCCGGTATCATCGACGTATCCATATTTGCCTTTTACTTCACCAGTGGCTTGTTTGGTTTCAATTTTGAATGTACCATCGGCAGCTTCATAACCGTAAGTGTAGGAACCATCTTCATTGTGCCTGGACGAATAAAATCATTATGTGGTGAATCTGAATGTAGTACGGGAGAATATGGGCTATAAGTACAAAGAATAAAAAAAATCATTGAAACAACAATAGAAGAGTAGTGTCTAGGAAGAATAATATTCATTCGTGTTGAAAATTTCAACGGACTAAGCCCTTATAAAATATGAAGGTGGATATATATCACATTATAATTTCAATAAATATTTACAAGAAAAGGAAAAGATAATTTTCTTCAATTTGAATTTTACTGCGAAAGAATTGTCATCGAGCCAAACTGATTGATTTGGATACGTAGCACAAGAATCATTATAATTATACCGAAGAATCCGAATTGAGGCAGTTATTTGTGATTTGTAAACCGATATTGTTATTATTTACATTAAATGTCGTTACTTCTCCTGTAGGTATGTGGGGTTTTTTGTTTCATTCGATTTGAAATAATAATAATTTTCTTGTGCCTAATTGACTGTGTTACCCAAATCAAAGGAATTATATTTAAATTACGAAACAGACTGTAGTCAAACATTGACCAGTATATTTTCATCTCATTTTTCCAAATTCTCTTCGAATCCAAGAGAGTTGGGCAGGCCCGAACATTGTCAGTAGAGGATCATTCTGTATACCTGTTAATTTGTTTTAAGATAGGCACAGGGGTTGCTTTGGGAGCCGAAGGAGCTCCGGAGTAACCGGAATTAATTCTGGCTGGTGCGGGCCGTGGTCTAGGTTCCTCGTCGTAGTAATCCTGAGCCAAACTTACGCCTACAAGGGCAAACACAGCCAACTAAAACAGAAGAAAAACAATGGGAATCTGATTCGAACTTGCTTCAAGATCAAATATAATGATAAAAAATAGTATATGTGAAATTTCTCTGAAGAATATTATGTATTATCCGAAAGAACTTCACTTTCAATTCCCTATATTCGACAAGACTTCAAAACCAACGTTCCTCGTATCGTCAACTGTGCTTTTGTGGATATTTCATTCAGTTTCGTCCACGAAAATCATACAAATATCATGTATGTAGTGGAATGCAACCCTACATTTCAAGGTAGTTACAGATTCAGAAAAATATATCTAGGGATATGATGACTTGGCAACGCTGTGGAATATCATTAAATAACTAGGGGCTGGCGGCAAGTCTAAAGCACGGGAGTACTTGTGACGTATCAAACCTGTGCGTTCTCCGCATGATTTCTAAACGCACCCCAATTTATTCCGGCAAAACTATTGCAAGCAGAAAAAAATGGGTACATATCTCAACTTCTGGATGTCTTGCTATATTTTCAAAAAATTAGTGATCTCACCCATTCCAATAAAATTTTCTGAATCGATTCGTGTTGTGCAAAAACACTACTGAGACAACTTGACGAACGCGGTGATCGTGTCGATAAGAAGTGATTTAATAACCTGTAATGAAGGCGCTCCGAAAGTTGTAATGCCAGAACGAACTCAATCGAGGCGTAACCTGACCGATTCTCGTAAACTTGGCACACAATTATGGTTCACTTTTCCTTTCTGTGACTTACATATCCCGAAATTGTCTGTTACTCAATTGCGAAAAGTCAATGCAAGGAAACTGAAACTGGTTGGGCGTATTTAAATATGCGTGCATACGAGAACGAGATTGGTGTGATAGCCGCTGTTTCGACTGTTTCTGCAACATTATGCAGACAAGGTCGACTTGGGCATAACTTGATCTTGTCGGAGCATGAAAAATGGTTTTGAATAACTATAACAGTAACAGTACCGGTATTTGCTAATTTGTTCACTTTATTGTGACAGGTACGGAATTGTACGTGGTGTTTCAATAATAGTGTTTATTAGGATCTAAATGTAGACTCAGAAATAGATTGGAGTGGGTAAATGTTCTCGCAGTTTTTTTTTAGTCTTATTGAGTCAAATTGGTTTATGATCTTCCAAATTCAAGAATGGTACCATGGTTTGATACATGGGTAATCATGTTTAAAATTGCGTTTATAGCGTTATTCAAGTTTTGATATGATTTTTGTTTGAACTTACATATTTTGGTCCAGAAAAACACTCCGCATTATTCTCCTAAGGAAATTAATACTTTACGAGATATTCCTTTTTGAAGTTAAAATTTCACCTTCTTTTCTTGAATGTTTTCGAACGAGACTGAACAAAAAATGCCGTATCCGTCACTGATATGATCAAGGAGAAAAGGGAAACAACAACACATTTGTTATTCCAAAAACAGATAAACTTCATTGGGAACCTTGATAATTTTAATAATGTTCAATTGATGGATCTAGGCGTTGGTATCTTGGATATGGATTGAGTCTGAGGTTGAAACCTTGCAGGAAGAATGTCGTTTTACGACTTTGATGAATTTTTACGTCCTTTATACTCACAAGGTGTGTCAATCGTATATCTAATAATTGGTGGTTCCGCGTCAGAGCATATGGTGAACTCGCCGGTTAAATTTCGAAATTATATACGATGATTAGTAAATTTTGTAACTAAAAATGCAGGTTTTTATTTTTTTTTTCTTGTTAAGAAAACACATTTGAGAGTATGTATCAGTGAATGCATGAAACACAAAATCGGGACACAAGTCAAGAATAAATTGTTCAGATATGAATAGTCACGACCACAAGTTTTTTTTTGAACAAGCAAATATTTTACAAACAGGATGTATGCAATCTAACTTTCTGACCTTAGCACACCGTATTTTTCTCTTTCATTATTTCCTAATAAGTTTGAATATATAATGGAGTATAAATCCTTCAGAGAGTTTTTTCATGTAGTTTTCAATTCACTCTATGTAGGTGCGCAAGCAGAAAAGCATTATGGGTTGCTTATACACTTATATTCATTATGGTGCTCACAATATTTCGATGTCTAATGCGAATATACCATCAACAGGCGTTGTCTTCGTTATATGGATTAAAATAAATAACTAGCAAATGGCCAGATATAATTTTGAAAAATATTTTATTCCATTCAAATTCAAATCAACATATATTGAAAGACAATCATCGTAGTTGATCATAAATCGATATAATTTATGGGTAACTGAAATCGATTTGATCGATTTATATTATTATTTATTACAAGTTGCAATTGAGTAGTTATTGAAGTTTATGTGTGAAACTGTAACTTGATGAATGGAATGTTTCATTTACTTTTTGCAATATAATGAGAATGTTAAGTGAACAGTTTAACTGAGCTGAATTTTCAATTGATTCATTCCTTATCCATCATTGATGATAACTGACACTTAGGAGTGCATGCGCTCAATTTCAATATTTATAACTACAGATCAACAAAAGAGAAACTAACAAATTCATATCAGGATGATAGAATGAAATACAATAGTATGGTCAGATGACCTAATTGAATTCTGAACTGCATGTCTTTACTCTTGGTTCAACTACTAGGAAATAATTTGCCTCGGGAAGACTCTGATAATGACTATAAAAGAGAAAAAATCGGGATTTTCTTATTTAATGATAATGGGAATGTCTTATCTTTAATTTTATTATTATTATAATTTATTTTGATGATTCAACGATTTCTTGACGAAATGATACAGAAATTGATGGAAATCACTTGATTGATAACGTCAACATATGTATTGAGATTCATCTGTTTCACCACGATTGTTCCACCAAATATAACATGTTTATGAAAATTTTCAATATCAATGATTTTGTTGAATTGTCAGATGATTTCTGAACATTACAGGATGTCTCCTTTTGTGAGAAGTTTTATATTAAAAAAAAAACATGCGACAAATAAGTAAGACAAATTGTATCCGATTTATACTACTTAAAATGATGAAACAACTCATTGGGTAGTTACCAAAAAAAAAAAGAAAAATTTGTGGGTATAAGATTCTATTATTATTGCCGAATTACATACAATACCATGCACACTATAGCCGTATATCACTAGAGAGAAAACAAACACCGGCGAGAGTCACCGCAAATGGGGAGTGGGACAAATTGGTACTCACGTATTTAAAAAGTACCATGTTCGAAAGTCGCAGGCACCGCACACTAAAGTGGCGCGGGGGTCACCTTTTACCTTTTATAAGGCGTCGGCTGGCTCCGGTGGTGTGAAAAGAAGGGGGCAAGGTCTCCCGGAGTCTGCCAGACTCCGGCGGTTCCTGCTCGGACACTCGCTGCCCCCCAAACACCTTTCATCTGAAAAATCCGCGGGACAAGTTTGTTCATGCATGTTTTCGAAGATGACACTTGCTGCTATTGCAAATTTCTTCGAAAACTTGCCTTTGTCAGTCCAAATGATTTCTTGCAATTCCACGAACTTATTAACCTCATGAGAACTGGATATTTTTCATGTCACATCTATTGAATATTCAGTTTTGTCTATACAAGTGCTGGTCATCATTACTCAAGAGTAATATAAAGAAAAAGGACTATACATCTGAATTTCTATTGTATTTTATAATATTTCTAACATCATTTTAGTGTTAATGATCTCATAAAAACTACAGAGCAGGGTTATAATTGGAAATTATTCACAATATAAAATAATTTGGGATGTTTTATTCGAGTTGAATGTGAAAGTGTTGTTGGCTGATGACTAATATTCAATACACGAAAAACTCATATACCTAATCTATTCATTTGCATTCCTGATTGTACTAAAAACATTTCAGTTGAAGAAATCGACTATCGATTATTTTTCTATGGTTCAGAAATATCAAGAAAATCCACCAGCTATTATCGCTAGCTTGAAGAGAAGGAAACCACCTGAACCTCAGCAAAAGGATTTCGATTCGATATAATCACATTCAATCCGATTTAAGGAAGATTTGATAGATATATCTGCTATATCACAAGTGATAAAATAAAATCTTCAGTTCAGTGTTTCAGTGACTGGTAATTACAGTCGATCATACCATCGATAATTTTGAACAAAAAGGAGTCAGAAAGTTAAACAAATAGATATTATACTTTATTTTGTTGGGAATTGTTCACGTTAAATTAGCGTTTGATGAAGCTGGTACCCACCAAAATTGGATGAAATGTAATAAGATGGGCTATTCTGATTCATCATAGTCGTTTTCATTAAATTATCTCATGGATTATTTTTTTCACTTCCCTGTTAGAAATAAATCGTATTCTTCGCACTCAAATATAGATTTTATTCATTGGACATTGTTCATCGATACATAATAACCTACAGTTACGAGAGAACTTGAACCAGATATTATATAACTGCAAGTTGAAAGAAAGTGAAATTGAACCACTTATGTGACAATCTAAATCGGAAATATACCTCAAACAGAGACGGACTCACCCCAAATATATTGGCAGTGATTGGCTCCCTCTAATTGTCTCTTCATAAACATCGAATCATGTATCGAATTCAAACATTTTGAAAACTGAAATTGACATGAAACATGTTAAACAGGAAAAATATCCAACGAAGATTTAGATAAACATGAAATATCTCAGGAATTAATCGGTATAATCCGATTCTTGTTGTTAGTTAATATTTCGGAAAAAAAATTTCTCCTTCCAATGATAACCATTCGACAAAAAGTGATAGTTACTACATCAAGAGATGGAATATATTTCAAATGAGTTTCATGACAAATTACGTTTGCCCCGAAAATGTAATTGACATATCTCAGTATATTCTATGTTAGAAATATACATTTGATTCATCCTGAAATAAGGGAAAAATTTTGAAATCAGACCCCAAAGTTTAATATTGTTAATTCTTAACATTTCTTGTTGAATTAAAATCTTCCACTTTTGATTCTTACAATCATTTATGAGTGAGCTATTGAATATGAAATCTGTTTCTAATCTTCTATTTGATTTTTTTATATACACTTTCACTAGTTTTCATCAACGATTCAATAAATTTCCAATATTTCGATGTGCCAGTCCATCCCTGAGAATAAAGCAGCAACTGCCGTAATATCTGATCGTTCATTTGATGTTTCTAATTAGTGATAAATTCCATAAATTGAACAACACCCATGCCGTAGGGTTTAGGTCAATGTTGTAGGTTGATGTGTGGTTACGAGGTAGAAATGAAGTTCACCATATTATCCCTTTCACATTTATATTATGGATGATCATCGATAAGGCTCATATTTCTGAATTTGGATATTATTTGTCAGAATATGACTCTTTTAATCGATATCGAATACATGTCACTGTTGATATGTTGTGGTGTTTGAGTAATATGACAAACTCATTATAATGTTGAAAAAATAAGAAAAATCAAAAGCAACAAATAAAGGTATACACATAGATTTCTCAAGTGATATTATCGATTGGAAAATGTTAAACCGCACGGCTTTGTGCAATTTCATAATTCCACATTATATTGCTGATTTGGTAATATCTCTGGGTCATTCTTCAATGAATCAATATTTTTTCAACCACTGTGATGAAAATAAATGCAATATACATTATAAACTTATTTTTTCACTTCAACATGAATTCTATTGTGTGCAAACACAACGTTAAAGGCAACTATGCTGAATAATAGAGTGCTGTAATGCGACCAGAGTCGAATAAACTTGAAATAATTCGACCAAACCGAATGTCTGGTGGAGAATTCGTAATGACTTGGAGAATCTATCACGAACTAGAGAAAGGTGTATGACATATCCAAACTTTTACTGAATAAGAAATACACCTTCATTTCACAACTAGCTGCTATGAATATTATTCGTACTAGAGCTCCTCATATTAACTAGATCGAATCGAAAGCGAATTTTTATGTAATTGATTTTCAAATAAAATGTGCAAATCTTGTGAAACATTTCAATGTTTATGTTCATTGATATTCCAAATAGTATAATTTATTTATATCAATAACTACTACTGATTTATTTTAGTCCCTTTCTTTACTTATACAAATGTCTTTCCTATTAATTGAAGAATTTTGAAGATTATATAATAATAATAATGATTACTCTTCGAATGTATGGATTTGTGCTGATATTTTCATAGTTCTGTAACGATTTCGAAAAATACTTCCATTGTTCTATATTATTATCATTAAATTGAATTGGATCATTTTGAATTTGATGAAAGCAAGTAAGAAACATCTGATTCTTCATATAATCTGTTATATTTATGAATGAACGAATCATGCCCGCCACTGTGTAAAACAATTATCTTGGCCTATCTCTGGACGATATAGAGTTGCAAAATATCGAATGTTAGAAAAACTAGTTCAGTAGGAGGTCTCTGCACAGGTCTTTATTGCATTCCAGAGTAACGATTCAAGGTTTTCCTGACTACGCCCGTGTTAGCCGTTTCAATAACCATCGTGAATGCTAGAATTGCGAAACTATTTCTTCTGAAAGGTGGAGCATGTTGCACCTAGACAAATATCACTGAATCATATTTGCAGCCAATATTATTTCATGTACTTGATGACTGGAAATGGGAAGATTGAACCAAGGTAAAGAAGTTTCCTCAATAATTCATTGATTATATTCGTATACAAATGTTGATGAGTCATAGCCTTAAGTTTCTATTATATTCTCACCCAAGTATATGTTCTGGATAATAAACACATTCTTCATTCATGAGAGAGTATTCTGATCGTGTTAGAATGGCATTTTTCGAACCTCTTAGCTTGTCAACGTATATAGTACTTTTAAAATATAAATATAGACTATATCATCAAATGATTTAATCAGTAACAGAAATTTTACAACATATAAAAAATATGTGGGTCCTTAGTAGAGTGGAAATATTCGTAAAAAATACAATAAATAGTGAATGAAATCATACCTATTATTTGAATATTACGAACATATTGAGTATATCTTCAAGCACAAATGACTTCGTTATATCTGGGCAATTGCAAGTCATCAAATATTAATTTCAACCTTGATCAACACCAGAAGAATGCTGATAATTTCAATAATTAATTTTCCAATTCAACATTTCAATCCGAAGGATTTCATCAATAACTCTTTCAGTAAAAATATAGTAAGGCTAACGGACTAGTATGATCCATAGATATAATTACGTATTGAATTGCCATGACAAACTTATAGTTATTCCCGGACAAAAAGAATAACTTCCGGAAATCAAGAAAAAAAGAAATGATCTTCTGCAATTCAATTGAATCATAGCATGGCCTCCCAAAACATTCGAAATCTCCTAGTCATTTATTTATAATTGACAGAATACGACCCTGTCCAAATGTCCACATTACTAGCGGGATGCCCTGCCCATGATGGCCCATTATTGTTGTAACTACTCTGGCTATTGTAGTTGCTGTAACTCGGCTGAGGCGGGTTGTTCCAGTTGTTATTACTGAACCCGAAATTAGACTGCGGCCTGTACGGTTGCGGCTGCGGCTGTGGCTGGTAAGTCCTTGGCAGTTCCGGACTGTACTCAGGCTCATACGCAGGCTCTTCCTGTGCGTAATACGACTTGTAGGAAGGCTGCTGCGGACGATACGCCGGCCTGTAAGCAGGCTCCGGTCTATAGGCAGGTTTCGGTCGATAAGCTGGTCTGTAAGGTTGAGGTTGAGGCTCCGGCTCAGGCTCGTATTGCGCTTGGCTGTAAATGGACTGTGGTTGGTATCGACTGGAGAGCTGTGTTCGCCTCTGGGGCTGTGCTTGTGCCCCCGGTTCGTTCTGGTAGTAGATGCTTGGATCTTCCCTGTACTGACCGTCGTCTTCTTCTTCGGGAGCAAGAGGACGCACTGGACTCTGGGTGTTCCTCAGGGTAGGTGGCGCCACTTGGATTTCAGCGCCGGAAGGTTCGAAACCACGCTTACTGGCTCCGTACTCGACTTCTCGCAAGGATCCGGTGTCGTCGACGTAGCCGTATTTGCCGTATACTTGTCCGTCGGGGTATTTGGTTTCGATTTTGAAAGTACCGTCTGCTGCCTCGTATCCATAGCTGTAGGAGCCGTCTTCGTTGTGTTTGTCGATCTGCTTGAGGATGGCTACAGGAGGAGCGTACTGTTGGTTTTTGGCTGCGAAGCTGACAGCCAGTGTGGCTGCAGCTATTATCTGAAATTGAGTTAACGAATTGAATTATTTATTGTCTCATTATGAATTCTTCATCTTCATGTTAATTATCTATTCTATGCCTGAAAAGATATTGGCCTCATCATAATCTGGTCATTCCATATTCTCTTTGTTCCCATCATCGATTATGAAAAATGTTTCAAATTCACATACAGGGTGAGTCAAAAATGTGTACCGAACTTTCTGAGGGTGAAAGTATCTTAAAAAAATAGTATGCGGCCTTATGCGGCCCGAAATGCATACTGAGTAAGATATACCAATCCAAATATGAAATTGAAATAATTTCTTCACGTAATATCTAAACAGTAAAATCAACTGCAACACTATTGCTGACATAAACGTCAAAATTTAGAACAGAATTGTTCATGGTAACTATCGTTACTAATGAATCTCGCGATATTTTGATCTACTGACTTCATGTGACCTAGAGAGACTCAAATATCTCGAAAATGGTTCAATTTCTGATATCTTGATAACAGCATCTTTCTCATGTAATTTTCTTCGAATGCTTCTATTTCTTGACCATAAAGGATACAAGGAAATAAGTTGTCTCAAATGAATCACAACTCACCCTCTAGAAACACCCTTCATAGCAATATCAGAAATGTAATAGACATCTAGAAAAATTCAATCTGGTGGCTTTCACCGTTTGGAAGTTACGTGGTGAAATTATCTCAATTTTATTAACTTTGGAAGGATATATTTTCTATAGTATGCATTTTGGGCCTCAAGTTTATTCATCAAACTATATTTTTTCAATGTTCCATCATCCTCAGAAAGCTTGGTCCACATTTCTGCCTTATCCTATACATAGAAAGAAATTTCTTCTAGAATAGTTCACATGGAAAAACTGTATCAAAATATTCATTGAGGATATCGATCAAGATCAACAATTACAATAAAATTCACTCGTAATGTTACGGAAACGTAAAAAACGGGTAGGATATGTTTCGGAAAGTACGCCGAAACCTTGAATTATCAGCTTAGTCACTGAAAGTCAAAAAATGAAACATTTCTATTATACAATTTATTATTCCAACTGAAAGTCCTTCAACCGCGATTTTTCATCGATCAAGGTTATTCCTCAGCAGCCTATATAATGTATATGGTGAATCGACAATCACGTTATTATATTTTTTAAGTATGAGACAGGAGAAATAATCATTATTGTATTTCCAGGGATAATAATGTCAGTTTCCATGCATTAAAAATTCGTCGAAATGACGAAAAAAAAAAAACAAACCGAATGGCAACAATTTTATATAGAATATCAGATCATCTAGCAGTAATTGAGATCAATCATTTGAATAATTGATTTATTTTCGCTTGGTAGTGAAAAAGTGGGAAATAACTAACTTCTCATTAAACAGAGCATATTTCAATATATGAGATTGAATAGAATAACAAAAACATCTACTATTGTCAGTACAGGAAAGATATGAATATTTGCCAATAAGAATTCAAAAAAGAACAAAAAGAAATTACAAGATTTATTTGTTTTCCGCATATCTAATCAAAAAAATCGTTGGTGACTTTTCAGAAACACCAACCCCTATTGATAGAGATCTATATATCTATACTCTCAATGAAACACCCTGTAGTTTAAAGAATTGCATGCTGATATATATCGTATCCACACCACACTTCATGATACTAGACACTAGATTTCTGGAATTAGAATTGGAAAAACTCCCCTCCATTTTGTACACCAGACACTATACGTCACTACTGCGCATCATCGAAACAAAGAACAATCTCCACCATATTATACTTACGAGAATCTTCATCTGGTCAGAACACTCGATAACCGATAGGAAAAGAAGTAAACAGCCTCGCCCAACCTCAACGAATGCTTTTATAGTTCATATCCCCACAATTGCGTGTTTTGAGGCAAGGTTAGGAATAATATTGTGTATCAACACCATACATTGGAAGGTACAAAATTTTTCGATGTTTTGCTGAACTGCCCCTGGCAATTTCAACCTTCTTAAATTTCCAGATAAACCATTTTAATGATGCTTCCCAAACCCACATGATTATTGGATAAGCGAAATTCTGTTGACAATAACCAAATTGTGTCAAGTTGCAGGTGTCAATGGGTTTATTTTGAGTAACTTTCCTTCCATTAGAAGAAGCAAAGAGTATATCGCAAATCAATTACTTTTGTGAAGATTATAGGTCGCATATCTGAATCATCTCCGACTGAAGATGTATGAATTAAAAAATCTCAAAGTTCGAAGGTAAATAAATCAAAATAGCATATAAACCAAACTTGATGTATCAAATTCCCAAGTATATTGAGAATATTCTGTTCATAATACATTGGGAAGTTCGACAAAGAGGCGAAAATGTCAAGAGGATTAGTTTGATCATTTCATTTTGCTAGGCAGTCTCATATGGAAGTAGAAAAATATATTGTTGACCTTGCTTCGGTTTATTCGTTTCCAATTCAAATATGAATTTGGTGATTCATTAAGATATTTTATGGGCCAAGTAATGAAATTAATGATTTCCCATTTTGAAATACAGATAAGGTGTTATGAATAATCTGAAGAATATATAACAGTCGAAGAATGTTGAGGTGGAACTATGTCACTCATCGAGGTTGGATTGGAATGTTAGCTATTACTCAGAAAGAGTATACAGGGTGACTCAGGAGCTGAAAGGTCTTCAGGTCCCTATGAAATGTGAAAAAAACTAGTTTATCGGTATATTCATTCGGTTTTCATGAACCATTTTCGAGAAAAATAAATTTAAACTATTTTATATACTATATACTCCTAATATAACATGTCGAATTATAAAATTGTATCTGTGATATCAATTTGGCTTCGAGAAATCAACAAGATCGAAAAAGACGACATTTTTCATCAAAATATTCGTCAGTCTCCTCCTACTGATACGCTAGTGGTGGTTGTAAACAAATTAATTACAGCAAATGACGGGTTTGTAACTGTTTATTGATTATATGAAATGTTTAAGCAATGGCATTTTTGAATACTTCGAAGAAAATCATATAATGATCCCTTCTTCAGAGTGCTGTAGCTCACTAAAGAAGCATTTTCGTATTGAGGTACCTGTAATTTCCATTCGGCAGAAGAGTTTTTGGACACCCTGCATAATTATATACTCAACATTGGATAAGTCCAATAGTTGAATATCACACTAATGAAATACGATACAATAATATGAATTGTCCATAAACAACTTCAAACAGAATGAACTCAATTCCAAATTCTTCCTTTTCTTATTCTCCATATAGACAATTGATATTTTCATAACGCTAACACCTTACACCTTGCACGTGTTCAAAGCATTCATGGAATGTAGATCAAGTAAACTTCGCTCAATTTATCGATAAGGAAGACTTATCTTCTGGAGGTGTGCCGACCCCGGAAGAAATAAAGATTGTACATGGACTGTTTATTTATTCAAATGAATATGATTCGATCATCGGGGAAACAGAGAAAATTAGTGGGTATGATGACGTATTTGATTTAAAGAAGAAAACAACTTTTTTGTCATTTATTTGTTAATTCGGTTGTATGAATCAATAAATTTATTTTATACTTCATACGAATTGATATTTGCAAGCTATAGTCCATTTATTTTAGCAAGATAGGCGTGACAGATTGTGGTGCCATGATGCCACATGTTTCTTATTTTTCAGCAATGCTCCGAATAAAAAGTTGGGTTAAGTTGACGATTCATTCCGTTCTGAAAGTGTTGTCGATTAATGAAATGTATACACCATATTTGAATTAGTTGATGTGGATAACAGTCGAATGGTTCAAATGAAATGATGTTCTGTAACTTTCATTCTTATTTGATGGATTATTTTCCAATATTTGTTCTGGCTCTCACCATCCCTCAATAATTTTCTCAGTACGATCAACACAATTGTAATTTGTGTAATTCAAAGCATAATGTCCACATTTTTCTGCTCGAATATCCAAATTTTCAAAAATCACCAGAAATAAAAAATTCGCATGTATACAAACGAATTAAAGGATTCTCTTTAAACAATTTGGCATCTTTGTAAAATGACAGTGAAGTGTTGCCATAATTATTGATGCCCACCTAATGTAAAAACCTATTGTGAGGTTTCTGGTTGCTGAATACTTTTAGTTCTGCACTAATGTCAATTGATATCGCATTTCATTGTAATTTTCCTAATAACTATAACAAATTCGTAAATCTGCCATAACATAACGAACGATTGTGATGATATGCATTTTCATGATCTAGAAAATTATGCAAATAAAACTTTTTTCAGTGTAGTGTAGGTGTGCTTTGCTTTCAGAATTTCATTCTCATAGGCCCAACTATACGAAACGTGACTTACCTAATCGACAACTGCATATAATAAGAAATATAGCGAAAGTTGAAATGGGCAGTAAGAGGTAATTATAGTAACTGGTATTTGCATATTTTTTTGGTTACCGTCTATTGGTTACCTTGGACGAAAATTCGATCAATTATTAATCGATACGATACAATTATACTATTTCAATTCGTTATTTTCATATAAATATAATGAATCTACGAAAATAGGGACTGAAGATTTTATTGAAAAATCAAGAATTCAAAATTCAATTGTGGATTGATTATATTCTTTCATTCACAAAAAATTCCATTCCTGACATGTCCTGAATATTCTCTTTTGTAATTACCCAATCTCGATGACACTATTGGCCAGAACTGAATTGAGTAGCAAACATTAGTTTTGTACTTTTTGTATTCAATATGTATCAATGCTATACGTGTTTTCCATTCAATTCTTTATATTTCATATGATATAATGATTCAAAACATCTTCAAAATATAAAACCTCATTTCCACAGTAGCGGTTTTTTTTTAATATATTTCAATCATCCGAACGATATTGACGTATAGGCAACCAATAATGCACACACGGTTGGGTGAAAGTATATACCTAGCAATAATTTTCATGAACTGGCTACATGCACCGTGTTTCGGAGGTACAAAAATAAAAATTTCACTTAAATTGACAAACTCCATCATCAAAGTGACATGAAATTCACTCAATTTATTATTAGATCACCAGAGGTATGAATTTGATTTCAATATCCAATAAATCTGCGACATTCGATATTAAAATTTCGTAATTTTGTAATAAATTGGTTTCATTTCATAAATAATTATCCACATTATGTAATCTGAAGAATACTAGAATATTAGTTTATTTTTATTCTGTTCGCTATCGAAATATCCAAATCACCATACAAACTCCATCTCGAATTCTTCGACACTGAACTTTTTTCACTCAGACAAAGAATAAGAGAAACGTTCCGATAATCGTCAAGGTTGGCCATGGCGATTATAAAATTGTTATTGTTTCAACAACAGTCTTTGCATATTTGTGAACAACGAATGTGTAGGGTATTTCAGACGATCAAGTGACCATATATCACGATACCATAAAATCGAATAGCATTGCGTATTTTTCATGACTCTGATCTGCGAATTCATCACACCCTGCTTATGATATTTTCCGTCTGGACGTACAGTGCTTCTCAAAAGTCCCCTCCCCCCCTCTTATCTTTCGAACGAGTATACATAAACAAGTGAAATTTGGAAACTGAATATTGAAGGTTGTAAACTGCCCTACTAGGAAATTATTGGTCACAATGACCTTGTGACGTCATCTTTGACGATTTCGTCATCTATCATCCCTAGTAGGGCAATTTACAACCTTTTATATTCAGTTTCCAAATTTCACATGTTTATGTATAATAGTTCCAAAGATAAGAAGGGGGGAGGGGACTTTTGAGAAGCACTGTATAGTAACTTATTCAAATGTCCCTTTTCAGAAAGAGAAAAAGATTGGTAGAGGAAATTTGTCACACTGCAACTACATTTCATGCATCAGTTCAACGATAGAATTTCATCGATTGATGAAAACCTCATGGTGATAAATTCTTACACTGGATTAAAATGGATCAACACTTTCATCGATTCAACGAACTTTTCCATTGTAATTGTAATCACGTCACTCTTTGGTTCTGTCTAGTACTTAGACTTGTAGATGAGTTGTTTCACTAATGACAGGATTTTGGTTCGATTCGAATGAATCTCGTTATTGTCGGTCTCCAATCAGGCAATTCTTGGTACAAGAACCATACTTTGAAAAAATTTATTAGTTGTAACTCGTCGCACCTTTAACCCATGCCAACATAAATTTTGTGTTACTTTGTGAGAGCTCTTACCCCTTTCTCGTATAAAATTAAACGTCACCCGAGAAACGCACTTCGACGATCTTTGTTTTGGAAAAGAAAAAAATAGTCCGTGCGGTATAATTGAATTTTCTGAGCGAGGGACGATAACCTGGGTGGCATAGTTAGTTATTGCAGTACTGTGTTTGGTTTGGTCATCTAACCGAGAAACATTAATCATTATAATCGCATTCCAGACAGTGGCGTAGAGTATCCGATTGGAAAAACAGAAACATGACGAATTAGACCTTCAATTTTTCGATAGCAAATTTCATATATCAAATGCGATTGAATGATATGGAAAACCTTGAATTCTACAGATGGACCAAAAAATAATTGGAAAATGTTCCCTTAATGGACAAGAACGTAGGAAAAACTGTCACTTTTGACTTTTTGACATTGCGGTAGAATGAGTTACTGATGACAGAATTGAAAAACGCTGAGACACGACAATTTTCATAAAGAAAGAATTGTTACAGCATGTTCCTAAGTGTTCTCCATTGATATCTTGACAGAATAAAATTTTTGATTAGTATCATTCATGCAGTTGATTTAATTTAATATTATATATCTCTTTTCACTGTGATATTTTCAATAGCAGCATGTCGGATATTGTTTCAAAGATTGCTTAGCATTTCAGAATTTTTTCAGAAACAGAATTTCAAAATCATTTATTCAGCACAAGAGAATACACATTATGTGGTAAGAACTACAGAATATGCAACTTATCGGATTAGTCAAGAGATATTTGTACATAGAATTAAAATGGTTGGAATTGATAAAATACAATATTTAGTGTTATATGTTTATATAAAAAAAGGTTTGATTTTGGTTTGATAAAAATGGTACAATTACAACACTGAATAAATATAAAAATAAAAAATATATAATAAGACAGTACAGCTATAACAGAGAAAGACATCTGAAACACTCGATACTTCTGGTTTCTGCTATTTAATATTTTATTTTTGTTCAATTGTTACAAATTGCTGTAGCTATGAATTCATTGGTTTTTCGGGTTTTTTTCTTTTTTAGCTGTTGTTTCTGTATCTTCCATATTTTTCTTCGGAATTATGATTGATTATTGTATCACTTCAATTGTCAGTTCATGCAGGTTTGATTTCTTAGTTTTTTTTTCTATATTGTATTTTTTCCTATATTGCATCATGTGTTTACCCTATGATTGGGTTCTCCTGTTGGGTAAAGTAATAAATAAATAAAATGTAAATAAAGAATTGAAATATCAAAAATATATTGTTAGACCTTGCATTTGATACGTTTCATGAATAAGTGATATGTGATTATACCAGTTAATCTCAATTAAAAATCTTGGACAACACTTCATAGAAACCCAAATATATGGCCGACATGAAAACAAATTAGATTCAATAAACACTTGTGGATCTGAATGTTGATTATCAAAGACGCCTTCATAAACATTGAGAAACAACGTATTGAAGCACGTTGAAATGAATTTGGGAATCCTTATCCACCTAACAAAACGCTTCTTTCAAAATTGACATTCATGAATCAGATTTATTTTTTGTCGATTCCAAACTGGAGTATATCCATTTGCAATTCAGGATGCCAGTTCGTGATGTAATCATCGATAGTCTTTTATACTTAAGGAAATATCGAGTGAAATGAAAAAATTCTTTCAGCAAAATTTTGGTTCTTTACAGATACCATTTGACAGTTGTCCGAATTATTATGATGTAACATTTTGAAAATACACCACTGACATGATAATTTCTCTGGGAGTACTTCATGCCATTTGTTGTCGTGGTATGTTGTACATCAAGGCTTCCAACATAAGTTGGATTCATATTGTGTTTAAATGAAATACAAACAATTGTTCATCTAGAAGCTAAATATTTCTCACAACTGATCTGATGCTTGTCAATTTTTTTTTGTAATTTTGTTAAATTGAAGAAGAAGAAGCACTTTTAGTGGAAATGGACATAAATAATGAAAATACTTTTGATTTTTCCTACTCAGTGGACGAAGAATTGAACAAAATGAATAAACCTCGTTCAGAAGCTCCCAGTGACCTGAAGATGAATCCTGTTTCAGCCACAAGCGTCCTTCACGATAACTGTTGATTTTTTTCAGCAAACTCATGAGGTAATTTGCTGCCTAGGTAGGTATAGGTACCAAGAAATGTAGCAAAATTATAGTTTTCTACATGAACTCATTGCATTGGTTGCAACGATTGAGTCGATATCTTAAACCACCCGCTGTGCCATTAATACTCCATTCATCACGTCAAGGTGACCTCCCGTCGTGTTCTAATGGTGTTTATTACACCCCGTCCTCGAATCGTCCTCTCACGAAATAACTCATCTCAAGTGGTCGAGAATGATGAGGAGGATGCGTAATGTGCAACCAACGTTAATTATCTGCTTCTGATTTGAAAGTTGGCAGCTCAAGTGTACTGAAGTTGTCAGTGAATTAAGAAGAGACGAATTAAGATTGATACTAGATATTAGTAGAGCTCACAGTTTGGATGTTGTCAGCTGAATATAGGTGGTGGTACAGAGGAAGCAATGATGAACAATTTCGAGGACAGAAGGAGCAAACTTCTGACCGACACGTATTTGACAATCTCAGAGTACTAAAAAATACTTCCGAGGTATGTTTCACGCACTTCTGCCATAGCTAGGCACTTCGTGAAGATGCTGATAGCTGACTCCTCTTCTTCTAAGCACTATCTGCATTTTCCGTCATCCAAAAAGGCCAAAATGTGAAATGCTTTACTACTGATTGTAAAGCTTATTATTAAAGTGCAACTTGGTTAGACAAAATTATATTGAAACTGAATCAAAAGTATCGATACAACGAAACTCAACAATATTTCTTTTACATATACAATTCCACCTAATTTAGTTCCGGATAAGTCAGAATGACGTGATTATCAAACATCTGGTTTGTTCTGAAGGTTTTTGATACGACATAGTATCAGTGAAAATGTATTCAGAATAATATGGTTCAATACATGAATTGAATATATTTCAGTTCAATACTACAGATGCCGTCAGTGTCCACAAGTTTAATTTTCTTTAGCACGAGTGCGCAGAGAACCTCTGTTCAAACAATGATTGGTTTTCCGCCAATGTATTATTTTATATGGAAGTCTAAAAAAACAGAATCAAAATTATTAAGAAAGGAGCGTGGGATGGAATGCACACACTAAACACATAACCTCAACTTCACTGTAACAGTGTCTTTTACACCATTGTTAGGACACGAAAAATGCTATATCTGTCTGAACTGTGATATTCTTCGAATTCAATGCATTATTTCATCAATGGAAAACGCTGAAATAAAAAATAAAGCGAAATAAAATGATTGGAAGAGACGAAATCGGTATCTGGTTGTTTTGAATCGTGATATAATTGCGTTTCTTGATAGTCTTGGAGATCTATTTTTCCATATTCTCATCAAATTGTAGCATTCACTATTCATTCTCTATTACCTCATTTAATTGAACTCTTGACAGTAATTGAATTTTTATCTATATGTTATCTATATAATCGCTCTATACATTATCCATTCCAATTCTGACAATGAATATTCAAACTTGATTTCACAGAGAATTTCTCGAATAGACTCTACCCTCCATTATCCATTCAGAGGGAATGATGCGCACGCCTCTGATTAGTGCCACTCCGTACAACATATTATTTATGAACAATGAAAGTTACTGGCAAATGTGTAATGTTATAATGTACAGCAAGACTACATTGAAACACCTTTAACGATAACCTTATGAGCCATTAAAATTTCGCTCTCACTTCAGACGTTCGTTGTAAACTCCGAGATGTAATCTTCAAATGGTGATGAACAAGTAAGTACCCGTCAAAGTAGTCTAAAGACTGGATAAGTGCCGTCATCAGAAAGAACTGAAAAAACTACGGAAATTGCTGTTCGAAGTTACAACTTTGTGAGGCGATGCATGTCAGTGGCAGCGATATAGGAGTGTTTAACAAGCGTGGATAAAATCAAATAACTGAAGAACACGTGTTATTAGAACGATGCGAGGTTTGAGTTTGTTGGATGAAATATTGAAGCCGTGTTCAGAAGACCCAGATAGAATTTGTAAACATGTACATGAAATACTTCCCCATGTCATATGCTTTTCTAACGAAGCTGTAAATTATCTCAAAGTTGTAGATAAAAAGGCAACAAAGAAAAAAATTAAGACGATCTCAGAGCAGCTCCCAAATTATGTTTTTTCTACGATCACTGCCCAAAGTAGGTTTTTGCACACCCAAATATAAGCGCTAAGTTGATGTTTTCTCTGATTTCTCATAATCTGGCAATATTTCCGCTCTAGAGCATATTTTTCCACTCATCTTTTGATTCACAAAGAACTGAAAATAAAAGAATAATATATAGATAATGATAACTATATACAAAAAAAAAACAATATTTTCATGAATTGGTGCCGCTGAAAGAAAATATTCGGGGAATGTATTGCTGATTTATTTTGGCGAAAAATCTAAATCTGAAATCTTCAACCTTGTGGTTGCAATATTCGATGCTTCGAAGTGGAAAAGTGTATCCTTATGTTTGTTTTTATAAATAATTCACAAAAAATAATGTGATAGTAAAAAAAATCTCGTGTGCAATTCGAGTGAAAAGTGCTTTGCAAAGTATCACTTTCCGCTTCTAATACACAAACATGTAGCTTATTTCATCATTTATTCTTAGTCTTATAGATGGGGTATTTCCACGTTTTTTTTTGTAATTTTCACATCATTCAAAAATAAATTTCATCCCTACCAACGATTACAAAAGTAATGAAATATCACATAATATTTAATTATTGATATTAACGAAATATTAATCCACTATTTCCTAATTGCAAAACGGTTTTGAAATTAAATGATCGAAAATCACGATTTCGTCTCATTCCAATAGGTTTAGCTTTTTTATATATATATTTTGAAGAATTCTTCATATATATTTTCGTCAATTAATCATCATATACTGACGACTGTACAATTTAAGGTACGTACAACGCAAATATCTCGATAGATTCTTTCCAAGTACGGGTCAGGTCATGCTGGGGTTGATATCTTGAATTTCAATCCTGAATTTATTAAAAAATAGCGAAGCAGCTATTGTTCTCTGTTACCATATTGGTACAACTCATATCAATGTTTACTTTTTTAGAAGGAAATATGCTTTGTAACAGTATGTTTACATAACGGATGTCACAGGAAGAAGATAGTGACGATATTAACAAACCATATATTCATATTCTAGTGTAATGATACTAATGATACTACTCTCTGAGATAAGGGGGTGACAAGTTTTAAATGAAGCACACTGTATAGGTCTGAGATATTTCCTCAGC